>JAFEMH010000675.1:0-662227 GCA_022495995.1 Adenophora triphylla var. japonica
TTTGGCGGAGCTTCGCTTGAGCGAAAGATCTTTTATTTTTGGCAAAGACTTGGTCTTGACTCTTACGCATTCCGTGCGGGTCAAGGTCAATAGTCAATGTCAGTCGAGATCACACCGATTTTTCCTTGTCGAATTTTGGCGGAATTTTCGCTTGAGCGAAAATCTTGGCTTCCGATTATGAGCTAAGGCTTGACCTTTACGTGGAGTATGCAAGCTGGGCTATATGACACGGACTAGACCAAAAACCAGCCAAAAGTCACGGATTTTTGAAACGTGTGACACGGGTGTGCATTGGTCAAACCTTTTGCCATGGGGAGGTTGGGATGATTCCGTGCGCGCCGGGAGCATCGTAAGGCTATCCGTGGCTGATTGGAACCACCCTCGGGTTTGAAGGACGTGCGTGCAAAAGTGTACGGGATATATCAGTGCGCGTAGTGTGCGGTCTCCTAAAAATGTTTCTTTTTGAGTTAAAACGAGATTTTCATAAATGTGTTTTAAAGGAATGATTTTCGGGACGGGGAAAATGCAACACATAAGCACGTAAATTTTACAGGAGCCCCGATCGATCGTGGAGTGAATAGCCCCAAGGCGCTAGGGCTGCCCAGATTAACCATGATTTTTCTGGTGGAATTGCCCGAGGTCGTATGGTCGAGAATCCTATGAGGATTAGCCGTCTGTTGCATGAATCAATTTTCCGAGTTCCGCTCCCTTTTGCTATTTTTCGGGTTGTTTCCCGTTTCAAAGTATGCCTGATTCCAAGATGCAAATGATGCAATGCATGGTAAAAGAAAGCAAGCACGATTAATGAAATCGGCGATGGGAGTCTAACCCGCTCAAAGGAAAAAGCTTTTTGTATTTTTTTCAAATTTTTTTCAAAAAGGATGCGGTACGTGGGATTGTTAAACCACCTTGTTATCCCGAAGCCCGGGTTAGGGAGCGATACGGGAAGGGTAAGTGGGGTCCACCTATATACCAAGTATCGACTTTTGTTTTGAAAAATAAAACTTTTCTCCTTTGGGATGATCCCAGTAGTCGCAGCGTGAATGTGTGCCCAAAATTTTTTGTTTATTGGAATTCACGCGAGTTTGAAGACATCCAAGTTATTTGAAAAGCGGAGTCGCCACGCCATTTTGATTACCTCAAAACTTTGAAAAAAAGGTTTTATGGGTTCGGAGGTTAAGTTGCCCCTTGGGAAGAACGTTTGGCGTTCACCCAAAGTGCCTTGCCGGAGCAAGTCTCCCTAGATTTCATTAATCATGTTTGCTTGCGTGCTTTCTTTGTGTGCGTGTGTTTGAAAATAAGGGGAATGTCCCAAGTTGTCTTAGGACGTACAAACCATTTGTTGGTTGTCGCTCAGGATTCCTTGGAATTTATGTATTTGGGATTATGATCCCGTCCTCATCTTATGACTTATGATCATCGCATTTTAAACTTCGGGACCCTCGGGACTTGCGTGATCGAGAGAATGACTCTCTTTTGGGTCAAAGATGAGGTTCTTTAGGAAGGAATGTCCTTAGCCCATCAATCCTACGCTTTAAGACGGTCGAGCTCGTATAGAGGCTTCATACTCATTCTTAAGCGATAATCGGAGATATAGGGTTTAGGTTATCCTTTTCCTAAAGAAATCATGAACCTTTAATGGAAGGAACGATGCAAAGATGAGAACTTTTACAGGTCCGTTCAAGGTTGGGGAAAGGGAAATGCATGATAAAAAAAATGACTCTTTAATGAAAAGATGACATTTTGGTTTTAGCAAATGATGCTTTTTGATTTAAAGAAATGATCTTTATGCAAATGATGCATAAAGATTTGATTTTTATGCAAATGATGCATTGAAAAAGGGGTTTTGATGCAAAGGATGCGTTTTCATTGAAAAAGATTTGATCTTTATATGCAAATGATGCATAAAGATAACATTTTTATTGGAAAATAGGGATTTTAGGTGCAAAGGATGCACCTTTATGAAAAAGACTACATTTTTATGACAAATGAGGTCTTAATGCATGCGAAAGGGGAAAGGGGTGATAAAGATATGATCTTTATGAATAAATGCCAAGTCCCAAGCAAGATATATGAATGCAATGAGCAAGTATATCAATTAAAATGCAAGGTTAGGGCGTGCGAGGTTACCAATCGTTTCCTTCGCTTCTTCGGACGGAGCTAGGAGGAGAGGTTCTTCTTGGGTCTTCAAGGAGGAGGGAGATGGCTTCTTTGAGCTTCTTCTTCGCCTTCTTGAGCCTTCAAGGGTTTTCTTCACGTCTGGACTGCTATGGAGTGTGTGTGTGTGATTGTTTGTGTTGTTGTTCTTTTTCTTGTGTTGAAATGGGTAGAGGAGGGCTCTATTTATAGGCAGTCTGGATAAGGCTAATGAAGCCGTGCGAGAGCATGCGAGCCCTTTGCAAATGAGGCCGTGCGGTCTTATCCACAATGACTCAGCATTCTAGAACCATGCAAGGTGGCATCATTCTAGAAGCTTCTCCCTAATTAAGAAAAACGTGTTTTCTTAATTAGGAAGGCTCCTTACAGCCCTAATTTAAATTTGGACTGTTCCAGGACATTTCCGGAACACTAGGAAGGTCCGGGGAATTACCGGAAAACTTACCGAAATGTCGGGAAAATTAACCGGAAGGCATGAGCCAGATTTGGGTACTTACAGAGATGGCATGTCTCGCGCGAGATATCCCCCCTCTGCAGATTGCAGATGACAGTTCCCTCGTCGATTTCAACCTCTTTTCGGGATAAAACTTTATCTCTCCGGCCAACCAATAGAATTTGGAGTCTGGAATCATCTTGAAGTGTTTGATCTCATCTTCAACACTTCCCCAACCCCTATAAATACTTGGTGACTTCCAAGGTTCAAGAGGTCCGAGAAATTTTCACAACACACACATTTTGTTGGTTTCTCTCGTTGAAAGAATCCTACAAAATCACCCTAAAAACTCACCTCATAGTTTGTTTGTCAATCTTGTTGATAAACAAACATCAAACTCCAAGTCAAGGATCGAGGCGAAGCTCTGTCCGTGTTAAGAGTCGATTCTAAACTTGAGTCGAAACTCTGCCCAAATCACCTCACGCAAGTTAACCCCCTAAATCCCCTTCTAATTGACTGTTAGAGTGGTATAAGTCCATAGAATCTAGGATCGGCCTAGAGCCTCTCCAAATCATGGAGACGGTCTCGAAGCAATCGATCCTACATTCCGTTAACCCCGTTAAATGGACCTTTGTTTATAATATTAAAAATCTTTTTTCTCTTCTTTTGAAAACCTCTCTTTTCTTTAGCAAGACCGATCTCAGGATTGGGTGAAATGGATGCTCCTTGACCTACCCATTTCATAACCTAAGCCCCGAACCCAAATCTCTTTCAAAATGGTTTTCCTATTTTCTCCAATCGAATAATATAGGTGGCGACTCAAAAAGATAAAATTCTTTCTCACAACGCTACAGGGTCCATTTTGGAGACCAGGAGCAGAATGTATTTGCATGTAGTGTTTCGGTTCCCGACTACCCATACCAAGGCGGTACAAGTTTTCTCTAATCTTTGAGTAGCTGAGCTCACTTCCTTGAAGTTTCCGGCTTATGAAGTAGATTGCATGCTCAACCTTGGAATCTTTCTATTCTTGTGCCAGCATTGCTCCGATTGACGTGTTTGTTACTGTCAAGTACAGGAGTAGTGGCTTGTCTTCATGTGGCGGGCACAAAATTGGGGGATTCACCAAGTAGGTCTTGATTTTCTCGAAAGCTGTTTGGCACCTCCGTGACTTCTTCAAAAAGACTCTGTAGAGCTGGTCCACTGAGAGCGTCTTCTATGAATTCTGGTTCCTTCTGCTTTGGAGCTACTGTCTCGAATGTGGCCTCGATGGCTGATCCGAACAATCTGTTTCCCATGGAGAGTGCCTTGAGTTGCTCTTCCGTATCTGGGATTCCCTTGAATGTGTACTCGTGCTGAACCGTGGTGGCAATTGGTCCAGGTAGAGCTGTGAGGTCGAGGAATGCTCCCCTTATCGGATTAGCCTTGAGTCCTCTGAAACGCTTGAGGTCCCGTACTAGCTGTTCCATCCTTTCTGTAGTCTCTGTGCTGACTATCCCTGCTTCTTTCTCATCTTCATCAGTTTTGCTGTCGGTTCCCTCAGTTCTGTTGTCGGTTCCCTTGGCGGTCCCCTCAGTTCTGCTGTCGGTTCCCTTGGCGGTCCCCTCAGTTCTGCTGTCGGTTCCCTTGGTGAAGTAATGAGCGAGGTCAAAACTGTAAGGTCGGAGGTTGGGTGTGCCGTTGGAGATTCCCCTTTTTGCGGGCTGCTGCCTTGGTGCGGGCGAGCCTTTTGTTTTCCCTGATGTCAGCCGGTGTTGGCACGTAACCGAGCCCCTGGACCGTGGTGTGGTCCTTGACTTCGATGACTTGGTGTCGGCCTTGTAACCTTTTGCCGAGCCCCAGTCATGGGATGAAGTTCATGAGTTTCATCATCTTCATGGCAGGAGGAATCTTGTCTTGAAAAAGTGGAAGGTCCACGTTGCATATTTGGATCTTGGAGGTCTCCAGAGTGAATCCATTTAATGCCATGTCATCATTATGCTTGATTTCTAACACCGGGATATCGTTGGTGCTGGTCCCCTCGGTGGTGACGCTGTCGTCGTAGACTGTGGTTAGCTCGTTACCTTGCATGAACTTGAGGCACTGGTGAAGGGTGGATGCCACGCTATTGATTTGATGCAGCCAGGGATGCCCCAGGATGGCTGTGAAAGTGATTGGAATGTCCAACACTTGTAATTCGGTGGGGATCATCCGCTTGCCGAACCAGATATTAAGAGTAGCAACCCCGAGAATTGTACGGGAAGTAGAGTCATAGGCCTTGACAATGTGGACTGAAGGCTTCAGATCTGTAGGCTTGATGTCAAGCAGGTCCATCATCTTGGCGGGCAAGACATTCATTCGGAACCTCGCGTCTACCAACACGCGGGGAAGGCGACGCTCGTCCAAGCTGGGCTGTGATGTAGAGTGGCTCATTGTGATCAGCCCCAAATTTTGGAAGGTCCAAATGCGTGAAGGTAATAATGTTGCCGTAGTGGATGTTGCCGATCATCCCGAATGACTTCGTGCAGGGTTGCGTCCACGGGGACCATGGTACGGGCCGGACTTTCCTCTAGCTTGAGCTTGTGAGGATATGAAGATGTGAGCTTGAGGACCAAAGGGAAATGTTTGCACAGGTGCCTTGAGTAGTGAGGATTGGGTCCTCTTTCGGGGAACTTGCGTCTTCGGGCGAGCCGGGTTGCGGTTACAGCTCCGTCGACTTTTTGGTGGCCTTAGGTGGTAATGCATGGATTTGACCCGATCGGGTTAGAACAACGACATCGGGCTTTGCTCCTTACGAGCAGGCCGCTCACGAGTTGAGCCATAGTCGAGAGGAGGATTCCTCGTAGCATAGGGCCGTATGTCTTCCCTCAATTAGTTATTTGTAGATGTGTTCAGGGAGCTTCGGCGGCTACGGATTGTCCCGGGATGCGGCTTGGGTGCCTCCGTGGGGAGGTAGCCTACGGTTGTGGCTGTTCGAATGTCGGTGCACATCGGTGGTTGCCGGAAGCCGAGCGTGCGTTGCTTTGATCCACGGGGAGGTTGGAGAGTTCTTGGTTCGGGCGAACGAGTCTCACTTGATCTCTTCATGGTATACCGCACTCCTTTCCTTCTTCTTGAGCATACTCGGGGAAGTTCTGGAGTTGGGTTTGGCGATACTTGTGGTTTGCTAATTTTCCTCCACTCTTAGCCCGGATTAACTTTCTTGCGGCGGAGCTGCGTCGAGAGTTAGTGCTGCGTTTCTTCCCGTGAGAATAGCCGGTGCTTCCTTGAATTGCGCGCGATAGTCTAGGTAAACCTCCATCGGGAGAACTTTCCCTTCTTCTTTATACGAGTGGAGGGTATGTCGGAAGGTGAGTACACGGCTTTCCGAACATCGCCCATGTAAGCGGTTCTTTGTCCCAGTTGATCGTTTTACGTAAACGAATGCCGCGCTGTGGAATCTCCACTGGCAGTTGTTGGAGATGAATTTCCATCCTTCTCTTGTTTTTTAATAGACCTTCCTCTCTCAGTTGGCCTTTCAATTTGAGAGCGGAAATGATCCGTCCCCATCCTCCCGGGACTCTTGGGATTCCGGTTTTGTTGACCTCATGCTCGACTTAGAATAGAATGGTTTCATCGTCTTCGTCGTCGCTTTCACAGAGAACTTGCTTTTCTCGGGGAGATAAGCGCTGGTATTCGTTCTGCTGTGCCGTTCCATCTCCTAGGTCATCGGGACCGTTGACCACCCTCGTTTGGCAGAGGGGGTTGGATGAGAACAGACGGTAATCGAGGAAGTTGCCATGAGCAAAACCCCTGAGGTCGAACTGGTCTAGAGTGGCCTCTAGCTTTCTGTCTGAAGCTACTTGCGACACTTTAAGGGCTTGGTCCCTGTGGGTCTTTTGAGCATGGTTTTCATCCCAGAGACGGTTCGGCTAGTTCCATGAGGGCTTTCCTTGCGAGAGCTAAACAATCTCCATAGGTGCGTGCCGTCTGACTAGTGTCTAGAACTGTGATCACATCCAAATCCCCAAATGGCGGAAACACTTGGATTATGTTGACGAAGGAAGTCGGGCTGAGACATTCCATGCGGTCCTCCTTGATCTCGGTTACCAAGAAGTTCGCCCATATCTGCTTGATTGAACACATGGGGGTGTTGAATTCTACGATGTTGACAGTCTCGTGATCTCGCTGGATCGCCAAGTCTATCGAGCTAGCGGTTCTTTGGCGGGATGTCACGAATCTGTGGCCGTGGCGGTGGTAGCGAGTCGAACCGGAGCATGTTGATGCTGAGGTGGTCATTTCCAACGTCGAAAGTTGACTCTGTCTTGCGGGGAAGACCTTTACAGATGTTTTCAGGGTGGCTACTGGAAGCGTTCCCGAGGTTGATCTGATTTGTAGCAGGGTGGGGAGCTTTGTCTCCTTCGCTGTTGCCCTTGGCCTTGGCGGCGCTTGTGGCTTTAAGCTTGACTGACGGCACGGGCCGGTTGCCACTCGGGCTGGTAGTCGGAAGTGATGATGAGCTCTGAGCTCGATTGGCCAGGGCCTCGTTTACCATGAGCAGGCAGTCGTCGAGGGTAACTTTGGCGTTGCAAAATCTGATAATAAGGACCGGATCCCTGGTATCATCGGGATATATGGAATAGATGATGTTGACGAAGTCATCGTCAGTCACTTGATCCGAAGGGTTCTTCGTCGTGTCAACCAGTTGCTTCCAATTGTCGGATAGCTCCCTATACTAGACGTTGAGCTTGACAATCTCCATGGTGTTGGAGCCCTGGTCGTAGGTGACATCATTGGAACTGGTGCCGTCCTCGAAACTGAACATATGAATGTAGGGATCTGCCCATGGGTCTGCCGCGTCCTCGACTCCGGAGAGTCCTGATTCATCGCCGTCTGACGGCTCAACCCAAACGTAAGGACGCCTCGCGTCGGCTAACGCTACGGAGGCTGCTAGAAAAACATCATGCCCTTCATTTGGAGAAAAGGGGCTCGGCGGAGTAGTTCCTCGTGGAGGACATCCCATACGACGTCCATTGCATTCAAGGCAGTATGACGGTGCTTGTTGACCTTTATCACGAAAAATCTCTTTGCTTGGCGGGGCCAGAGAGTTGGCTTGAAGAATGGCTTTGACAAATCTCCGATTGGAGACGGGGTTTATGTGCCCGCATCATGGCAATGCTCAGTGTTTCTTTCCAGTCTGCCTCTAAATGTTGGAAAGCGACAGTTGAACTTGATGTATCGGGCGCCGAGTGCACTTTTGCCAGAGTACGTTGACGTAGTTGGCATCTACGGACTACGAGGATTCGATGAGATTTGCCCCGATAGTCCCTTGGTTGATTTGAAGGAGGTAGCCCGGTGCACAGGCTGTGGGCACGCTTGGAAACATTGTCTCGGCTTTGTTTCCTATGAGGAAAGCTGTCCCCTACTGATGACTTCAAGATCTCCTGCCGGTTAATGAACTTGACGCATTGATGGAGAGCGGAGGCTATGGCTTTCATGTGATGTAGCCAAAGGCGTCCCAACGAGTGTGGTCGGATGGAATGTCCATCACGTGGAATTTCTTGGCACCATTTGGGTTTCGAGCAAGAGCTCAGAGTCACCGTCCCAGGATGGGACGAGGCGTCTTTGTCGTAGGCCTTGATAGTCGGGTTGATGGAATCAAGTGGCTTTCGTTGATGCGTAGGGCTCGCATCATGCTGAGAGGAGGACGTTAACGGCTGACCCGTTGTCCACAATACTCGGGGAGTGATATGGTGTTGAGCTTGAGAGTGATGTCTGAGCTTCGTTGTGCCCCGAGGCATCTCTCGGTAGGTCTTCATCACGAACGTGATCATGCGACATACGATCGGGAATCGTAGATCTGGTCTCTATCCGGAGAAGGAGAGTCATCTAGCCATCCGTTTCCTGTTTTCCTCTTGCAAGGTAAAGCCTTTGCTGGAGCCTCGGGATTGTGTTGAGGCTGTTTGTGGCGGTTGCCGCCCTTTGTTAGCACGTTGATCGAGTGCAAGTGCCAAGCTGACTTTGATCTTCCTTTACCGATCCGCGCTCGGAAGCTGGACAAATTGAACTTTGGCTGATCCCGCGGGGGGTTGGGCTTCGCGCCGGTAAGATTACGAAGATACGAGGTATTAGGTGTCCCAAGTCGAACTACGGTGTCGGCGGGACTTTCGGCTTTCCCACCTGTACGCTCTAAGCGGCATGGCCTGGAGGAAGGGAGGGTGGAGTAGAGTACGTAGTAGTCGAACCTCCCGGATGGCTCTCAGTGTACCCACCTTTGGTGTCTCCGGCTTCGTATCTTTCTCTCGGTTTACATTGAGAGGACTTCTTCTTTTGTTTTCTCGGAGGATTGCTCCACGACCGTGTCTTGGGACTCGTACTCCCGGGCGGGCGGACCGATCGCAAACATCGTAGGCGATGTGGACATTTGATGAGGACCCAGTGGAAGAGGCGGAGGAACGAGGCTCTGCGGCAATCTTCTTGGGCACCCGATTCGATGGCATTCACCTTTGTTGTTCGGGAAAGGATTTCCGGCGTATTGGGCCCACGGGGACGCTCAATTTTCTTCCTCCTATCGGGTTACGGATTTCATATCGTAACCCCACGCGGTTGTCGGTGGTATAGGCCGTGATGCGATTGAAGGCGCGATACTTGCTCTTGTCGGCATTGACTACGGGATTCTTGGGTTTGTAATTTGCAACGGGTTTAAGGAGACCTTCCTTGATTAACCCTTCCGACATCTTGCTCGGCGGCATGTCCAACTTGTCAAAGTGTACGGCGGGATGCTTCGAGTGGAATTGTTGCTTTGTGGGACCGGGTTTGTTGCTGGCTACTTTGTCACGATGGATGTAATTGACGAGACGTATCTTTCCCTTTGCTTAGGGGCCGGTGCGGGATTGAATGCAAGCTGGCGATCGGTATATGTATGGGCGTACGGTAGCCAACTTCTCCTTGAGATCCTTCTCGAGCTGTGAGCCGACATTGACCATGGCCGGAGATGCGGGAAGAAATGATGAGCTGATGAGAGTTACGATGGACGGTGCTTAAGCGGGACTTGAAGATCCGCATCTGTTCATCCTTGGAGAGTGGCTCCATGATCTCGGAGAGCTTCAGCTCCACCTCTTGTAGAATTCTGCGAAGCTTTCATACGTTTTTACGCTCGGTGGTGATTAAGTCCTCACGACTCGTTTCCCACTCTAGATTGGATTTGTACCGTTCCGGGAAGATGTTCTTGATCGATCCCAGGTGTGGCGATCCGCGAGCTTGACCCTTAGAAACCATCGTAACGCTGAACTCTTGAGCGTATCTTTGGAAGTGGTTGGCCATTTCTTTGGAGGGTTGCTCCTTTCGCTCTCATGTCGAGATCGTAGGGTGTGGACATGCGTTTGAGGACATTCGGTTCCGTCGAATCGGTCCATCTCAGGCATTACGAACTTGGCGGAGGAGCGGCGTGACCATTCACGGATCTGTGGATTTGAGCGTTTCTGCAAAGCTGCTCATGGTGGCTTTCGAGAGTCTTTCATCTGTTCGACCATCCGAGGCTAAGGTTAGGTCCGGTGGTGGACTATGAGGCTCGGCGCCGGGTGCTACCATGTGGGCGGTAGTGATTGGAGGTGGAAGGCTTGATATATGTGTGGATATATGGGGGCACTTTTACGAGCTGTATCGGGGTTTGTCCCCGATGTTTTGGGATTCATGTATAGGCAAGGGGATGAACCCGGGAGGGTATTGAAGGATATTGGCATGCATGCCGAGATGGTCCCGGTGTGCGGTGGTGGTATTGAGTGATGGGAGTAGCACGGCACGGCCATATATGATAGGGTTGCCACGAGAGGTGGCAACGTGGAGCCTAGGTCATTTGTTTCCTTGGTTCGAAGGCATCCCGTAAGTTTGCGGGGAGGAACCTGGTTGAAGGTTTGAGGAGCTGGTTTCGAGAATCGTCATCCTCGGACTAGGACGAAAGTACCGTCGGCGGGGATAGATGCTATACCTCGCTCATTGAAGGCGTACCACGAAATTCTGGCGATCTTAACTTTTGCCTCTTGTGAACCTCACAAGCCCGGATGGCTTCTTCCAAAGTCATATATGTTACCGGTGGCGGGAGTCCGTCCCCATCCACGATTTCTCGGTGAGCTAGACATGTCGGATATTATGCAGTGAGGGCAGGGAGCAGAAAAAGCTAACGCTGACTGTAAGCGTGATTACGGCGAGGCGGCCAAAAATCTGAACCACTTTTGCTCATTTGCAAGGAACGAAAGGCAAGGTTTAGGCTTGGAAAAGGGTATTTGGCTCAAGGTTTCGGGCTTGTGCAATGTGCGATTACCGATTAATGTTTACTTAAAACTCGTTTTCTCAAAGTCCTAATCGGTTGGAAAAGAAGCGTGTCTTCTTTTTGCAACTAACCACTAGAGCTCTAATCGGTGGATCTCGTCACTACGCTTATAAGCCCCCGTTTCCATTTGTAGATCATCTTTCTCGGGATGGACAATCCCAGCGAGGTCGTATAAGGCGAAAGCGAGTTTCACCGACAAGCGAAAAAGTGAACTTAAGGCTAGTGATCACGCAAACTTCCCAGCGTATGTGGCGCGGGCAGCGGCCCGAAGTCCCAACGTCCTTAAGTTAAGGCGTGGATCGTGCCAAGAATTTTGGCATGACCTCTCTGACTCGCTTGTGCGAGGGGCCTTAGGGTTTTAGCGTTGGCTAAGTTGTAGGCGGCATGATGCATACGGTGAGGTTTGGTGACACGGTGTCACATTGAACCTTCGGAGTATATTTTTCGCGAGCTCCGCATCAAAGTCAAGGCTGGAAAGCTCAAGACTTCGGGTCGGGAACGACCTTCGGTCTCAATCTCTCGAGCTTGACTCGTGGCGGAACCCGGCGTAAAAAACATACACTTAGGCTTTATGACACGAACTAAGCCAAAAACCAACCGGGGTCTTGGACAAAGTGAGACCTGAAAGTGCATGGCTTACACGGGCTAGGATGGGCTGTTTGGGACGACCGTGCGCCCTCGAAAGGTATACAGCGAGACCAACCGAGGTGCAAGCGAACGGTCATCCGGGTTACGGAGTCGTAGTGTGCGATGTACCGAGGCGACAAGTGCGAAGTGAAGTGCGGTGTACCGAGGCGGCAAGTGCGAGTAGTGTGCGGTCACTAAAATTCTTTTACGAGTAAAACGAGAGATTTTTCGAATGTGTCTTATAGAATTTTGATGCGCGAGTTCAAAAAGATATCATGAAAATCAAGCATGAATGGGAATGCACAAACATGGTATGATTTTGAAAAGATGACAATGTAATGCTTTTGAAAAAACCGTTCGAGGTTTAAAGTAACACACACACACGCGAGGAAGGGTAAACGAAAGTTTGACCCACGGAAGGCTTTTTGAAAACTTGACGGTAGATTTTGAAAAAGTATCCAAAAATTCCCCAGTAGTCGCCAACCGAATTACCGGGATTTTCACGCGGAACACGGAAAGCGGTTGTCTTTCGCGGAGGGTTGGTGTATGAGACCTCACTTTTGGGAAGGAGAGGAGTCGCCACGCGGTTTTGTATTTTGAACCCAAACGTTGAAAAACAGCTATTGTTGAAAATGATGTCGTTTTTATTGGCAGCAAAAACTTAGGAAAAAGCTTTGAAAAGGGGTGTCATTTTTATTGGTAGCAAAAACGAGTAAAAAGCTTTTTTAGTACTAGAGATTGTTAGGTTCGGAGGTCACGTTACGTTTCGGGAAGAGTATTACGAGATCACCCGAAATGCCTCGTATGACGAGTCTTTCTACCTTTCTCGAAATCGTGTGTGTGTGTGTGTTTTTTTTTTTTTTTTTTTTTTTGAAAAGGGGCTTGAATGACAAAGATTAATCTTAGTTTGAATGTCAAGCGTTGATTAGGTAATCTTGTTTGAAAAGCGGCGTTTGAATGACAAGCGTCGGTTTGTAGTTTTTAGGAAAAGTGGCGTGAATGCTGATTTTGACTGTTTATCTTAAGTGTCAAATGTTGACTTTTAAGAAAAGAGCGTTTGAATGTCAAACGTCGGATTTTGAGTTTGAAGATGAGCATTTGGATGCCAAACGTCATTTCGCGCGTTTTGAAAGAGAGTTCGAATGTCGAACTCCGGTTTTGAACCGGGCGTGTCATTGTTAACGATTTTATGGGAAAAACGTATTAAATGATTTTGAATGTCAAAAGTCGGCTTTTAAGTTTGAAGATGAGCGTTTGGATGCCAAACGTCATTTCGCGCATTTTGAAAAAGAGTTCGAAGGTCGAACTCTGGTTTTGAACCGGGCATTACATTGTTAACGATTTTTACGGGAAAAAACGTATTAAATGACATGCAATCAACGAATCGGGTTGCGACTCGGACTTTGAAAAGTAAATACTATCACGATCCAAACGGGTCGGACTTTGTAAATGACATTATTTAAAGTGCGGTATCAACGGAATCGAACGATCCGAAATTGTAAAGTACGATCGACGAGCCAAACGACTCGGAATTGTAAAGTTGCATGAAATGTAAATGACGTTCGACGGATCAAACGGTCCAAAATTATAAATGACAGAAATTTAAATGACATTCGACGGATCGATCGATCCGGAATTGTAAATGACAGAAATTTAAAAGAAACGGGGCCGGAACGCCGTTTTAACCCGAGATTACTTCTCTTACGGGAGGAGGAGAGGATCTAGGGGCTAAAACGTATCGGACCCCAGATTAGACGGAGAGCATCTACATTTCAATAATGTTCATCAGAAACGGTTTATAGCAGCGGCGCGTAAACCGAGGCGGAACGAGAGATTAGGGAGAGGGAGTTATACCTATAGCTAGGGTCGACTCCTTTGGCTTGGGGGGTGTATATGGGATAAGAAAAGTTGTTTGGGATGGTGTTGTAAGGTGGGGAGGGGTGTATTTGATCGAAATACGGAGGTTTCATGCGAATCGAGGCAGAAAGCGGGGAGCTCGGGAAGGGGTGAAACGAGGTTTGGACCATGGCTATGGTGAATTTGGAGAGTAATTTTTGTTGTTCTAAATGGATTTGATGTATTTATAGGTGAAAATTCGGCAGCATGAGTCCGGACGGATGAACACGAAATCTAGGGGGTTTTGTGAAACTTTGGAAATTGGAGGGCTTCTTTGGCAATTTCAGATTTCCTGCAAATGAGTTCGGCCGGACTGAGACTACATACCAGGGGTATTTTTGTCTTTTCACTCTGAATTTGATTGAAAGGTGACTAGAGGGTACATGGCATGCAAGCCACGTGTCCCATGACTTCACCGGCCTTGTGGGAGTTCGTGCCACTATTCCACTGTTTTGTCCGTTTTTAAAATAACAAGTCCGAAAAAAAATGTACGGAAACTGCTTAGAAAAGTGCGTTTTGAGGAAAGCCGTACTTTTACGTGCGACGACGTGTGTTGAGTACGTTTCGGCGTCGGGATGCACGGGCGATCCGGGACGTCTCGTTGGCTTGAGAACGAGGAAGCTTAACGGGTTCAGGTTAACTGGAGCTGGGCCGATTAACGGATTCCGGTTAACTTTCTAACGGATTTTGACGATCCGGATTTGGGTACTTACGGTGGACAAAGAATATAGTCTACCAAGAGATCTTCAATTCACTTGGTAAATAAGCTGGGCCTTAATTCCAATTCTGCATTATGTTTTATGTATATATAAGAACAAGTTAACATTTTTCCCTTACGTGTGCGGGCATTTTGAAAAGTAAATATATGAGAGTATGATTATCTCGGTCGGTGATTGTTATAGTCACTCGAAAAGGGAGAAAGATGCAATGCGGAGACAAAGAAATCCAGAAATTCTTTAAATTCACCCGTTGTTTGTTTTTGGAAAACAAGCGCATTTTTCTTTTTATTTGGTCATTGTTTATTTTTGTGCTTGAATTATTAGCCTAATGTTTGAAAGGGATATTATGGTTATTTCAACTGCCATATACTTGATGTTTTTAAATATTTTGAATATTTTATTTAATCTTAAAACTATTAGCCCATTTTGAAATTTTGTTGCTTTTGGGTTGGTTGTTTTAATTTGCTTCTTTCCATTTATGATTTGTATTTATTTTGTGGTAAAGTATGCATATCGATCAAGAACTAATATTGCACACAAGAAGATTTTTACCTCGGATATCAATAGATATAGATATTCGGAATATACAAACAAACTATACCAATTCCTTAGATACAATCAAGTATATATATATATATATATATATATATATATATATATATATATATATATATATATATATATATATATATATATATATATATATATATATATATATATACTTGATTGTAATTCCATGTAGCCGATGAAAAACCTATTTTCACATTGAACACTTGACTTTCATGATCCTTTTAGTAATTGGGGTATAACTTTTCACAAGGGGCTCTAATGCAATATCGATTCATATGCTTTTGTACATCATTGAATTACCTTTCCAATGAGTCCAATATTGACTATTTTGGGACTCATTAGGAGGTGAAAATCTTCGTTGTAAAACATGGAAAACATGAATGGGCATTTGTGTAACTTTTGTAACTTTCCTCTCTTTGACACTTTAGACCATTTAACTTTGTCCCGTTAAATGATCAATCATCATCAAAACACAAAGTTAGGTCCTAACAATTTTCCCCTTTTTGGTGAATGATTGGTCATTTTAAACTCTTAATGGTTTGCTTCAAAACACCATAAGCAAAAAGAGATGAAAATCTGCTCAAAAAAAAAATGTGCAGATTTTTTAGTCTACTTAACGGAATTTTCTGTATCAACTCACAAGGTTCAAGGGTCTGTGGCTATAATTTTTTGGAGAGGTGTATGGAGTGTATTTTAATTAGGAGAAAACGGTGAGAAAACGGTGAAGGATTATGAGCTATGAAGAGGTAGATATTGCAATTTTGGTGAGAGGAGTCTTGACAGATTTTATCTCTGCTGTGGGAATTTCGATGTCTGCTGCCAACTTCAGACAAGTCCCATTTTTCGCTCATAAATAATCAGATTGTGGGTTTAGACTTGTTGGAAAGCTCTATGTGTCTACTTTACACAGAAAAAAATCTGTTTGAGGTTTCGATGGCCGGAGAGGGAAATAATGCATTTTTTGTACAAGGTGTGGAACCAGTTTTTGGTCTGCTGTTAAGGTCTGACAGCTAAGGTTTGGGATAGCTGTCAAGAGTTTAGGGGATTGATGTTTGGGGTTTTTTGTGTGAGGGTTTAATATTGATCTAGGGGTTTGATGCAAGGGGTTTGCTGTCAAGGGTTAGGCAGTTAAAATCTGACAGTTAAGATTGGGTCTTAGCTGTCAGAAAAAAAGGTCTGCTGTCTGCGGACAGCAACTTCAAACAAAATCTGGTATTGAATCACAGGGTTGTAGGCTATGTATTTATGCTTTTGGGAAAGGTATGTGAGTCTACTTTACTCACAAAAAATTGGATTGCAATTTCGTGCAGCGGAGAGAGAGATATTGAAATTTCTGTGAAGGTGCGCAAACAGAGTTCTTGGAAATTTCCAGCAACCTTTTCTCTTCAAAATTAGCCCTTCTTGGTTGGTTTGATCGTGTTTTGGGACCTCAAAAGATTTGTTCCCCCTCAAATGGTGTCTTGGCCTTATGGAGAAATGCAACGGGCAAAAGACATCCTTAAAGGTTTGGTTCCCCCTCAAACAGTGTCGTCATTTGTAAGAAGAGATCCAACCTTTTCTTGAAGCATGATATAACTTTGATTAAATCAAAGTAATCTTTGACTTTACTACTCTTTTTACATCTGAAAATAAAACAAAAAAAAATTGGTACCCTTTATGTTTGGGTCCAGGGGATTAGTTTTCTTTACGAACCCAAGCTTTGCTTGCTGCTCTTTTACTGAAGAATTGATTAAGATTGTTGTAATATGACATGATTTGCATCATGTATGGGGTCAGAGCAAAAGGTAGATGAGAATGATATGAGGTGTTTAAGGAATAGGGATGTTGGTTTCTGAAGTTGGTTTGATGAGATTGCTGTCTAGGGGTAGATGAGTGGTATGGTGGTTTTGAGAAGTTTTTTTGAGCATGGTTCCTTCCATTTAAGTATTTCCATGTAGGATTCATATTTCCATGGAATTTTTTATGTTGTTTTGATCTTTGCTGTCTATTGTGATAATGATAATTTCTTGGTTTGGTGCTATGTTTTTGTTGTTTTTCTTGCCTTGAGGTATCTTTGTCATTGATGCTTTCTTTTTCACTTTCAACAGCATTTTTCTTTTCTTTTTCGCAATCTTTATATGATTGTTCCTTTGTTTTGATCGGATATAAAGGTTTTAGTATTTTAACTGAATTAATGTTGGCTGGTACCGTTTTCTCAATAGCTTTCTCATCAGTTGGAGGAATATATGTTTTTAGAGTAGGGTTTTCAGCTCCTAATCCTGTCTTATCTAAGGTAGGGATGACCAAAACCGATTCACGGCCCGGTTCGGTTCGGAACCGCGGTTTCGGTTCGGAAAATGTATGACCCTTAACCGGCCCGGATTGCTCACGGTTCGGTTAATCCGGTTCCGGTTTTCTCCCGGTTCGTCCGGTTCCGGGCTTTTTCGATCCGGTTCCGGTCCGATTCTATTGAAAAACAATGAATTTTCGTCCGGTTCCGGACTTTTTCCGGTCCGGTTCACCATTTTGGTGACCCTTAATCGGTTCCGGTTACCCCGGTTCCGATTTTCATGACGGTTCATGGCGGTTTCGGGCTTTTCCGATCCGGTTTTCCGGTTCCGATCCGGTTTCGCCATCCCTAATCTAAGGGATGTCTTTGATTGAAATGATACAGAGAAACCGGCAAGGTTTGACTTGTTCCAAGATTTGATTTTTTCTTTTAGAGCATTATTTTCCTTTTCAAGAGACTCTAACTTAAATTTACTTTCGATGATTCAAGAGTTAAATCACTAACTTTCTTTTCCAACGTAAGACATTGGTATGTAATCCCTTGGTTGGCTTTCTCAAGATTTTCAATGGTTTTGGTTTGGGATAGGTTTTCATTGATCAATGAAGCGTAGCTAGTTTGTTGTGTCTTGAGTTGAATTAAAAGAGTGCAAACAACTTGTTTAACACCATCAATATTTAAAGAGTTGAAACCGTGTACCTCTTTTAATTGTTCTCGCATCGCCGGTTAAGCTTCAAGATCTTCCTCATTGTCTCGATTCTTCAATTTCTTCATTTGCCCTTAGACATGTCATGGCATTTATTTCATCATGACTTGAACTTGTGAATTATTTCTTTTGAATAAGACACCTTTTAGAGTCATTATTTCTTCTTGGTCGAGGCATGGTGGGTTGAAATAGGATTCTTCACAAGTTGTTAGACTTTTGGTGGTGAAGACAGGCTTTGATACCAATTGAAAGGTCATGTTTGCTTAATCAACAAATAGATGATTAGACAGTTAAGTTTTTGACTAAGAATAAATAATTTTGGTCAGTCGAGATATTAACCGATTAAATAGAGAGAGTATAATGTGCAAAATAAATAAATAAAGTGAAATAATGTAAAGACAGAGTGATTAGTGAGTGTGTGAGAGTGTGTGTGTGTGTGTGTGTTTGTGTGTGATAATACCAAATGACACAAGGGTTTAAAGTGGTTCGGGAGTTCACTCCTCCTACGTCCACTCTCACCGTCAACCTTGACAAGTGAGTTCAATCCACTATACTCTAGATTCCTTTAAGAGTTACAAGATTGATTTAGGCAAGTTCCTTGAACTTCCTCTTCCTAATTAGTACGATCAATTAGGGATTTGCTTGTTACGAAGCAAATACACAATACACACTTAAAGTACGATCTTAAGTGGTTTACAAGATGTTTATACACTTGAAGTTCGGTCTCAAGTGTCCGAAGTTGTTTTGATGATTGTTTGCGAGTTTACAGGGTTTATAAGCGTGTGAGGAGGTTGCAAAGGTTGAGGGTTCAAGGGCTGCGAGAAGGTTGTGTAAAGGGGTGTTAAGAGGGTTGTAAAGGGGTGTTAAGAGGGGTACGTAAAAGGAGTGTTAAGAGGGTTGTAAAGGGGTGTTAAGAGAGGGCTGTAAAGGGGTATTAAGAGGGGCCGTAAAAGGACTGAAAAGAGATGTGAGCGAGGCTATAAAATGGGGACTCGCAGAAGGTTGTATAGAGGTTGTGGAAAGAGCTATATAAAGGGGTTGTAGAAAGGGGCCGTAAATGGTACATGGAAAGGCTGTATAAAGAATGGGAAATTCGGGTCAAATATATAGGAGGATTGAGGAAGTAGCCGTTGGCTAAAATGGTATATGGTCAAGGTTGTCTTCAATGGGAGTCTTCATTGATGTTGTCATAATTTCCATGTTTTAAGCAAACATGTTTTCTTCTTTTCTGTGTGAACACAAGGCTTTGAGGAAGTAGCCGTTGGAGGAGTATTCAAAGCACTTGACTCAAAGTGGTTGTCATAAATTCCATGTTTTATGCAAACATGTTTTTCTCTTTTTTAGTAGACTAACTTGGCTTGGTTGGATTTCTTTCCAATTGTAATTCCATGTAGCCGATGAAAAACCTATTTTCACATTTAACCCTTGACTTTCATTATCCTTGTTTGATCCTTTTAGTAATTGGGGTATAACTTTTCACAAGGAGCTCCAATGCAAAATCCAATCGTATGCTTTTGTACATCATTGAATTACCTTTCCAATGAGTCCAATATTGACTATTTTGGGTGATGCAGGAGAAGCCGAGGCCCTAGGCGGCCGCCCCATAATGTACCAGGCGGCCGCCCCAAGTGGATTCAACGGAGGTGGAGTTTCTGGTGACGAGGTGGGCGCTTCAATAACAACCAAGCGGGCGCCTCAAACTGTTTCAAGCAGGGCCAATGTTGCGGAGTTCCAGGCGGGCGCATGAGGAACTACCAAGCGGCCGCCTCAAGGAGGAATGGGATCGGCCATGGCGACTGGTCTTCAGGCGGGCGCCTCGCGTCGTTCATGCGTTCCTTATTTACGTTTTTTAGTTCCAATTACTAAGTATTTGGTATTCAAACTTGGGGTATTTTAGTCATTTGATTTATTATCTGTTTCTTAGGGTTTGGGAAGTATTTAAACAATATGGAGACATGTTTTATTCAGTTTTTGATTAATTGAATTTTGAAGAGTTTTATCTCTTTTTCTGGTAGAATCCAGTTCTTGTGTTTGAGGATTCTTCGCTTGAAGAGTTCTTGTGATTAGTGCGCTAATCACGAAATCTATCGCTTCCGTGTTGCGTCAGTTGGTATCAGAGCAGGCTTAACCTGTCTTTTCATCACTGATTGGTTATGGGGGACCAAGTAACAATGGAGGAATTCAAGAGGCTAACCACAGTCGTGGCTGCGTTGTCAGCCTTGAGATGGGGACGTTCATGGCTGCTCAACGGGGTCCAAACGATCGTGCTAATCGTAACCGTGGTGGCGAGAGAGGCAGGGGTATTGAACAGGGCCGACGCCCTAGGAGGGGCGAGAATAATGATGAAGAGGATTCTAGTTCCAATTCCGAGGTTGAAGTTGATAGTGATGATGAACCGAAACAGGGTGGAAATCGACATCGCCAAGATTATCGAATTAAGGCGGATATTCCATTATTTTATGGAACTATGGGAATTGAAGAATTCTTGTGTTTAGTGCGCTAAACACGAATCTATCGTGCTTCCGTTCTGCGTCATTGGGACTCATTAGGAGGTGAAAATCTTTGTTGTAAAACATGGAAAACATGAATGGGCATTTGTGTAACTTTTGTAACTCTCCTATCTTGACACTTTAGACCATTTAACTTTGTCCCGTTAAATAATCAATCATCATCAAAACACAAAGTTAGGTCCTAACAATTTGCATAAATGGTTGTTAAAAAAAAATGATGATGAGCATGTTAGAACAAACTTCTTTTCAACATTTCAACATGTTGTACTCTCTTATATTTTTTTAACCAACAATAGCCTAAGAAGTTGGTTGGTGCAATTTATTTATATTGTGCTATATTTACTGATGACAAATATAAATCCTTTCCTTTTATATGCTCCACTTCAAAACAAAATCTTTGTTCAAACATTGAACATTTGACCAATTAGAAAATTAATATTTTAATGATAAGAGAATTGAAATAAATAATGTTTTTTTTTTTGAAGAAAAATAAATAATGTTAAAAAGGACTAAAAATACATGGTGAATTTCATATATTTACAGGAATACATGCTCACTTGAATAATGAAGAAATTAAATTTTGGATAAAATTCCAATAATAATTCTATATATTGTTCATCTTACTATTAAAACATTTATTTTCTAATAGAATGTAATGGAAATTTTAAATTCATTTTATACTTGGCCTGTTAGGTTACATCATTTAGTCATTTGCCCAAGCCAAAGCATAAAAATTCAAGTGAAGAAGTGAGAAAAAAACACAAATACCATCCATTTCATACTTTCTGGTTTCCATTACATCATCAGGTGATCCATAGAAACCCACAAGGAAAAAGAAGAAGAAGAAAAGTCCAGGAGCTTAACATGCATCTTAAGGGAAAAAAAATGAAAAAAGGAAAAACTTTACATATTAGAAGAAGAAAAAAACTTCTCTCCTCATATGCGAAGCACGGGTTACACCCTAGTATATGATGAAAGCCATATTAGAAGCTCAAATAAAAATGGGCTCACACCTATGTATAAGAATGAATTTATAAAATAAGTAGGTTTAGTTAGATTAATTATATTTTGTTGGAATATTCATATATGTGGTATGAAAGTTCATAGCCCTATGACCTTGGAGCGTCGTTGGTTTGAACTTAATTTGGCTAAGGGGAAAATTCGTCGGAGGAACTACCATGGAGGGCGGCCACGCTAAGGCCAAGGGCGGTGATAAGTGACTATTATATAGTCATTTATCCTTATTTTTATATACTTTTTATGGCATAAAACATCATTTTTCATTTCATTTCTTATACTTTTTAGTTTCTTTTCCTTATTTTCTAGATTTTACGCTTTTGGTATATTTCTTGCCTTTTTAGACAGGTTTTAGGTTCATTTTTATCAAAAGGATACTTGGACACTTCAAGGCAAAAGACATGGGAGAGCACCAACCAAATCAAGCACACAAAGTTAAAATTCAGACAGAGCGGCCGTGCAGCAGAGATGGAGCGGCCGTGCACTTGGCATTTTTCAGGCCATTTTTGGCCCTAAAATATAGAGTGGCCGTGTCTTGAAGAGGGAGCGCCCGTGTCATCTTATGGAGCGGCCGTGCAGCTTATATAGGAGCGGCCGTGCGAAGTGTCAAGACTTAAATTCAAATCTGGCGCCAAGGGTCACACGGCCGTGCAACTTCCTTGACACGGCCGTGCAAGTCTGGATCGCATGTAAAGGCACCTTTTGGTTGCACCCGATTGAAGAGTTCCCTCCTTTTTATAAATAGGACCCTAGAGATCAGTCTTAAACAGAATGATTAGAGAGAAATGCGATATTTGATAGATAGAAAACACCAAATACTTGTGATAACAGTTTCCAAGGAGATTTGAAGATCAAGTCATTACTTTGTTCTTGAAGTTAGTTTGGAAGAAGATCAATAAAAGTGAAGAATTATTTCCAAAGATTTGTCCATCATAAGTCTCTCTTACTCAATCTCTTATTTTAATTGCTTTTATATTATAAATGGCTTGTGAGTAATCCCCATATTCTTGGGGTTGGAA
This sequence comes from Adenophora triphylla var. japonica, assembly GCA_022495995.1. Classification (NCBI taxonomy): domain Eukaryota; kingdom Viridiplantae; phylum Streptophyta; class Magnoliopsida; order Asterales; family Campanulaceae; genus Adenophora; species Adenophora triphylla. The sequence continues at coordinate 22,205 of JAFEMH010000675.1, forward strand.
ACTTCAAAAACATGCTTATTCATCATCTAAAAAATGATTAGTCTTGTCTTCTTTCTTCATCTAAAACAATTTCTTTATATTATTCTCTAAATGCCTTACTTATTGGCGATATCCAATTTGTATGATTCAGTCAATTGAGAGAAGTACCTAGCGGAGAATCTCAATTGACGGAACCATATAAAGAAACTAGGTTCATTGATCACGAGAGTAGTTCAATGGCCTAGGGATGTTCTTTTAATGGAAAGTATGTTGAACTTCCGTCCTTAATGGATTCTTACTAATTATGGTCAGCTAGAGATAAGCCGGAATGCCCGTTTGTGACAGGGCGGGGTCAAACATAAACGGATTTCTCAAACAGTTAGAACATAATTAGTGAAGAATACAAACGCTATTGTCCTAGCCCGAAATAGCGTAGGCCTAACATACCATCCTTGCTTTTTATGAAAACCTTTTATTTCTAAGACAATGACAATTTGATGAATAAGATTATGTGTATGATTTCCAATCCCGAGAATGCTTCGTTTTATAAGAATTCAATTAAAGTATTTTCTCGTCTATGCTCTCTCTCTTATTCTAAAAACAAATTTTATCTACCCCTCAATCCTTTTTATATTTTCTAAAGACAAAAATATCCCTTAAGTAAACCCCGTCTCGTGGGATCGACTCGTACTTGCACCCGCTATATTACAATAGCCCGTGCGCTTGCGGATATAAAATAAACCGTTAGGTTTCGACCGAACAAGTTTTGGCGCCGTTGCGGGGATAACGGTTTACTTTTTTATTTTTGTCTTTACTACAAATTTTTAGTTTTTATTTTATTTTTACTATTTTGCTTTCTTGTCCCATAATCTGTTACGTTTAATTTTTCTTCAAGTGTTTTTCTTATAGTTTATGAAACGGTCTCGGACATTCGTTGACAACTTTGATCCGGAACCCGAAAGAAGCTTTCACGAAAGATTAAGAAGATTTAGAGAAACTTTGAAGAAGCATATGGACGAAGAACAGCAAACACCCGCTAGGACCCTACGGGACTTTGTTAACCCAAGTACCTCGAGAACTAGATCCCCTATTGTAGTGCCGAATGCCGAAGCGGCACACTTTGAGATAAAGCCGCGACTTTTGCTTATGGTTATGAATAACCAATATAGCGGCACCGCTTTCGAAGATCCTCATCTCCACATCCAAACATTCCTTGAATATTGTGATACCACACGTATTCAAAATGTTACCCCGGAAGCGATTCGGATGCGCCTTTTTCCTTTTTCTCTAAGGGATAAGGCGAAACAGTGGTTAATTTCAGTCCCACCCAACTCTTTTACAACTTGGGACCAAATTGAAGCAAAGATTCCTTGGACGTTTCTTCCTCCGAGCAAGACTCGCTCAAATTCGGACGAAGATTACAAATTTTAGCCAAACAGGAAGCGAATCACTGTATGACGCTTGGGAGCGATTCAAAGATCTCCTAAGGACGTGCCCTCACCACGGGCTTGAAAAGTGGTTAATTGTGCACACTTTCTACAATGGTCTCACATATAGAACAAGGGAGACAATTGATGCCGCCGCAGGAGGTGCACTAATGAATAAGACGGTGGACGAAGCATATGACTTGATAGAGAACATAGCCCTGAATCACTATCAATGGTTCAATGAGAGGGAACAACCGCGGGGATTCCAGGTAAGTACAATATTGATGTCATTACTACCTTGTCTTCTAAAGTTGATATGCTTCTTAAAAAGTTTGAAAACTTGAATGTAAATCCCGTGGCCAACATTAATGTTGTTTGTGAACTATGTGGGTCAAACTCACATAGTACAGAATGTTGTGAATTGCTTGACACTACTTCTAGTGTTCAAGTAAACTTTGTTAATTCTTATAGGGAAAATGGTGGTATGTATTCAAACACATACAATCCCGAGTGGAGAAATCACCCAAATTTTTCCTATAAGAATAACAATATTTTAAACCCACAACCTTCTACACAACCACCGGATTTACACAAAAGAATTTCAATGGCAATTCTAGTGCTTTCCCTCCCTAAGTCTAAATTGGATCTTATTATGGATTTTATGATTGAAAGTAAGAATGAGCAAGAAAAGACCAATAATGAGTTAAGGGAATCCATAAAGTCGTTGAATGCTAGGTTTGATAATTTAGCCGCCCACAATAGAATGCTTGAAAATCAACAAGCTCAACAAGTCGGCACCTCGCATAGACCACAAGGGAGTTTTCCCGGTCAATCGCAAAGGCCCGATGAGCATGTTAGTGCGGTAGAAACTAGGAGTGGAAAAGAAATTGTAGATCCCCTTCCTAAGAAAAATATCAAACCGAGTAAGGAGAACATTAGTCCAACCCCACCGCTGGTTGAGACTAATGAAGATGTTGAAAATGGGACAGAATCCCCTAAGATTTCTAGAAATTTTGACCCTCCAATACCATACCCCCAAAGGTTGGTAAGAGCCAAACTTGATAAACAATTTGCAAAATTTTTAGAAGTCTTAAAGTCTATTTACATCAACATACCTTTTACCGATGCCCTTCAACAAATGCCGTCCTATGCTAAGTTCTTAAAGGATATTCTTGCAAATAAGAGGAAACTTGAGGAGCATAAGACTGTCGCTTTGACAAAAGAAGTAAGTGCCATTTTACAAAGAGAACTTCCTCCTAAATTAAAAGATCCCGGCACTTTCTCTATTCCTTGCAAAATAGGTAAATATAATGTTGATAATGCTTTGTTAGATCTTGGGGCAAGTGTGAGCCTCATTCCGTTTCGATAGGTAAGAAACTAGGTGTGGGGAAATGAAACCCACCACTATTTCTCTCCAACTTGCCGACCGTTCCATTAAATACCCGATGGGTATTATGGAAGATGTCCCTTGCCAAATCGGGAAATTGATCATCCCTACGACTTTGTAGTCCTTGAGATGGAGGAAGATCACCAAATTCCAATTATTCTAGGAAGACCTTTTCTTGCCACCGCTAGTGCAGTAATAGATGTAAGGAATGGCACTCTTTCTCTAAACATTGGAAATAAGAAAGTCGAATTTAAAGACTTAAATCTCAAGAAACCGTGCCATGAAATCAACACTCCTGAGAATGATAGCAAAAAGGGTGAAAAATTGCAAGCCAAGGACTCAAAAATAATAATTAAAAAACCCTTAGATCATAGAGGTGAAAAAAATGTGCACCCTAAAAAGCCTAATAAAATTGAAAAATCAAAGGGTAGGGGGCCTAAGAAAAAAAGCACACCGGGATGTCGTATGTGCATCGATCATAAGAGCTCAATCACGCCAAAGGGGAAGGAATGGCGAGTTGTTAAGGATAAGAGACCATTACAATACCACTCACCGTCCATTGTCACTGATAGAAAGGGGTCGAGCTTATGACCTTAAACAAGCATCATCGGAATAGTAAACCGATGGATTATATTACTGTTTATCATAATTTTGTTTACCACCACATGCTTATCTCTTTACTCTTTGTCCTTGAAACATTGAGGACAATGTTCACTTCAAGTGTGGGGGGGTATTTATCTATTTGCTTTCTAGTTTTAATTTACTTGCTTTCTAGTATAATTTTTCTTTTTTAACTTAGTTGCATTTTTTTTCTTTTGTATGCATGTATAATAGTATATAAAAAAAAAAAAAATCCCTATGATGATCAAAAATCATTATCATTATGCTTGCCATTTGCCCTAGTATAAATGCCTTTATCTTTCCTCTCATATTTTCTATACACTTAGAAATCTATAAAATGGAAAAGTATAGGGGATCTTTTTAGGAAATAATTGAAAGCCTCATAAGTTGGTATAGCACAATATAGAATCTCATCAAGAATAATGCATTTGATTAGAAGGAATTCTTTTATGCTTGGTCATTTATGCAAACTTTGAATATATTCCTTTAAGATTGTACATTTTTTATCTTTATTAGATATTTATTCCCTTTTTAGAAGCACCTTTTTGTTTGCATCCCTTGAATCACACCCTTTCATAATTTCCATCCTTCCATTTTTTTCAAATCAAGTCAAAGTAAAACACTTTTATCTTATTTATAAAAGAGTGACGATGGTCACCAAGCCTTAAAAGCAAAAAGAAACCTATTATCTCCTAAGTAACTCGGGGCACGGCGTTCGCTGCGACGATGCTTCCTTGCCAAAACGGAAATAATATCCAAAAGTATTCTTGATCTAAGTATTAGGAACATGGGGCTCGCGACCACAATGTCTCCTACTTGAAAGGATCAAGAATAACTTAGGTCTTTTGCAAAAATATAACACGTACAAAAATAAGATAAATTTGTTTGACTTTGACGAGATTTTTCCACTACCATCACCCATTCTTCACCCTTGTGATTCAAGAATGTAATGCAATTCTTCGGAACTTCTAAATTGTGAATAAATGTCTATACCTTTTCTTGTACATCTTAAAGAAATAAAATTCATCTTTTCTAAAAAATCACTCTAAAAAGTGATGGCTTTTTCTACCAAGAAAATTCTTCCTTCTAGCATGCTTTACTTGATCAAAATTCTATATATGCTATACTAGGTTATTGTCTTGCATTTTATCTCTTTAAAATATCCCTAAAATACTTCTTCCCAAAATAAAATTTTTAAAGATATTCAAAATATGATTGGATAGATAAAAGGCATTATCTACAAGGCATTCAAGGGCTTGCTACTTTATTTCGAGGATCAATCATAATTTTTCTCCCTCCCCATATTTCATTATAAGTTTGCTTGGGGACAAGCAAAGGTTTAAGTGTGAGGGAGTTTGATAAGTGACTATTATATAGTCATTTATCCTTATTTTTATATACTTTTTATGGCATAAAACATCATTTTTCATTTCATTTCTTATACTTTTTAGTTTCTTTTCCTTATTTTCTAGATTTTACGCTTTTGGTATATTTCTTGCCTTTTTAGACAGGTTTTAGGTTCATTTTTATCAAAAGGATACTTGGACACTTCAAGGCAAAAGACATGGGAGAGCACCAACCAAATCAAGCACACAAAGTTAAAATTCAGACAGAGCGGCCGTGCAGCAGAGATGGAGCGGCCGTGCACTTGGCATTTTTCAGGCCATTTTTGGCCCTAAAATATAGAGTGGCCGTGTCTTGAAGAGGGAGCGCCCGTGTCATCTTATGGAGCGGCCGTGCAGCTTATATAGGAGCGGCCGTGCGAAGTGTCAAGACTTAAATTCAAATCTGGCGCCAAGGGTCACACGGCCGTGCAACTTCCTTGACACGGCCGTGCAAGTCGTGACTGCAGATGTAAAGGCACCTTTTGGTTGCACCCGATTGAAGAGTTCCCTCCTTTTTATAAATAGGACCCTAGAGATCAGTCTTAAACAGGAATGATTAGAGAGAAATACTGATATTTGATAGATAGAAAACACAAAATACTTGTGATAACAATTTCCAAGGAGATTTGAAGATCAAGTCATTACTTTGTTCTTGAAGTTACTTTGGAAGAAGATCAATAAAAGTGAAGCATTATTTCCAGCATTTGTCCATCATAAGTCTCTCTTACTCAATCTCTTATTTTAATTGCTTTTATATTATAAATGGCTTGTGAGTAATCCCCCATATTCTTGGGGTTGGAAACTCAAAAACATGCTTATTCATCATCTAAAAAATGATTAGTCTTGTCTTCTTTCTTCATCTAAAACAATTTCTTTATATTATTCTCTAAATGCCTTACTTATTGGCGATATCCAATTTGTATGATTCAGTCAATTGAGAGAAGTACCTAGCGGAGAATCTCAATTGACGGAACCATATAAAGAAACTAGGTTCATTGATCACGAGAGTAGTTCAATGGCCTAGGATGTTCTTTTAATGGAAAGTATGTTGAACTTCCGTCCTTAATGGATTCTTACTAATTATGGTCAGCTAGAGATAAGCCGGAATGCCCGTTTGTGACAGGGCGGGGTCAAACATAAACGGATTTCTCAAACAGTTAGAACATAATTAGTGAAGAATACAAACGCTATTGTCCTAGCCCGAAATAGCGTAGGCCTAACATACCATCCTTGCTTTTTATGAAAACCTTTTATTTCTAAGACAATGACAATTTGATGAATAAGATTATGTGTATGATTTCCAATCCCGAGAATGCTTCGTTTTATAAGAATTCAATTAAAGTATTTTCTGTCTATGCTCTCTCTCTTATTCTAAAAACAAATTTTATCTACCCCCCAATCCTTTTTATATTTTCTAAAGACAAAAATATCCCTTAAGTAAACCCTGTCTCTGTGGGATCGACTCGTACTTGCACCCGCTATATTACAATAGCCCGTGCGCTTGCGGATATAAAATAAACCGTTAGGTTTCGACCGAACAGGCGGCCGCGCTGGTCTCCAGAAACTCGACGAGATTTACCTGTTGCTTAGGGCGGTCGCGCTATTGACGAGGGCGGCCGCGCTTGTGACGGGCTTGGTGTTTGCTGGGCCGAATTGCTGAAGGTTTTAGGTCATATTAATAAGACTTTAAAACCTAATTACCATATGTATAAATACTAACTTCCTACAGCCGTTTTTCAATGAGAGATTGAAGAGAAAATCAATTCTCTTAGTTTCTTTCATTGTTAAATTACTCCCTGTTCGTAGAGATTCGTTCGTGAGATTCAAGGCGACTGAGATAGGACCGCCGGTGATTACCTACCTGTGTGCTGATTTGTGGTACGTAATCCGTGATCGTTTTATCCTCGGAGAAATTTGCCTGTACCTGAGTTGCACCAATTGGGGGCAATATTTTCTCTTAGGACAGTCTTCCTAAGGCGACTCGATCAAATCACGATAAGTTTTCTAATCGTTTGTTTACTTGTTTCTGTTTTGTTGTCCTGATCCCGTTTTCCTTGCTGTCGTTTTGCTTTTGGCTTATTGGTACGATTTTGACTTGGTCAATAAATTCCCCTACTGTTGATTAAATTATTTGTTTAATCTGTGGTGCTGTTAATTAATTTCCAACAGTCTAAGAGAAAATAGTTTTATTGAATCATGTCTGCTGGTACCTCTAGTTCTCCATTTAAGTCCCTAGTTGACACCTCAGATCTTCCGGAAAAGTTCGGTGGTAAGAACTTTAAGCGTTGGTCTGAACGCATGAAGATCTGGCTGTCAATTAAGGGCATGTCTGGTATGCTGTCATCTAAATGTCCCGCTCTGAAAGCCGATGATATCGCTAGTGTGGCTGCTGTTAAACAGTGGAAGGAGCAAGACGATGTTGTTCGAGGATGCATTCTGTCAGCTTTGTCGAATGCACTCTTTGATGTCTATTGCTCTGCTCCTCTCACTGCTGCGTCACTGTGGGAGTCGCTTTCCACCAAGTACAGCACCGATGACTCCGGTGTGGAAAAGTACCAAGTGGGTAAGTTCCTGAATTATCGCATGAGTGCGGGAAAGTCGGTGACCGACCAAGTGCACGAACTCCAAATCATTTTGCAATCGCTCAAGGATGCTGACATGGGACTTCCTGATAAGTTCGCTGTCATGGCTATCATTGAGAAGTTTCCTCGATCTTGGGGAGAATTCGGTATGACCCTCAAGCATCGTACTGGAAGCTTGACACTCAATGAGCTGATGAATGCAATTGCGATTCAGGAGGTGCATAATAGTAACCAACCTAGCGTACCTGTGGAGGCTGCTGCTAATATGGTAACTGGTAAAAGCAAGTTTAAAGAAAAAGATATGAAAACTCACTCTAAGGATAAAGAAAACCATGATAAGATTAAAGTTAAGAAAAATAACTTTGAGAAGCCAAAAGCAAAATTGAACTGCTGGAATTGTGGAGAAGGTGGACACTTTTCTAGGGACTGCCCGTCCAAGAAAGGAAAAGGACCACAAGGCTCTGCTGATGATCATCCTGCTGTTAACATGGTGTTGGGTCCGAAGGATTATGATGATCCTGACTCTGACGCACCTGGAGTTGACGCTCTGACCTGCAATGTTACAAAGTATGTAACCTCTTATCCTGAAATCTTTACTGTCTATGAACCCAACGAGTGGCTAGTTGACACTGGGGCAAATGTGCACGTTTGTGCTGATAAATTGCTATTTGTGTCTTACCAGTCTGAGTGTGGTAGATCAGTGACGATGGGGAACTCTAGTGCTGCAAAGGTGCTTGGGACTGGACGCGTGGACATGAAGTTTCCTAATGGGCGCATTCTTACCTTGCATCGAGTGTATCACGTTCCTGAAATTCGTCGCAACATTATTAGTGGTTCTAGTTTAGTTAGGGAAGGATTTGAGATTTCTTTTAAATGTAATAAGGTCATAATTTTGGATTCTGGTAGTTTTGTGGGGAAAGGTTATTCCTCGGATGGTTTATTTAAAATTAGAGTTGAAACTGATGTCAGTTTGCACAATAATGTTAGTTCTATTGATTATCCTGTTTCTTATTCCATTGAATCTTCAAATGTTTGGCATGGTCGTTTAGGACATATTAATTATGATTCTGTGAAAAGAATGATGAATTTAGATATTATTCCTAAACATGCTATTGATAAAAATTCTAAGTGTCATGTATGTGTTGAAGCTAAATCTACGAAAGGTCCGTTTAAATCGGTGGTGAGAAATTCTGAAATTCTAGATTTAGTTCATACTGATATTTGTGAATTTAATGGCTTGTTGACCAAAGACAAAAAGAAATACTTTCTCACCTTTATTGATGATGCTAGTAAATACTGTTATGTCTATTTGCTTAATTCTAAGGATGAAGCATTAGAAAAATTCATTATATTTAAGAATGAAGCAGAAACACAAACTGGCAAGAAACTTAAACGGTTAAGGTCTGATAGAGGAGGTGAATATGAGTCTAACCCATTCATGTATTATTGCCAAGAAAATGGAATTGTACATGAAGAGACTCCTCCCTACACTCCTCAATCTAATGGTGTAGCTGAACGTAAGAATAGAACCTTTACCGATATGATTAACAGTTTACTCATAAGTTCTGGACTGCCCAAATATATGTGGGGAGAGGCTTTGAATACGGCTTGCCATATTCTGAATAGAGTCCCTCCTAAACATAGAAAGGAAAGTCCGTTTGAACTTTGGAGAGGTCGACAGGAAAGCCTGAAACACTTAAAAGTGTGGGGGTGCCTTGCAAAGGTACTTGTACCCGCACACAAAAGGAAAAAGCTTGGACCTAAAAATGTTGATGCTATCTTTATAGGTTATTCTGAAACAAGCTATGCATTGAGATTTCTGATTATCAAATCTGAAATTTCTGGCATAGATGTGAACTCTATAGTTGAGTCACGTGATGCAACATTTTTTGAGGATGTGTTTCCTATGAAAGACGGACTTCCTAAGGAATCTAACCCAACCACTAATTCCATTCCTGCTCAAGTAGAGGAGCTGACAAATGTGGGGGTTGATTCTAGTGCAACTCATTCTGACGATGAGATTGAACCAAGAAGGAGCAAATGGGCAAGGACCACCAAGGACTATGGAAGTGATTTCATCACTTACAATGTCGAGGGTGATCCTCTAACCTTAAAAGCTGCTATGGCCACTTCTGATGCCAAACAGTGGAAGGATGCTGTTAAGAGTGAGATGGATTCTATTGTCTCTAATGGGACATGGGAATTGGTCGATCTCCCTCCTGGTTGTAGCACGATAGGATGTAAGTGGGTCTTCAAAAGGAAACTGAAACCGGATGGAACCGTTGACAAGTTTAAGGCTAGGTTAGTGGCTATGGGATTCAAGCAAATGGAGGGAATAGACTATTTCGATACCTATTCGCCAGTTGCTAGAATGACTACAATCCGAATGCTTATTGCATTGGCCTCTGTATATGATCTTCCTATCCATCAGATGGATGTTAAGACCGCCTTCTTGCATGGCGATCTAGAGGAAGAAATTTATATGGATCAACCTGAAGGTTTTGAGGCCTCTGGCAATGAGAGAAAGGTTTGTAAACTTGTTAAGTCCTTATATGGACTCAAACAAGCCCCTAAGCAGTGGCATGAGAAATTTGATAAAATTGTCTCATCGTTTGGCTTCGTTACTAATGAGATTGATAAGTGTGTTTATAGCAAAAGTATTGGTGATAGTAGTATTGTCTTATGTCTGTATGTCGATGATATTCTGTTGTTTGGAACGGATATGAGGATAATTAACACTACTAAGGAATTCTTGAAAAGTAAGTTTGAGATGAAGGATATGGGAGTAGCTAGTGTGATTCTTGGCCTTAAGTTGACTCGTTCAACTAGTGGTATAACCATATCGCAATCTCATTATACTGAAAGTGTAATTGAGAAATTTGGTTATAAGAATTGCAAAGTAGCTAAGACTCCATATGATCCTTCAGCTGCACTTACTAAGAATGAAAGTGGAGTACCTATGGCTCAGTTGAGATATTCTCAAATTATTGGAAGTTTGATGTATCTTGCCAATTGTACTAGACCGGATATATCCTACTCGGTTACTAGGTTGGCTAGATATACTCAATGTCCAAATAAAGCACATTGGGAAGCTCTTGATAGAGTTCTCAAGTATTTGAAGGGAACGATTTCCCTTGGGCTGCATTACGGTAGATACCCTTCTGTTCTTGAAGGATATAGTGATGCAAGCTGGATTGCCTATAACTCCGGAAGTTATGGCCGTACGGGGTATGTTTTCACCTTAAAGTGAGTCATAGCCGCTGGAGGTCGACGAAACAAACTCTGTTGTCTAGGTCTACATTTGAGGCCGAATTAGTTGCCCTTGACACCACTGGATTGGAAGCTGAATGGCTTCGAGGACTTATGTCCGAGTTGCCCATGGTCAGTAAGCCCATGCCTGTTATCTCTGTACATTGTGACAACACTGCCACAATTGAGAAACTGAAAAGTGTCAAGTACAATCAGAAAAACCAGGAGACACATCCAAATTAGATTAAAATCTATAAGGTATCTTGTGTCTCGGAAGGTGATAGCTGTTGATTATGTTGGTACCAAGGATAACACAGCTGATCCTTTAACCAAAGGGCTAGAATTTGCTCTAGTTCAAAAATCTAGGTTGGGGATGGGTCTGAACCCTGTCTGATTCAAACGCAGTAGCAACCCAATCTACATGAGTGGAGATCCCACAAAGGAGATTCAATGTGGTAATAACAAGCTGTGGGGTGACTCGGAGCACCTAAAATTAGATTGACATGTTACATGTCTGAGTCTATCCCCTGAATAGCCTAGAGGTGCTCGTAGCTGCTAATAAAGTAAAAGTTTGGAACTTTGAATGGGATCAAGTCTTTTAGACAAGATGTTAGCAGTACATCTTCTGAGATGCCCAGCTAAGTGAGTGTTATTGTTGGCCGCAATTAGAGGAATTCGGGTTATTCCTTGAAAGCACTCATGATAGAGGATCGGGACGTATGTCTTATAAGCGTCAAGTGTTCGATAGAGGGCCTATCATAGCTTTTGTCGTGTTTGTTACCAGCAAAGGCCTCTACATCCAAAGGCATCAGATTCAAGACACCCGTTCATCTGATCCTGTGGAGGTTTGCGTTGGATAACATAAGTAGTGGTTCAAGCCGGAAGGTACCATTATTGAAAGCATGGCAATGGACAATCTGTACACGTCATATTTCTATAAACTTGTGGGGGATTGTTGGAATATTCATATATGTGGTATGAAAGTTCATAGCCCTATGACCTTGGAGCGTCGTTGGTTTGAACTTAATTTGGCTAAGGGGAAAAATTCGTCGGAGGAACTGCCATGGAGGGCGGCCGCGCTAAGGCCAAGGGCGGCCGCGCTGGTCTCCAGAAACTCGATGAGATTTACCTGTTGCTTAGGGCGGTCGCGCTATTGACGAGGGCGGCCGCGCTTGTGACGGGCTTGGTGTTTCCTGGGCCGAATTGCTGAAGGTTTTAGGTCATATTAATAAGACTTTAAAACCTAATTACCATATGTATAAATACTAACTTCCTACAGCCGTTTTTGCATGAGAGATTGAAGAGAAAATCAATTCTCTTAGTTTCTTTCATTATTAAATTACTCCCTGTTCGTAGAGATTCATTCGTGAGATTCAAGGCGACTGAGATAGGACCGCCGGTGATTACCTACCTGTGTGCTGATTTGTGGTACGTAATCCGTGATCGTTTTATCCTCGGAGAAATTTGCCTGTACCTGAGTTGCACCAATTGGGGGCAATATTTTCTCTTAGGACAGTCTTCCTAAGGCGACTCGATCAAATCACGATAAGTTTTCTAATCGTTTGTTTACTTATTTCTGTTTGGTTTTTCTGATCCCGTTTTCCTTGCTGTCGTTTTGCTTTTGGCTTATTGGTATGATTTTGACTTGGTCAATAAATTCCCCAACTGTTGATTAAATTATTTGTTTAATCTGTGGTGCTGTTAATTAATTTCCAACATATTTCACATATTAAAAATGAATTTGGTATGTTTATTTCAGATATTCAAGGATAGTTTATCTTTAGTTTCACGGGTCTGAAAGCAGGAAGAATTTGGGCAGGTCGATTTGCCCCTCATCTCGTCCATTCATTTTATTCTCAATAATCCGCATTGTAATGGGGGTTAATTTCGAATGTTCCGTTGCCCAATTTGATTTCGCACATCCAAATCCAATAGTCAAAGATTACTTTCACTCCTCATACAACTGGACCCAAAATTCTAAAAGCACATGTGGATAGCAACATATTTCCGTTATAGGGGAAGAAATAACAACTGACACACCAGAACACATAAAGTCTTTGAGCTCTTCATTTCCAGGCTCTCAACATTACACCACCCTCCATCTTCCCCCTCACAATTCCACTTCTTCATCAATCATTCATCTTCCATTACCACTATAAATCCTTCCCCATTTCCCACTCACTCCAAATTCATCTCCAATCTCTTCTCTTCCAACTAATCATCCTCCCAAAACTGCAACAAACAATGGCTGCTCTGTCTTCAACTTCCATTACTTTCAACTAAATCACTTCCCCAATCTTTCTTCCTTCTCTTGCCTCCGCTCCCAAAAGCCTCTCCGTCAAGCTCCCGAACCAGTTTCTTTCTCGTAGCCTTGCAGTCTCCAACCCTGCCACCGCTGCCATGAGTTCATTCACTTGCAAGGCCACCGAATCTGCTGATTCTGTAACACCCAGTAAGAAAGATTCAATCTTTCAAAATACCCATATTTTTTTTTTCATTTTGTGATTGGTTCAATGGTTCATGTGAAACTTTCTTGTTAATTTCTTGTGTGTTCTTGGTTATTATCAGCTAAGGTCCAGGAACTGTGTGTTTATGAGATCAATGAGCGTGACCGCAGTAGCCCTGCTTATCTTCGTTTAAGCCAGAAGACTGTCAATTCTCTTGGAGATATTGTCCCCTTTACCAATAAGGTATTCCTCCGTCCCAAAATAATTGCTCATTTTTTTGTCATTTCCGTTGTTTTGGGGAAATAAACTAACAAACATAACTAACTCCAATTTATTCGCTCTAAATAAAATTTTCTTCAGATTTATTCCGGAGACCTGCAGAAAAGATTGGGAATAACTGCCGGAATATGCCTTCTGATCAAGCATTTACCAGAGAAGAATGGTGACCTTTATGAGGCTATATACACTTTTCACATGGGTGACTATGGTCAAATATCAGCACAAGGAGCTTACAATACCACAGAGGACACTTTCTTATCGGTGACTGGTGGGACCGGCGTGTTTGAGGGTGCACGTGGACAGGTGAAGCTGCAGCAGCTGATTTTCCCAGTGAAGTTATTCTACACTTTTTACTTGAAGGATATTCCGGATTTGCCTAAGGAGTTGCTTGGTACCCCAGTTCCTCCGTCGCCTGCCGTTGAGCCTACTGCTGCTGCTAGAGCTTGTGAGCCTGGTGCCACAGGTCCTAATTATAGTGATTAGTTTGTTGGTGAGGTGCGCTAGTGTGATTAAGAATGATCCATTTTACATGTAATAATGAATGAACGTTTGATTGATTTTATTTTCCTTCCTTTATTTTCCTGTGCTGCATTATATAGGGTGCGTTCTTAAAGATAAAATGATCTTGCTCTTGATTTTCTGTTTCTATCTGAGGTTTCGATATGCATTTAGTAGTTGGAAACCTTTAATTTTATTTATTCAGACAAAATCTTTATTGATTGACTCCCTAGAGTCATGTCTATATATGGATTCTTCGACAAAACCTTTAATTTTATTTGTCCTAGGTTTAGCAACTTTTGCTTTACCTTCTTTTCCTTCCTTTATGAACCCTTTTATTGTGTTAACCATTAACACAATTTGCGGATTGCTCCTTCTTTCATCATATGAATTAAGAGCCTTCACCACAACATATATCTTTTGCTTAACTTGCACTTGGAACATTTCCCCTTTTGCGGTGTGCTAGAACAAAAGTAGTTATCATGTGCACAAGGTTCTTCATAAGAGCCTTTGAACATGGTGACAAATACAAGGCAAGCAATATTGTCAGAATCATCACTATGTTTCTAATGTTGCTTCCTTATTTGCCCTTTGCAACATTTGCAATAGGTTCAATAGGAACGGATTCGTAATGAACGTACAAATTTACCTAAGAACCATTCTTTAGGCTTTTGATCCAATCAAAATTATTTGTATCATTCATTTCGAACTTTGTCCTTCATAAGGACGAATCGCAATTATCATTATGTAATGCTACTTCTACAACAAAATATACAAATTATATGAACACATATCAATATCAACACATTTATCATTTAAAAGCAAATAATGTATTTTATAAATACTCCCACTAAATCATACACTTTCCAATGCAAATAAGCATAATATGCATTTAATGGGCTAAGATCCAACTTTAATTTAATCTCAAGTACGCTATGGCGCACCGCTCAAGATTAAACTAATTAGGTAGAAAACATCAATCATATCGTATATGACTCTTAGGATCTTTTCATGAGATTTATTTAAGACATCATATGTCTAAGCATATTTTAATCTCATCTTATGCCTTGGGTCCAAAACCATTTTGATAACCCAATTAAGTTCATCCATTTTAAAACGTATAGGAACCACCATTTCCTCATCTTGCTCGCAAACGGAATAGAATCAAAGCACCTTGCTACGGCAAGCCCACCCAAAACTATCCGAGTGGTCTCAAGTGTTTTAATCATGGATTGGCATAAAGAACTTAAAAATTAAATGAAGGTTCTTTAAAGGTAGATTATAAGCATATCAGAAAGATAGTCATAATTGTGCATCAGGTAAGTTCCCAGGGAGATAGGTGAGCCACAAGGACTACTTAAGTACCAATTCTTCCTTAGACAGAACTCTCCTAGTCATGCACAATTAGAAATCAACTCTGATTTGGCAACATAATCACTACCTTTTATAAACAATCAGTTTCCTTTTAAATTTCGCGTAATTATGACTTGTTTCCAAAAACAATCATAAAATCCAAAATTTACAATGTCTAAATCTAAACATATTAGGAAACTATGAATCAATGTTTCAACTAAACATCTAATAAAATTTTTAACACTTAAGAACAATTAATTCATGCATCGCAACAATTAATAAAAACACATTTAAATTAATTAAGCATGCATCATAAACAATGAATTAATCTAGCATAGCCCTATAAATTTTATTTCCAGAAATTTATAGCATCCAGATTAAGACATAAAACATCTCAGATTGTAAACACAATCACAGAATAGCAGAAAAATTAAACAAACTGATTCTGCCCAGATTTGGCTTATTATGTCGCGTGACATAACTAGCCAGATAACCAGATTTCCACATGTGGCCTACTATGTCGCACGACATAGGTAGCCGTCATAGGATTTCCAGATTTCAATCAATTCAGATTACATGCAATTAAATCATATAAAACAACCCTTTTGCAGATTTAATTCAACATAATTCGAAAACGATTTTCACATTGTTTCACATAAACAATCAAAATTCTATCGCATACAAAAACATGCAATAAGCATATAAACAATTTATATCTTAAATCTAGCATGTTAATTCAAACTTAACCATACGAACGGGGCTCTGATACCACTGTTGGGTTTTATGGGTCCATGCGTAGCGGAATTAAGCATCAAATTAACACAAAACCCAAGCCCTAAGATCCGTTCTATACAATTAAATTGAATTGCTATGATATAGAATTTATCAACCTAAATTGCTTTCCGGTCTTGAGCTATCGAACGGATAATTATGTGATTCGTAATCACAAACTTTTGATCTTCAAATCTTCGAATTTTCAACTCCTTTGGATCTTCAGATTTGAACTCTAGGTCTTTGATTTGTTTGAATAAAATTAAGACCCTCTTTTGGTAATCCACACAAATATGAATGTCGAGAACGATTCTCGGGTTGGGAATTGCTAGATTCCTAAAACTTATGGAAGAATATTGAGAGGACTTTTGATTGTGAATTTCTATTGAAAAATTCGGCTAGACCATTAGGGTTGACAGACCTCTCATATTTATACTACATTAGCATTAATATGTTTCCTAATCGAATTAGGAGACCAGTCATCAATCCGCGTCTCGGTGGCTAGTTATGTCGCGTGACATATTTAGCCAGTGGCTAGTTATGTCGCGTGACATACTTAGCCAGCTACGTAAAACTTTCAATCATTCTTCCTTTTGTTCAACCAATTCATTCTATTTGTGTGTGACCCAATAGGATTGTATTATGTTGGCAATGAGTCCGATCATATCGACCCTCATAAGACATAAGCGGACTCTAGCAAGCCATTATGTCTACCCAAATAACACAACGTAAGAGTTCACGTTTCCAATGGTACACTTCCATTTCTCCCTTTGTCTCACGATGTTATATTGAACACAAGTCATGGTCCACGTCAACTTGTATTTGTTCAATGCTTTCTCGATCTTGAGTATAATGATAGTCCAATCATATTGGGGTGTGGCCACACGCTTTCATCATTATCACTCATCGAGGGCCCAAGCAAAACATCTCTCTTCGAGGGACAAATTCCATCTTGACTTATCATCCTTCCCATCATGAATCCGATCATGCCAAAGATAGCCTTTATAGATATCGTGTTAAGATACCGTTTGACTAAAATCAAACATAACTTTCATCATATGTAAGGTCATGATAATCTCAGTCTAGTGGACTAAATGAAGTGACCATATGAGATTTAATTATGACATTTGACCATGACATAAATCTCATACGGGTCAAGTCCAAATACTTGTTCTCTAACAAGTACCCATAATTTCAATGTGCATCTCTATGCATATAATCATCATATGATTATCCATTGACAATTATACTAATTATTCTCTTAATAATCAGGGACGGAGATTATTACAACAAATATGCAAACTATATAATAATCAAATAATAAACATAAACGATAAAGATGATACATAACGGTTTTTCAGTTAAACATAACTAAAGCCTAGGGCATTACACCAACAGTCTCCCACTTGCACTAGGCTCCATTTATGTATCGAATACTCATGGATCTAACATGCCCACCATGCTTCTGCCTATGCTAGGGTCTTTGTAAGTGAATCCCTTATGTCATCATCGGTTGATACTTTGTATATCTTAACGTCTTCTCATTCTTTATGAATTCCTCGAAGAACGTCCAAGTGAGTGTTTGGATCACTGTTGTGACCTTGGTTCCATTGTTTGCACAAGTGGCACCACTATTGTCATAACAAAAGTTTCATCGATTAGTGATACTTGAAACATTTCCAAAACACTAAGCGAACTTTTGATCCAAACCGCCTACTTTTAGCTACATCATATGTTGCTAACATTTGGCCTTAGTAGTAGAATTGGCTACAATTTCTGCTTGGAACTTTTCCAATCAAAACTGCACCTCTTATAAGCATAAACACAAATCCTAATTGCGATTTTAAAATAACTTTGTTAGTTTGGAAGCTAGCACCTATGTAACCCTTACAACAAGATTAAACTCCCAATCTTTCAAATCCCAAGAACGTATCCTTAGTTCTTCTTAAGTACTTAAGGATCATCTTGATTGCCATCCAATGGTTCTCAACAGGATCAGATTGGTATCGACTCATCATGCTTAGAGCATACGAGACGCCGGGTCTAGTACAAATCATGGCATACATGACAGATCCAAATGTCGAAGCATATGGAACTTCATTCATTTACCTTTTGCTTATCAGTTGTCATAAGACAATGAATATTGCTAAGAGAAATACCATGACCCATTGACAAGCTACTCTTCTTAGACTCTTCTAAGAATCTTGTCAATGTGAATACTTTGACTCAAACCAATTTATCCTTCTAGATCTATCTCTATAGATCTTGATGCCAAGGATGTAAGCGGCTTCACCCATATCTTTCATTGAGAAACCTTTCCTTGACCAAGACTTGACAGTCTTAAGTGTCGGAACTTGTTTTTCCAATGAGTAAGATATCATTGTAATAAAACAATAGAAATAATACTATGCTCCCACTGAATTTCATGCATACGCAAGGTTCATCTTTGTTCTTTGATGAAGTCAAACTCTTTGACCAATTCATCAAAACGAAGATTCCAATTCCTTGAAGTTTGCTTCAACCCATCTCATGGATCTTTGCAATATGCAGACTTTATTAGAGTTTCTTGGATCGTCAAACTATTCGGGTTGTGTACTATACACATCCTTAATAATCTTTCCATTTAAAGAAAGTCGTTTGACATCCATTTGTTATATCACATAGTCATAATATGCGATCATGGCAATTGAAATTCTAATAGACTTTGACATTGTAACTGGCGAAAAAGGGTTCCTTCATAGTCAATACTATGAATTTGCCTAAATCCCTTTGTTACAATCCTTAGTCATGAGAGTATACATCTTCCCATCCATGTTGGTCTTGAAGACCTACTTGCACCCTTTAGTTTTTACACTTTTAGGTAGCTCAATCAAGTTTCCAAACTTGATTGTCAAACATGGATTGTAATTCGGATTTCATGGTTCCTAACCATTTATCCGAATTAGGAGAGGACATCGCTTCAAGATAGGAAGTAGGATTGTCATTCTCAATGACTTCCACTTTATTACTTTCCGAAACGAGAAATCAATATTTCTTGAGTTCGGATCGTAACCTATCCAATCTACGATGGACTTGTGCATCTTGAACCGGTTCCACAACTCTTTGTGAACTTGGTTTCGTCTCTACTCTTGGTTCCATATTATTTTCGGGTTCTTGAACTTCTTTCAAGATTAATTTTACTCCCACTAGATTCTTTATTGAGAAACTATTTCTCAAGAAACTAATCACATAGAGTAACAAACGTTTTGTTCTCTTTGCGGTTGTAAGATTAATTTCCGAAAATAACCTGGTCAAATTTGGTGCTAACTTATAAGAGACAAGTCTCTTTACATAAGATTCGCAACCCCAAATTTTTATGAAAGACAAACTAAGTTTTCTTCCATGCCACATCTCATGTGGGGCCTTAGGAACCGATTTAGTAGGGACTCAATTCAGTGTAACCGCATTATTTCTAATGCATATCCTCAAAAGGTATTAGGAAAGTCAACTTGACACATCATCGAATGAACCATGTCCTACAAGGTTCAATTCCTCCTTTCAGACACACCATACAATGTGGTGTTTCGAGTGGAGTCAACTTTGAAACAATTTCATAGTTTTGAGATGATTGTCAAACTCTTGGCTCAAATATCATCACCTCGATCTAATCGAAGTACTTAACAGTTTTACCAAGTTATTTTGTACTTCATCTTTGAAATGTTCGAAACATCTCAAACGATTCACCTTTGGACTTCATCAGATAGACATAGTCATATCTAGATAAGTCTTTAGTGAAATGTGATAAAATACCGAAGTCTTCCCCTAGCAATGCTACTTAATGGTCCATATACATCTCATGTATAATGACCAATAAGTCACTAGCCCTCCCACTACTATTAGTGTAGGGTGGTTTGGTCAATAATCCCAATAAACAAGATCAACATTCCTCAAATGATTGATAGTCATATGAGTCTAAAGGTTCATGTTAATGGAGTTTAGATATATGTTTCTTATTTATCTGACCAATCCGGCAATGCCATATGAACGCGTTGTTCATATTGTTCGGTTTAGATTTCCATTTATACTATAGATATCTTCAATATTATTTTGTTTCTCATCCTCAAGGATATGAAGACCATTCAATGGCATATGCAATACAATAAGGCATATCATTAAATGAATATGAAACTTCTTATTGAAAATAAGAAAATTATATCCTTCATCATCCATTTAAGAAACGGAAATAATACTCCTACTCAAATCCGAAACGTAGTCATATTTGTTCAAAACAAGTATTAGTCCACAAGGTAAAGTGACTTCATAAGTCCCTATGGCTAATGTAGCAACTCTTGCTCCATTCTTATGCATAGGTTTAATTTACCTTCTTTGAGTAGCTTTCTATTCTTTGTTCCTTACACATTTGAACAAATGTGGGATCCAATCCGGTATCATATACCTAAGAACAAGAAGTTGAAAGGAAGATATCTATCATATAGATATTTGAAGTAGTAGCAATCATATTGCCCTTCTTCACCTTTTAGGCCTTCCTAATGAGCCTTGCAACTTTGCTTCCAATGACCAATCTTATTGCAATGGTAGCAAACTGCATCCTTTTGAGACACTTTGGGTTTAGCCTCTTCGGCTATGACAACATTTGTCCTAGGTTTAGCAACTTTCTTTACCTTCTTTTCCTTCCTTTATGAACCCTTTTATTGTGTCAACCATTAACACAATTTGCGGATTGCTCCTTCTTTCATCATATGAATTAAGAGCCTTCACCACAACATATATATTTTGCTTAACTTGCACTTGGAACATTTCCCCTTTTGCGGTGTGCTAGAACAAAAGTAGTTATCATGTGCACAAGGTTCTTCATAAGAGCCTTTGAACATGGTGACAAATACAAGGCAAGCAATATTGTCAGAATCATCACTATGTTTCTAATGTTGCTTCCTTATTTGCCCTTTGCAACATTTGCAATAGGTTCAATAGGAACGGATTCGTAATGAACGTACAAATTTACCTAAGAACCATTCTTTAGGCTTTTGATCCAATCAAAATTATTTGTATCATTCATTTCGAACTTTGTCCTTCATAAGGACGAATCGCAATTATCATTATGTAATGCTACTTCTACAACAAAATATACAAATTATATGAACACATATCAATATCAACACATTTATCATTTAAGAGCAAATAATGTATTTTACAAATACTCCCACTAAATCATACACTTTCCAATACAAATAAGCATAATATGCATTTAATGGGCTAAGATCCAACTTTAATTTAATCTCAAGTACGCTATAGCGCACCGCTCAAGATTAAACTAATTAGGTAGAAAACATCAATCATATCGTATATGACTCTTAGGATCTTTTCATGAGATTTATTTAAGACATCATATGTCTAAGCATATTTTAATCTCATCTTATGCCTTGGGTCCAAAACCATTTTGATAACCCAATTAAGTTCATCCATTTTAAAACGTATAGGAACCACCATTTCCTCATCTTGCTCGCAAACGGAATAGAATCAAAGCACCTTGCTATGGCAAGCCCACCCAAAACTATCCGAGTGGTCTCAAGTATTTTAATCATGGATTGGCATAAAGAACTTAAAAATTAAATGAAGGTTCTTTAAAGGTAGATTATAAGCATATCAGAAAGATAGTCATAATTGTACATCAGGTAAGTTCCCAGGAAGATAGGTGAGCCACAAGGACTACTTAAGTACCAATTCTTCCTTAGACAGAACTCTCCTAGTCATGCACAATTAGAAATCAACTCTGATTTGACAACATAATCACTACCTTTTATAAACAATCAGTTTCCTTTTAAATTTCGCGTAATTATGACTTGTTTCCATAAACAATCATAAAATCCAAAATTTACAATGTCTAAATCTAAACATATTAGGAAACTATGAATCAATGTTTCAACTAAACATCTAATAAAATTCTTAACACTTAAGAACAATTAATTCATGCATCGCAACAATTAATAAAAACACATTTAAATTAATTAAGCATGCATCATAAACAATGAATTAATCTAGCATAGTCCTATAAATTTTATTTCCAGAAATTTATAGCATCCAGATTAAGACATAAAACATCTCAGATTGTAAACACAATCACAGAATAGCAGAAAAATTAAACAAACTGATTCTGCCCAGATTTGGCTTATTATGTCGCGTGACATAACTAGCCAGATAACCAGATTTCCACATGTGGCCTACTATGTCGCACGACATAGGTAGCCAGTTCGCAGGATTTCCAGATTTCAATCAATTCAGATTACATGCAATTAAATCATATAAAACAACCCTTTTACAGATTTAATTCAACATAATTCGAAAACGATTTTCACATTGTTTCACATAAACAATCAAAATTCTATCGCATACAAAAACATGCAATAAGCATATAAACAATTTATATCTTAAATCTATCATGTTAATTCAAACTTAACCATACGAACGGGGCTCTGATACCACTGTTGGGTTTTATGAGTCCATGCGCAGCGGAATTAAGCATCAAATTAACACAAAACCCAAGCCCTAAGATCCGTTCTATACAATTAAATTGAATTGCTATGAGATAGAATTTACCAACCTAAATTGCTTTCCGGTCTTGAGCTATCGAACGGATAATTATGTGATTCGTAATCACAAACTTTTGATCTTCAAATCTTCGAATTTTCAACTCCTTTGGATCTTCAGATTTGAACTCTAGGTCTTTGATTTGTTTGAACAAAATTAAGACCCTCTTTTGGTAATCCACACAAATATGAATGTCGAGAACGATTCTCGGGTTGGGAATTGCTAGATTCCTAAAACTTATGGAAGAATATTGAGAGGACTTTTGATTGTGAATTTCTATTGAAAAATTCGGCTAGACCATTAGGGTTGACAGACCTCTCATATTTATACTACATTAGCATTAATATGTTTCCTAATCGAATTAGGAGACCAGGCTGTCAATCCGCGTCTGGTGGCTAGTTATGTCGCGTGACATATTTAGCCAGTGGCTAGTTATGTCGCGTGACATACTTAGCCTTACAGAAACTTTCAATCATTCTTCCTTTTGTTCAACCAATTCATTCTATTTGTGTGTGACCCAATAGGATTGTATTATGTTGGCAATGAGTCCGATCATATCGACCCTCATAAGACATAAGCGGACTCTAGCAAGCCATTATGTCTACCCAAATAACACAACGTAAGAGTTCACGTTTCCAATGGTACACTTCCATTTCTCCCTTTGTCTCACGATGTTATATTGAACACAAGTCATGGTCCACGTCAACTTGTATTTGTTCAATGCTTTCTCGATCTTGAGTATAATGATAGTCCAATCATATTGGGGTGTGGCCACACGCTTTCATCATTATCACTCATCGAGGGGCCCAAGCAAAACATCTCTCTTCGAGGGACAAATTCCATCTTGACTTATCATCCTTCCCATCATGAATCCGATCATGCCAAAGATAGCCTTTATAGATATCGTGTTAAGATACCGTTTGACTAAAATCAAACATAACTTTCATCATATGTAAGGTCATGATAATCTCAGGTCTAGGGACTAAATGAAGTGACCATATGAGATTTAATTATGACATTTGACCATGACATAAATCTCATACGGGTCAAGTCCAGTCACTTGTTCTCTAACAAGTACCCATAATTTCAATGTGCATCTCTATGCATATAATCATCATATGATTATCCATTGACAATTATACTAATTATTCTCTTAATAATCAGGGACGGAGATTATTACAACAAATATGCAAACTATATAATAATCAAATAATAAACATAAACGATAAAGATGATACATAACGGTTTTTCAGTTAAACATAACTAAAGCCTAGGGCATTACACCAACACTATGATGAAGCTGCATTTACCCATAATTTTCTATGCCTATTTCTTTTGTATTTATTTCTTATTTAAATTTTGAGTTCATTAACAAATTATTTAATTTTCTATTAATATCGTTCGTTATTAAAACCTGTTATATTTTAATTATGTACTATGAAGTTTGGAAGGGTTAATTATGCTTATAGATAGGTTGATAGATAGGTTCTAATTCTTCTAACATCAGACAATGTTGGTTCGGCGGAATACTTATCAAGAGTAACATCTCTCATAGGCAATGTTGTTTTTAAAACATTTTAATAAGAGAAACTGTAAGCTCCATAAAGGGCACCACAATAGCAAACGTGATCCAGTACATTCGACGAAAAACTATTTGCCCACCTGCATAACTATATTCTACAACTTAGACACATAATCCTTAGTTAGAACTGCATATAGATGTATGAAATCACAACAACTTCAACTATAAAACTAATGCCAAGATGGAAAAATAAATCTCCAAATTTATATAAAAAACAGAGTGAAAGAAAAAGAACCCATTTTTCTTGCATAAGAGTTTGTTCTCATTGACAATTAATTCAAGCATGTTTCACAAAACAAATATCACAAATTTAACAAACCCAAAATTCAAAATCCAATAAAAAGCTTATATTATCTGATTCTAATTGGATACACAAATTTGTATGTGCGATATACATGTCAGAATCAAATAGAAACATATATACTATAAGAAAAATGAATACATGATGACATGGAATCATGTAATTTAACTGGGAAATCATACAAATGTAAAACCCTTATTCCTGATGTCAAAAATATATTATTTCTGAAACAAAAAAATACATCCTCATCTGCATGGGTGCTTCTCAATATTAATACAGATGAAGTCAAGGGATCACTTAGTACAAGTGACAATACTATAAGGGTGGAGCTTGTACATAATAAATCAACAGGCAGTTAGTTTGTTACATATTGGTTAGTTTGTTACAACCAATTGAGCTATGCTCTTTCATGTTTTGTATAAATGTAATCATCTTCTTCATAATGAAAGAAAAATAGAAAAACAGAGAAAATCAATACAAAAGTTTTCTCTCTCTCTTTTGGTCTCTGTTCTTCAGTCTTCATCTTCAATCATCTTCATGTATCATGATTCAATTTGTATCATGGTATCAGAGCAAATTTCTGCTTCCGCAAATCCAATTAAACAAAGCAATTCGAACTTAGATCGCAAACATTCGAATTGAGAACAGCAATTTGAATTTTCTTTGGTCTTATTTGAAGAATCAGCAATGGCATCAATCAACAATGGCAGATCTTCACCTGAGCATCCTATTACTTCTCCATCAGAGAAGGATGAATATGACGAAGCGAGGTAACACCGACTTTATCTCCTTCGTATCCTTTGTACCTACAACCAAATGATCATCCGTGCTTAATTCTCATTACACAACCTTTAACCAATAGCAATTACATCAATGGAAGAGATCCATGACAATTGCCTTATCTTCGAAATCAAAATTAGGTCTAGTTACTGGATTGCATAAACGACCTAATCCACAGTCCAAATATATTACACATTGGCAGAGGCGCAATGATATGGTAACCTCATGGATTTTGAATGTTGTTTCCCTCGAAATTTCATTAAGTTTGGTTTATTTGAAATCAGCAAGAGCAATTTGGGAAGATCTGGAGAGTAGATATACACAGGGCAATGCTCCACAGGTATTTCAAAACAAGAAGGAAATAATGGCATTACAGCAAGGAGGAATGTGTGTTTCGATTATTTTACTAAATTCAGAACTGTATGGGATGAATTTGAAGAACTAAATGATATGCCTAAATGTGTTTGCCCTTGTGATTGTGGTATTGCACAAATATTAGAGGAATATCACAATCTGCAGAAGGTTACACAATTTCTAATTGGTCTTAATGAATCATTTGCTGGTATCAGGAGTACAATTTTGACCAAAACTCCTTTACCAAGCATTAGTGTTACCTTATCTCTGTTATTACAAGATGAAAAGCTGAAAGAATGTTCTGTACAAAACCAATCTGTGGCTTTAAGTGATTGTTCTACAGCATTGTTCACCAAGAGTGATGCTCAATCTTCTGGAAAACATAAGTACTTTGGTCAATCCGGTGGATATGGCAGTACTAATTCTGGTTTAGTCAAGAGAGGTAACTCGAGATCTCATTTAGTCTCGTGATCACTGTGGAGGGATTGGACATCAGAAAGATGGTTGTTTCTTCATTCTTGGATTTCCTTCCTGGCACAAACTCTTTGGGGTCAAACCTGATCCATCCAAGATGCCAAAATATCTCAAGAATAAAACTCCAATCTCGCATGTTAATGCTGTTGCTATGGATTCTACCTCAGATATTGTTGCTGCAGATGGTATTGTCTCGTTAACAGGTGAAGAATATAATCATTTGCTAGACTTAATCAACAACAAGTCTACCACATCTTCTTCCACACCAACAACACCTCAATTTGCAGGTATAATGTCTTGTGTAAATAGTTCCATGCATTACAACTCACATGACACCAACACATGGCTAATTGACTGATCAGGAGCCACAGACCATATTACTTCTTCCTTTCACTCTTTACTTAATCCCATTCCCTTTTCATGTGTCATTCTATTACCTAATGGTGAAAAGGTCACCATAACTCATAAAGGCAGGGTTCTTCTATCCAATACTCTTGAATTGACCAATGTCTTGTATGTTCCAAATTTCTCCTTCAATCTTATCTCAGTTCATAAACTCACATCAGAAAGTAACCATTGTTTGACTTTCTTTCCTACACATTATATCATACAGGATTGTGCCTCCAAGACATTAAATGGGATTGGTAAAGTGGTTGGAGGCCTGTATAAGCTTGTCATTCCTGATATCAGTCACACTTCATTGACATGCTCTCATCTTTCATTGCGCAAAGCTGATGTCTCTTTGTGGCATCACAGATTAGGGCATGTCCCTGTTTCTACTCTTAAGTACTTTTTCATCTCATGTAACAAAGATGTTGTTGATGATTTCATATGTGAAATATGTCCTCTTGCTAAACAGTGTAAAATTTCTTTTCCGTTAAGCAATAGTCATGCTTCATTACCTTTTTCTTTGCTTCATTGTGATATGTGGGGTCCTTACACACATTCCACTTATAATGGTTTCAATTCCTTTTTAACCATTGTTGATGATTTTTCAAGAACCACATGGACTTTTCTTTTATCCTCCAAATCTCAAGTGTGTTCTTATCTCAATAACTTCATTAAAATGGTTGCTACTCAGTTTAATGCTACTGTTCAGAAAATCAGGCCTGATAATGGCTCTGAGTTTTTTAACTCCTCCATCTCAGCTTTACTCTCTTCCCTTGGCATTGAACAACACAGTTCATGTGTTGAAACTCCTCAACAAAATGGTAGGGTGGAAAGAAAACATAGACACTTACTCAATGTGGCTAGAGCTCTTAGGTTTCAATCTCATTTACCTATTAAATTTTGGGATGAATGTGTTCTTACAGCCACCTATCTTATTAATAGAACTCCCACAGCTGTTCTAGATTATAAATCTCCTTATGAAATGCTTCTCAAACATCCTCCCTCTCTTAATCATCTTAGGGTGTTTGGTTGTCTGTGTTTTGCATCCACCTTGATTTCAAAAAGGGATAAGTTTTCTCCTAGGGCTACAAAGTGTGTTTTTCTTGGATATCCCTATGGCAAAAAGGCTTACAAGCTCTATGATTTAACTTCTCATAAGATATTCTATTCAAGAGAAGTTTCCTTTCATGAGAAAATATTTCCCTTTGAGCATCTTCCTTATAAAACTTCCACTTCTTTTATCCCTATGTTTGCTGATTGCACATCTTCAGGTTATATTGATGATTCTTTTTATTCTCTTCCATCTGTCTCACTTCCTCCTACTGGTGATTCACATTCTTCTTCTTCTGCTGTTCCTTCTTCTGTATCATCACCCTCTCATACACCTAGTCTTTCATTACCCACAAGACCTGCTAGACAGAGGACAGTTCCTTTGAAATTTAATGACTATACTGGCCTTCCATCCAACTTTGTCAATTCCTCTTGTGCCAATGTAAGTAATTCTCTTTCTTACTCAAACATCAGTCCTGCATACTTCTCCTATATCTGCAATACCTCTTCCTTTACAGAACCACATACTTATAATCAAGCTTTAAAAGATCCAAACTGGTGCATTGCTATGTCCTCTGAGTTGGCTGCATTGGAACAAAATCACACATGGTCAGTCTAAGAACTTCCTCCTGATAAGAAATGTGTTGGGTGCAAGTGGGTGTTTAGACTGAAGTACAAGCCTGATGGTTCTTTGGACAAGTATAAAGCAAGGTTGGTTGCTAAAGGGTTTACACAAACTGAAGGTGAAGATTTTTTTGAAACTTCTGCTCCGGTAGCTAAGATGACTACCGTGAGAATATTTCTTGCTCGATCGCTCTTAAGGGCTGGCATTTGGCTCAAATGGATGTAGCCAATGCTTTTCTACATGGTGATTTAGAAGAGGAGGTATATATGCAGCTACCACCGGCTACACTCCTTCTCCATCTCGTTTCGCATCTTGCAGACCTCTTGTTTGCAAACCGCATAAGTCACTCTATGGTTTAAAACAGGCACCTAGGCAAATGGTATAGTAAACTTGCTTCTGTTCTTCCGCAATTTGGCTTCAAGGAATCCTGCATGATCACTCCTTACTTACATACTCCAGAGATGGTCGGCCATCGCTCTACTTGTGTATGTAGATGACATTCTTATAGCTGCTTCCTCTTCTTCTCATATCACTGCCATTAAAGCTCATTTACATGCTCATTTCAACATCAAAGATCTTGGTCCCCTTAAATTATTTCTAGGCATTGAGATTGCTAGATCCAACGAGGGCATATGTATTCATCAAAGAAAGTATACTCTTGATGTTTTATCAGATTGTGGTCTTATGTCGGCTAAGAGTGCCAAAGTCCCTATTTCTCAACATCATAATCTTTCTCCAGATCAAGGTGAACTTATCCTTAATCCGCAACAGTACAGAAGGCTGATTGGTAGGTTGGTTTATCTCACTATAACCAGGCCAGACATTTCTTATGCAGTCCATATATTGAGCCAATTCATGGCTCAACCTCGTGACCCTCATTGGCAAGCTGCTTTGAAACTTGCTAGGTATCTTAAGGGTTCTATTGGGCTAGGTCAACAATTTTGAACATTCAAAGTGAAGAGATAAGAAATGAGCAACAAAATTCATGTAGTAGTAATCCCATACCCAGTACAAGGCCACATCAATCCCATGCTTCAATTCTCCAAACGCCTAGCTTCCAAGAACATCAAAGTAACCCTAATCGCCACCACAAATTTCACCAAATCCCTCCAATCAAACCCCTCAAATCCTATCACATCATACACGCACAATCCAGATTTGGAAAACGTGGAGGCGAGAATCGATGACGGCTGCGAGGTGGATACGGTAAGGAGGTGTTATGTGACGGAGAGGGAGAGAATGAGCTCATTTGACAATGATTTTGCCATTGTCATGTTCGCCGGAATTAATGAAGGTGGGGGCGGGTTGGGAGGAACAGGTAAGTGGGGGAGGAGATTGGAAGGGGTCCTTGAGAGAAAGAGAGTTTTAAGGATTTTTTTTCTGATTTATGGATGGTGATGGTGGTGACGGATGATGTTGATGGTGGGGTGAAACGGTGATGGTGGTGGCGGATTACTCCCTCCGTCCTAAGAAATCCGTCACCATTTTAGGCCCGGCACGCAAATTAAGGAAAAAAGTGAAAAGAAAAAATGTTGTGAGTGTAATTTGAAAAGTGGAGAGAGAATTAGTGGAGGAAATAGTAAATTTAAAAAGTGTTGTGAGTGTAATAGTGTTTTAGGAAAGAGAATGAGTGGAGGGAATAGTTAGTGGGATAATAGAATATTAATAAAACTTTTCCATTTTAGGAAAGATGACGCTTCAAACGGGACGCCATTTTAGATAAAAAGTGACGCATTTCCTGAGACGGAGGGAGTATGTGTTTATTATATTTTTATTTTTTTTATTCAATTCCAGAATTATAAACTTATAAAATTATAATTTTATCAAAATTAAATCAGAAATTATAAATTATAAAATTGTAAATTAGAAAATAATATTATTTTTTATTTAATGTTTTTTAAATCAATATTTTAAATATACTAATTATTTTTTGTTTAAAAAAAAAACTATATATTGTATTTATTATTTATTATTTATAGGGCAACTGTCAATTTAGGGCCTGAAGTCTCTGAAATGACCAAAATGCCCTCACTGAATCTCATGTGCATCGCACATGGTCACTTAACGGCTTTTTTTAAACGGAAAAAGTCAAAAATCCCCAAATTGATCAAAATTGTAACTTTGGGCCCTAAATTGATAATTTTAAGACTTCAGGCCCCAATGTGGTACCGCCCCTATACTACAGGCCCTAAATTGGCATTAACCCATAAATTTACTAAAAAAAAATTACTTTGAACAATAATTTTAAATTTATTTAATTATACTGATAAAAATATGAAATTTGTTATTGATAATAAATAACTTATTTCTTATAAAAAAAAAAAAAAAAAAACTTATTTCTTATATATAAAAAAAAAAGTGTTCATTTTAGTAGGACGACGGAGGTAGTAAATAATTACAATTTGTAAAGTTGAATAATTAGAGCCATGAGCCTGGATTAATAACAAACATGTAATATGATTAAGAGGAAACATATATAGGCAAGAATCTTGGGCATGGAACATTGTATGCAGGCCTAAACAATCACCTTCTTCCCACATGGATCTGCCGTCAAATCAGGCCATCCAACTTCCCCGGCCGGTGGAGCCATCGGGGTCAACTTTTAATCTCTACCACCAGGGCGGCTCAGACATGAAAAATTAGATTCTTTCGCACAGAGCCCCAAATCTGAGAGGGCCCCCATTTTAGATTGGCCCATATTAGGTATATATCTTCCATAAAAAAAAAAAAATTAATAATAGGATCCAATTTTATAAAACTTTTATTTTTATATGAAAGTACTTATATATATTTTATAGTTATTGTGTTTTTTAAAAAATATTAGGGCCCAATTTTCACATTTCGCACAGGACCCCTATAATTTCCGGGACGGGCCTGATCTCTACAGCCCCTCCCATGAGATCCTCATTCTCAAGTGCCATTTCTATAACAAAGTCAACTACCCCTTAACCATTGACCAAAATTATACTAATCCCCCCTTAACCATCTAACCTCATCCCATCCCCATGCATGTTCACATAATGCAATGTTAAATACTCCGTCTCGTAATAATTTTTTACAAGTCAATTGGTGCGATACTTATTATTTTACAAGTCAACTGCGATACTTATTATTATGGGTCAGATAAAATAATGTATTAGAGAGGTGATCAAGTCTATAAGTAGCAACCCAAAAATAGTGTGAATAATATATCCATCTTCACTTCAAGCTCACTTCTCCAAGAGCATAAGGACCTAACTGCCCATGAAGATGGTAAACTCAAACTTCTTGTTTACTCTTGTGCTCATTTCTTTATCTGGTGTAGCCCAGATTTATGGAGCTACAACAACCTGCTACTCTCAAAGCAGCAAATGCTATCTCCAAAGTATTCAATGTCCCGACGAATGCCCCTCTACTTATCCTTCCGACCCCAAAGCTAAAGCATGTTACGTCAACTGTAATTCTCCCAAATGCGAAGCTAGCTGCAAGAGTAAGTCATAAATTATGATACTCCATATATACGTATAACAAATATTTTTTCTCCATTTATTTTCCTAACTGATTCATATACGTCTGATATATAACAGAAAGGAAGCCGGATTGTGAGGGTCCCGGAGCTGCATGTTTGGACCCACGCTTCATAGGTGGAGACGGGATTGTTTTCTACTTCCATGGCTAAAGCAATGAGCATTTCACCTTAGTTTCTGATCGCAACCTTCAAATCAACTCTCGTTTCATTGGCCTAAGGCCAGCTGGTAGAACCAGGGACTACACATGGATTCAGGCATTAGGATTCCTCTTTGACTCCTCCTCTTTCACCGCAGAGGCCATAAAGTCAACCACTTGGGATCAAGAAGTTGACCATTTGAAGTTCTCCTACAACGGAGTTGACCTTGTCCTCCCAGAAGGGTACCCAGCTTTATGGGAGTCTCCGGAAGGTGATCTAAGGGTAGAGAGAACTTCAATCAAAAACAGTGTCCTCGTTACTCTCCGTGAAGTTGCAGAGATTTCACTCAATGTGGTCCCCATCACCAAGGAAGATGACAGGGTTCATAACTATCAGATTCCGTCAGGTGACTGTTTTGCCCATCTTGAGGTGCAGTTTAGATTCTACGGCCTTTCGTCAGACGTAGAAGGTGTGCTCGGTAGGACCTATGAAATGGTTATCGTAAATGGGTGGGCCTGAACAGTCAAGAACAGTTCGATGAAACCGATAGATCAAGTAAGGTGGGTAATAAACTGGAAATCAAACAATAAGTAATACGTTGGCCCAGAAGATCAAGGTAGCACTATGTGCGACAAACGTGCGGCTTATAGAGGAATTCAAATAAAGGCGAGAAGAGTAACTAGCGGGAATATTAATTCGTGCCCATATTTTAGGTATCAAAGGGGATGACTTATGGCGAATCACCGGGTTCACTTTGTCGCCATAAAGGTTTTGTCGCAATAAAGGGTTTGTCGCCTAGCGACAAACATGACTGATGGTCCAACTTTTGGGTGTATTGACACGTGGCACCCACCTCCATAATGTAAACAGTGTAACGTGATGGGAATGTCAGTACTTTTTACTAACTCTGAGGGTAGTTGGCTGACTTAGTACAGATGGCTGACACGTGTCCCTCTAAAGCATGGTCCATGATTGCAAGGTGGTATAAATATGTAAAACCCTCTTTTATTAAAAAGGTCCACTCTCTCTCTAAAATTCTCGTCTTTTCTCCATTACAATATAGAGCTTTTCTTAAATCTAAACCGAAACCGATTCTCACGGGAGGGGTTTCACCGAGTCACCCCGCTTAGTTCATTGCGGCTTGTGTGTGTAGGTCCCATAGCAAGCCATCCCAAGAAGATTAGCCTGAGTATCCTTTCAAGCGCCAAGATTCAACTCCCGATCAACACCATTTTCCATGGCAAAGATCGC
Source organism: Adenophora triphylla var. japonica (assembly GCA_022495995.1). Lineage (NCBI taxonomy): Eukaryota > Viridiplantae > Streptophyta > Magnoliopsida > Asterales > Campanulaceae > Adenophora > Adenophora triphylla. The sequence goes on from JAFEMH010000675.1 coordinate 55,221, forward strand.
TGGTTCCGCTTGCCGGACTCGAGCGTTTCTTCGAGGTGGCTAAGTGAGGTGGCTAGGTGAAGCCTGGGAGGTCAGCTGGCCGCCTGAGGCGAGAGAGAGAAGATGGAGCACCGTTGTTGTTTGTCAGCGGAGCCCGTAAGATTCTAACCGTCGCTTGGTCAAAGGAGTAAAGGCTAATTGATTAGAAAACCAAGGAGGATTCTCGATAGTACTTGTTAAAGGTGTTTTTTGGATTGTGATATTTATTCCAGAAGTCATAAAGTTGTCTTTCGTAAAGTTTATAAGTTCATTAGTACATGCATTAAAGGCATTTTGCTTTCGTAAAGTGACTTGTAAAGTTGTCGAAACAGCTTGGTTTATGGTGAAAAGGTGTGATTTGTCTTGAACCGTATGTAAAGGTGTAACAGCTTAGTTGGAAGCAAGTTATGGTGGTTGGACAAGAAAAAGCTACTCCTTCTGTGGCGGCCTGTAACCTAACATTGGCAACCCCAAATGCAAAGGATGCTCGTGCGGGAGCCGGCAGATCTGGAAAGAGAGGTGGAGGTCCATACGTTCGAGACTAACACCAGCTGAGGCGGGATAAAGGGTGGAGGAGGAAAGGGTGAGAGTGGAAAAAGCCAAAGCAGTAGATGAAGGCCAAGTTCCCGCGAAGTCGAAGAATGCAGAGGTAAGAGAAAGGATTGAAAAGTTAAGGGCGGATAATGAGGCGTGGATGCATGTCCTCGCCAATAATCAACAATTGAAGGAGTTACATGTGGAGCCCTCCCACATTCCTGAGAATTTACTAAAGGGGCAAGCGGGAAGGTCCCATGTTGGTGTGCAAAACCGGGAGGATAGCGCTAGCGTGGCTAATAGACCAAGACAGAATGTAGATTCGCCGCTGCCCAGGAGGTTAGCAGAAAATCGAAGGCGGGATGATGACTTGGAAGCAAGAAAGAAAAGAAGAAAGAAAATACACCATAAGCCAGGCAATTCCAAAGAAGATTCTTATTATTTCGAATATGACAGCAATGAATCTAGTGGCTCCACGCACGACGAGGGACGCGGCAAAGAAAGGACCCAGATATCGCGACGTCATTATGATAGGCGACATCGTGGGAGGTCACCGCGGGATAGGGAGCGACGGCGGCAGGATAGGAAAGATAAAAACTATGATAAGGAAAGGGAGCGGAGAGCTGCAGAGGCGGCAAGGGCGGCAGAGGCCGAGAAGATCGTAGAAGCCATAAAAGCCGCAGAGTTAGCCAAGGCTAGTGAAGAAGAGAAGGCTAAGAAGGAAGAGGAACAAAGATTAAGAAATGAGGTGGCTGAGATGGCGAAAAAAATCAAGGATTTAGAGGCGGGAATAAAGAAAGTGGAAGGGAAAAAGCCTTTTTTGGCTCCTTTCACCCAAAATATCAAAGGTGTTGCCCTGCACTGTGTTTTCGAATGCCCACTTTATCGAGTTATTCGGGAAAGTCTAGAGCAAAGAACCCATGTAGGAGGATTTGAAGCAACCATGTCGCCGTTGACCGAGAATGAAGCAATTTTATGTCGAAAGCATTGGTGAGCACTTTGGCGTATCATGCACCGGATTGGTTCTTGGTACAACCCGAAGATTCTATAATCGGGTATCAAGATTTCAGGAGAAATTCTTGGCGAGATTTAGTGCGTCAGATCACAACCAGCTCAAAAGACTGAGTTGTGCGCCTTAAGCAAAAGGATGGGGAGGGATTGCAACTTTCACAGACAGTGTTCATGGGAGTGGCCAATCAAGTTCCCGATATCGCACAAGGCGAGATAATCATGTCAGATAACACCGCCTGTACGGTCACTTCAAGCAGGAGTTAGGGATGAGATTGCCAAAGACTACAGTGGAGTTGTATGAAAGGGTGCGAGGATTTTGTAGTGGAGCTAGAGTTAAGACAAAGGGGGTGCAATTGCGAGTCAGCCGTCAAGAAAGTGGCGAGTGAAAGGGTGGAGATAGTGCGAGATGATAAAAGGGGGCCTGCGGCAACAGAGGGGCAAGTCAAACGGGAGGAGGCTGAGGCCGTGGAGAAGGGCGCACGGGGATCGTAGAGAGTTTAAGCCAAAGACAGACATCAAGTATAGCCGGTTGAACACTCCTATTAGCGAGATCATGAAGAAAATAAATCGCCCGAACCTTTTCCTATTACACCAGAACCGGTCCGTCTAGAGATCGAATAGTTACCGTGGAATTTCACAAAGATAAGTGGGCACAAGACTCGACGATTGTTATAATTTGAGAAGATTGATTCAGGGAAAATTGGACAGGGTTTTCTCAGGAGTATTTGGAGGAGAATGTCGGGATGATCAACGTAGGCCTGAGAGAAATTTGGTAGATGTCATTCACGACCCTTTACCCAGGTCTCGCTTGAATACCCAAATCATGACCTCGACGCATACGTTTGATGTTCCTCGCTCCCGCCGCTCAAGATAGGGTGATCGCTTTTCCAGCGAGAGTTGGCTATTACCAAAAGCCATGGGAGTCACCAATTATCATCACTATGTATCCAGCAATAATATTGTGCAAATGAGTCATGGTGGACTCGGGGCAAGTAGGAATGTGCTTTATTATGATGCTTTTAAAAGAATGAATTATACAGAGGCAAATTTGGTGCCTCATAAGGGATATCTTGAGGGATTCACTAACCACTCGCTTAAAGTTAAAGGGACGATTATGTTGGATGTTGAAATTGGTGAAGGAAAGTCAAGTAGATGCGAGAATGTCGAATTCATGGTGATTGATCTTGTGTCTCCTTATAACGCTATAGTGGGAATCCCATTCATGTTGAAGTTTTGAAATGGTTCTGTCAATTCCCCATCGTAGGGTGAAGTATCCTACAAAGAAATGGGATAGGTTGCTTGAAGAGTGAGGCGGTTACCGTGATAAGAAAACAAAAGGAGATGTTGAAAGCTAAGACAGAGAGTACAATTTCGATGACTTCCAAAGTAGAATCCAAATACCTAAAGATAAATATGGTTAAGATTGTAGAGATGGAGAATGGTGAACCGTATTGGATCATAACGGAAAGTATGAAGAATGGAACCGCTATGGTGGCGCGACAAACCAAGTGTCAGACGAGTTTCGTGGCGAGAAATCAGATGTTGGAAGAGCGGGAATCGTGTCAAGGGATGTAGACTCCGATATGGCGGGAAAGGGTGATGATAGTGAAGAAAATTGTTGGGCGATGGAAATAGTGAATGCCACACCCCATATAAGTTATGCCAGTGGTCAGTAAGGCTTGTTAGTATGCAGGAGCCAAGAATTGAAGAAGTGGTCGAGGGAAACGTTAAAGTACTAATGAGCGAATCCGATGACGATTATGAAGCCATTGAGGTGGAGGACGCTCGTGGGCGGCCTACTGTAATGTCTTTGCCGATCTTAAGAAGCCCGCTCATACGGGTAATGAGGAAGAGGAAAAGAATAGAGGTGGAGACGCCGCAGTGCGGGATGAGCCAGATATCAAGGCGGGAGAAGAGTTGGAGGAGGTGGAAATCAATTGTTATTTTCCCGAGCGTAAGGTGAAGATTGGCAAGCAACCTGTCGCGGGATGAGCGGGAAGCGCTGGTTGACTTTTCAAGGAAAATTTGGATGTATTCGCTGAGACCGGAAGACATGAAGGGTATTGATGAGAGTGTTGCTCTACATTGTTTAAATGCTGATCCTAAGGTGGAGCCATTTAAGCAAAGGGTAAGGCATTTGTCACGGAGAAAGAGATGGCAGATTGGAAGAAGTGGAAAAGTTGTTCAAGGCGGGAATAATCGAGAAAATTCAATATCCGGTGTGGTTGGCTTGTCCCGTAATGGTTTTGAAGTCAAACAAAAAGTGGAGAATGTGCATTGATTTTACCGATCTGAATACGGCATGTCCCAAGGATTGCTATCCTTTGCCCAAGATTGATAAGTTGGTGGATTCCATTTCAGTCACGTAGTGTCTCAGCTTTATTGATGCTTATTCAGATACCACCGCATTAAGATGGCGGAGGAAGACAAAGCGAAACAAACAGCTAGGACTCCAAAGGGAAATTTTTGTTACAAGATGATGCCGTTCGGCTTGAAGAATGCGGGGGCAACATATCAAAGGATGGTGAACGAGGTATTTAAGTCGCAGATTGGGCGGAATATAGAAGCGTACATTGACGACATGGTGATTAAGACCAGAGAGAATAACCACTTGTTGGATCTTGCCGAGACTTTTGAGAACTTAAGAAGGAATTCAATGAAGTTGAACCCTAGTAAGTGCACGTTTGGTGTTACGGCGGGAAAATTCCCGGGATTCTTGGTCAACAAAGCGCGGATTGAGGCCAACCCGTAAAAAATTCAGCGTTATTAGACATGTCGCCACCTAAGTCTATTCGCGAGATTCAATGACTAAATGGGAGGATCATTGCCTTGGGAAGATTTATTTCAAGTCGCGGAGAGATGTCCGCCGTTCTTCAAAGTTTTGAAGGGCGGAAAGAAATTTGAATGGAGCGAGGAGTGCGGAGCAGCTTTTGAAGAAATGAAAGCTTACTTAGGAAAGCCACCATTGTTGAGCACCCCGTGGAGGGGGAGGAATTGTTTGTTTATTTGGCGCCTTCGACTATGCGGTTGCGGCAAAGGTTGGTGAGGGAAGACTGAGGAATCTCAGAGGCCCGTATACTATGTTTCCAAAGCATTAAGTGAGGTTGAATCGAGGTATTTCAATGCCGAGAAGTTGGCTTATGCTTTGGTGGTGGCGGCAAGGAAGTTGAGGGCCTATTTTGTCGCTCATACCATTGTGGTGTCGACAGACGCGCCCTTAAGAAAGATTTTGCAAAGAACCGCATTCTCATGAAGGCTTTTGAAGTGGTCAATTGAGTTGACGGAGTTCGACATCGCCTATGAATCTCGTCGAGCTATTAAGGCGCAAGCGTCGCGTACTTTATAGTTGAAACCTCATTTACCAAGTCACAGCCGATGTAGTTGAGGAGCGCGAGAAAAGAGGATGGCAAAGCGGGCCGAGCCAAGTTTGATTGAAGAAAGGAAGAGGCCGCAGGATTGTTGGATTCTACATGTTGATGGTTCGTCAAAAGGACGAGGAGGAGCGGAATGGTTTTGATATCCCTGCATGGGGAATGTGAGTATAAGAAAGCCTTTAGGTTCAAGTTCCCAGTGTCTAATAATCAAAGTGAGTATGAAGCCTTGGTGTCGGGAATCGAATTTGCGCGGATATTGGAGTAAAGAGGATCGTGGTCCATTCTCGACTCTCGCTGATTGTTAAGCAAGTAAAAGGCGAATATGGCACGGTGAATTCATTCTTGATAAGATATTGTGATTTGGTGAGAAACATTTTGGATCACTTTGAGTTTTGGGAGTTGGTACAAATTGGGCGAGAAGAGAATTCAAAGGCGGATGCACTGAGCAGGTCGGCGGAAAGTGGAGGAAATGAAGCAATTGTGGATCCTCGTGGAGTATGTGGACACGCCCGCAATTGATAGATCCAGGGTAATGGAAATTGGAGAGACAGAAGCAAATTGGGTTACTGACATGAAAGATTTTTTAGAGAAGGGTGAATTGCCGCATGAGGAAGAAAGGGCTAAACTCGTAAAGGTGACTTCCCCGCGATTTACGGTGCAAGATGGAATCTTATATAGAAGATCTTTTCAAAGCCATTGATGAGGTGTATAGAGCCTGGACGGTGGCTAAGGTTTTATTTGAAATTCATGAAGGCGTCTCATGAGGTCATCCGGGCGAGATCTCTTGCGGAGAAGGTGTTGCTCCATGGTTATTATTGGCCAAGCTTGAAGAAGGATGCGGAAGAGTATGTTCGGAAATGCGAGAAGTGTCAAAGGTTTGGGAATATTCCGCGCCAACCCGCCACTGAGCAGACGCCTATTGTCGCAACGTGGCCTTTTGCTATGTGGGGCATAGATTTGATCGGGCCATTTCCAAAGGCCAAGGGAGGGTGCCGCATGTGGTCGCAAAGGGATTATTTTACGAAGTGGACCGAAGCGAAAGCTTTGGCAACGATAAGCGAGGATAATGTGATTAAGTTCGTTCAAGAAAACATTTGGTGCAGTATACGGGTTACCCAGTGGCCATTATTTCGATCATGGAACACAATTTGGTAAGAAATTTGCCGCGGAATGTCAAAGGATGAATGTGAAGCATTGGATGCTCGGCGGTATACAGCCGCAGCAGTAATGGTCGCTGAGGCGGCAAATAAGCAAATCATTGCCGCATTACGTAAAATTTAGAAGGAAGAGGCGGAGCATGGTTAGAAGAATTGTCTACCGCATTGTGGTATGTAAGGACCACAATAAAGGGTTCAACTGGTGAAACAAAGATTTGCTTTAACTTACGGGTCCTGGCTACGGCACCGGCCGAGCTGGCCTTGCCGACTGACAGAGTGACTTATTATGATGAGGCGAGAAATGGGCAGAGGCGGTGCAACGACCTTGATTTGGTTGATGAAAGGAGGCTACAAGCGAGAATGAGGATGGTAAATTACAAGCAGAGGATGAAGGCCCAACATGATAAGCGGGTTAACAAGAGGTCTTTTAATGTAGGTGATTGGGTACTAAGGAGTGCAGAAGCCACGGGACCCAAACCAGGCTTCACCAAGTTAAATGAAAAATGGGAAGGGCCGTTTCGTATATCTCAAATTGTTCGAGAAGGGACCTATCTACCGAGAAAGCAGGATGGCGAAGAGTTGAAGAATGCCCGGAGTGTCGATCATTTGAAGCGTTTTATCAATGAAGTTGTAGTAACCTTTTAGTTGCATCTTTTGATTTTGGTTCTAGATGACAAAAGATACGTAACTTTTTCTGTGGTCATGTGTTTTTGTGTACATCGCATTGACGGGAAAGTTATGTAAAATTTGCCAATCTAGCACGATGTAACTTGTCGACGTAATGAAGAAGGAAGGAATTATTCAGCGACATATTGTTTGGTGATCACCGTTTTCATTAAAATTTTGACAAGTGGTATGTTTTGTGAAACAGTTATTGGAACGGCGGGATTAGAAGAACGACGGTAGTCAAGGAAGCCGTTTTAACAAAGGATGAAGAGCTTGGATAAAGGAGGCGACAGTAGAGGCGCGCAAAGAAACGTGAGAAGCGATAGTCGTCAACACGCACCAAGAGGGATGTGATGTCTTGGTTAGAGACCAAGGCACCTAATGGATGTGGCGGCTTGGTTAGAGATCAAGTCGCCCAAAAGGGATGTGGTGGCTTGGTTAGAGACCAAGTCACCCAAAAAGGGATGTGGCGGCTTGGTTAGAGACCAAGTCGCCCAAAAGGGATGTGGTGGCTTGGTTAGAGACCAAGTCACCCAAAAAGGGATGTGGCGGCTTGGTTAGAGACCAAGTCGCCCAAAAGGGATGTGGTGGCTTGGTTAGAGACCAAGTCACCCAAAAGGGATGTGGCGGCTTGGTTAGAGATCAAGTCGCCCAAAAGGGATGTGGTGGCTTGGTTAGAGACCAAGTCACCCAAAAAGGGATATGGCGGCTTGGTTAGAGATCAAGTCGCCCAAAAGGGATGTGGTGGCTTGGTTAGAGACCAAGTCACCCAAAAAGGGATGTGGCGGCTTGGTTAGAGACCAAGTCGCCCAAAAGGGATGTGGTGGCTTGGTTAGAGACCAAGTCACCCAAAAAGGGATGTTTTGGCTTGGTTAGAGACCAAGTCGCCCAAAAGGGATGAGGTATCTTGGTTGGAGACCAAGCCGCCTAAATTGAGATATCTGGATTAGAGACCAAGATACCAAATGGATATGCCGAATGGCTACGCAGAAAATTGTCGCATCAAATAGTTGACAATAATCTACACTTGGGAGTGAGGCTGCCTAAAGACAAGCCTCACTTTTTTGAAGGGAGTAGTATGTGTATAGAGTTAAGATGGAGAGATACAGTAAGGGGTACAATCTTTGATGAGCTATCAAAGCAAAATCAGAATTATCAAAAGAAAAACAAGCGACATGAAAAAGTTGTGATAAACAGAGATAGTTCCGTAATGTGTCATAAGAAGTAAAGCAAGAGATAAAAGGTCGCAACAAGGCGACAAGAAATAGCTACAAATTGTCTTTGGCGCGAAGGCCGGAAACAAATGAAATTAATTGTTTGCGACAAAAGAGATAGCGAAACTTAAAAGAAGGAAATAAAAAATTGTCCGTTACAGCCCAAAAATAAAAGTTAATAGCAGTAAGAAGATGAAAGCGCCGCTCATCGAGCGTTGTAGGCGGCGTTGAGGGCGTCTTTCTTTGCTTGAGACAGATCCGACCAAGCGGGAACAATGTTGTCGGGCGAATGTCGGAATTGGCCATGCGGCTTTGCCAAGGACGGCATCCTCTCGAGGCTAACCGTGCCAACTCTTCTTCGCCGTAAGGGACAAGTGGATGTCCCTTGCGACTTTTGTCGCCGAAAATTGTTTCAGCAGCCCCATCCGGCTAGCATTGCGGGGGTAATGGCGGGATTTCCTTCGGCGGCAATTGTTCGGAGAGTGTGAAGGATAGCGTTGTCAAACGCATCCATTTCATCGCCCCGCCTTGGTTTTAGCGGCTTCAAGATCTTCACGGAGTTTGGTCACTGGGTTAGCTCGCACGAAGTCCGTATCCCTAAGCCGTTTATTTTCAAATTTCAAGCTCGGGAATCTTGGCGACAAGCTCTTTATTCTTCTCGCTCTCGCCGATAAGGCGAGCAAGCTTCTCCTCCGAATCCTTGTTTTTCTTTTCAAGTTCTTCTAACCTCGCCTTACCCTCCGCCGCATCGCATCGCCTTTGGTTCGCAAGTTTTGGAGTTCTTGAATAGTGGTATCCCGCCCGGCAACCCCGCGTTTATAGAGATTCCGCTCACGATCGCCTTCGGTGAGCTCTCCCTCTAACTTAAGGCATTTGTTACTCAAGCCCAGAAGAGTGCTGCTGGCCTGCAAAAAGTAGAAAGGCAAGTAAATATTATGATTTAAGGTTAGATATAAAAATTTAAAATGAAAAGGAAAGAGAGTAAAGATATCTTACTAAAGAAAGTTGGATCCCGGCATGATAGGCGGAGTGGGCAGGGTTCTCTCCTTCAACATAGGCAACTTGCTCGGCGTCGCTTGACCGCTTAAGAGCGGTGGAGCCTAGCAAGCAAGAAACCGTGTCTAGCCGCTCAGTGATCAACCCTTTAAGTTTAGGGATATCGTTGGCTTCCCGACAAAGGGCCACCATACCCTCCTCATCCGCCGGAACTGAACCCTTCTTTTAACCAGCTGGGTTGGCGACGAGAATGTGAGCGGGAAGACGAAGGGCGAGGCGGTGAGGTTGTGGGATTAGTAGGAGGGTCAGTCTCATGCGCAAAGGGGGAAAGCGGGGTTTGGGAGTCTATAGGATCTTCATTCTGAACCCCCCCAACCTCGGCTTCAGGATTCCCATGGGCAGCGACAACCTCATCCTCATCTTGGAGTTCATCATTTTCATCATTATCTTCTTCTTCTTCGTCATCTTCCAAGATCAAAGTTTCAGGAAGGTCCTCATGAGTTTGTGCGGGAGCGGGAGCGGAAGTACGTTGTTTTTTGTGTTGGCGAGGGTTGGTAGAAGGGGCCCGCCGGCGGGAATTCTCAGGAATAACCTTATCATCAACTCCAGTAGTGGCAATGGGAATGGTTAAGTCACGGGCCGGGCCTCGAGGTCGGCATTCCTAGCCGCGCCAAACGTCCGGCTCGTTGCTCGATCGTCCGTGTGCTAGCCTTTTTTGATTCATATTCATTGAACGATGAACTGCGACAAAAAACAAAAAGACATTATTGGCATTGTAAGATTAAGTTAATAAATGAGGGAATGCAGAAGTTAGTAAAGATCATACGTAGGACTTCTCGCATTGAGCGACAAACGTTGTGGCCGTTCCCGCATGTTGTGCACTCAGAAGCAAATTTTGCGCCTGAATGAAGCTCCCATCCCGCCCAGGAAACTGTATGCTCAATGGCCACCCTAGGAGGCAAGGACGGGAAGTTGTAAGAAAGTCCTACTTGGCTTAGCAGGGCATCGTCGCCTAGAATCACGCCACGAGAAGCGAGGAATCGAAGGATCGGCGGGATTATTGTCATTGAGAAGCTTGACCATCAATCTTTGTAACCTTTTCTCATCCTCATCCAAGGACCACTTCTTGTCTACCTTAGGATGAATTCCCTCAAGATCGGTGGGAAGTGTCCAAATTTACGCGAGAAATGATGAAAAGCGGGTTGTTCGCCGCTATGGACTTTGGAGGGAAGAGGTGTTAGGATCTTGGGTTTTTTGAATTTCAAAGACATACGGAGCTCATTTGTTTGTTTGTCTTTTTGTGCGTAACCCGTAAACATATCCATGAGAAGATGAGTGGTGGGTTCCCGCCTAAGGGCGCGACAAACGACTATGAAGCAAGTTAAAACCCTTATGGCATTGGGGTGAAGCTCACTATAGCCGCATGAGCTTTGAAAAGAACCAGAGAGATGAAAGGGTCAACAGGATCCTAAGACCCGCTTCTAATCGTGACGGGAAGACCACTATTCCATCCCGTCGGCGGATGGATTGTAGCGACATGTCACCATCATAGCGGGCAAGATGGTAGTTTAAGTGATCTATGTGGTATTGGGTATGAAAGGGGGTGATGAGGGAATTTGTTGAAGGGTCTCTTCCCGCCACGCTAGAGGTAGAAGGATTAGTAGGTAAATGGGATTGTCCGCTAGCGTGCCGAGGCGCCAGTGCTCCAGAGTTAGACATCTCGCCCGAATCGTAAGAAGAGATAACTTGTTTATAATGGTTCCTATGAGCTATAGATCTCGCAATGAGAAAGTCATGTCGAACCGTCGAATAAGTAGGGGGACCATAGAAGTGACAAAGGTGTTCACAAAGTTCGTTGGGAGTGAAAAATGTTTTGGACATGGGGGCTGAGGAATGAAGAAAACATTTGCCTCTAATTTCTATTGCGGCAATGATTGCGGGATCTACCTTATTGATCCTAAGACAGTTCACTAAATCATCTCGCGGGATCCTTGCCCGCATGCCCCTAGTTAAGTAGTAAATGCCCCCTACCCTTTGACATTGGCCATACCTAATTTTTCTAAGACAGTTCTTAAACCTAGCCATGATAACAAATAAAGCTTGAGAAAGACAAAGGAAATTGAAAATCAAAGAGATTACCTGGAAAATAGGAGGGATCGTTGATGAAGTCGAAGACCGACTGTAAGTTCGCCGGAATGTTCAAGGTCCGACCAAAGAAATGATTTTCCAGGGTGATTTAGTGGATGAATCAAGGCAAGAAATGAACGTTTATGGTGGAATTTCAAAGGGGAACAAGGATTTGGTAACTAAAAAGAAGGAAAGTTCAAGGAAGGAAGGTAGTGAGTTCGCCGGAAAATGTGTCGCTTTCGCCGGAAATCGCCTAGGAAGCTTTTAGAACGAGGAGAAGGAAAAAGGTAAAATGGGGGGTGGGGAGGTTATTTATATCAGGGGAATATGAACAGGTTCATAGGGGACAGTACAATTAATTGGCCCCCAAAAATTTTGAAATTCCCCCCATTAAATGATTTTGAAATTTCAAAAGTCTTTTCATATGTCACATCATATCAACCGTCAGTCAGTGGAAGGACCTAGGAGTGTGCCACGTGTTCCTGGGATGACGTCATCTAATTGCGTCGTGCGAGGTAGTTACCCGCAGGCGGGAAGCAATAGGCAACGTAAATTTCTCGCCTGGAACATGAATGATCCAGGTCTTGAAATTGGGGGCTACTGAAATGGTTATCATAAATGGGTGGGCCTGAACAGTCAAGAACAGTTCGATGAAACCGATAGATCAAGTAAGGTGGGTAATAAACTGGAAATCAAACAATAAGTAATACGTTGGCCCAGAAGATCAAGGTAGCACTATGTGCGACAAACGTGCGGCTTATAGAGGAATTCAAATAAAGGCGAGAAGAGTAACTAGCGGGAATATTAATTCGTGCCCATATTTTAGGTATCAAAGGGGATGACTTATGGCGAATCACCGGGTTCACTTTGTCGCCATAAAGGTTTTGTCGCAATAAAGGGTTTGTCGCCTAGCGACAAACATGACTGATGGTCCAACTTTTGGGTGTATTGACACGTGGCACCCACCTCCATAATGTAAACAGTGTAACGTGATGGGAATGTCAGTACTTTTTACTAACTCTGAGGGTAGTTGGCTGACTTAGTACAGATGGCTGACACGTGTCCCTCTAAAGCATGGTCCATGATTGCAAGGTGGTATAAATATGTAAAACCCTCTTTTATTAAAAAGGTCCACTCTCTCTCTAAAATTCTGTCTTTTCTCCATTACAATATAGAGCTTTTCTTAAATCTAAACTGAAAACTGATTCTCACGCCGGAGGGGTTTCACCGGAGTCACCCCCGGTTTAGTTCATTGCTGCTTGTGTGTGTAGGTCCCATAGCAAGCCATCCCAAGAAGATTAGCCGGAGTATCCTTTGAAGCAGTTGAAGATTCAACTCCTGATCAACACCATTTTCCATGGCAGCATCAACCTACCAGCCGGATTTCAAGAATCCAGCAAAACTAGGTGTTGCAATGGCGGTTGTGGGGGGTGAAGATAAGTAAACTGAATCGCTCGTGTCTACACACTGTAATTCGTGCGTTTTTTCTCCAGGTAAAGGAAGAGATAACTCTAAGGTGATGTTGTACGGAACCCTAGATTGTACAAGTGGATCCAGCAGTGGGAATGGGATAGTTTGCAGGAAATGAGTTCATGTTTTCAGGTGTTTTGAATTTTAAGTGAGTTTACTGGTAATTTAGCTTCTTGTTCAAATAATTCAGATTCGGACATTGGGTATGAACTGATGTAACTTGTACTTGTACCCTCTACGTTACTTAGAGAAATTCCGTTCTAGTTGTTGAAGTATTTAGTTTTTTTTTTTTTTTTTTGGAATATCACCACCTGCACCTTCCTAACATTTCGAAATTTGTGTCCTATCGCCGCAAAACAGATAAAATAATACCCGGCTTAGGCACAAAAAAATTAACTTTAACAAAATACAAGCAAACTCATGCAAAAGGATTGCAGGAATTACGTGATTCATCAATCTGTGTAATAATGCATCCTTGAGTTTCAAAAACAGCACACATTCGTTTCAGTTGCCATGTTTTCTTGTAGTGGAAGTAATGGGAAGAGAATAATATTACTAGGAATTCCTCCATGTTAGATTCACAAACGACAAGGAGAATTTTGCTCACAATTATATGGATTTTAAAAACACATGTTATAGAGTAAGTGATGAAGATTAATATAGTAATAAGTTTAAGGTTTAATTTAATTGTTATTGTTATTGTTATTTTATTGTCATTTCGGATTTAATATTAGATTGTTAATATTTTCGGTATTAGATATATATCAAGACTTTATTTTGATAAAATAATGGTCTATTATTAGGTTACCATATATGTTAGGAGTATTATTAGATAGGTTTGGCTTGTTTTCCAAGTCGTAGAAGTCTTATAAAAATAGATTTTTGTGTAATTCCGAAAATTGGTGTTTGATTAATAGAATTTTGATATTGAGCGGGTTTTTTTATTATTCATAACGTGAATGTGTTACTTTTGATGTCAATTTACTAGTATTTGTTTAATCAAAAGATTATTGAAGAATGTTCTTCCGGTATTGTTTCTGGCAATCAACGGACTAATAGTGTTTATCCTTCTTATTTGCTTCCGTTGCCTACATCAGTTGGTATCAACGCCTAAAACTGATTTTTTTTTTCTTAATTCAGTTAAGTTATTTCTTTATCATTTTTTCCTTTTTTTCTCGAAAAAGAAAATTTACAAAAAAAATGTTTGATGTACTCCTTCTGTCCCTAAATGTTTGTCCCATTTGATTTTTTTGTTGAACTTTGACCACAAATTTATGAGAGATTAATCATGTTCATGAAATTCTAAAAGTTGTTGTTGATAATATTATTAATGGTGAATCAATAGTGTTAGGACCTAACTTTGATCAATGTCTCAGTTAGTTGGTTTTGATAAAGGAATATATATATAGAACAGGGTTTATATCAAAAGAGGAAATCTGTTATATTCATCTTTCAGTTTATCTGACAGCTATGAGTATGACAGTTATGATTCTATCTTATACATTGGTTACATTCAATCAATAAACATGAATCATATTCCCTATCTTAACTATCAAGATCATCAAGTGCATCTCGGTCCTTATTAGAAAACATCTCTCGATAGCTAAGCCTTGTATGATCTCGGCTATGACTTCATTCCTCGATAGCCATCACTTTGTCTCAATCTCTCGCTATCACAATCTCAACCAAAGTGGAACCTGGATCTTCACACTGTCAAGTTCACCATTGAAGACCAATGAAGACCACCGAAGACCTTCGAAGCTCTCGGTTCAAGCCACACTCAAGCCGGCTCATGAAGACCTCGCAAGTGGACAAGTGGGGCAAAGACCAGTCAAGGCTCATTAATGTAGCCGCAATCATATTCCAACGGCTACATTGAAGGGTATAAATAGAGGAGTTCATCCTCTACACAAACTACTCTTGAAAAATACTCTTTTTCACAAGTCCAAAACCTTTCCCTTACACCCACACACACCTCCCGTAATCCACACACACACTCATCAATCCCTACCCTTTAAACCCTGTTCCAAACCAAAACCCTTACCCCAAAACCTCTACTTCAACAACAAACAACCCTAGTGTGTTAATTCACAAATTCCAAAGTCCTAAGACTGTACTTTAGGTGTAGAATTAGTTTGTAAACACTCAAGACTCGTACTTTGAGTGTATTATGTGTTTTGTAAAATCTTGAGACTGTACTTCAAGTTGTAAAAACACTTAAGACTCGTACTTTAAGTGTATCCCTAGTTGATCGTACTAATTAGGAAGAGGAAGTTCAAGGAACTTGCCTAAATCAATCATTTGTAATTTTTGTTGATTAAAGATTATAATAAAATTGATCTCACTTGTCAAGATTGACAGTGGGGGTGGATGTAGGAGGAGTGAACTCTGAACCACTTTAAATTCTCTGTGTTATTACATTTCTGCAATCACACTCATACACTTGCATTATTTCTTTGTGTTCTTTGTCCTATCATTTCTTCAAGCTTCTCTTATTCCGCTGCATAATTCAACAATCATCTGACAGCTAAGCCAAATCATAGCTGTCTGATCATCTGTATATCAACAAAGGGCCTTTCAATTGGTATCAGAGCTTGTCTTCACATTCAAAAGTCTAACAACTTGTGAAGGATCCTCTTCAAACCCACCATGCCTCAACCAAGGAGAAATAATGAGAAAGACATCCCACACATTGATGACTGTGGATCTTTTGAGATCTATGCTTCAAAAATAAAAACATACCTTGATGCAAACAGTATATGGAACTGGTATGTTCTAGAGAATGAAGTATCCTACCCAACTCAAATCTGTATTGATGGAGGACCTAGTAAGACCAAATCCCCAGAAATATGGTCTGAATCTGAGAAACAATTGATCAGTGCAAACTTAAAGGTCAAAAACATTCTTCAAAAGAGTGTAAATGACTCACTAGCACAAGAAATTGCTAAAGAACCAAATGCCAGATCAGCATGGGCTCTCATTCAAACAAAGTTCACTAAGCACACCAGTGTCAGGACACAAAATTTGTACAACTTGCTTAGGCAATTAGACAACTTCAAGTTCTATCCTGGAGAGTGCTGCTCAACCAAGGTTTGAAAACCTTGTTAGATCTATTGCTGACCATGGAAAAACCTTTGAACAACAAGATCTCTGCCTCAAGATATATTCTAATCTCCCACAAGAATATGAAAAAGTAGCTTTACCTATTAGAGAAGGATCTGAATGGAGCACAATGACAGTTGAACAGTATTTTGGAAAGCTTGAAGCTTATGAACTGGAAGGTATGATAAAAATTCAACCAGTTCCTACCATTTCACAAACTTTCGCCTTAACTGCTCAAGAAACTGTCCACAAACCAATCACTCATCAAGACATTGAGACCATTGTCAACAATACTCTTCAAAAGATAAACATCATCTCCAAACCTGTCAGCAAACAGATCTCTCAAGAAGACATTCCAAGTCTCATATCCATGGCTGTCAGAAATGCCATGAAATTTCAAAAGAAATCTTTTGACAAAAAATACAATCCTTCCACATCTAACTCTCAACAAGACAGCCAAGCCCTGACAGACAGCCAAGGCATGACAGACAGCCAAGATCTTCCAAACCACATAGAACCCCAAGGCAACAAAGATTCTATAACAAACATAGGTACACCATGTTGGGTATGCATGTTTTAACCCTCCTATTTTGTATTAGATTTGATTGATACCATAACCTCCTGTCTATTTTAAGGACTTTAGGACCCTATGTAATGAAGCTTAGACTTCAATTTTTTAGCTAAGTCCATTTTATAGAATAGGTTAATCTTAGGCTTGAAGACTGGCACAGTTTCATTGGAAGTAAGGTTGTAGTTCCTGAAGTATTCAAAACCGCACCATGAACCGCAAGTGCAGTTCAAAGTCTTGAACTTACTTCTTGAACCAACCGCATGCAACCGCCATTTGAACCGCACCTGTGCAGTTCATGTGCAACCGCATCCTTGCAACCTCCTGGTGTAGCAAAACCGCATGTTCCTAACCGCGTCTCACCAACCGCATCCAATGATTGGCTACTTGAAGTGAACAACTTTTTATCCGTTGGAATCCACGTCAGCAATATCAAAAGTCAACCATCATATCTTGTCACGTGATTCAATGTCAGAAAAGATCCTGCAAGGATCTTGAAAAGGTAACAGTGTCCTAACCTCATTGCTTGCAAATGAGCCCGATCGCCTTTACTCGCAGCAGCTGTACTAAAGGACAAAAGTGGTTGCTGTGGACCAATAGGATTGCATCAAGTACTGTCCTTCAACAGCTGTATCCAACGGCTAGTTTCTTGATGCTTGGGTATAAATACCCCCAATCTTCACCATTTGAAGATTGCTTGAAAAATTGAGAAGTGCTGTGTTCATAGAAGCTGAAGCTCGCCCGTAAATTATTCAACCCTTTGAATCTTCATCTTCATACTTCAAGAAATATTCCTAGCCCAGAAATCAAGCCTTAACACTTTCAAGAATCATTGTGCTCTACATCTCACAGATCTAAAGAGCCTTGATCTTGTTCTCACACACTCACCTCACTTGTTCTAATCACATAGATTAAACACTTGAGATACACTGGTTATAGTTTTGGATTTGTTCTTCATAGAAAAGATTTTATTGTACTTTGTAATCTCACAATACTTAATATACAATCTCTCTTAGAAATCCAAGACTAACCATCTTGGTAGTGGACGTAGATCGTTTTATCGATTGAACCACTCCAAATAGCGTGTTCTTACTTTCTGCCTTTATATTTCTTGTGCTTGCTAATTATTTATCTTTGTCTCTGTTTGATCTTTATTTAGTTATCCATTATTGGGAAATAGTGTTTGAAGTTAACAAAGTCAAAATCACACGTCTGTGTAAAACTGCTCTTACCAAAACCGCACCACCAAAACCGCATGTTACAAACCGCCTCTCAAAATCGCTTTACACTCTATTATTCCGCTGTGCATTTTACACTATCACTTGCGCCTATTATCAACCGCTAGAGGATTTTGTAAGCAAGAGGTTCAGTCTTTAAAAGAGGGCGAAAATTTTAAACGCCTATTCACCCCCTCTAGCCGTATTTTCACCCTTGTTGCCACCTTTGGGACCAACAAGTGGTATCGTAGCAAACACATTTTAAAACCATCGTTTTTCAAGCCTAACACTTGTGTGCCGATTCGATATGGCAACCTCAAAGACAATGACTACCGTTAACTATTCACATATTCCAATGTTGGACGAAGACCACTTTGACATCTCGGAAGTGCCGAATGCTTATTCATTTGGAAACCATAGATGAGATGCCGGTGGAATGCGTGATCAATGGCCCTCTAATTCCAATGAAGGCTAACACCGATGCAACCACCAATGCCGAAACTCCAGGAGGTCAAAAAGCCAAAAGATGAGTGGTCGGATGAAGAGAAGAGAATAGTTGCCTTGGACAAAGAAGGCGAGGTTCATTATTTCGAACCCTCCCGTATCAACTCTACGTAAAGTAATGTACCTCAAAACCGCAGCGTATGTGGGATGCCATAGAGAGCTACCTCGAAGGTGATGATGAGTGCAAGGAAAACAAATTATACACCGTTGAAAGATCCTACAACAACTTCAACGTAAAACCCAACGAAACCTTGCGTCAAACCTACGATCGCTATGTTGAGGTAGTTAATGCTTGTAGATCTCTTGGTAAAACTTTAACCGATAAGGAAATCAATATGACTTTCCTATCTCGCTTTAGGTTCTAGATGGGTAAATAAGGCTACCTCTCTAGAAGACTCCAAAGTATTGGGTACTTGGTCATTAAGTAACTTGTATGCCAATCTTAGAGTCTATGAACTTAAACTAAATCATATTGAAGAGATAGAAGGAAAACCAAATCACTTTCTATGTCGTAGTGGAACATGAAGAGAAACCATCCACATCCAATCAAACCACCGATCCTTCCATATCAACCTCATCACTCATCGAGATGGATGATGATGATTTTGCCATGTTTGTGAAAAGATTTCAAAAATTTAGAAAATCCTCAAAACCTTTCACAAAATCATTTTCAAAAGGCAAACCTCCCGCAACATTTTCTAGGGTCGCAGATACAAAGAAGAAGAGTGACTTGGTATGCTACAACCGTAGGAAACCCGGCCACTTTGCATCCGAGTGTCCACACCTAAATATGAATATATGAAAAGAAAACTTTTCCTTCGAAATTTTCTCATCGTAAGGGAATGGTTGCTGAGGAGGAAGAGAATTCCAAGGAATTAGCAACTTGGATTGAAACAGATTCGAGGATGGAAGTGACGGTGAAACCGAAGAGGTTAACCTCTCGCTTAGTTGCAGACGCTTCGATGACTCGATTCAATCATTTGAGTTGCATGATATGGAGGAAAAGGAGGTTTTTGCAAAACTTCCAAATTATAAATTGGATGATGATATTAAACTTACTCCTAGCGTTAAGATAGGAAATTGTTCGTATTCACGTCCCATTTTCTCATCTAAAACCTGCTCCACCTTCAAAAGCTATTCCAAAGAAAATTTTGAAAAAGGTGGTGGAAGAGGTTTCTCCCATGGAACATGAAAAGATGTTCAAGGAAGTCGAAATGGTGATCCATCAATTCTCAAATCTTAAGAAAGCCTTAAGCTTAGCTCATGATGAACTTAATCGTACAAGACGGAGAAAACCGTGATGAGGTCTGAAATTTCTAATCTTAAGGACCAAATCAAACAGATGACTCCTCTTGCTGATCAAAACCGCATCCTTGAAACTAAGGTTGCCGCACTTCAACTCAGAATGATGACTTGGTAACCCAAATCGACGATCGTCAAAAGATTATTGATTCGTGGCTCAAGTCTCAATCCACCAAGGATAAAATCTTTGACTTCCAAGTTCCTCCCGGAACTAAGGATGGTCTAGGGTTTGGATCTCGAGGAAGAGGAGAAATGTGCATCCTCGAGTGAAAAGGATGAGGAAATTTTGGAACTAACTAAAGAAATTCCCAAGGGGAAGCATGCTAAAGGAAAGGGTAAAGGAAGACAAGTAAATTATGTCTACCCTAAAGGAAAGCAATATGGGAAGAATTCTGTGTTAAAACCTAAGAATTCTGTGGAAGCATCCGAAGAGGAAATGGCTTATGGAATTGGTAGAATCCCTCGCTCCAACCGCTTCGGTGGAAAAGGCGGTTCTGTTAACTCTGTGTCTCGACCGCGCTTCTTCTTCGACCGCTCCTCCCGCCTTCAAAAGGTGAATAGCGTTCCCGTAAAATACGTGGTCAAACCAAAGCCTGTTCCCTTCGTATCACTGGAATGTTAGCCGGAACCGCTCCTCCCAAACCGCTTCCTTGTCCAAAACCGCATGCAACTCCTAAGAAGAGTAAGGAGTTAGTAAAACCTCATGAAGCTTGTAGCTATTACAAATGTTCTCGTGTGTGATGGTTTAGGTCACAAGGCCGCAGAATGCCTTTTGCGGTTCACATCCAATGCCAGAAGAGCAAACCTCCTTCGGTCAAACAAAGTGTGGGTCGTAAAGGGTTGCTAACTTCAGACCCAAGGAATAAAGGGGGACCTCGTTCTTAATGTTTACATTTCAGTCCTCTCGCTTCATGGCTGGTCACTCCAAGGATAATGAATGGTATCTTGACAAAGGGTCGCCAAGACATATGACCGGAGATAGATCATTACTTGAAGATGTCGTTGAAGCAAGTGGTCCATCTCGTAACCTTTGGTGACAACAACAAAGGCAAAACCATTGGATATGGTGTTATAAGGAGAGGAAATCTAACTATTGAGAAGGTTTCTCTTGTCGATGGACTCAAGCACAACCTCCTTTCAATTTCTCAATTTTGCGACAAAGGAATGCTTTGCAACTTCACGTCATCAAATTGCTTTATCAAAGATAGCATTTCCGGCGTCACCCTACTCACAGGATTCGTAAGAGTAATATTTACATTATTGATCTAAATTCGCATGTAGTATTACTAATCTCTGTTTTGTAGCTAAGAATGTGAGCGAAAATAGTTGGCTATGGCACAAGAGGTTGAGCCACTTGAACTTCAAGTATCTTGCAAAGATTGGTAGGGAAAACCTCGTTCGTGGTTTACCCAAAGTGGCTGACCATCATCCAGAGAAATGCAAAGTGCATGTCAACTTGGTAAGCAACCGCGTCGTCTTTCACCAAAGAAGACCGCTCCTTCAACTTCAAGATGCTTACAACCGCTTCACATAGATTTGTTTGGACCCGTGACCACCGCCAAAGATTGGAGGAAATAGATATACCTTAGTGGTGGTGGATGATTATTCAAGATATACGTGGGTTGAGATGATGATTTCCAAAGATGATCGCTATGAGATTCTCACCGCACTTTTTAGACGGCTCCAAACTCAAAAAGAAGACGACATCGTTAGTGTTCGATCGTATAATGGAACAGAATTCAAGAACAACGGTGTTGCTCAAGACATTGTGATGACCATGGGATTGATCACAATTTTTCCGCACCGGTGTTCCACAACAAAATGGGGTTGTGGAAAGGAAGAATAGGACGTTGATTGAGGCCGGAAAGACAATGATATCCGAAGCGAAGCTACCTCGCATTTTTGGGCCGAAGCAATCAATACCGCATGCTTCACTCGTAACCGCTCCCTCATCAACAAAACCTATAATAAGACTCCCTATGAGCTTTGGCGAGGAAGAACCCCCAACATTGCATTCTTCAAGATCTTTGGCCGCAAATGCTTTGTCCTCTACAACGGAAGAGAAAATAGAGGTAAATTCGGAGCCAAGGCCGACGAAGGTATTTTTGTTGGGTATGCTAAACATTCTAAAGCTTTTCGTGTTTTCAATAAAACTAGTTTAAAAATAGTAGAGTCTCGTCCATGTTACTTTTGATGAGCATTCTCTCCTTGAGCCACATTTGGCTCCAAATGTTGCCGATGATTTTGTTGAGCATAATGAACCAGTGAACCATCTCAAACCGCACCCGAACCTCAACCTCAAAATCCAAAGACCCTCAACCGAAATTCCCCAAAACCGCAATTTTGAAACCGCACCAAGATCCCTCTCCGTATGCAACCCCAAGGGAAGAAGAAGTTGAGAATTCCCCTATCCAAACTTATAGAACCTCTTCGTCAACTAACCTTCCATGACTTCGCCGAAGGATCTAACGATGTTCCAATTGAAGATCTTCAAGAAACCTCGCACAACCAGACTTACCCCTGAGGTTCGTGAAGTCGCTAGCCACCCTCACAAATGTGATTGGTGATCTCGCTTTCCTGTTCAAACAAGGAGATCAAATTATGATGAGCATACTTCTTTTATCTCAAGTTGAACCCAAGAAGATTGATGAAGCACTCCAAGATTCAAGTTGGGTCGTTGCTATGCAAGAAGAACTCAACCAATTGAAAGATGCAAGGTCTGGACTTTGGTGCCTAGACCTCAAGATCAAGGAGTGATAGGAACTAAGTGGGTATTTAGGAACAAGATGGATGAGAATGGAAGCATCACTAGGAATAAAGCAAGGTTGGTTGCACAAGGATATAGGCAAGAAGAAGGAATTGATTATGATGAAACCTTTGCTCCAGCTTGCAAGATTGGAAGCTATCGTAATCTTCTTAGCCTACGCCTCTTTCAAGCGTTTCAAGTTATATCAAATGGACGTAAAGAGTGCATTCCTCAACGGCGAACTGCAAGGGACCGTGTATGTTGCTCAACCTCCTGGATTTGAAGACTCCAAATTTCCCAATCATGTCTACAAACTCCAAAAGGCTTTGTATGGACTTAAGCAAGCTCCAAGGGCATGGTATGAGACTCTTTCTAAATTTTTACTAGAAAAAGGATTTAAACGCGGTAAAATTGATACAACTCTTTTTATTGCCAAATATAATGAGCATACTTTACTTGTTCAAATTTATGTCGATGATATTATTTTTGGTTCTACTAATGAGTTACTTTGTAAGCGTTTCGAGAAGCTAATGAAAAGCAAGTTTGAGATGAGCATGATGGGAGAATTAACATTCTTCCTCGGGCTTCAAATCAAGCAATGCGAAGAAGGTATTTTCCTTAGCCAAGCCAAATACACCAAGGAGTTAATAAAGAAGTTTGGATTAGAAAATGCTAAAGCATATGATACTCCTATGGCCACCGGCAATAAGCTAGATAAGGATCTCAAAGGTAAGAAAGTTGATCAAACTTTATATCGAGGTATGATCGGCTCATTACTTTACTTAACTGCTAGTAGGCCAGATATCATGTTTAGTGTCTGTGTATGTGCTCGCTATCAAGCAGATCCTAGAGAAGCACATCTTATTGCAGTCAAGCGTATAATCCGCTATTTATCTGGAACCACTAACCTTGGACTTTGGTATTCCAAAGATTCGAACTTCGATCTTGTAGGTTATTCAGATGCAGATTATGCAGCTTGTACTATTGACAGGAAAAGCACTAGTGGTACTTGTCACTTCCTCGGAAACAGACTAGTTGCTTGGGCCAGCAAGAAGCAAGCATCGCTTCTTGTCAACCACAGAGGCCGAGTATATTGCCGCTGGTAGTTGTTGCCGCCAAATCCTTTCGATGAAGCAAAGAAGCTTGGTGGACTATGGAATCCATGAAGGGAATTGCCCCATCATGTGTGACAACACTTCAACTATTTCAGTCTCCAACAACCCTGTCATGCATTCCAAGACCAAGCATATTGATATCAAGTATCATTTCCTCAAAGACCATGTGGAGAAGAGGAATATCCATTTAGAGTATGTGGGGACAGACAACCAGATTGCTGATATCCTCACAAAGGCTCTTGACTCCAAGAGGTTTTCATTCCTTAGAGGAGAAATGGGTATGCTTGAACTTAAATAAATTCCATTCTTTTTATTGACTAAATTGGGTGTTAAGTATAGTTTCAAGGCCATGTTGAAACCGCGTGCATCAAACCGCAAGGATGTCCAACCGCTCTGCAGCCAACCGCTTCACTCAAACCGCATGCTGCAGCTCAACCGCTTGGACCCCAACCGCGTTTCAACTTGGAGTACTTTCTATCTTTACTTTTTCTTATAGTTATTTAAAAAAAAAAAAAAAAAAAAAAAAAAAAAAAAAAAAAACCTGTTCAAATTCCTTTTTATTTATTTTTCAGTCCTTCTTTTTTCTTTTAAAGGGTTTATTTGCAAATGTTTTCCCACGAAAATTTAAATTTTGAGAGCATTTAATGCAAAGGGAACATTAGCATTAAATGGCCTTCATGTCAGCCGTCATTGGTTGATGTGTGAAGCTGAAAGGATGATTGTTTTTACAATGATTCACTAAGTTGGTGAACCAATGTGTCCTTTCAACTGCCAAACCCTAATCTTTTTCTATATATAGAAGACACAATACACCTTTTCAAACTTTTACTGTCTTCATTCTCTCTGTCACCGTACGTTTCTGTCAGAGCTCACCAAACCCATTCTTCAAAAACTTCTTAAATTTCTAAGTCTCTCTTCATCAATGGCTCCCAAACCCATTGAAGACATGGTATGATTTCTTAAACTTTAATCCTCTTATTTTTCTGAAAACATACTTGGTTAACTTGCTCATATCCGCCATTGATGAACCTTTTAAGCTTCGAACACCATAACCTAACTTTTGTTCATATGTTCTTCATTTCTTAACCATTTTGCATAAAATTTGTTGGATTATGTTCTGAATCTTGATTAGATTAAGAATATATGCTTTATTTCATGATCTACACATATTTTGGGTACTGATTTTGAATTTTAAACTTCTTTAGTTTCGAAACCCACTTTATGATTTCTCCATTTTCTGGGTGATTCTGAGTAAAGTAGATGTTTTTATTGTTATATTATGAATCTACTGCTCAATGTGATCATTTTGACATGTTATTTGATCATTTTGGTTAACATTTTTCAAAATCTTGTTCTTGGTGTTCTTCGTGTTCTTCATGCACTCAAGTAACTGTTCATCATGTTTTTTCGTAAAATTCTTATGTTTTGGCTTGACCTAATTTTCAAACCTGTTTTTCCATACTTAGAAAATTTCTGAAAATTTTACTTTGTTACATGTTTGAACCGCATGCCTTTGAACCGCTTTATTCAAAACCGCATGCTATGTTTTGAAACCGCACTTATAATTGCTTAATTATTGTTTCAAAACCGCATCCCTGAACCGCATATCTTTTCACTTCTAAACCGCATGCTGAAAACCGCATATACATTCTCAAACCGCATGCTAGAAAATTACTTAAGTTTTACGAAGTATATAGGCTGGACACCATAACCTTCCTCTCTAAGCACCGCTTGCAAGTGTGGGATAACCTTGGATTACAATGCCACGTACTAAGTATATACTTTTGTATTTTTCTTATTTGTTTCCTACCCGTGTTCACAGCTTTCCTTGTGGTTGGAAATTTTTTTTTTCCTAAACCGCACTATTGCCAACCGCATGTGTGCCCCAACCGCTGTGAACTGTGATTTTCCTAAAGTATTCTAACTTGTGTGTTTTCTTTGTAGAATACCAAGTACTTTCTACCAGGTTGGGAAATCAATGAACCTGAGTTGCGGTCCGATGCTCTTGGAAGGGATATGATTAGGAAGATGCAAGCTTCGAATCCTTCCCCTTTTCAACAAACAACAAACCTTTACCATCCCTCTCTTCATTGATCAATTTTATCGACCGCTAGCCAAGGGAGTAACCGAAGCTTTCAGATGGAACCAAGATACCCAAATTTGGTGGGAATTGTTGAAGGGTTTAAGGTCTCAATTGATTACTTGGACATCGAAGCACCTTCGATTTCCATGTGTCTCGGTGCTCCAGCTTGAAGTGTCCCAAGAGGTTCAGATGCTACCCGCTCAACTCTTACCGGAACCCCGGCTTCTTTAACCGGCAACTACAAGAAGATAGCTAGGAAAGAGTTTGGAGAGATGATGAGTCATCTATGTTACTTAGTAGGGAAGTCTCGTATGTGGGAAGACAGAAACCACAACAACTTCACCTCTTCTCAAAGGCGATTGCCGTGCCATATACAATGGAATGAAGCTCCATTGGCCCAAAATCTTGATGAAAGAGCCGGCCGCCAGATTGATGCCTACCAATTGAAGACCAAGGATGTGCATACCAGGTGGAGACCATTTGGTAGACTCAAGCTAACCGCCATCTTTGGCAACTATCAAGCACTTGGAAGATATGAAGACAACCACTCCCGATATCTCGCTATCATTGGGGTGTTGAAGAATCTTTTGGGCTCAAGGCTTGCCACTCCTTCGCATTCTCCTTTGGCAATGAAGACTACAAGGCTCGTATGATGCCGATACCTTTCAACCCAAGGAACATTATGTGGAGATGACTCCGGAACCGCATCAAAAGCCATTGGCAAAGCTATCAAAAGGTCTCAAGGAAAAGAAAAGCACCGCGTAACCCCTTCTTAAGCCAACTTCAACCGCGCCAACCCAACCGCGTGGTTCAGCTGCTGCAGGCCCAAGCCAGAAAAAGCCAAGGAAAGGGAAAGAGAAGATGACCCTTCTGGATGAAGTGGTTGAAGAAGAAGAAGAAGAGGAGGATGCTACAATTCCTCCATTGATTGCAAGGGCCAAGAAGGCAAAAGAAACTCAGGCTGAGCTAGCCAAAATGACTGATGAGGAGTTAGCAGCTTACTATGAAGCTGAGATTGAGAGGATAAAGAAGAAGCAAGCTGAGAAGGGTGCTACCTCAGGAAAAACTAAGGATCCTATTCCCCAACCGCCACCTTCTCAACCGCCCCAAACCAAACCGCTTGCCCAAACCCCACCTCAATCTCCTATCCTCTCCCATCATTCCTCACCTGCCAAAACTCTATCACCAAAACCGCTTTCTCCTCCACAACCACAAAGGGCTGCAACCGCTCAGGGGGAGAAACAAAAGAGAGTCAAACACTTAGCCCAAAAGAAGACCCCAACCAAAGGCCCCAAGCGGTTTCTTAAAAGAGTTAGAAATCAACCTACCCCTTCTCCATCTCCTTCTAAATCTTCTTCCTACTCCACTTCCCATACACCGTCCCAATCCCCTTCTAAATCTCATTCTTCCTCCTATCAATCCAAATCACCAACTCCCTCACCTCAGAAAACCAACCGCTCCCCATCTATCCAAAATTCAAACCGCGCCCAATCACCACCTTACTCACATCACACCCCAGCCATCTCAATCTCCAATCTTAACCGCGACAGAACCCCTTCCCCAAACCGCATCAATACTCCTCCTCCTGCAAATTCACCACCTCAAAAATCCCCTACTCCTGACCGCCTTCCTACTCCGCCTCATCAAACCTCACCCATTCCTGAAACCGCACCCCCTCAGCCGCAAAGAACCCCTCCTGTTTCTGTCCATACCTCTCATACCAGTTCTTCATCAAATTCCAACCCCATAAATTCTGAAATTCCAACCACCAACATTCCACCCTCAACCGCACCTATCTCAACCGCACCAATCCCCTCCTTACCTATCCCAACCGCTTCTATTCCATTACCCCAAACACAAATTCCTCCCTCAACAATTTCACCTTATACACCTCCCGCCACCCGCCTTTTTCAAACCCTCCTTCAACCCATTTCCCAAACCGCACATCCAACACAATCTCAACCGCCTCCCTCAATTACCCAAATTCCTTCAACTCCAACCGCACCCTCGCATTACTCCCAAATTCTTTCAACCCTTAATCTTATCCAAGGCCAACTTCTCTTAAACCAAGGCCACATGATTAAGCTAACCGCTTCAAATGCCGCTCTTGAGGCCTCCAATAATTCCCTAACCGCTTCCAACCAAACCCTTCTAGCCAAGGTGGATGCTCAAGCCCTAGAATTGGCAAATCTTAAAGCCTTTTTGATTGATACCATTAAGGGGGAGAGAAGTTCCTCTATCCAAACCGCTGAAGCTGTTAAAACCGCAGCCTACAGAGTGTTTTCGTGGCTTTAAAGAAGATCTTGCCCGAGGAGTGCTTAGTGCCACGGGTGATGCCGTTTCAAAACCCAACTTCATGAAATGCTCACAAATCTTTCCAAAGGAGTTTGTCACCTCCACCAACTTCGCACCGATAGCTTTCATGAAGACCCTCCAAGAAACCCAACCGCAAAGCAAGCTTCAACCTCGCCCGCTCCTTCCCAAACCGCTCTAGATGACTTGCAATGAAAATTCTTACCGAACCGGACTCCCTTAAAGATAGAATAAATGTTGATCTCAACATAATGGGAGACAAGATCAAAGAGCAAGTAAGGAATTTTGATAATGACATTTCCTTCGCATTTGAGAACCTCAAAGGTGCTTCAACCTCAAGCTAGACAACTCCATCAAGGAATTGAAGTCCAACCCGAATGTGACCGTTGATCTCGGGAACCGCTTAGAGATGCTCTCTCTACTCAAACAAGAGCCATTCGTGATGAGATCTTCACATTCTACAATTCCTTGAAGGCCTGCATTGAAGGATTCACTACTCGTATCAAGGAAAGTGTTGATGGAAACACTAGATCTGCTGATGCCGTTGGAACCGCCGCCGCTGATTCTCAGAATCGCACTACGGACCGCTGAGACTACCCTCGCTAGACAGTCAAGACCTCAGAGCCCTCGAAGAAATATCGTAGGTGAAAGCTCAGCCTTCGTACCTTCGTAACCGCAGCTACCTCAAGAAGAAGTCAATCAACCAAGAGAGCAAGCACGCCATCAACATCAACCGCGCCATCATCAACCGCATCATCAACCGCGCCAAGATTAGGATTTCTCATTTTGTAATTCCTTTATCCTTCTTTGCTGAACTCCTTTTTGATTTGTTGGACCACACTCCATGTAATTCTTGTCCAACTTTCTTTTGTTTTTGAAACCTTTGTATTTTGCTTCTCTACCATTGTAAGTGTAACCGCATTGGTAGTAATGAAAAATGCATCATTGGTTCCAAAACCTTGTTCATATCAAACTACTTGTTTGTAGAACAATGAAATCTCTTATGGTTTATAAACTCATTCAAATATTTTCTAACTTAAAATCACTATTTTGAATTGATGTTTAAACATTCAGTTTGAACCGCACTTTGAACTTAAACTCACAATTTCTTAAGTGCATCAATGCATTTCTATACTTTCCACATTGTAAGTTTTCATCTTTTAGAAAGTATAGAAATCTATAGCTTAAGCTAAGTGTGTGCATTGACTTGGGACATGAATTACCATGTTAATTCTTATGGACATGTTCTTACCAAGTACAATGTTTGCTTTTGTTATAGTAGGTAATGGCATCAATCAAATAGGGAGATTGTTGGGTATGCATGTTTTAACCCTCCTATTTTGTATTAGATTTGATTGATACCATAACCTCCCCTGTCTATTTTAAGGACTTTAGGACCCTATGTAATGAAGCTTAGACTTCAATTTTTTAGCTAAGTCCATTTTATAGAATAGGTTAATCTTAGGCTTGAAGATCGGCACGCTTCATTGGAAGTAAGGTTGTAGTTCCCGAAGTATTCAAAACCGCACCATGAACCGCAAGTGCGGGAAAGTCTTGAACTTACTTCTTGAACCAACCGCATGCAACCGCCATTTGAACCGCACTCGTGCGCCTCATGTGCAACCGCATCCTTGCAACCTCCGGTGTAGCAAAACCGCATGTTCCTAACCGCGTCTCACCAACCGCATCCAATGATTGGCTACTTGAAGTGAACAACTTTTATCCGTTGGAATCCACGTCGCAATATCAAAAGTCAACCATCATATCTTGTCACGTGATTCAATGTCGAAAAGATCCGCAAGGATCTTGAAAAGGTAACAGTGTCCTAACCTCATTGCTTGCAGCTGAGCCCGATCGCCTTTACTCGCAAAGCACTGTACTCAAAGGACAAAAGTGGTTGCCGTGGACCAATAGGATTGCATCAAGTACCGTCCTTCAACAAACTGTATCCAACGGCTAGTTTCTTGATGCTTGGGTATAAATACCCCCAATCTTCACCATTTGAAGATTGCTTGAAAAATTGAGAAGTGCCGTGTTCATAGAAGCCGAAGCTCGCCCGTAAATTATTCAACCCTTTGAATCTTCATCTTCATACTTCAAGAAATATTCCTAGCCCAGAAATCAAGCCTTAACACTTTCAAGAATCATTGTGCTCTACATCTCACAGATCTAAAGAGCCTTGATCTTGTTCTCACACACTCACCTCACTTGTTCTAATCACATAGATTAAACACTTGAGATACACTGGTTATAGTTTTGGATTTGTTCTTCATAGAAAAGATTTTATTGTACTTTGTAATCTCACAATACTTAATATAAAATCTCTCTTAGAAATCCAAGACTAACCATCTTGGTAGTGGACGTAGATCGTTTTATCGATTGAACCACTCCAAATAGCGTGTTCTTACTTTCTGCATTTATATTTCTTGTGCTTGCTAATTATTTATCTTTGTCTCTGTTTGATCTTTATTTAGTTATCCATTATTGTGAAATAGTGTTTGAAGTTAACAAAGTCAAAATCACACGTGTTTGTAAAACTGCTCTTACCAAAACCGCACCACCAAAACCGCATTTTACAAACCGCCTCTCAAAATCGCTTTACACTCTATTATTCCGCTGTGCATTTTACACTATCACTTGCAGTCTATTATCAACTGCTAGAGGATTTTGTAAGCAAGAGGTTCAGTCTTTAAAAGAGGGCGAAAAATTTTAAACAGCTATTCACCCCCCCTCTAGCTGTATTTTCACCCTTGTTGCCACCTTTGGGACCAACACACCAAACAACAAAAACCTCAATAGCAATTCTCAAATGGAAGAAGTCATGCAAGTCAAAATGACTCTCCCAGATCATCCTCTTCAAATAGCTTTCAGTTTCAACCCCAATACAACAATCCAAACCACTTCTTCAATCCATCCCAATCCACTGTCCTTACACCTTACATGATGCAAATCATGTCATATTACCATACCCTAAACCAGTTCTTCAACAAGGGACCAATGAACAAAGCTAGGGTTCCAAAGAAAAACTAATCCTTTGGACCCAAAAGAATAAAAAGGGGTACCATAAAATTTACTTTCTGTTTTGCAGGTACCTAGGAAAGGACTTTGGTATTTAGATAGTGGTTGTAGTAGACATATGACCTTCAATAAAGACTCGGTTGCAACAATATTCCCCTAAAAATGGTCCAAATGTAACCTTTGGTGACAATTCCCAAGCTAAGGTCAAAGGATCGAAATCTTATTACAAAAGATATCATTTTTACAAATGTGTCTTATGTAGAAGGTCTCAAACACAATTTGATTAGCATTAGTCAAATCTCGTGATAAGGGATATCATGTTGTTTGCACTAAGGATAAATGCACCGTTAAAGATAAAAGCAATAAAGTCATTCTCGACTGTTCAAGAAAAGGAAATCTCTATTGCTTAAACTTAGAGATTGTGGAGTCCTCAAATGCTCACTGCCTTCTGTCATTTAGTCAATCTGATATGTCATGGCTTTGGCACAAAAGATTGGCTCACCTTAACCATAAAACCATCTCCAAGCTTGCAAATTCAAATTTAGTCAGAGGTCTTCCAAGGATCCCATTCAAGAAGGACAAACTATGCAAAGCATGCCAATGTGGGAAGCAAAAGAGATCTTCATTCAAGCCCAAGACCAGATTGGACACATCAAGACCTATTGAACTACTTCATATGGATCTCTTTGGACCCATAAGGACTAGATCTTTAGGAGGAAAAAGATACTCCCTTGTTGTGGTTGATGACTTCACCAGATTCACTTGGATCATTCTTCTTGAATCCAAAAGTGACACCCTTAGCTGTCTGACAAAGCTGTTCAATAAAATTCAAAATCAAAAAGGGACATCCATTGTCAAGATCAGATCTGATCATGGAAAAGAATTTGAGAACACAGGAGTAGAAGAGTATTGTGATTCAAAAGGTATTGATCACAATTTTTCAGCCCCAAGAACACCCCAACAAAATGGTGTTGCTGAAAGGAAGAACAGAACAATCCGTGAGGCAAAGCAAGAACAATGCCGTCGTAACACAATCTCCCAAAATATTTTTGGGGTGAAGCCGTCACTACCGCTGTATGTTCAAAATAAAACACTGATCAACAAATTCCATAAGAAGACTCCATATGAACTATGGAATGACAAAGTTCCTACCATTTCCTACTTTCACAGTTTTGGAAGTAGATGCTTCATTCACAACAATGGCAAAAACAATTTGGACAAATTTGACTCCAAATGTGATGAAGGAATCTTTCTTGGATACTCTAACACAAGCAAAGCTTATAGAGTTTACAACAAAAGAAGACTTGTTGTGGAAGAATCAATTCATGTTGACTTTGATGAAAACAATGATCAAAGTGTAACTGAATTGTGTGATTTTGATGAAGGTTTGGGAAACCTTGATAATCTCCCTGAAGCATCTCCCATTCTTGATTCAAATGTTCTCCATCATGAACAATATTCATCAAATCTTCCATACATGGTTCCAAGAAATTCATCTGACAGCCTATCTGCTGCATGCCCATGACCAATCCCACTCCCATCATCAACCAATCCAACCAACCAAGTTAACAGCAATCACTCCCACTACCAATCCAAATGATGAGGAAGAGAATACTCAAAAGAATAGTCATCCCTTGACTGACATCTCCCAAACTTCTTCCTTAGCTGACAGCCAACCCTTAGCTGACAGCCATCCAAATTCATCATGTAATCCATCCACTAGCCATCTTCCATCTCCATCCAATAATCCTCTTTCTCCTCCAAAAACCAATGATGAATCCACCATTACTCACATCATTCCACCCAATAAAGACCTTTACATCGCCTTCAAATTGATAAAACCCCAGCCTGCAGACAACATCCCTTTTCTCATGAGTGCATTCATATCCCAAGTGGAACCAAAGAAAATAAATGAAGCACTCCAAGATGCTGACTGGATAGAAGCCATGGAAGAAGAACTAGAGCAGTTTGAAAGGAACAAAGTGTGGCAACTTATTCCTAAACCAAGAAACCAAACTGTCATTGGAACAAGATGGGTCTTTAGAAATAAGATGAATGAAGAAGGTGTTGTTATAAGAAACAAAGCTAGACTGGTTGCTCAAGGATACAGACAAGAAGAAGGTATTGACTATGATGAGACTTTTGCACATGTTGCAAGACTTGAAGCTATTAGGCTATTCCTTGCCTATGCTTCATTCAAAAAGATGAAAGTATTCCAAATGGATGTCAAGAGTGAATTTCTGAATGGAGTCTTAAATGAAAAGGTTTTTGTATCTCAACCCCCTGGTTTTGAGCACCCAAAGTTTCCTGATCATGTGTACAAATTGGACAAAGCATTGTATGGGCTTAAGCAAGCACCAAGAGCTTGGTATGATACTCTATCTAGATATCTCCTTGGCAAAGGATTTACCAAGGGCCATATTGATAACACTTTGTTTATCAAGAAATATGGAGATGATCAGTTGCTCATCCAAGTCTATGTTGATGACATCATTTTTGGATCATCAAATGAGGACTTGTGCACCGAATTTGGAGATATTATGAAAGACCAGTTTGAAATGAGTATGATTGGTGAGCTTACTTTCTTCTTGGGTCTTCAAGTCAAGCAAATGAAGGAAGGAATCTTCATTAACCAAGCTAAATACACAAGGGATATGAACAAGAAGTTTGACATGCAAACCGCTTCCCCGCCAAAACACCCTTGTCAACCACAACCAAACTCCATGCCGATCTAGATGGTCAAAGTGTAAATCCAACACTTTACGTAAGCTACATTGGATCTCTTCTTTATGTAATGTGCCTTCAAGACCTCGACATTATGTTTAGTGTCTCGTCTTTGTGCTAGATTTCAAGCTAATCCCAAGGAATCTCATCTCTCTCGCCGTCAAGAGAATTCTAAGATATCTCAAAGGAACCCCGATTTTGGCTTGTGGTATCCCACCGAATCCCCATTCTCTCTAATTGGATTCACCGACTCGACTATGCCGAATGTAATCTAGATAGAAAATCCACAAGTGGTGGATGCCAGCTTATTGGCTCAAGAATCATTTCATGGTCAAGCAAAAAGCAAACCTCGCAGCCACCTCAACACTCGAGGCCGAGTATATTGCCGCAGCTTGTGTTGTTCTCAAATTCTCTATCTTAAAAGTCAACTTCAAGACTTTGGAATTGAATTATCCAACATTCCCATCTTCGTGACAACTCAAGCACTATTGCCATGACAAAAAACCCCGTTCAACACTAAAAAACAAAGCATATTGAAGTAAGACATCACTTCATCGAGACCATGTTGAAAAAGGGAATATCAACCTTGCAAAAGTTTGTACCGAGGATAATGTCTCGATATTCTTACTAAGGCAATGGATGAAAAGAGATTTGAGATGTTAAGAGCCATGCTTGGAATGATAAATATGCCAAAATAAAGAGCCGTACTTCATAAATAATGGAGGCTTACATAATTCAGTGGCAATGTCGTCACAATGGAGCCCGACAGCCTATTCCCTCAAAAACATCTCTCGATAGCTATCCACCGATAGCTATCCATACAAAAGTCATGAAAAACAAAAACATAAACAAAAACATGAAACAAACCATGAAATCCCTCTCTTTCATCTCCCTTCTCTCACCAAAAACTTTCTTAAAGCCAAACAATCTCCGTATCCAGCTCTCCTCTTCAAATCTTCACCTTAGCCGTCGACATTCTTGGGAATGTCACCGCTTTCTCCGTATCCTCCTCCAAAGACTCATTCCTTCACACCTTGCCTCCCGTGTAGATTGCAAGGTCCGGTGATACCTTTGCAACCATATTGGGTACCTCTCCGTGAAGGGATCAATTGAAGTGACAGAATATTGAAGTGAAGGACTTGCTCTCCTTGGCCACCATTCTTCAACCGCATCATATGGTTGAAGCAATCCTTCCATTGGTGTCACAAAGCTAAATTCTCCGTAATAAGACCCATTCCCAAGAACTACAAGTGGTTGGCTAGCTCTTGACTCTTCTCTCTCTACCGCAGAACTCGGGCAGGCTAAAACAACCAATAACCTGGTTGAATAAGTATGAGATTGTTGAAGAAGGAGAGACATGCACTCCAAAGAAAGTTATCTCCTCTCCTCCAACAATCCAACCCCTGGAGAGAGTGAATCCCTACTCACAGGAGTATACAAACTTCTCGTGCTTAACCTTCTTCTTGACAACTAAGCTCCTTTCCATAGCCGTCTCGAGCCCTATCTTGCTTAACCAATTCCCCAATGTATAAACCCTCTCTACCTTACTTTTTCCCTTACTTGGACTCACCCCGATCAACCTTGATAGTCTTTCCAAAAATCCTTATTCCCTCTCCCTCTCTACCGTCAATTTTCTCTCGATGACTACCTCCTTGACACCATAGTCCCGATCCTCTCTCACTCTCTTGTTCTTACCTCTCGTCTCTCACTCCCTCCGAACTTTCAACTATATTGAAGGACTCTCTCTCTATCTCCATTTCATCCTCACTCAAATCATCCTCACAACTCTTCCCAAAAACCAACTTTTTTGCCGTTTGAGCCATATTTTTGGATTAAATTTTGAGGAAAATCTACCCATTTGTGTTTGTAAAATAATCAATAAATTTCCTCTGAAATTATCATTGTTTTATAGGCAAGTTTCACCTAGCTATCTCGCATGACCATCATCATTCAAACTAGACTTAACTGTCAAAATTTTCTTTCAACACTAGGATAAAGCAACTTTTATGTGATTTGATCGTGTTAATTGCTCACAATTGTCACTTCCTTAGCCATCTCTTCACCCGCAAAATTCTTGAAAAAGAGAATGTTCTTCTTGTGCTCGTGGAAGTTAATGCCTCAACGTGGGGAAGGGCAAAAATCACTGTTCATGTGAACAAGCTACTAAACTTTGAAACCCCCAATGCCCATTAAAACCCACTCTCCACTCATTATTTGCCTCTCTCTCCTTTCGTAATCACCAAAAAACCCCTGTTTCATTAACCCTCTCGTTTAAAATTCATCTCTTTTCCTCACTAATCCTTCATCGTATTCCTTCAACCCTAATTCCTTAATCATCAATGGCAAAGATCAAAAGCAAACTACCCGTGATGCTCACGGTTACTTCATAAAACCTAGCTTCTATGAGTCTCAAGTTGGGATACTCATCCAAGAACTTCTTGAGGTCAATGAATTGCTTAAATTCATGGGAGCAAGACCTCCAATTTATGAAGAACTGTGCGTAGAGATTTATCTTGTGGGACAAAGGAACAAGAAAACAATTCAATTATCGCCACCATAGACAATGTGAAGATAACCATTACTCAAGAAATGGTCAAGCTGAAGTCTATGAGATCCAAAACAAAGCTGATGCTGTGAAGAACATAGGGGATAGAGGGTCAGACATATTGAAAACTGTGTATGAGAAATTCTTTGGGGTTAAAGTTCATGACTTTAAGAGTGTACAGACAAGGCAATGGTGAAAGACAAAGCCGACATTTTCAAATCAACTCTCATGGATGTGGTGAATAAAGCCATTGATGGCAGCAATCTTCATTTGATCAAATGGGATCAAATGAATGGAAGCAAATGCCGAGCCTATTTACCAAAGACACAAACCGGTGCATTGTTCTTCTTCACAACTTCCACTTGCGCCTCAACCTCCACTCTAAAATTCAAGAAGCAAGGTGGAAAGATGAACAACTTCGATTCATGAGTGGAATTCTTGATGTTCTAATTCCTAAGCTCAATCCTCCTCTACACAAGAAATGGTTGAAGACTCGTGAAGCCGTCGAGACCAAGTGTTTCAATGACAGAACTTTTGCATTGAAACAAAAGAAGGGAGCCGTGATGAGAGCCGGAGATGATGTAAGTATCGGTAGTTTTATTGAAACACAAGAGAAACCGCAAGCGTAAACAAGAAAGAAAATTGAACACTGGAAGGACTTGATAGCATTGGCTACAAGTAGAAGAATAAAGAGGGGTGTACAATCCAATGTGAAGAAGACTGGATTGTTGAAAAAGACTGTGGTATCTCATGGCAATAAGGGCAAAGGCAAGGATGAACAGGTAGCCGATGCTGAAACTACCTTGTCGACACCATGATAAGGATAATGAAGCAAGGGATGCCATTGATTCATGAGGTTGACACAATGGGTCAAGCTAATGTTGATGATGATACCATAGACCCTCAAGAGCTTCAGCAGCCATTAACTTATCCAAAACCGTGCACAAAGGCAAGCAACCTCTCGACAGCCTATCCCCACCAGTGCATGCCTACCGTATCCAAGGTACAATCCTCTTTATCCATTCCTTCTAAATCCTTGCCAAAGAAAAGAAAACCCGAAAAGAAAGCTCCTAAGGCCAAGAAAACCAAAATAAATACCCCTTCCCTTTCTCCAAAATCCACTACCGCTACCCAAGAATGGACAAGTCATCAACACCTAGCTCAGTCACCGCCACCATTCAAGCCATCCTTAACCTCAAAGAACAATCGAGAAGCAACCTTTAAGTGGGGAACACCGATGAAAACATCCCCTCTACCCAACCCGAACAGCTTAGCCAAAATCTTAAGAGCCATTGATGCTATTGAAGTTGGATGGGAACCCCGATACCGAAAAGGCCGCTCTCATTTATCTTGAGGATGTTCTTAGTAAAGAGGAGACTGTGATTGCCATAGATGAACTCAGGTCTAGGCTTATCAAGAAAAGAAGTGGACCAGAGAGTCATCCAAGAATCCAAAGGTGACAAATGGCATGGATGAAGATATCCCAATCATCCCTTCCATTCCCGAGACCGAGCTTGTGAATGAACCTACCCCAACTGTTGAAATTGATAGGGGGAATCCTGATAAGACATCTGAGGTCATTCAAAGTCTTAAGAAAGTTGGTGTTGAAATTGATCCCAATCTTGTCTCAAAGGGATAAACAATCCTTAATGCTTGCAAGGGACTTGTGTTTCATGGAACACCAGAAAATGAGGCAGTCCTTATATCCATCCTTGAGCAAAAGTTGACCAAGGGAGAAGTCAGGGCAGCTTTGAATCTTCCGAAATCCCAATTTTGTTCTCGATCTCCTCAAGCAAAGTCTTGATCATTCATCCGTCTCAATTCCATCTCTTTCAACCCATGCCTCGCTCCTACCAATCCAATCTCCCCAATCCCCGAAAATGAATCGCTTGAAGCCTCCCTCAAAGTCCAATACTAGCCGGACAAGGTCAAGATGTGTCCGATGCTGATCCCTTGCCCAATAGTCCCGATGTTCTCCAAGCCACTCCATTCCTCCAACTCCCAATCAAGCCTACCTTCCCAAAAAGGAACCTTGGATGCTTAGCTGTGGCATTGACTTTTCAATTTCTTCCATCAAAGCAGCAAAATCAAGGTTAGCCAATGTGACTCATTTCCCAGAAATTGCAAACCCCTTTACCTATCCAAAATCATGGGAACTGTCAAGAAATGGTTTGATTATGGTGGCAAGAAATCTTGCAGGTTTAGTTTTCTTTGCCTATGAAGAATGGAGAGTGTCAAGGACTTCATCAACATCCCATTTTGTTCACCAAAGCCCTTCATTCCCAAAATTCATCACTCCCAATACACTCATTGATTAGGAAATTCTCTTTAGCCAACTTCTCTCTCCATCACTCAATTCTTGTCTCTTCATGCCAAAAGGCCTAGTTTTCACTTTGTGCATTGAACTTGCTAAATCATTCTTTCTCTCTCTGTTTGAACAGAAGTGTGCCCTTATGCTTTTGATAAGCAAAATTGTCAATATCTTTCCCCCAACCCTTAATCCAGGCATTGAACCCTATCTTTCACCCTTCATCTCTGTTGATCCCATTCTCTTCAACTCTCCCAATGAAAACTCTCATTTCATGAAACTGATCTCTATTCCTGAGATCAAAGAGTTCAGAGCATCCATTGCTGTCAGCCAAAGCAGAGCTCATACTGTTATTGATCTTTCATCAGACTCTGACAGTGATGATGATGATGATGATGATGATGATGATCTTTCAAGCCCACATCAAGTCTCTCCCATTATCATTCCATCTTCTACCATTCCCAATCCTCCTCAACAATCCTTTCATATGTCCCCTATTCCTCAAGCCCCAGTGCATATGTCCCCTGTTCCTCAACCAGCTCCATCCCTTATGCCCAAGAAAAGCAAGAAAGCAAGGAACAAGAAGAAGCATCTGTGGGGTACAATGAGAATAAGAAATGATCAGATGCCTCTCACTAGAGCACAATTGAAAGCAAAGGAAGATAAGTTCTTCAAGTATGATGAGAGGATGACTTGGGAATGGAACAATGAGTTCTATTACAGAGGAGTTGAACCTGAAATGAGAAGAGAACTTGAGGAAGAAAGAAATGAGCTCCTTTCAGCAAGACAAGAAAGAGAAGAATTTTATGATCAACTTGCTGATGACTGAATTGTATTTTGTTATTCTTTTGTGGTTGAAACAATCTTTTGTTTGGTTTTGTGTTTGAATGGCTGTAATTTGTGAACTTTTCTCATTTTGAGATCAAATCCAAATATTTCAAACTCATTCTGATTACTTGTGCATGATATGAATCCCTGAATTACTTCTTTCATTTATATTTCTATTATCATTAAACTATGAA
Source organism: Adenophora triphylla var. japonica (assembly GCA_022495995.1). Taxonomy (NCBI): domain Eukaryota; kingdom Viridiplantae; phylum Streptophyta; class Magnoliopsida; order Asterales; family Campanulaceae; genus Adenophora; species Adenophora triphylla. The sequence continues at coordinate 94,355 of JAFEMH010000675.1, forward strand.
GACATGTTCTAAATAGATCTTCCTTTACCAAAAAGGGGGAAATTGTTAGGACCTAACTTTGATCAATGTCTCAGCTTAGTTGGTTTTGATAAAGGAATATATATATAGAACAGGTTTATATCAAAAGAGGAAATCTGTTATATTCATCTTTCGGTTTATCTCGACACTATGAGTATGACAGCTTATGATTCTATCTTATACATTGGTTACATTCAATCAATAAACATGAATCATATTCCCTATCTTAACTATCAAGATCATCAAGTGCATCTCACCCTTATTAGAGAACATCTCTCGATAGCTAAGCCTTCAGTATGATCTCGACACCTATGACTTCATTCCTCTCGATAGCCATCACTTTGTCTCAATCTCTCGCTACCACAATCTCAACCAAAGTGGAACCTGGATCTTCACACCGTCAAGTTCACCATTCAAGACCAATGAAGACCACCGAAGACCTTCGGAAGCTCTCGCCCAAGCCACACTCAAGCCGCCTATGAAGACCTCGCAAGTGGACAAGTGGGGCAAAGACCGCCAAGGCTCATTAATGTAGCCGCAATGCCATATTCCAACGGCTACATTGAAGGGTATAAATAGAGGAGTTCATCCTCTACACAAACTACTCTTGAAAAATACTCTTTTTCACAGTCCAAAACCTTTCCCTTACACCCACACACACCTCCTGTAATCCACACACACACTCATCAATCCCTACCCTTTAAACCCTGTTCCAAACCAAAACCCTTACCCCAAAACCTCTACTTCAACAACAAACAACCCTAGTGTGTTAATTCACAAATTCCAAAATCCTAAGGCTGTATTTTAGGTGTAGAATTAGTTTGTAAACACTCAAGACTGTACTTTGAGTGTATTATGTGTTTTGTAAAATCTTGAGACTGTACTTCAAGTTGTAAAAACACTTAAGACTGTACTTTAAGTGTATCCCTAGTTGACTGTACTAATTAGGAAGAGAAAGTTCAAGGAACTTGCCTAAATCAATCATTTGTAATTTTTGTTGATTAAAGATTATAATAAAATTGATCTCACTTGTCAAGATTGACAGTGGGGGTGGATGTAGGAGGAGTGAACTCTGAACCACTTTAAATTCTCTGTGTTATTACATTTCTGCAATCACACTCACACACTTGCATTATTTCTTTGTGTTCTTTGTCCTATCATTTCTTCAAGCTTTTCTTATTCCGCTGCATAATTCAACAATCATCTGACAGCTAAGCCAAACCATAGCTGTCTGATCATCTGTATATCAACAAAGGGCCTTTCAAATAGGAATTTTTAGAATTTCATGAACATAATTAAATTGTCATATATTTGTGGTCAAAGTTCAACAAAAAGTCAAATGGGACAAACATTTAGGGACGGAGGAAGTATCATCACCTTTCATCGAATCTGCACGTCCTGATCAATTTGTTGATTGGTCAAAACCACTAGTTTTTTACGAATGTCATTGCGAGAAATCTGTCAATTAGTGACATCACACCCGATTAGTATGAAAACAATTGGCTTTGAATTTCCTCAAGAAGAATTGATCTTGAATTTTGAAGACATACAAATTACTCATCCTTATTCAGATCCGTTTGACTTCTATAGCCCACCTACGAAGACATACAAAAACTTGGTTATTTCTTACAAACTTTGTTATTTTGTGCAATATTTTCTAGCATTTTGAGAAACTCTTTTTAAAAATTTTGAAAATAAAAAGAGACATTTTGAGAAAAAGTTTGTTAGTAAAGTTAACGATGCGTGTAATTTTTGAAACAAAACTGAGGGGCTTAAGTTCCTATATTACAGCACCAGGGGGCCATCTGCACAAATGAAAAAATCACAGGCCAGGGTTTTGCTTCAGTTGTTTCCTTGAACTCCATAACTTGGTTTACTTAGGGCTCATAAGATTCAACTGGGATTCAGAATCCTTGAACGCATTTCATTGTTTTTCTGATTCAATGTGAGGACGAATTGGATTCAATCTTCAAAAAGATCTGCCCCTTTGCCAAGTAAGAATGTTTGTTTTTTCAGTTGCATTCCGATATTGATCGATACACACTTTTGGTTAACTCTCTGTTTCTTGAATTTGAAGGGGAAATTGGAGTGGGTTTGTAAATTCCCTCTCTTTGTTGTCCCACCATGTATTATGATTCTTCAAACGAAAGAGGTGCTAAATGATTGGGCTTTCAAGAGGGTTTAATTGGGAAGAATTAAATGTGATCGGTTTAATTCTATTTTGGTGTGCGTGTTACTTGATTTTGGATTGAATTTTGAGGGTGATTCTGGTAACTAGTTACCAGTGGAAAGAAAAGCATTGACTACTAATGGTTTATTTTTGTGATTACATACTCCCTCCTTCCCAGAATGAAATTTTTTTGGACATTCATTTTGGGACGGAGGGAGTATTTTTCTAGACATGCAAAGATTGGTGCAAGATAAGTTCCTGAAAACTGTACAACCATACTCGATAATTATGGTAACAAGAAGTTCAAGATGGTTTTTCACTTTTATGGTTTGGGTAGTGGGAGAAGCTGAGCAACTGGGTTCTTTTCTTGGTTTTGGATCTAAGTTTCTAAAGGAGAAGAGTTATGTTTGGAAAATGCTAATCCAGATCCTTTAGAGCACTCATTGATGATTTATTTCTGGAGGGATTTTATTTTTAAGTCTTTATTAGCAGCTTTACTAGTAACTCCTTCCTGATTGTTATCTTCTTGCCTAGAAACTTTGCAAACCTGAAAGTTTAAGTAATGCACTAACAGTATTTGTTAACAAGGACCTTCATGCTTAAAGTGAAGCTCGGAAACAGAAATGGAAAATGCATAAAATGGCGTGAGAGATTGGTCAAGCTCTTGAATATTGATCTTTCTTAGGTTTGAGGATGGTTTGTGGATTGTAAATGGCAGAATGATACATTCTTGACACAAGAAAGGAGAGTGGAATACAATTTTAGGGTCTTGTAAGAAGTGTTATATTCTACAATCTTAGTAATGTAGGGTTAAGTTCAGGATATGAATGAATGGTTTTAAAGACTGATATATTACTTGCACGATTTTTGGCCTCAAGGCTTGGGAGGGTTTGTTTCAATTTCATTGAAAACCGTTCAATTGGAGCTTATTGACATATCTGGCACGGGTGAGGAAGGAGTGAGGAAGATGGTGAATTTATAAGCAAATGTTCACTCAAGTGATGTACCCATATTGGGATGGGATCCAGGAAGGCTGGAAAGAAATACGGAGGCGTCTTGAAGGCTTGCCTGCAAAGGTGAATTTTCTACAACTAGTTTTTCATTTTCAATTGCGTTTCCCTTTTAAATATTTGGAGTGATTTTTGTTGCGTGAGGAAAGGTATCCTTGTACGTACTCTGCATTTCTACTTATTTTGTGACTCTTGTGGAAGGTATATTTGAATTTTTAAAGATGCTTGCTGAAGTTTTATGGTTTCCTCTTAACTTTACTTTCAATATGTATTGAGATTTAATTGATTTTACATGTCTTGTTTCCTGCTACTGTAGGCATTTTGCTGTTGCATTCCCCATTTCAGATGAGATACTAATTTTCTGTTTGCAGTGATATTTGATATCTTCGAATGCTGAAAGGCTCATACCATCCAACTGTTGAAATTTGTAAATTACCTTTTCTGCTCCCACTTACAATCATGATGGATAAGTCATAATTCAGTCATGCCAGTGATAGTATTTCCCTATGAGTCCTGTAGCCATTTCTATTGCAGTTTCTTGGGTTTACTGAATTATGAATTAGTAATTGTCCGTTTCGGACTTATTTTTACCAGGAAGAGATTTCAGAATGGTAGAGCTAATATTTCAATAAAATGTATATTTCAATCCTCTGATGACAACATCAATTTCCATTTTTTAACCCCCCTCAGCCCTCGTCCGCCCCCCTTCCACCTCCCCAAAAAAGGAAGGAAAGGAAAAGAATGAAAGGAAAGGAAAAGAAAAGAAAAAAATGCCAACTAAAAGAATGGTAGGAGTGCATCCTACCAACAACAACAACAACAACAACAACAAAGCCTTAGTCCCAAAATAATTTGGGGTCGGCTAACATGAATCCTCATATGTTATCGTTAAAAAATAATAATAATAATAATAATAATAAAATAAAAAAAAAAATCAACCCCCCACATGGATTTTTGCCCTCCACTCCGGCCTCTTCAACCCCATACTTTCATCCACTCCGGCATCCTACCATTAATCTTAAATATTACTCCCTCTGTCCCTAAATTAATGTTCAAATTCAAGATTTTTTTTCCCAAATTGAATGTCTTTTTTGTAAAAATCTGTTCCTAAACGCTTTTTTACCAATTTTTTTCGCTATTCATTTTATTGTTGTAAAACTAAATGTTTAGAAAGTGGATAACAAGAATATTTATGCATATTTGTCATTAAAATGTATAAAATTCACATATTTTCATAGTGTCTCTTAGAATGAAATTTGGACATTCATTTAGGAACCGAGGGAGTATGATGTTCTATGCAGTGGCGGATCTAGGATTTTATGTGAGGGGGATCAAATTTTGATATATCCAAATACCAAAACCATATCACAAAAAACATACAAAATTCTGCATGATAAATATAACTTATTTTCTCATAGTCATATTTAAATCATCAAAAAAATCTTACCCTCTATTGTATAATGGCGTTTGAAGAGATTAATTGCTGAAAATACTTTTTATCAACGGTTGTCGTTGCGTCACTCAAATATATTTTTCCTTTTTATTGTAATTTTTTTCTTTTATATACATCAATTCAACATATTTATAATTAATTTCACTTTGATAATTTTTTTTTCTAGATTTTTTTTATCAAAGTTCAATCAAATTGGTTAGTAAAAAAGGGATTATATTATTAATTTATTTTTTCTTGACTTTATATAACTGACACAATAACAAGAGTAATAAATTTTATAACTATTTCTTCCCTCCCAAATTGAATGACCTTTTTTGTCCCAAAATGAATGACCTTCTTTATATTAGCATAACTAAAAGAAGTTTGAAAGTGAATAGAAAGAATATTTATTACATTTTTTTCTACTAAAATTAACCTTTTCAAAGTATAAATGAAAAATGGGCATTCATTTTGGGACAAATGAAAGGAAATAGGAGTATAAAATAAGAATCTAAGTTTTGGAGGGGGGCAAATTACAAATTTTGAGGGGGTCAACTTCAAATTTTAGAGGGGTCACTTAGAAATACTCAAGAAAGTTTTAGGCTAAATAAAAATTATCATGAAAGTCAGGGGGGTCAGTTGACCTCCCACCCTAAAGAGTAGATCCGCCGGTGGTTCTATGTAAAGGAATATATTGTGCTGTTTATTAGAGGTTTGCTTGAAATTGAAGAAGCTGCACAACTCATGCATATCCTGAACTCGGCCAATTTTTGTGACATATCCTTGAACCTCACAAGGTTAATAAAGTGCTTACATTTTGTTTTGTTAAAGCAAACTAATTCCTAGGCATATGCATACTAAGCTGCCCCCAAATTGGCTTCAGTGTCTCAATAATATCTAAGCCCCTTCTTATGATTCTCAAGCTGTTCTTAATATCGTTTAGTGTCAAAACCTCTATTTGGATATTTTTATGTGAATTTATAATATGAGCAAAAGTAATACCACACGATTTTCATTTGTGACATATTTATTTTTCCTTTATCAGAAAACAGAGAAGTATGTTGGCCTATCAGTCTTGTCCAGGCTAGGTGGGCCTACTTCTAAGGCCCACAGCAATTGATTGGGCTTTGGCTCGCCGAATGTTTGTTCACTTACCCTCATTTTTCTTATATATAGGTGAAAAAGACTCCCCTCCTTAGAGTAATTGTGCACAATTAGGGTTTCAAATCTAGAAGGTTGCGGGTTTGAGGTAAAATTCTTTGCTTCTTAATATCCTTCCTTTATTTTCCTGTGCTGCATTATATAGGGTGCGTTCTTATAGATAAAATGATCTTGCTCTTGATTTTCTGTTTCTATCTGAGGTTTCGATATGCGTTTAGTAGATGGAAACCTTTAATTTTATTTATTCAAACAAAATCTTTATTGATTGACTCCCTAGAGTCATGTCTATATATGGATTTGTGTTAATAAACTCGATCATTCTAATAAGCAGTTCTTCGACAAAACCTAGGACTTTTGAATTTTAATTGTTATCAGCAATAAATCTTTTGCCAGTTATGTAAGCACGCATTGCTATTATTTTACTGATCAACTTCCTAGAGTCATATCTATTTAAAGATTTGTGCTATTATTAGCAGGGGCGGATCAGCCCTTACCATTAGAATCATATCTATTTATAGATTTGTGTTATTAGCAGGGGCGGATCCACCCTTACCATTATGGGTGCATGTGCTCGCAAAAATTCCCATATTTAATAGAAAAAATCATTTTTAAATATGTATACACATCTCTTAAATATATATACATTGAGTGCACCCATCAACTAAGTAACTTGCCTAGCTCAATGGATAAAATGTACTCCCTCTGTCCCAAATTGAATGACCTATATTGTCTCAAAATGAATCACCTTTTGAAACTTTTCCTTCAAAATACTGTTCCTAAATGATTTTATTTTTCATAATTCATTATATTTTTGCAAAACTAAAAGTTTGAAAGTGAATAGCAAGAATGTTTATGATTTTTTTCTATTAAAATGGTCATTCATTTTGGGACGGAGGGAGTAATGTATTTAACCTTATGGTCTTCATTTTGAGTCCCACTGTTGACATTAATTTAGTTTGTAGTGTAATTTGTGCACCCACTTTGACTAACTTTTTGATCAGCCACTATTAGCGTCGAGCACTCTAATAAGCAGTTCAACAAAGCCTAAAAATATTTGAAATTTGATTAGTATTATTAATTGTTTTGCTAGTTATATGCAAGCACTAATTCCAATTTGTTCTTTTTTGTTAGCTATAGTAGCTGTTTCAAGTGGAGTTCAAGAAAGTCATTTAAGTTTGATTTGAGGCTCTACTTTTGTGAGTGAAATGGAAGGGAAATCACCAGCTAGTTTGAATGCTGCAAACCTGCAAGAATCGGTCCAATTCGATTCAGTTCTTGCTGAATGGGCCAACTGTCTTGAAGGTGCTGATAACGAAGAGGGGTTAACATGGAAGCGTATTAGCTGGACTGATGACATGGCGAAGCTCCTGATTACTGCTGCTTCTTACTTTGAATACACTGCTTTTTCTAATGACTATTTCAATGGAAGTCGTACTTCTTTATTTTCCCCCAAGATTGGTAAATGGAAGGTCATTTCAACAGCCTTGATTCAGAGAGGGTTTAAGGTATCCCCTCAGCAATGTGAGGATAAGTTTAATGACTTGAACAGAAAATACAAGAGATTGAATATCCTTCTTGGGAATGGTATGAGCTGTAAGGTCGTTGAGAACCCGAAACTTCTGCAAATGCTCAATCTGCCCCTCGATATCAAGGAAGAGGTTTGTAGGATTTTGACCTGTAAACAATTGTTCTACCAAGAACTGTGTTCTTATCATCACAAGAACCGTTTGTTTCTCCCTCATAACCGGGAGCTTCAGTGGCAACTGATGATGATAGTTAGAACTGAGAATGGGTCCCAATGCAATCAAGAACTTGAAGCTGCAGAAATAAACGATGACTCCGATGGGGGGAAATCTTCGAAGAGGGCAAAAATGGAATTTCAACCAGCCAATAGCAATGACAAAGGGAAGTCTATTCTGACTCCCGTTGAGGAGAGGGAGTTGGGCTATGAACAAAGAATGGCATGTTGGCTTGAGTTGGAGGAGAAGAAGTTGGAGATTCAGAAAAAGAAGCTGGAGTTAGAGAAGCAGAGAATCCAGTGGATTATGTTTTGTCAGAAGGAAGACTGGAAGCAGGGAAAACTCAGGCTGGAAAATGAGCAGCTGAAGCTCGAGAACGCTTGTTTGGCATATGAGCTTAAGCGCCAAGGAATGAGGGCTAATCACAAATAATAATCTAAAGTTTCGGGAAAACCATTTTTTCGCGTTGTTTTTTTGTTTTGGACATGCAGCAGCAGAACTTTTAGTCATTTTAATTATTCTTGTTCCTATTTGTTTGACCCAAATGTGGGCACATTCAGATACATTTTTGAAGTTGGTTTAGTATAAGCATCTGGGTACTTTTCAGATACATTTTTTTCCCCAGTTTTACCCTTTGTTGATGGATTTTACTGCAGGGCTGAATATTGTTTTGCTTAGTTTGCTCTGTTCCCAAAGTAGGCTGGAAAATGAGCAGCTGAAGCTCGAGAACGCTTGTTTGGCATATGAGCTTAAGCGCCAAGGAATGAGGGCTAGTCACAAATAATAATCTAAAGTTTCGGGAAAACCATTTTTTCGCGTTGTTTTTTTGTTTTGGACATGCAGCAGAACTTTTAGTCATTTTAATTATTCTTGTTCCTATTTGTTTGACCCAAATGTGGTCACATTCAGATACATTTTTGAAGTTGGTTTAGTATAAGCATCTGGGTACTTTTCAGATACATTTTTTTCCCCAGTTTTACCCTTTGTTGATGGATTTTACTGCAGGGCTGAATATTGTTTTGCTTAGTTTGCTCTATTCCCAAAGTAGGTTTGGATAATTTATTGCTTATTTTGGTGATCGGCCAGGAGATTATAATATTTACCACTACAGAGTTATGTGACAATATGGACCAGGAGATTATAATATTTAATCTGGTCCTGATATCAAATTTTTGCAGAATCAATATATTGATCCCGTCCAAGTTTTCAGTAGTTTTAACATTGGTTTGGACCGGACAAACCAGTAGTAAACATAATACATTACATAACTTTAAGTTTCATAACCCCATAATCAAGCCTGTTTGGGTACTGACCGTCTTCTCTTCCGTGCTTTCATTCCATTTTTTTGAACTGATGCTTGATGCTGCCAGTCTCTTGCATAACTTTTATACTAGATATTGTAAACCATACTATTATAGCGTTCTAAAAATCTCAATCTCACGCTCAGAATATGAATTTTATTTTTTTGATAATTTATTTGTATATATAAGCATAACCGGATCGGAATCAGACCATTGTAACTGACCATTGTAACTGTATCAATGTTTCAATTATTACATACTCCCTCCGCCCCAGCCCAATTGATACTTATTTCCCTTTTAGTCCGTCCCAGCTCAATTGATACTGCCCAAAATGGAAGGGAATCTTTACTATTTTCTCCACTCATTCTCTCTCCTATTTCACTTTTACACTCACAACATTCTCTCTCCTAACTATTCCTCCCACTCATTCTCTCTCCTATTTAATTTTTCATACTCACAACATTTTCTTTCACTTTTTCTCTCTCTTACTTTTCCTTAATCTGTGTGCCCAAAATTTTGATATCAGTTCGACTAGGACGGAGGGAGTATATTGGTTTGGTCACGATTCAAATTTTTCGTAGAACTGTTGTATGTTAGGAATATAATACTAGAATATTATATTCTACTCCCTCCGTCCCATAAAACATTACCCCTTTTACTATTTTGGGCGTCCCACTTTCCTAAAAAGAAATTTTTTTAATACTTCTTTATTCATGGGACCCACTTGTCATACTCACAACACTTTTCAAATTTACTATTCTCTCCACTCATTCTCTCTCCTCCCACTCACAACACCTACTTTAATAACATTATTCTTTATTTTCCGTTCTCAACAGTAAAGGTGTAAAGTTCTAAGGAACGGAGGGAGTATACTATATATTGTTATATATTATATAGTTTAGGAAACTCAATCTTTGTATAGATTAAGAAAATTAATATTTGTATTAGAATAGGATTCTAAACTCTCTTTGTAAATCCTATAATATGTACCTCTAGTATCATAATAAAATTGAGTTATTCTTATCAATTCTCTCTCTCACTACCTTGTATGATTGATTTCGTCTCCCTCTCTCCCTTCATTCTAATATGGTATCAGAGCATTAAGATCCATAATAGGACTTCTCCGCCAAATCCTAGCGGCAAAAACCCTAAAGCCGCCACACCATTGCTTCCAGAACCCACCATCAAAACCTAACCCTCCTCCACCTTCCGAAACAACTCTCGGCACAACCCCTCAAGCCGCCACACCCTTGCTTCCGCCACCCACCATCAAAACCCCACCTTCCACAAACCTTTGCGGCAAACCCCTCTAGCCGCCCCACCCCTCACCCAATTTCTTCCGCCACAAACCACCAAACCCTAAGCTACCCACCTCATTCAAACACCCTCGGCAAAACCCCCTAAATTCGAAACCTCCTCGCCCTTCTAAATCAAATTACCCTCGGCAAAGCAGAAACCCACTCCACCACCCAAACGCCATCAGCCATCAACAAAACCCCACCCCCTAAAACCTGCGGCAAACCCTTCTGCCTGTCGCCAAACCCCCTCACCACCTTTGCTTCCACCCGCCGTACCTCCTCCCACCACCACCTTCGGACCACTAACCTTGACAAAACTGCCAAACCCTTTCAAAAACACAATCGGCAAACCCATCGGCCGAAACTCTCTTCACCTCCTTCAAATCCCTCGGCAAAACTTACCGGCTGAAACCCTCGTTACCTCCTTCAATCCCCTTGGCAAAACCCTACTGCCAAAACCCTCTTTACCTCCTTCAATTCCCTTGGTAAAACCCTACTGCCAAAATCCTCGTTACCTCCTTCAATCCCCTTGGCAAATCCCTACTACCAAAACCCTCTTTACCTCCTTAAAAAACCTACTGCCAAAACCCTCTCATCTCCTTCAAACACCCTCGGCAAAATCCACCAGCCGAAACCCTTTACATCCCCTTCAAACCCCTCGGCAAAACTCATAGCCGAAACCCTCCAAAACCCCACCATCTCCGACATAGTCATGCACTTCCGGGAACACATCCGTCTCCACCTACTACATCAAACCCGATTCATCTCATCATTCTTTAAGATTGGACTTATCCAAGGACTATCCATCTTGCGGGGGCATATTAGGAATATAATATTAGAATATTATATTCTATACTATATATTGTTATATATTACTCCCTCCGTCCCAGACCAAGAGTCCTACTTTCCCTTTTGGTCCGTTTCAGACCAAGAGTCCCTTTCCTTAAATGGAAATTTTTTCATATATTTATACCCTTATCATCTCCATATATTTACAAAAAAACCATTACTATTCCTCCCACTCATTCTCTCTCCTATTAAATATTTTTATCTTTTACATTCTCTCTCATATTCCCTACCACACATTTAACTTTTACATTCTCTCTCCTAAAATTTTCTACCCACTTTTAAAAAATTTCTTAAAAAGTGTGAAATTCCCCCCGAGAACCCTTGGTCTGAGACGGAGGGAGTATATAGTTTAGGAAACTCAATCTTTGTATAAATTAGGAAAATTAATATTTGTATTAGAATAGGATTCTAAACTCTCTTTGTAAACTCTATAAATATGTACCTCTAGTATCATAATAAAATTGAGTCATTCATATCAATTCTCTCTTTTTACCATGTATGATTGATTTCGTCTCTCTCCTCCTTCATTCTAATATAGTATTGGTTCCCCTACTAATTTTATGAAACTTTGATAAAAATAGAAGCAAATCAAACTATAAACACATGGTGAAAACAACTCAATCCGGCCCATCCATTTATACTATGGAATACTATTATCTAGAATTTGGCATTTAAAAAATAAAAGAAAAAAGAAAAAATCTCAACAAGATCATTTACGTGCAATCCATCTTTAGATATGTAATCAGTAATCCACACGAATATAGATTTTTTTTTTCCAAAATATTGCTTTTTAAAAATTTATTTATCAAAATAACTGATGCTGCAGGAAATGTGCTTATCAATCTTCCTCCACGTGGCAGGACTGATCACCTGGCTCCTTGACCTGAAAACAGAACCCACGACTAGCCGGATGTGTCTCCGGCGAAGACGCTCGGGCGTGAGAGTAAGATTACCGTTGTTTATAGCTCAAAATGTATAGAATAATGAATTCTGATAACAAAATGGCAGTTACCTTTCACCGTTTGGTAGTGATGAAGTATTTATAGGCAAGAGTGATGTATTTTTGGGGAGGCGGCATGTCCTCCGAGATTATAGCGGCGGTTACTTGATCATGGGCACGTGTCTATAACGGTCCCTGATTTGTAGGGATGTAGTTGTGAGCGTTAATTGACCAAATAAGCCGGCAAGTGTCAGGTCGTCACTTGCTGATTTAGGTCGAGGTCGCCACTCGTGGAATGGTCGACCCGACCGTCGGGTAGAGCATGGTTCGTACCCGAATAGTAGCATGGATCATGAGGTCGGACTAAGTTAGGTCGGGACTTGTAAGTCGGACCATGGGCTTAGTCGACTGATGTGTGAGATGGGCCTTGGGCCTTGTTCTGATTGGATTAGTTTCATTGAGAATGTGGGTGCCAACGCTATCTGTAATTGGGCTTTACTCGTTCGGCCCAATTCGACACTTTGGTATGTTCAGTGGCCCCCAACTTTCGAGTTGACTTCGTCGACTTGGAAGTTAAGAAGATTTCTTTGCCAAAAATTGCTTTACTTGAAGCTCGATACTAGTAGGTCGACCATGATGACGTGGCAACATCCTGATCGTTGGTGACGGACGGTCGGAGATGAAGGAGCGCCGGTTTTAGTAATAATTGCAATTCTGACTCTTGGAACTCCTTCTCGGAAACCGCTTCAGCCTTTAATTTTGGAAAATTAATTTTGATTTTCTTTTCCCCTTCCAAATTTAGGAAAATATAAATAGAGAAATCCTTCTTCGTTTAGAACTTTTACTGCTCTAGAACTTCTTCTTCTCCGGCGACAATCAAGGGATCCCAGCAAGATTTAAATTCAGCTCTCGCTCCAAAGAACGAAACCACGTTCTGCAATTAATTAAGGTATTTCTTTCATACCTTTGCTTTAGGGTTTTAATTTATGTACTGTTCTCCTTTTCCGCCATGGCTAGGACCTTTAGTTGCGAACCAGGAGCGTGGTATGGTTATTGCACAGTTAACCGTAGGGCATGTAAGAATGTGAACGGTGAGTGGAGAGTGATGTCCCTGGATGAGTGCGCTTCCATTTTGACTGGTTGGGGATTGAATTACACTGAGATAGGGCTGCCAATTGTAGGAGAAATTGAAAATGTGGCGATTGACGACTCAAATGTTGTCACTTTTCATCTGTTCCATGAATTACTTGACCATATCACCCTGTTTTACGTTAGGGACGTCCATAAGCCCTCCTTCCTTAGAAATAGGATAGGTTTCCCAGGGGAGTCTAGGTCGTCCTTAGGTAGGTCGACTGAACATGATCATAGGACTGACTCCCCGCTTCCTCTTTTGCTTGTACGTATATGACGACTCAAGAAGGGAACGCCGCCTCAACGTCTTCTCGGTCCTCGAATTGTCAATGCATTTGGGCCCAATGTGGTGTCGTGCAAGAATGAGAGGGGCTATGTTCCCCTGTGGCCATCGCGTGGCAATCCGAATTTGCCCTCTAGGTACGTATGATCAAGGATTTCTGCGAAGTCGACCCGTTGGATTACCAAGTAACCATATATACCTGTAAGGAGTTCATGAAAAGTACAGTCGACCTTCACTAAGGATGCTACCAAAGTTGCTTTCTTTTATGGTCGGGCTTGTTGGCCTCGAGCCGCCTCTTGACCCTTTTATCAATGAATTTTTGGAATGTGCAAATGCCCTTCCCCTTCAACTTGGAGCTAATACTTGTAGGGTCCTTGTGTGTTTTGCCATGGTGTGTAGATTTTTAGGATATGAGCCCCGTATGAGAGTGTTCAAAGAGTTTTTCAAAGCATAAAGTATAGTGGAGAGGACTTGAGCATCAAGTACTTCTCTAAACCTAAATCTCCCAAGCTCTTCACCAACCTCCCAAGTAAGCATAGTGGCCGGAACTCGTATGTTGTAGTGGTAGAGAGTAGATTAGGATGGGAATTCCCTTGCCCAGTGATGAAACAGAAACCATAGATGAGGGGAGCTATTGGGAGCCGACCGGCATCTTAACTTGTATAGGGCTTTGTGTCGCTTAGTCAAGAGAAGACCCATTAGCCGGGAGAGCCCGATCACCACCAAATATAACTTCGTCCAGCCGGGATGATGCCCGGAGATGGGGTGGTAGAGCCCCTTGTCCCCGTGTTGAGAGGACAAATATATCCCGACCGGGTTACTCATTCTCTCGGGAGGTTTGGGAATTCGTGCCAACGCCGCAAGAAGACAAAGAAATTACCGCAAGGATAACGGGGAGCATGCCGGTGGTAAGATCTTGTTACGCAATCCTTTACTCGTCTATTGTTATCTTGTATTTGTATGCAACTCTTAGGTCGTCCGTTGCTTGCTCGTATGTAGAACTTAGTTAGCTCGTACATAGAACTATTACTAATTGCAACTTTATTAAATTACCTGCTCGTATGTAGAACTTAGTTAGCTCGTACATAGAACTGCCTTGAGTTGTATCAATTATCTCGTCAATGGTTTACTCGTAAAACTGTTTTGAATTGCCGAGCTAACACTTGATTTCTTCTATGTCGTGTAGTTTTAACTCCCGAGCAAGAAGCAAATATGGTGCGTATTGTTGGGGTTTCTGATAAGAAAAAAGCGAGGAAGGACCATGGGAAGGCCAATGCTCGTGCTCATAGGCAAAGAGAGGCCGCTTTGAGGACCGGCCTGCTGTCGAAGGAGAACATCGGGCTGGTGCCAATGGAAGGGGTAGAAGAGGAAGACCCTTTGCAAAGTGGTACCCAATCTGTGGGTGCTACTGATGGAGGTGAAGCATCTTCCAAGTCAACTAGAGTAAGTCCGAGCTCCGACCCAATTCAAGATGTTAACATGGAGACTCCTGAAGCCGAGGTAGAAGGATCTAGCCCTATGAAGGTGGTAGAGATTGATGATGACGATGCTGCCGAGGAGGTCGATGACCAAGCTCTGAATACCAGGAAAAGGCTGAGGTCTGGAAAGGGCAAGGCCATTTCTTCTAATCAAACACCTCCACCTCCTCCCTCTTCCTCTCATCTTGATCAAGAATCTGTGGTAGAGATGATGCAGAGGTTGAGCGACGTCCCGTCTCTCGAGGGAGTTAACTGCCTGAGCCGCTCTTATCCCACTATGAACTTGGGTCAAGTCATTGTGAGGAGATCGTTGGATGTGAGCCTGTTAGCTCAATTTGCTGAAAAGGGTATGGCGCCTGAGGAGTTCTCGGCTCGAGCTGGACTTGCTCATTGCGAGGTAACCCTTTACTTCCATTTTCATTTTAGTCGTTTATTCTTTTACTCGACCAACTGAAGTCTCGAGCTAACACTTCTTTGCTCTCTTTGGAATGCAGAAACCGACCATGATCGAGCAGCCAAAAGCTCTTGGAGGGCCTCAATTGAAAGGGAGAGACAAGCCCTTCAGACTATTCCAAAAGGCTAAAGAGCTTGCGGATCTGAAGGAGCTGTACAATGACTTGGACAACTCCTATGAAGCCAATGAGGCGGTGAAGACCAAAGCTCTAGCCGACCTTGAAGCATCTGAGTCCAAGCTTAAAGAGGTTAAAGCGGAGAAAGAGGCTGAGGGGAAAGAAGCCGGTGAAGACCCAAACGGAGCCGGCAACAGCTTCCCAACTCTTGAAGGACAAGGACGATCTCACGGTCAAACCGCAAGAAGATCGTCGGCTTGAACGAGGGAAATGGCAAGAAGACCTCAAGGCTGCTGAGAAGGCTGCTGCTGACATTGCTGCTAAGAACGCCACTGAAGTTGCAGTTGAAAAGTTCAAAGCAGGGGATGAGTACTACAATGCCATTGTGTCTAAGGCCCAAGATTTTCTTGAGGTTGGCAAAAGACATATGGCCCGTCGCGCGCTTGTAGATCCAACGGCCACGGTTACCATCGAGCAATTAGCTCGTTGGTTTACTGAGTCCCAATATGACATGACGGCTCGTAGTGGTCACTCGCTTGTTCCTTACCTAGAAAATGATCTTGCTTTCATTGCTCAAGAGGATGAGGAGGATCACTGCGAGAAGTGGGAAGCCCCCCCTGTTCTTGACAGGAATTTTGATGTGGTCTTGGCGGAACTCGATGATGCCGAAGCTATGGAGACAGTAGATGAGCAAATCTATTCGGAGTCGGGTAAACCCTTGAGCCCTCAGCAACAAGATCCCATGATTGAAGATCAAGTCACCACTGACGATCAGACCAATGCCGACCTGGCCTCTTAAATTATTTCAAACAGCATTGTAATGAACAAGTCCCAAACAATTTTTGCCTTTTTTGATCTAACATTATTCGAATGCCTTGGCCCAGTTTTTTGGGAGGCAAAATATTTTCGTAAATTAATTTTGTTTAAGTCTTAGCCCGTTTTGGGAGACTTATTTCTATCGTAGCTGACTCTTGTTTCCAGAATGTTGTATGCTTTTCATTCCATATTGTATGTCGAGCTAGATGTAGATAATATAAATGAGTTAATTTGAGCCTAGAGGCGACTTGATCTTGTTGGTGTAGTCGACCTCAGACTTGATTAACTCTTTTGTGAACGAGATTGACCATAAGTCGAACCTGTTCACCCTTTGAACTGATTAAGAATCGAGTTAGTTGGAACGAAGTCGACTAAGAGTCGGACTTGTTAAATGAACAAAGCTGATTTAGAATCGAGCTAAGATGAACTGACTAGGAGTCGAGTTAAGATGAACTGACTAAGAGTCGAGTTAAGATGAACTGACTAAGAGTCGAGCTCATTAGAACAAATTCGACTAAGAGTCGGACTTGTTAAGTAATCAAAGCTGATTAAGAATCGAGCTTTGTTGGAACGAAGCTGACTAAGAGTCGAGCTTGTTTAATGTAACACTATGTTTGATCGAATAAACTGCTCTTTTCATTGAAGTGGGAATCATGCTTTACATCAATTCGAAACTAGCTTTAACATAAACTTGAACTTTGAAATTGAAACTAGAAGTAGTATTTGATGAGGTGAGTAGCATGCCAAGGATGTTTCAACTCGTCACCTCCGGGATGAGCTATCATGTAGGTTCCTTCTTTGACGACTCGAGTGACCACATAGGGACCTTCCCAGCTAGGGAGATAGCTTGTTCTGCTGGGTCCTTCTACCCGTTGCCTCAATCTTTCTTAATACATAATCTCCAACTTGGAAAGACCTTGCCTTGACCTTCTTATCGTGATAACTTTTAGTCCGCTGCTTGTAGTTGACCATTCGGAGGTAAAGTCGTTTCTCGCTTCTCGTCGATCAGTCCAGTCGATCAATACTGTTGGTATCATTTTGCTCCCGATTGAAGAAAGTCACTCTGGCAAGAGGGAATCCGAGCTCGGCGGGTGCCATGGCCTCGACCCATATGTGAGAGCGAAGGGTTTCCCCGTAGGCCCGAGTGGTTGTACGAACCGCCCAAAGAGCAAGGGGGAGTTCGTCCAACCAATTGTTACGTCGACCTACGAGTCCCGTCTTGAGCGAAGATAGAACAAGCTTATTTCTTTGCCTCGCCTTGCCCATTTCCTTGAGGATATGCGACGTAAGATTGCCAATGCTTGATTCCTACCCGATTCATCTCTGCTTTCGAAGGCTCTTGAGAACTGTAGTCCGTTGTCAGATACTATGGCTCTTGGAAAACCAAATCGGCACCAAATGAAATCATGAATGAAGTTTATAGCATTCTCCTCCGTGATGCGAGCTAATGGTTTAGCCTCAACCCATTTAGTGAAGTAATCTATAGCAACGATCACATACTTGCAATTTCCTCGGGCGGGAGGGAAGGGTCCAATCAAGTCGACACCCCACATGTCGAATGGCCAGGCTGCAATTACTGGAGTCTGCTCGGTTGTAGGCATATGAGGTAAGTTGGCAAACCTTTGGCATTGATCACATTGCTGAACAAAGTTGTGAGTGTCAGCTCTCATATGTGGCCAATAGTATCCCAAAGTGATTAACTTATCTGCAAGAGTCCTGGCCCCCGGGTGTCCACCACAGATCCCACTGTGTACTTCATGTATCAATAGGGCGACCTCTTGAGGGTGGATGCACTTAAGTAGTGGCCGAGTGTAGGATCTTCCAGCGAACGGAATTCGCCTCCTTGAATGACATACCTCGGAGCTTTCTTTTTGACAGCTCGAGCCTTCTTCTCATCATCTGGTAGCTCGCCACTTTCTAAGTATGCCTTCATTTCCTCGATCCAACACTTTTCCTGAGTCCAATTTCTTGAGGGGTCATCTATGCATTGAATCTTTATCCTCTCATAAGCCGGATTCTCAAGGAAGGAGATGGGCTCGCCATGTGGCTCATCTGAAGTAGCAAGTTTCGAAAGGAGATCAGCTAGCTCGTTATCTTCTCTTCCAATTCTTTGAATCTCCCGAATTCTAAGTCTTTTATTAGCTCCTTCACCAGGTCGCGGTATTTGATGAGAGTAGAACTAAGCACTTCGTACTCACCTCGACTGGTTGACTATCAATTGTGAGTCACGGTAAGCCATGATCTTAGTTGCTCAGAAGCACTTGGCGTACTCAATAGCTGCAATCAAGGCCTCATATTCGGCTTGGTTGTTGGAAGCGTCAAATTTGAACCTTAGCGATTCCTCGTAGCAGTCCCCGACTACGGCTCGATCAAGACAATTCCCGGCTCCACCGACATTTTTGGTTGCGGACCCGTCTGAATAGACCTTCCAACAATCGACGGGTAAAGTGATGGCGACTTGTGACTCGGCTCTTTCCCTTTGCCCTTTTCTTTTGGAGCTCGGCGCTCGTCATCTTCCTTGGTGAACGTAAGCTCGACCAAGAAGTCGGCTAGAGCTTGAGCCTTCAACGCCTTTCGAGGTCGATACTCAATGTCAAATTCGGTGAGGGCAATTGACCAATTGAGTAGTCGACACGAACTCTCCGGCTTGTGCGGTATTTTTCTTAAAGGAGCATTGGTAAGAACCCACGATTGGATGAGCCGAGAAAATAGGCCCGTAACTTTCTTGAAGCTACGACTAGAGCATAAGCGACTTTCTCGGCGTTGTAATACACCTTTCCACATACGATAATGCTTTCTTTGATATAGTACACGAGCTTCAAGCCCCTCCTCCTCTCTAATCAACACTCGCCGCAACCGACTTGTCTCCCCACGAGATAGGTATACAAACAAAGTCTCTCCAGTGGTCGGGCTACTTAGCAGGGGTGGAGTAGCGAGGTAATCCTTTAGTTGTTGGAACGACGAATGACATTCGGTCGTCCATTCAAAACTTTTCGTCCCCCTCAATGCTTTGAAGAAGGGGAGAGACCTTTCTGCTGACTTTGATATGAAGCGACCAAGAGCTGCTACCCTTCCATTAAGTCGCTGCATCTCCTTGATTGTGGTGGGAGCCTTCATGTCGACTAAGGCCTTTATCTTCTCTGGATTAGCTTCTATGCCCCTTTGAGATACCATGAATCCCAAGAACTTGCCAGCTGCCACTCCAAACACACATTTACTGGGGTTGAGCTTCATGTCGTTTGCTCGTAAATTGGCGAATGTCTCCTTTAGGTCGACCACGTGACTCCCGGCCTTAGTTTTAATGACCATGTCGTCAACGTAGGCCTCCATATTTCGACCAATCTGTGAGGCAAAGACTTTGTTCACCATCCTCTGATATGTAGCTCCTGCATTCTTCAATCCAAAAGGCATCATATTGTAGCAGTAGATGCCTCCAATTTGCCCTGAAATGCCGTCTTCACTATGTCATCCTCGTGCATCTTTATCGGTGGTATCCCGAGTAAGCATCCGAGGAACCGAGAGTGGAATGACCGGCAATGGAATCAACAAGCTTGTCAATTCTAGGAAGAGGATAGCTATCCTTTGGGCAAGCTAGATTGAGAGTAGTGAAGTCGACACATCCGCCACTTGCCATTCGATTTCTTCACCATGACCACGTTGGCCAACCACGTTGTATGAGTGGCCTCTTTGATTATACCCGCACTCAAAAGTTTTTGTACCTGCTTTGATAGCCTCTTCCTTGTCGCGAGCAAAACTTCTCAACTTTTGGGGTCTCGGCTTTATGGTCGGGTTGACTTCCAGTCTGTGAGCAGCGACCTCCTCCTTGATTCCCCTCATGTCTTCTACTCTCCATGCAAAGACATCATTACTTTCTTTGAGTAGCTCGATGATTTCGCTCGCTCCTCAACCGATAGCCGCTTCCCAATCCGAATTTTTTGATCGGGGTAAGAAGGGTTGGTGATTGCGACTCTAGCTCATCCACGGCTTCTAGCTCGGCCCATCTCGAATTGTAGAGTCTCCACTATGATCTCCACGACCTTTTGTCTTTCCTCGGCTCCCAAGTGTGGAGCCTCCTCGGCTATCATATCATCAAGTTTGTCTGCAACCTTGTTGGTAGGGGCCCCGAGTTATTGTCTATCCGGAGGCATAGGTCTCCTATGACGACTTGATCGACCATAACTACATCCGAATCGACCTCGGTGGTGTTAGAGTGACGTGTCGACTCAAGCATGACCTCGTTATTTGAGCGATAGGTCGACTCTACCACATCGGTGATTGTTGACGGTCGGGTAGTTTTGGTGGCCCGGCGAGACGGCTTCAAGTAACCATCGGTAGTCTCAATCTCTAGCTCCCTTTTCTTTCTTTCTCTTAGAACATGATCCAAATAAGCACGAGCCGTGCCTTGTACGCAACCCACTCCGGCGGGTGTGGGGAACTTTACTCGCCGGTGAGGAATTGATGCTACCATTCCAAGAGCGACTGTCCGGGAATTCCAAGTATGGCGGCATAGTCACTATTTACATCAATTACGATAAATTGTACCTTCGAGACAATCTGAGGGGTGCTTTGGCCTAGGTCGACGTCGAGCACTATCTCGGCCTTTAGCATCAACTCGGTGGTTGGTGAAGCCCTCCAACCTGCCATCATATCTCTCCAGTGCTCATCATTAAGGCCCATTTCCTTGAAAGTTTTGTAAAACAAAATATCCTTGCAGGCCCCGTGTCGACTAAGAGTACGCTCGTCGTACATCCATCAATGAGACTGGGATGACGAGAACTTGCTCCCTAGCCGCCATATTTGTTGCCAATTCGTGGGGGTAGAAGGCGATTGCCTCATCTCTTATTTCTCTCCTTGGAGGCACATGTGGGGCCTTATTAAATTTGGAATATCTTGTGCTTGATGGCCGTGTTGCTTGCTTGTTCGGTGATGACCCCCTGTGTTCGATCTAGGGCTGCCTAGGTCCTTGTTGCCCACTGTGGCCGTTCACCTCCTCCGGCTTGAGGCCTCTTCACATAAGCGTCGAGTCTCCCCAGTCGACCATTCTTTGGATGATACGCTTTAACCCCAAGCAGTCCTCTGTGAGATGCCCAGTGTCTTTGTGGTAGTCACAATATTTGCTATTGTCCCTTCTGAATTTGTTGCCTGGGTTCATTGGGACAGGGGGGGCTAGCTCGACAGCATTCATTATCTCTGTTCGACTCACCGTAAGGGAGTGAATGCCTCGAGCACTTTCTCTGTTGCCCTAGTTACGTTTCTTTCCGTTCTTATTGTTCCCTCCATTCTTGTTGGAGTCCTTCTTGTCATCAGTGGCTTCCACCTTGGGGCTCTTACCACTCTTCTTCTCCTTCCTTTCCTCAGCTAGGGCGACATTATACACCTTTTCGAACAACTCCTGTCGAGTTGTCACTGTCGGGAAATTGTGAGCTCGTAGTCCATGTCTGAAGAAATACCGTTTCGGAAGCGATTGATGACCTCCCTATCGGTGATGTCTTCCTCTATCTTATCCACCATTTCTTTGAACTTGGTGAAGTAGCTCATCGAGCTTTCATTCTTCGCCTTTGCACCAAGTTATTCAGTGCGCGACGGTCGTCTTAGAGCTCCTGCGGTCGAGAAGCGATCTAAGAACTTTGTCTGAAGCCTGTCCAAGTGGTGATGCTATCGAGGCCAAACCATTGAACCAAGTTAAAGCCGCCCCGGTAAGTGTGCTCAGAGAGCTTTGCACATGTTGTCATCTTCATTGGCGACAAAGCACATAGTGGCCTCCGAGATGTTGTATGTGACTCTTTGCATTGGTGGATCCTGAATATTTCTCCGTAAGAGGCGGCGAAGGTAGGAGGAGGTCGACTATCTCTGATTTCTTTGGAGAAGGGTCGAAGAGTAAAGTCAATTCGTTCAACCCTTCCAATCTCCTTTTTCTTCTCCTCCTCCCATTGTTCGAACTTCTTTTTCATCAACAGCCATTCCCTTGCATCGGGGTCTTTCATCTCTGGAGGGGGAACAGCATTCGATCTCTCGGGCCTTCACTCCCGGGAGGAGTCACTGCTCTACTCCTCCTGTCTCTATGGGAATTGGCCCTCTCGATCGGCGGGGATCTATGCCTTACTTCTTGGAGGCGACCTGCGCCTCTCAGCAACAGATGGCGACCTGCGCCTGTCATATCCAAGTGGCGACCTGCGCCTCTCCTCTCTTATAGGCGACCTGCGCCCATTCCTGTCTCTTTGAGATCCTGATCTTTGCGTTCGGGCTGGAGAAACATGCCCGTTTACGTTGGTACATTAGCCGAGTTCTCAAATCGATTGAGCCTCCTGCTCTCTGTTTCTATTGAGGCTGGCCCTTAGGTCGTTACTCGGCACATGTACGATAGTAGGGGCTCTCGAACTATCTGTTGTCTCCATTCTGTCCCCACACCTTCGTTTGGCCTCATACTCCTAGCCTGTTGTCCATTAGAGACAGAGTACGATCCCTTCTTTCGGGCGTACATCGGCACGCTCTGCCTCTTCCATAGCTATTAAGTCGGCCAAAATGCGGGCCCTTTCTAACATCATCTCCTTCTTGCTCATAGGGTTGGTGGAGGGACCCGCCCGTTTCCAACGTTCACCTGAGCGGTGGGGACGTTTAGGAGGTGGAGCTCCTTGCCCATCCATGTGCCTTTTGCCTCTCCTTGTGTCGCAAACCCCGCCATCAACGACACCGGTAGAGCGCGTGGCTCTACCATGAGGACGATTCGGTGGGGGAGGAGGCAAATTCAAGTTTTCAGCATTTGCATTTGCATTAGTGTTGTTGTTGTTGTTGTTGTTCACTTCTTCATGCCCAAGTGAAGCCTCAGATACGTGTCCGTCTGAAGTCACCATTGTAGTAGGTTGTTAAAAATTTTTAAGGTCAAGTTTGAAGCACGAATTCCCGGCAATGGAACCAAACTGATGCTGCAGGAAATGTGCTTATCAATCTTCCTCCACGTGGCAGGACTGATCACCTGGCTCCTTGACCTGAAAACAGAACCCACGACTAGCCGGATGTGTCTCCGGCGAAGACGCTCGGGCGTGAGAGTAAGATTACCGTTGTTTATAGCTCAAAATGTATAGAATAATGAATTCTGATAACAAAATGGCAGTTACCTTTCACCGTTTGGTAGTGATGAAGTATTTATAGGCAAGAGTGATGTATTTTTGGGGAGGCGGCATGTCCTCCGAGATTATAGCGGCGGTTACTTGATCATGGGCACGTGTCTATAACGGTCCCTGATTTGTAGGGATGTAGTTGTGAGCGTTAATTGACCAAATAAGCCGGCAAGTGTCAGGTCGTCACTTGCTGATTTAGGTCGAGGTCGCCACTCGTGGAATGGTCGACCTGACTGTCGGGTAGAGCATGGTTCGTACCCGAATAGTAGCATGGATCATGAGGTCGGACTAAGTTAGGTCGGGACTTGTAAGTCGGACCATGGGCTTAGTCGACTGATGTGTGAGATGGGCCTTGGGCCTTGTTCTGATTGGATTAGTTTCATTGAGAATGTGGGTGCCAACGCTATCTGTAATTGGGCTTTACTCGTTTGGCCCAATTCGACACTTTTGGTATGTTCAATAACATTGTAAAAAACTTAAGTACCAAAATAGCATTTTGACTACCAATTCCGAAATTGATAATTCCGGAATTGCTTATTATTTTTTTTTTCAAAACTAAATTTAACAAAATAATATTTCTGTAAATAAAGAGCGATCGCGCCTATAGTAGGGAGCGATCGTGGCTAATGTAATCCGGCGTTACCAATTCCGGATTCCCTTTTTTTTTTTACAAAACTTGATTTTAGCAAATTAATATTTTCTGAAAAAAATAGAGAGCGATCGCGCGTTTTATGGGGGCGATCACGCCTAATGTAATCCGGTATTGGTAATTCCGGATGCCTTAATATTATTTTTTTTTTTAATACTGAATTAAGTAAATTATATTTTTGAAAAATTCAAATCCGAAAATGCTAATTTCGGATTCGCTTTACAAAACACTTCTCCCCCAGCAACTCTGTAAACAACCCAAGCAAAAACCAACGTCAGTGAAGAAGAAGAAAAAAAGAAGGAAGAAGAAGAGGAGAGGAGGTGGATTTTTTCCAAAAAAATCTGAAAATTCAAGAAGTTAATTAAGAAGTTCAAGGAGAAGAGAAGGGAGGTGGTGGATTTTTATAAAAAAAAAAAAAAAAAAAAGCTGAAAAATTCAAAGAAGTGAACATAAAAAGAAGGTACATTTTAATCCCTCTTAATTTTTGTTTGAAATTTAAAATTAGTATTTATTTGATTTTTTTTGTAAATGTAGTGATATTGTTAAATTAGGTTTTTGATAATTTTTTTTTTCAATTTTTAGGAATAAATATGTCTGGAGTTCCACTTGTTTTCATGTGTTATTGGAGAGGAGATGATGAACACCCGTTTGAAGGTGAACATTTTGAAAGGGGATCAAAATGTGCACTTAGGGCTAAAACTCGATAGAGTTACAAGAAGTTGATTAAAAAGTTAGCTAAGAAAATTGGGGTAGATCGAGCTATTGTTCAGTTGCAAGTTACATGTAGATATCCTCATCTTGTCGCTCCCGAGATTGCAAATTACATTCCATTTGTAATCGACAATGATATGGGTATGGAAGTCATGTTTGATGTTTCTGCTCAGTTTGGTGGGTTAGTAGCTTACAATTGTATGTTAAGATGAATTTAGTTGATAATGTGAATGTTGAGGAGTTTGAAACCTATAAGGAGCCATTACAAAATGAGTATGTTAATGACATGAATACCTTTCAGATGGGTTCTTTAAGCTGCTATAGTCAGAGGGATGCTGAAACAAGTACACAAACATATGTGGAAGAGGAAGAGGGAGAGGAAGAGGAAGAGGAAGAGGAAGAGGGGGAGGGGGAGGAAGAGAGAGAGAGAGGAAGAGGGAGGGGGTGAGGGTGAGAGTATAATGATGATGATAATGATTCAGATTATGAAGAAAATATTGGGTTGCTTCTAAATGAAGATCGTGACGATGGATATGATGATTGCAGTAGTCATACAGATGATAGCGAGAATGAGGGTGAAGCTGGGGTGAGGGAAGATTTGGGGTTACATTTGGTTGCTTACGAAGAACCACAACATCATGTGCATGAGAAAGTCGGGTATCAATTTTATCGTGATATTGGAGAAGGATCATAGATATATGATGATAACCAATATGACTTTGCTGAATGCAATGTAGAACATGATGAAATTGCCAAAGGTATTCGCTTTTCAAAGAAGACAGAGGTGCAGTATAAAATGAAGTTGTTTCATATTAAGAAAAATCTGCGCTTCAAGGTAAAACGAAGCACAACCCGAAAGTGGACTATTGAGTGTTTGGCGAAAGATTTTTCGTGTAATTTTTATGTGAATGTGAGTTTGAAGAATGTCGGGTATTGGGAAGTCACCAAATACAAGGGTCCTCATTCTTGCTTGGGAACAGAAATTAGCCAAGATCATCAAAACCTAGATGCTAAGTTCATAGGGCAAGAAGTTTTGGAACTGATTAAGGCTGATCCCGAGTTAAAGATTGCACTAGTGAAGGCGGAGATAAAAAAAGCCCATGGGAAGGAAGTTTCATATAGAAAGGCATGGTGTGGCAAACAAAAAGCTATTGCAGAGGCATATGGAGACTGGGAAGAATCTTACATAAGATTGCCACGTTTGTTAGCAGCCATCCAAAAGTGAAACCATGGAACCATTGTGGAGCATTCTGATCCTCCTCCTCCCGGTGCTTTAGGTATGTTTGATCGTGTGTTATGGGCATTTGGCACTTGTGTGGAAGTATTCTCTCATTGTCGTCCTGTTATTTCTGTTGATGGCACATTCCTGTATGGAAGATATAGAGGGATTATTCTTATTGCCGTGGGTGTTGACGCAAATGATAGTCTACTTCCTCTCGCATTCGCTATTGTTGAAAAAGAGGACTACCGAAAGTGGTGTTGGTTTCTGCATCTTCTTTTCAAACATATTGTTAAGGGTAGTGAAGTTTGCTTGATATCTGATCGGCATAATGGCATCCTTTCCACGGTTGGAGACAATGCCAACTGGCCACGAAATGTTATCCACAGATGGTGCATGTTGCACTTGCAAGCTAATTTTCTTAAAGCTCACAAGGGCGTTGGATTGAAATATCTTTTTTGGCGTGCTTTTAGTACCACCCAAGATAGAAAGCTTAAATGCTATCTGAGGAAAATTCATATCATCAACCCTGAGGCAACTAAATGGTTTGAGTACTGGATGCTAGAAAGTGGACAATGGCTCACGATGGTGGATATAGGTACGACATTAAGACTACTAATTTGTCTGAAGTTTTTAATGGCGTTATGAAAGGAGCCAGGGGGATGCCTATTTCAGCAGTTGTTGAGACCTCATTCTATAGGTGTGTGGCATACTTTCAAGATAGACTCACTAAAGCAATTATTGCTTTAGGGGGAGATCCTAATGGCATCCCACCACCAAATGCCACGCTACAATTCAGTGAGAGAATCGATCGAAGATACCGATACAACTTGACTAAGGCTGGGTATCATCATGTCACAAGGTTTAATACTACGTCTGTGGGTGTTTATAGTGTGACGACCAGGATACGTGGTGACAAAGGTGGACACATTAAAGTTGTGAGATTGGGTGATCGAACATGCACTTGTGGCAAATGGATGCAATATCATTACCCTTGTTCGCATGTTCTTGCGTGTTTCAAAACGCAAAGTGTCGATGGTATGAGTTATATTCATCCTTTTTACAACCTTGGCTCGTACTACAAGACGTGGAGTTGCTCTTTTCATCCAATCCACGACGAGGCCTATTGGAATGTAGATCATATTGTCCCACGTTTTTACCCTAACCCGGACCATCGACGTGACCAAAAGCAAGGGAGACCCAAGTCAAGGCAACTTAAAAACTCTATGGATTGGCAAGCTGAAAAAAAAAGAATCGTTGTGGGATCACTACTACATTTCTGACCTAATGTAACGCATCTAACGCATCTAATGTAACGCCACGAGCTAATGTAACGCATCTAATGCAACGCCAGAGCTAATGTAACGCATCTAATGTAACGCCAGAGCTAATGTAACGGCTAATGCAACGCCAGAGCTAATGTAACGCATCTAATGCAACGCCAGAGCTAATGTAACGCATCTAATGCAACGCCAGAGCTAATGTAACGAGTCTAATGCAACGCCAAAATCCTAATGTAACGCCTAAATTACTAATGCAACGCCAAAATCCTAAACCTATATATCACATACCTATACCCTATACCACATATACCTATACCCTATACCACATACCTATACACTATACCCTATACCCTATACCCTATACCGTATACCATATATACTATATCCTATACCCTAAACCATATACCCTATACCCTACACTATACCCTATAACCTATATCCTATATCATATACCCTATACCCTATACCCAATACAATATATCCTATACCCTATATACTATACCCAATACCCTATACCACTATACCACATATGCCACATGCCACACTATACCTATAACCTATATCCCTATACCACATACCTATACTATACCACATACCCTATACACTATAGGATATAGGGCATAGAGGGTATAAGGTATAGTATGGCATATAGGTATAGGGTACCTATAGGGTATAGGGAATACCTATATAAGGTATAGAGGTATAGTATACCCTATAAGGTATAGGGTATATAAGGTATATGGCGCATATGGTATAAGGGTATACCCTATAGGGTATAGGGTATACCCTATAGAGGGTATAAGGTATAAGGGTATATGGCATATGTATAGGGTATACCCTATAGGAGTATAGGGTATACCCTATAAGGTATAGGGTATAGGGTATAGGGTATAGCTGTATATAGGGTATAAGGGTATACCCATATAGGGTATAGGGTATACCACTATAAGGTATAGTAGATAGTGGTATAGGGTATACCATGTATAGGGTATAGGGTATAAGGTATAGGCATATGGTATAGGGTATATATGTAGGGTATACATAGTAAGGTATAGGGTATAATGGTATAGGGTATACTATAGGGTATAGGGTATACCCTATAGGGTATAGGGTATATGGTATAAGGTATAGGGTATAGGGTATACCCTATAGGGTATAGGGTATACCCTATAGGGTATAGGGTATACCCTATAGAATATAGGGTATAGGGTATAAGGTATAGGGCATATGGTATAGGGTATACCCTATAGGGTATAGGGTATACCCTATAAGGTATAGGGTATAGGGTATACCCTATAGGGTATAGTGTATAAGGTATAGGACATAAGGTATAGGGTATATCCTATAGGGTATAGGGTATACCCTATAAGGTATAGGGTATAGGGTATACCCTATAGAGTATAGGGTATAAGGTATAGGGCATATGGTATAGGGTATACCCTATAGGGTATAGGGTATACCCTATAAGGTATAGGGTATAGGGTATACCCTATAGGGTATAGGGTATAAGGTATAAGGCATATGGTATAGGGTATACCCTATAGGGTATAGGGTATAAGGTATAGGGCATATGGTATAGGGTATACCCTATAGGGTATAAGGTATAAGGTATAGGGCATATGGTAAAGGGTATACCCTATAGGGTATAGGGTATAAGGTATAGGACATATGGTATAGGGTATACCCTATAGGGTATACCCTATAGGGTATAGGGTATACCCTATAAGGTATAGGGTATAGGGTATACCCTATAGGATATAGGGTATACCCTATAGGGTTTAGCGTATACCCTATAAGGCATAGGGTATAGGGTATACCCTATAGGGTATAGGGAATACCCTATAGGGTATAGGGTATATCCTATTGGGTACAGGGTATAGGGTATAAGGTATATGGTATAAGGTATAGGGCATAGGGCATATGGTATAGGGTATAGGGTATACCCTATAGGATATATGGTGTAAGGTATATGGCATAGGGCATATGGTATAGGGTATACCCTATATGGTATAGGGTATACCCTATAAGGTATAGGGTATAGGGTATACCCTATAGGATATACTCCCTCTGTCCCATAAGTCTTAAGAAAACTTTCCATTTTGGGCGTCCCATAAGTCTTAAGAAATCTCAAAAAGGAAACCTTAAATCACTATTCTCTCCACTCATTCTCTCTCCTACATTATTTTAATACTCACAACACATTATAATTTACTATTTCCTCCACTCATTCTCTCTCCTATTTAATTTTTCACACTCACAACACTTCTTCCACTCATTCTATCTCCTAATAATATAATAATATTCCTTAATTCCCGCGCAAAATGGAATCTTCTTAAGCTTAATGGGACGGAGGGAGTATGGTATAAGGTAAAGGGCATAGGGCATAGGGTATATGATATACCCTATAGGATATAGGGTATAGAGTATAGGGTATACCCTATAGGGTATAGGGTATACCCTATAGGGTACAGGTTATAGGATATACCCTATACCCTATGCCCTATGCCCTATACCTTATACCATATACCTTATAATAATAATTATTAATATATTCAATTATTTAATTGAAAAATTCTAAAATATTTTTTCCTAGTCAATAAAAATTACTAATTATTATTAGTACTATTATTAATATTAATTAATTAATCAATTATATAATTTATAATTCATTAATAAATATTATTGATAATAAATATTATTATTATTGATATTAGGCATAATATTATTTTATAGTTTAAATTATTATTATTATTAATTATTTTTAATATCAATTATTATTATTATTAATTTTATAATAATAATTATTAACATTTACTTTTTTGATATTATGTATTATTACTAGTTATTATTAATCTTATTATTAAATATTTTTTTAAAAAATTTATTTTTGAATTGTGATTAATATTTTAGACTTTTTTTGGCAAGGAAGTTTTTTTTTTAAAATTTATTAGGCATAATTAATTATTAGTACTATTATTAATATTAATTAATTAATATTAATTATTCATTAATAAATACTACTATTATTTATATTAGGCATAATATTATTTTATAGTTTAAATTATTAGTATTATTATTAAGTATTATTAATAATAGCATCATTTTTAGTATTATTATTAAGTATTATTACTAATAATTTTTAAAGAAATAAAATAATTTTTAAAGAAATAAAAGTATATAATATAAAAATATTTACTTTTTTGATATTATGTATTATTAGAATTGTGGACCGTTGGATTGAATGTGTGAATGGTTGGATTTAGTTAGCTCATGATCCGCGTGAATATATGAGAATTAATAAAACAATGCCATGTGGCATTGTTTTATTGGTTCTCATATAATCACGCGGATCATGAGCTAACCAAATCCAACCATTCACACATTCAATCCAACGGTCCACAATTAAATAAAAATATCTCTCTCTCATTTCTCTCTCTTTATTTTGATTTTATCAAAATAAACAAACGTTTCTCTCTCTCTCATTTCTCTTCTTCTTCTCAGTCAAACAAATCTCCAGATCTCCACAACCCACGCCTACCCACAAACGTCTTCTTCTCGGTCCTGGGAATCCATGGCTGCCTTCCTCTTCCTCTCCACCATTTCGGCCAAAAACCCGGCCCTTACTCAGTCAAACAAATCTCCAGATCTCCACAACCCACGCCTACCCACAAACGTCTTCTTCTCAGTCCACCGGAATCCATGGCTGCCTTCCTCTTCCTCTCCACCATTTCGGCAATTCAATTACAGAGCCGACGAACGGCAACCGCGTAACTCCCCCCCTCCTCTGCTCACTCAATTCGGCGCCATGGCTATGGCGAAAATATTGTTCTCTTCACCAACTTTAATCTCACCACCTCTCATCCCCTCCAAAACCTTAATCCAATTCTACAGCAATACATCGCCTTATAATCAAATCCAATTCAATGACAGAGCCGACGGCACTAGCGGCACCCAGCGAACCGCGTAACAGAGAAATTAGCCATAGCCGGTGGATTAATATCCACCCAGTCATTGCTAGGTCAATCTGTACACTCAATTCAACATGTTGACCCCCCCCTGGTGGCTCCATTTGCGCAGTAGTGTGACTGTGCGTATACTTTAGGGTAATCTTAGGCTCCGTTTGTTTCGACGTAAAATGTTTTCCGGAAAACGTTTTCTGGAAAATGTTTTCCTGTAAAATGTTTTCCTGTAAAATGTTTTACGGAGGTAGAGCGTAAAATATTTTACGGAGGAAAATATTTTACGGAGGAAGGGTGTAAAATATTTTCGGGTGTTTGGTAAAACGACTCATATTTCACAAGGTGACCTACCCCCCCCCCCCCCCCCCCAAATTTTTTTTTTTTTTTTTTTTTGTAATCGCCCCCTACCCCCTGCCTACCCCCACCCCCACCACCCCCACCCCCCCCAAAAAAATTTTTTTTTTTTTTTTTTGTAATCGCCCCTACCCCCCCTGCCTACCCCCCACCCCCTGCCTACCCCCCACCCCCACCCGCCCCCAATTTTTTTTTTTTTTTTTTTTTTTTGTAATCGCCCCCTACCCCACTGCCTGCCCCACGCCCCCCACCCCCACCCACCCCAAAAAAATTTTTTTTTTTTTTATGTCGCCCCACCCCTGCCTACCCCCACCCCCCCACCCCCCCCCAAAAAAATTTTTTTTTTTTTTTATGTCGCCCCCGCTGACCTACCCCACCTTCCCCCAAAAAAAAAATTTGGGGGGTGGGTGAAATGCAAGCTG
This sequence comes from Adenophora triphylla var. japonica, assembly GCA_022495995.1. Taxonomy (NCBI): domain Eukaryota; kingdom Viridiplantae; phylum Streptophyta; class Magnoliopsida; order Asterales; family Campanulaceae; genus Adenophora; species Adenophora triphylla. The sequence goes on from JAFEMH010000675.1 coordinate 126,265, forward strand.
GGAGTAGGAAGGCGATTACAAAAAATTTTTTTGGGGTGAAATGAGAAGACGATTACAAAAAAAAAAAAGAATTATTGAGGGGGTGAGAAAGTGAGGGTAGTGAGAAGGCAAAGGAAGTAGGGGGCGATTACAAAAAAAAAAATTTTTTTGGGGGAAAGCTGGGGGTAGGCAGGGTAGGCGATTACAAAAAAAAAAAAAAAAATTTTTTTGGGGGTGGTGGGGTGGGGTAGGGGGGGCGATTACAAAAAATTAAAAAAAAAAATTTTTTGGGGGGTGGTTATGAGTAGGCGTAATATGAGTTGTACATTAAGGCCTCCATTTTTCGGAAAATGTTTTACTTAGGACAAGGTCGTGGGTCGTTTTACTTAGGAAGGGCGTAAAATGTTTTCAGGAAACGTTTTACTAGGCAACCAAACAAATGGAAAACGAGTTATTTTTCCAGGAAAACATTTTCGGGGCTAACCAAACACCGTAAAACAGGTTATTTTCCGGAAAACATTTTCCGGAAAATGTTTTACGGTGAAACAAACGGAGCCTTATTTTGAACTTTTTCATATCTCTCCGTCTCTCTCTCTCTCTGTTCTAGCGATGGGTTCTACTCATTTTTTGAAGGATGGTGACGTTGGTTTGGTGGATGGATGGTGGTGGTGATGGATGGTTGTGGTGAATGGTGGTGGTGTGTAAATGTTGACAAATGAAAAATTAGTTTGAGAATAAAAAATGTTTAGGGATTGATTTAAGAATAAAAAAGGTTAAGGGACTAATTTGAGAATAAAAAAAGTTAAAGGGATTGATTTGAATATAAAAAAAGTGAAGGGACTAATTTGAGAATAAAAAACATTAAGGGACTGATTTGAGGAAAAAAAAAAGTTAAGGGATTGATTTGAGAATAAATATATATATATATATATTTTTAAATATATTTATATATAAATATATATATATATATATATATATATATATATATATATATATATATATATATTGAAAAAAGAAAATTAAAAAAATTAATAAAATTGTGAAATTATGGACTCATCTAATTTTTGGCGTTACATTAGGTATTCAACCACTTTTTAAATTGGCGTTGCATTAGGTTCTTTTTGGCGTTGCATTAGGTGTTCATATAGTTTTAAAATTGGCGTTGCATCAGGTATTTACCTGATGCAACGCCAAAGCTTTGGCGTTACATTAGCTTACTATGTCGTTGCATTAGACCTAATGCAACGCAAGAGAATGCAACGGCCATTTGGCGTTACATTAGGCCTAATGTAACGGTTTTTGGGCCCTAATGCAACGAAAATTGGCGTTACATTAGGTCAGAAATGTAGTAGTGGATTTGCAAGGTAGAAGGTCACACGCGAAGGAGGTGTCCAACTCTTAGGCAGTAAGAGTTAATTGTTATTTGTATTTTTAGTTCTTAATTTAAGTACTTGAACTTTTAAGTATTATTGTTTTATTCGAACTTGTAAAATATTGAACTTGTAATATATTCAACTTTTGGTGGAATATGTCATCAATATAGTTGTAGTTGTGGAACTTGAAACAATCAAATGGGCCAAAACGATGTTTTGGTATTTTAGTAGAATTAGAGGAGTTGATTTGGGCAATGTCAATGTCAGTATTTCATACAAATGGGGCGACCGCGCGATTTCATGCGCGCGATCACGCGAAGTCACTGGAAAAAAGGGGCGACCGCGCCATAAAGAGGAGCGATCGCACCCTTAGGGCGATCGCACCAGTAAGAGGGGCGACCGCACCCCATAGAAAAAGAAGGCGTACGTTTTTTGACTATACGTTGTTGACTAAGTTGAAGTTTGGATGAGATTAATTGTTTTGGATTAAAGTATTGTTCATTTGTCTCGCATTATAAATGTATCATATTGTAGCAAATAATTTATAAAAAAACTAAAATAACATTAAAACAAATAGTTCGAATTAGTGATCACATCCCGATCACATAGTGATCACATCCCGATATTTATGGAGCGATCGCTCTCTTGTCCGTTCCACTTTTTTGAAATTCCAATCAGTTTTTTAACGTTTTCAGTTAGTTTTTTAGAATTTCCATCAGTTTTTTAACTTTTCTAGTTAGTTTTTCAGAATTCCAGTTAGTTTTTTAGAATCTCCAGTCAGTTTTTTAACGTTTTCCAGTTAGTTTTTCAGAATTTCCAGTTAATTTTCAAATAGTAATCTTTATTAAAAAAAAAAGACATATAGAGTACAAAACTTAACAGAAACTGTTAACCGGCGATTATAACCGTTTGGACACGTCTATATATATATATATATATACTCCCTCCGTCCAAGTACATACTTCACGGTTACTGTTTACGCGTGGATTAAGGAAAAAAATAATGATATAATGTTGTGAGTGTAAAAGTAAAATAGGATAGAGAATGAGTGGAGGGAATAGTAAATTATAATGGTGTTGTGAGTATTAAAATAATGTAGGAGACAAAGTGTGAAGTATGTAATTGGACGCCCAAAATAGAAAGTGTGAAATATGTAACTGGACGGAGGGAGTATATAGAGTATATATATATATATATATATATATATATATATATATATATCAGTCCATGACAAGCTTTCATGGAATAAAATTAACAATAATAAAAGGATAAGTATGAAGAGAAATTGACCACATCACGATCACGTAGGATACCCGTCAAGGATAATCAGACGGGATAAATTCAAGAGGAGGATTGCGAATCCTACTCCATCTCCTCGGTACATGACGACCATCTGATCTAGATTGTTGAGATGAGGATGAGGATGATCCAGATGGATTTTCTGAAAACTGCACACGATGCAAATGAAAACTAGGCCTAAATCCCGAAATCCCGAATGCCTGCTTAGGAGTCTGAGTATAATTTCTAGAAGAAGGGATCTCAGGCGGTTGCGTGAAACCAAACTGATTCATCAATTCTGTAAAAGAATTACCCGGTCCTGTCGGAGTGAAGCCAAACTGATGCATCTCATCGTATTGATCCTCCATCTCTGGCTCATCCTCCAGCTGGTATCGGCCACGTCTACGAACCCGATTTTGCCTCTGTGGCTCCTCTTCAGCAGTATGATCAACCGTTGGAGGGGGAGCTTGGGCTTCCAGTCGTTTACGCTTCCCTAATAGTCATGTCAATGTGTTTCTGATATATTGACGGTTGTAATTGCGCAGTTCTTCCAAGGATGTGGCATTCTCGTTGTATATGTGCATCCCTTGAAGACTTTGAATCTGTTCAAAACAATTAACTAAATTAATTAATACGGAAAAAAATGGTAATTTTTTTTTGTAAAAGCATTGTATGTAATATATAACTTACCACACCCTCAAAACTAGTTGCACGTGGCCTGAACCCTAGTCCCTCCACATGAGACGAATTCTGGATGAACGATCGAGTAATACTCCTATACCATCTCATATAGGGATGACGGTAACTCATATCCACTTCACCATACTCTCCATCAACGACATTAATCGCTCGTTCATTCCACGTTTCTATGTGCGGACCATGTTCTTGCATCCAGTTAACGGCTGACCGACCTCGCCGACTAATTCGATGCAGGTCCAAACTAGTGTCGCAGTAATCAGGCACACCTTGAACCATCCCAATCTGTCGCATTACGCGATCTGGAAAGTGCCATTCAACCCTCTCAAAGCAGATGAGGGGCACCTTAGCTTCCATATAGCTTGCCCTTGAAGACAGTAATTCGGAGCTACCACAGTTATATGGCTGCCACACAACCTAATCCTCGTTCATATATGACAATTGGTCTCGGTAGCCTTGCAGGTTATGGGCAGTCACAGAAGTATACGACAATGGACCCTTCCACCTACATATGAAACAATTGACATAAAAAATAATGAGTAAAAAAGTGATAAAATACAAAACAGATCATTTACAAAATGAAGTAATTGAAATATACCTGCAACCCACTGGTAATGTCCCATTAAGTGTTATTTATGTATGTCTCCTAGGTTGTGTACACAACAACCTCTCCCATGCCCAAAGCTATAAAATAAATTGTCATTACGTACAAAACAGATTAAGTTCACTAGCATAATGTAATCAAATATAATTGACATACCTGTACAATGGTCAAGAAGCCACCATACCTTTTTGAATCGTGCTGAGATGCCACACACATCTCTCTATACAAGAAGGCCAACGCTGCACTACCCCAACTGTACTCACCAATATTATTTATTTCCATAAGAAGTGAGAGGTACATCAACTTCACTAGCTTATCAGACGAGTCGGGCATAATGTATGACCCCAATAATAGAAAAATATAGGCTCGAGTATATGTCTCAATCATATACTCGGATGCATTATTGGGAAGCTGATCGAAATGAGGGAAGTGATCTAGAACCCATCTCATAGACACCATTCCACCTTTTTTGATGTCTACGGGAGATATTGTAACCCCAAATAACTCCTCAACAATCTCAACCCATTCCCTCGTTTTCCTACTAGTTTCTGAACTAGTCACAGCCAATACGTCTACAGGAAGACCACACAACATACCAATATCCTCTAAGGTGATGGTCATCTCCCCTACAGGTAAGTGAAAGGTGTGGATCTCTGGACGCCATCTCTCAATCAAAGCCTCAATCAAGTGTCAATCATATTGTAAATGACCTAATAAATACACTCCATAAAATCCAGCATTTATAAGCTTATTTTCTATCCTCCAATCAACTCTAGCTGGAAGCTCTGTGCCACGCCTAGGTCTTAAATTGGTTAACTGTTGTCCAACCCAAATATAGTTAGATCTATGTGTCTCCTGAGAAGTCAATACATGTGGATCGATTGGCCTAGGAACAATAAAGGGTTGTTGTTCATATTGATTCATCTGAAACACATAAATTAAATAGTAATTAAATTTAAATGGGACTTAAAATTTTGCTATATTTAAGCTCAAATTTTAAATTTAACACTTAAAAATTAATAATTAAGTAGAAAAATTGCAACAAGTTTGTCAAACTAATTTTAATAAGCACTTGATTTTAAACCTAACTTAAGAAAATCCTAACTATGCTAAAATTGAATTACAATTGTTTAATTCATTGACGATTACAATTAGGTACATAAATCATAATAGTTTTAACAACAAATTATATAAAAATGCACAAATAAACTCTTAGTAAAATTTATATGTCTAAAATTAAGAACTCAAAACAAATAAAAAGAAGAAATAAAACTAACCTTTCAAACTCTTTCTCTCAAAAACTTTCCTCTTCTTCTGCAACAAATTTCCCCTTCAAACTCTTTCTCCTTCTCCTACTCCTTCTCCGAAGTCATTCTCCTTCTTTCTTTCTCTTTCTTTCTTTCTTTCTCTCAGGCACTCAAACTCTCTTCCTCTCCTTGAATCTGAAAAAAAGGAACAACATTTTCTCTCTCTCTTCAATATTTGAATCCGAAAATGATAATACCGGATTTCAATTTAAATAAATCTGAAATTTGCATTTCCGGATTTGAAATACACATTTGGGCGCGATCGCCCCCACTTATGGCGCGATCGCTCTCTATTTTTTTTTCAGAAAATATTAATTTGCTAAAATCAAGTTTTGTAAAAAAAAAGGGGGGGGGGGAAATCCGGAATTGGTAACGCCAGATTACATTAGGCGCGATCGCTCCCTACTATAGGCGCGATCGCTCTCTATTTACAGAAATATTATTTTGTTAAATTCAGTTATGAAAAAAAAAAAGCAATTCCGAAATCGGAAATTTCGGATTACATTATTTCGGAATTACCAATTCCGGAATTGGTAGTCAAAATGCTATTTTGGTAATTAAGGCTCCGTTTGTTTGGGGGAAAATGTTTTCCGGAAAACATTTCCCCATTTTCCAGTGTTTGTTTCGCATCGAAAAATGGGAAAAATGTTTTTCGAAAAATGTTTTCCCCACTTTTCTAAGTAAATTGATTTACGAATTTTTCCTAAGTAGAACATTTTTCGAAAAATGGTAACACCCTCACGTACACACACACACCCACGTTACCCACCCCACATCAACCACCCCTACCCCATCACCACCCCCAGCCACCCACTCCCGACTAAAAAAAATCATTTTAAATTTATTTTTAAAATGATTAATTGTTTTTTTGTACTCGAACGGGGGAGTGGGGTGGGGTGGGGTGGCAGGGAGTGGTGAGTGGATTGGGGGAGGAGTTGTTAAAAATAAATATAAAATGATTAATTTTTTTTTTTTACTCGAGGGGGTGGCAGGAGTGGTGAGTGGATTGGAGTGGTTAGTGGATTGGGGGCGGGGGAGGGGGTGGTAGTGGTGAGTAGGGTGGGGGTGGGGGTGGGGGTGGTGATTGGGGTGGGTAAATTTGTTGTCAACTCAATCGAACATTTTTCGAAAAATATTTTCCTTACCAAACAGTCAAAAACATGTTTATCTTATTTTTTGGAAAACATTTTCATTCTCCGGAAAATATTTTGTCAGAAATCATTTTCCGGAAAATGTTTTACGCTAAACAAACGGAGCCTAAGTTTTTTACAATGTTATTTTGGTAAATACATTTTTAAAAAGCAATATTTTGAAAAAAAAAAATCCACGAATATACTCCTATCCCAAATACAACAAAATTCAGTTTAATTAATGTGTAAGTTCATATAATAAATCTTCAATATCTCTTTAAATAAATATAATCTCGTGACTAAATATTAATGTTTATTAACACATCTCTAGAAATTCTTATTATCATGCCCACCACTACAGACTGCATCCTCACTGTTTAACTCCACCACCTAATCATATATGAGTTGTATATTAATGTTAATCATTATCATTAAATCCTTATTATAGAAACAATTATAGTTATAATTATACTCCCTCCTTTTCTAAATAAATGTGCATTTTCAAATTTTATTTCCCAAAATGAATGTCTTTTCGTAAAATTATTGAATAAATCTTATGAAAAACTATTTTTCAAAAAATATATGAAAAACTAGTTTTAAAAACACACTGTGTCATTTTCGCAATTAACTGAAACTGACATTTTTTCAAAAATAATAATAGTGTTTTTCAGTGTTAGTTCAAGTGTAAAATTGTGTTAGTTGATGTTTTTCTAGTGAAAGTGCTATTGTTAAATAGTGTATCAGTGTTACTGTTAAAAAAAAATGTCTGTTTTAGTTATAAAAAGTGTCAGTTTTAGTTATAAAAAGTGTCAGAAGTGTTAATAAGTTTCGGTTATTTACGAAAATGCCACCGCATCATTTAAAAAAAAGTTCAAGTTATTTACAAAAATGGCACCGTGCATTTTTTAAATAGTTCAAGTTAATTACGAAAATGTCACCGTACATTCAAAAAAACTAGTTTATCCAAATTAATTGGAAAAACTGATTTTTCCTAAGATTTTGACTAAATTATTGCCTCCAAATGTTTTTATACCGATTTATTTTTCGCTAATCATTCTATACTTGCAAAATTAATATTTTAAAAGTGGATAGTAAGAATATATAATTGTCTTTATCATATAATTGTATAAAAATAAAAAAATTCAATATTTTTCTAAATAAATTTGAACATTCTTTTAAAAACGAATGGAGGGTAATATTCTCAGGAATAGAATAAAAAATAATGGTTGGTATCTAATAAATAGATTATTACAGGCTGTGATTGATTGGCAATTTTCATTCATCCACCTGTTAAATTAAATCAAATTAGTTAACAAAGTATTGCATTAATCACTGCCAACCACAGGGATTCCTTAAATTACTACAAACCATTTATAGGATTTAAACAAAATGATTTTTGAAAACTATAAAAGGCCAACATAGGACATCATTCTAACTCACAATCATTTTCTACCAGCTTTCTCTCACCTATATATACACAAGATATATAGGAGAGAGAAAAGAAGCTAGAAAGAGATTGAAATTTGCTTTGGTTAGAGAGAGAAGCAAAGAGAGAAATAAAAAGATGGGAGCCTGTGCCAGTGTGCCTAAAGCCATGAGAGGTGAGGAGGGTGAAGCACCGCTACCGGCGCCACAAAAGGAGGAAACAACCACCACTGCCGCCGCTACCACGACTGAGGTGGCGGAGGCAGCTTCCGCCGAGACGAAGGATAAAGAAGTGAAGGTGGAAGAGGAGGAGAAGAAGGTTGATGGTGGTGCTGAGGAGAAAAAGGAGGTTGTTGAGGAAAAGTCCGGCGACAAGGTTGTAGAGGAGGATAAATCTCTTGGATCTTTGCTCAGTGAGGTATTTTCTTTTATTTGATTATCAATAATAGTTTTTAATATTCTTTTTTTTTTCTTTGCAATTATCAATTAATATGTCATCTAGGACTTTTATTATATACTCCTTCTGTTTCTGAAAAATTGTCTCATTTGTCATTTTGACTTATCCCAAAAAGTATGTCCCATTTCTAAACTTAGACATGAATGTTAGTGCAAATCTACTAAGGTACAAGAAAGTGAAGCTCTTCCTTAATAATTGTAAAATGTACAACAAGACAATCTTTTAGGAACGGAGGAAGTATATTTTTAGATTTTGTATAGGTTAAATAGGAGCATTACCATTATGAATGCTTCTTTTTCGAAAATGAAATAATTTTCCCCTTCCTTCTTGTGAAAGGCCCATGGGCCTTGTAGCATGATTGCGTAAGACTCATTGTGAAAGGCCCATGGGCCTTGTAGCATGATTGCGTAAGGCTCATGGGCCTCAATGTCTTCGAGTTTGGGAATTTACAATAACTAAAAAGCGTTCCTGATTAAGCCTTAAGGAATTTACGGTAGCAATTCTCATGCCTAACATCAACGGCGGAGGCACATCAAGTAATGAGGGACAGTTGCACCCCTTTATTTTTTAAAATGCACAAATTTAGCAATATAAAATTTTGAAAATATTGCTTTTCACCTTTAATATTAAAAAAAACTTTAAAATTAGTGTTTTTCCCTCCTTTATAAACTATTCTCGGATTTTAAGAATTTATAATATTCATGATTAATTAACAGAAGGAAGCACCAAAAGAAGAGAAAGCAAAGGGAGAAGAACTTCCAGTTACGTCTGCCCCCGTAGCTCCTTCCGCTGAACCCGAGAAAACAACCCCATCAACAGCTGCACCAGCTGAGCCCGAGAAGGCATCAACGGCTGCACCAGTTGAGCCCGAGAAGTCAACAACAACCGCACCAGTGGTGGCTCAAACCGAAGTTAAAGAGGAGAAGAAAACAGAAGAAGTTGCAGCAGCAAAGAACTAAGCAAGTTTTGATTAATTTGTTGTAGCTTAAAAAGATAATGGTCTATGGATTCTTGAGTGTTTGAAGGTGACATTAATGGAGGCTTCCGTCAGAAAAAAAAAAACACAAACACAGAGATCAGATTTTCTTGGCTCTAGAGAAAACATAATGCATGGCTACCCCGGCCCCCCTCAGTTTTGTGGGTTTCTTTTCAAGCAAGCAAGAAAAACAAAAATATATATGGAAATGGGGCCGTTATTGTAGGGTAATCATGTTTTTTTTTATTTGATTTTTTGATTGTTGTTTTTGAAAATTTTAATCTTTTAATTGTTTGTTGTTTGATTATTTATTATTTAATACAATGAGTATTCTTAATTCCCTTATTTCTTTTGTTACTCATTCAATTTGGTCAAATCTTTTTATTTACTCCCTTCGCCTACAAAATTGTCATATTTTAAGTTCTTTATTAATTTAATTGAATACAAACCTCACAAAATTTTGTCCAAAGTAAATATTCCTTCCGTCCCAAAATGTTTATCCCATTTAACTTTTTTGTTGAACTTTGACCACAAATTTATGAGAGATTAATTATGTTCATGAAATTCTAAAAGTTGTTGTTGATAATATTATTAATGGTGAATCAATAGAAATTTTTAGAATTTCATGAATATAATTAAATTGTCATATATTTGTGATCAAAGTTCAACAAAAAAGTCAAATAGGACAAACATTTTGGAACGGAGGGAGTATTATACTCCCCCGTCCCAGTTTAAACTTAAAAAAATTTGAGCTCAAATATTAAAATATTAAAGAGAGGGAGGTTTTATTATGATGCTATCAAAAAGCCGAATCAGCCCAAATCCAAGCGATAGGTTGTACTCCGGGGATTGAATAGCCTGAAAATAAGACAGAAAACGTAAACTAAGCCGGGGTTTCACCGGCGAAGGGCCTCTGGCGTGAGAGTAAGTTCACGGTTTGTATAGAAAGAAATCAAATTGACAGAGCTTCGAGTCAAAAAGATAACGTGCCCGAATATGAAAATAATGGCTTGTATTTATAGTGATGGATTGGTAGAATCCATATTGAACTTGGACTGTTTAAGAGATAAGGTATAATCCTAAGAGGATTATATCTATTGATGAGTCCTTATTTGACTTGAATTGGTACAGAAGGGTACAATCTTGATTAGATTATAACTGCTTATTGTCCTTGTTTGGATAGGGTTGCATAAGTTGTAAATCTGCCGGTAAGCTGGGAAGGTCCCTCCTCATTATCGTCACTTGGTTAGTTTATGATGAGCCGGGGAAGGAATATGAAGGAATGGGGGATGCCCAATTCCTGACAGTTGTATAGCCGATATGATGGGATAGCCGAGGAGGCCTCCTCGTCGCCAAAGGAGGGCATCTCGGCCTTGGAGGGGAGTCTCCTCGGCCCATGAGTTGGGCCTTGGTCATTTCGTCTGTTTAGGCCTTGATCGGCCTAGGTATTGCCGAGCTGGAGGGTACGAGGAAGCCCATGTTTCACCTCGTAGCTGAGACTTGATAGATTATGTTTAGGGCCCAATCCACTTGGGCCTTGCCCGAACTAGCCCATATTCGTACTTATGTTATACCGTTCAGTGGCCCCCAACTTCCTAGCTCGGCTATGCCGAGTAGAAAGTGATGCTCTACCTCGGCCTATACGAATATGAAAGGGCGTCTACGTGGCAATGTGTCGCTTCGGTTGTCCATTAGTTACTTCGTACAATGATGGGGCACGGTGCACGACGTCTGACACGCGTACGGGGAACCCACTTCGCATTTAATGTTTGGGGCGCCATACCCGCTTTGACCCGTCTTAGTATGGATCTTGACCCGTTTGATTGAGTATAAAAATAAAGTGATTCTTCAATTCCAACTTTTATCACCTTGAGCATTTGAGTGCGAACATCAAAGTTTGAAAAACTCCTTCGTGTTCTTGAGTGCTTGAGTTGCCCAGAATCTTCGGAAGCGTCCGATTCACCGTTTGATTTCGCCAATCTTCAATAAAAACAGGTATAAGCTCTTTCCCTTTACTGATTTTTATCTTCAATTTGCATTTTCTAGAGTTTTGCCACAGTTTGATTTTAGAAATCGCCATTGATGTCGTTTTGAAGCTTTTCTTGATTTTGTATTTTGAACGATTTCTTAACTCTTTTCTACTCCTTTGTCCCGTTTTAGAGATGCCTCGTTCTTGGGAACATGACCCTCATGAAATTCACGGCTACCACAAGGTAAACCTTAGGGTTTATCGAAGGGAGAGGGGGCCATGGATGTTAGTGACCTTGATGGAGATAGGAAAAATGTTGACGAGATATGGTTGCCCAAGGGAAGAACGTTATCCGTGCAAGATGAGAATAGACCGAGTTGATTCCATGTCCCCTATTATAGTAATCTTCCATGACTGGGCTGAGATGATGGACCACATCATCCTCTTTTACTTGAAGTCATACCATCTTAGTCGTCCTCGGTTGACGGGTAAGACTCCCTTCCTCGTCCTTATTGTAAACGACGAGGAGGGGCCATCTTCCTCTTCCCCGTCCTAATGCCTTGGGAAATTATGTTGATTTATTTTCCTTGGTTTTTGCAGATATGACGGGAAGAGGAAGCGGTGCCAGCACTAGTGGTCCCTCGTCCTCGACCAATATTGTAGACGCGTTTGTAGAGGGCGAGCAAGTTGAGGGCCGAGGGAGAACTAGCCGAGGTGGAGCTGGCCGAGGTAGGGCCTCAAATCCTAGGCCGAAACCAGCTAAGGTCAGTGAGCCAATGATTGAGGAGATTTATACCAAGTATGGAGTGCCGAGGGACGAATATCACTTAAGTTATTCCCATTAGACCCTAATTGTGACTGAAGCAGAAGCCATGGATTTTTATTACAACCTTAACCACGTCAATTTCTTCTATAAACAATTCCAATAGGGACTTCTTCTCCCCTTAGATCCATTTTTAAATGAGTTTTTAGAAGATATGCAGGCTGTCCCGGCCATGCTAGGTGCTAATGCGATGAAGTTTCTTGTAGGGTTCGTCATCCTGTGTCGTAGTTTAGGATTTGAACCTTGCCAAGAAGCCTTTCATCATTTCTTCACCATTAGCTATAAGTCTGATACCCGGTTGATCGTGATCCGGAGTGACCCCAACCATCCCAAACTGATTTCTACGATGTCGAGCAAGGTAGCTGGGTGGAACAATCACGTCATTTGAGTTAAAAGCCGACAGGGCTAGGAGTTTCCAACTCCTTCTGAGGATCCCCGTCTGCCCAAAGTTACATGGAGAGCTGAGTGGAGCGACCAACTCATAGAGAAGTTGACCCATTTTGCCGAGGTAGGCACCTTGAGTTGGTCGTCCTTGGCGAGTGATTTTAGATATTATGCCCAGGCCGGCATCATGCCAGGGCCTATCGGCAATATAGTCCCTCTCGTCCCCGTCACTAGGGGCAACCGGTTTCCCTACTGGAGGATACATCCCGGCCTAGTCTTCCATGTTGATTGTGATTTCTGTAGACAGAACAACGACCAGTGCTTGACCGAGGACGGCGTTGCTGGCTGTAACTTTCCCGTCTCTCACACTTGTCCTATTTTGTGTCTTTTCTTTCCTCGTAATATGTGCTAATCTTTCCTCGTCATGTTGCAGATTTGACCGCCGAGCAGGAGAGAGAGATGTCTCAAAAAAAGATTGACCCTATGGGCCATGGCTTTGTTGAAGCAGAGGAGGAAGACCTCTCATTCCTCAGACATTTCTAAGAGGCAAGAGGAGGCTACTAGGCGTCAGGTGATCCTCTCCGACAATGGATCCTCTGCACTACCCATTGATCCCTTGGGGGGATGGGACGAGGAGACTCACTCCGGGCAACAACTAAGCCAGACTGAAGAGGGGGCATAGCCTCCAAGTCCAAACTGACGATGCCGAGGGAGGAGGTAGGGAGGCCGGCCAGACCTCAGCCGAAGAGACCAACTTGGTCAGGCGAGCAGGCCAAAAGTGCCCCGTCATCGAACCGTCCTCCGAGGAGCCTCCTTCCAAGAGGGTTACCGACGTGGCCCCTTCTCCAGAGCTCACTGCACATACGGTGACGACCAGTTATGACGCCGACAAGGTGGTGAGGAAGCTGACCCTTTACCCCACGATGAGGGGGTTAGATTTGCTAGCCTGTACTGGGCTCAAGCTCCGATTTGGCCGGGCTGTGGTACATCGGGCCATGGATGAGGATGCCCTTGACCACATGATAGCTACCCAGCCGAACAAGGAGAGCATTGCCAATCGAAATGGTTTTCTTCCTTTCGAGGTATGCTCCCTCGTAGATCGTAACATGTTTCCATTAGACTTGCCATTGTCTTATTGATATTTCTTATTTCTTGTTGTAGCTTTGTACAATCAGTGCTTATGAGGCTATCCAGAATAAGGCCACGGATGCCAAGATGAAGGAGCTTAAAGGCCAAGTGAGGAAGAACGAGGCCGAGCAAGCTAAGGTAGCATGCTTGGTGAATACACTGATGGAAGAGCTTGAAGCGGCACAGGCGGCCAAGGCCAAAGCTGAAAAGAAGGCTGAGGAGGCACGTGCCAAGGCCGAGGAGGATGCCAGGGCCGGTCAAACCATTATTGAGGGGCTCCAGGCTGAGTTAAAAGCTAAGTCTGATGAAGCCGAGGCAACTGGAGCTCGTCTTAAGGAGGTGGAGGCCGACGTGCCCCTACAAATCGAGGAAGCTTTGTCTGAGTATAAGTCAAGCTCTGCCTTCCGAGATACCGTGGCTGAGGAGATGGCTACCATGTTTTCCGACGGCTATTTGCACTTAGCCCGAAGGATCATGGCCGACACATCACTCGGCATGGACCTAGAGAAGCTTGCCCGGCTTATAACTCAGGATTCCTATGATGAGGCGACCAGGGCTCTCCGTTACCTTGTTCCGTATTCAGAGTATGCCTTGGGCTTGGTTGCTAAAGCCGATGAGGAGGCTGGCCGTCCTGTCTGGGTTCCTCCTCCCATCGATCCCCAAAACCTTAACGCCATCTTAATTTGCAAGGGATGAGGACGAAGATCATAGCGCCGAGGATGAGGGAAATGCTCATGCTGAGGAGCCGATCAACGAGCTGAAGTTGATGCTCAAACTCAAGATGCAGAGATGGAGGCTTTCCTCGAGAAACCTTTTGACGAGGAGCAGACTTAGGATTTCTTCTCATTTTGTTGTAATAGAACAGGGCATTGTAATTTATTATTAATATTTAATGAAATGTCCCTTTCTTCTAATTCATGTCGTCTTTCACCTCTTGTTTTGGCATATGAATTTTTGAATGTGTGTCGTATACTTGCATAAGTACGCGAGATTTATGGTAGCCAGGGAAGGTCTCCTCGCACCTTTGATTATTTAGTCCGAGAAGGCTAGCTCGGTCTTTAGAGGTTTTGGCAATTTTGCCTGTTTTAGGTCATTAGGCCGAGGAAGATTCCTTGTTCTTGACCGATGTGCCGCGTTAGTCGTTAGAGCAGGTGTTTCCTCGTCCAGACATTGGGCTGTCTTCTTTTTCATCTTTCTATGACGAGGAAGATGACTCGTATATAGTTCGTAGATGATTTTGCCGCGTTAGTCGTTAGAGCCGAGGTGTTTCCTCATCAAGACGTTGGGCTTTCTTCTTTTTCATCTTCTATGACGAGGAAGATGACTCGTACATAGGTCGTAGATGTTTTTGCCGCGTTAGTCGTTAGGCCGAGGGGTTTCCTCGTCGTGATCTTTCTATGACGAGGAAGATGACTCGTACATAGGTCGTAGATGTTTTTGCCAGGTTAGTCTTTAGGCCGAGGGGTTTCCTCGTCGTGACGTTGGGCTTCTTCTTTTTCATCTTTCTATGACGATGAAGATGACTCGTACATAGGTCATAGATGTTTTTGCCGCGTTAGTCGTTAGGCCGAGGGGTTTCCTCGTCGTGACGTTGGGCTTCTTCTTTTTCATCTTTCTATGATGAGGAAGATGACTCATGCATAGGTCGTAGATGGTTTTGTTCTCACCTACCCATGACGAGGAGAAACTCACTTGGTCATGGGTCTTAGTAGTTGACTTGCATGTTGACGAAGTAAATTTCATAAATTGAAGCGATTACATCAGATTGCAATCCTACCTTGCTAGAAAAGTAAAAACTAACAATGATAGCCTATTACATAAAAATAGACTAAGACTAGAATTATTGAAAGTACTCAGCTCTTGCTATGATTTGAATTTGAATTTCATTGTTCTCTGTGACCATCTAGTATCTCACTTTCAACTGGTTCGTCTAGGTCCTGTAGCACTCCTTGTCTCAAGTCATAGCTGGCCCCGAGTTCTGGTCGTTTGACGAGATGAGGGGCTATATCTAGGACGGACAGAACTGTGTCTAGGAGATCCTAATGGAGTTTGGCCCTAGGAGGCCTGTCTTCTTCTTCATCAGTATCTTTATCTTCGATGGCTTCTTGCCTTTTCCACTTGCCATCCTTCTTCAAGACGCAGCGATCAAGCTTGCCTTCATCAACCCATTTCTGGATCATCTTCTTAAGGGCAAAACAGTTCTCAGTGTTGTGACCATAGTCTTTGTGGAAATCACAGTGCTTGGATGGGTCACGTGGGTACTTTGGTTGGTCACTGAGCGAACGGGGGTTCGAAAGATTCACCAATTGCATAATTTCAGTAATTGGCTTGGTGAGGGGAGTGAAGATCGCAGTCTTCTCAGTTCCCCGCGTCCTATTTTATCCCTTGTAACCATTTTCGTTGGAGTACGGGTGGTTTGTGTTCTCTTCAGTCTCTGTTTTGTCGAACTTTTTCTTGCTTTTCTCTTCCGCCATAGCGATGGCATATGCCACATTGAATAAGTCTGACTTAGACTTGGGCTCTCTAGCGGAGAGTTCATATATCAATTGTCCGGTCTTCTACTTGGTCTATCATGGCTCTGAACCTGTTGTAGTAGTTCAGTGTAGTTTCATTCTTTCCTTGCTCGATGTTAGAAAGGTCAGTCAATCTCTTTTTTCCTCCTCCCTGCCGTGGTAAATTGGTCTAGAACATCCTCCTCATGCCTCTCCAGCTATCGATGCATCCTTTTTTAAGCTCACAGAAGCAGGCCAGGGCTGTTCCGGAGAAGGTGCTCGCAAAGGCTTTACAGAGAACATCATCGACCTTTGTGAGGAGGGCCATAGTAGACTCAAAGCTTTGCACATGGTCCCGTGCATCAGTGGTTCCCACATATTTTTCGAAATTCGGGACCAGGGTTAGGTAGTATATCTGTTATTCTTTAAGAGAAGGGGCGAGTGGACCAGTTGTCATCATCTTCCTCGTCCTCTTTCTTCAGCTCCATATAGTCGATTCTCTTTTTTAAGAGTTGTAATTCTTTAGCATCAATCCTCTCAGTGCTGGAATGAGTGCTTCGGTGGAAACTCCGGTGGGAACTACGATGGGACCTTTCTGTGGGGTGACCATTCACCCTACTGTGTTGTCCTTCATCACCTCGGTGATTGTTTACTCATCTGGTAGGTGCTTTATCCCTCCTCGGCTCCAACTCTTGGTGGCCGAGGAACATCCTGTACGGTTGAGGGCTCCTCGGCCTTGCGTGAGTTCTGGGACAAGGGGAGTCATGCCGAGGGGGATGACCGTGATGAGATGATAGGTTAAGAAGAGGAGGGGATAAACGCCATGCCAAACTGAGCCTTGCTCTTAAGTCGGCGAAATTTACCTCCTGCTCCTTCGAATTTATGTGGCTTCTGAGGTCTACCACAGTCTTCTCGTTCTCATGTTGGTTGGGCCGAGGACGAGGAGCGTCTCGGAGGTTCTGCTTAGATGGTACAATAGGCTCACGGGGAGGGAGATCTTGGCCACGAGGAGGGCTCCTCTAGCTACCTCGTTTCTCACCCTGAGTGTCCCTTCCACGAGATTCTCCTGACCTCGATGGCCTTATGATCTCGGCCATGCTATTTTCAGGATCCAATTGCAATAAGGCGGCTTGAGTCTCGTAAATTCTCTGCAGAGTCTCCATTTGTCGATGCAACAAGGTACCTCGGTCAACGGGCTGAGCGTTCTCAGCTCGTCTAACGTCGGCGTTCCTCGTTGTCTTCTTGCTTGTAGCTCATCTCCCTCGTGGACGAGTATGACGAGGAAGGTTGGTACCTGCCTCCTCGGCAGCTGGCTGTCCCATAGAACGGAGAGTCATGCCGAGGGGTGGTATCCCGTCATTCAGAGGTGGAGGAGGAGGAAGCATCTCGTTGGTGGGAGGGATCTCGTCAGCGTGGGTTTGCTCCTCAGTGACACTTGCAAAAGTTCCGTCTTCCATTGAAAACCAAGAATTGTGATTTCAATAAAATTCTTAACTGACCAGAATTGCAAAACGGCTCAACTTTTCCAATGGAACAACTTTTTCCAGTCAACAGAATCTGGCAAAACAACAATTCCAGCCAAAACGAATTTTCTAGGCGGACAATTTAACGAAATTTCCAGGCGAATTTGAAGGATCCGGTCGAAAACAAAAAAGATCAAAATGGAACAGTGATTTCCGGCCAAAACAAGGTTTATTTGGCAGAAAATACTGTTCAGGCGAAATAGAATTTCAAGCTATTCAATGGGCGTTTGACTCGATTTCCGACAATGGAACCAAACTGATGCTGCCAAAAAGTTGAACCAGCCCAAATCTAAGCGATAGGTTGTACTCCGGCAATTGAATAGCCTGAAAATAAGACAGAAAACGTAAACTAAGCCGGGGCTTCACCAGCGAAGACCCTCCGGCGTGAGAGTAAGTTCACGGTTTGTATAGAGAGAAATCAAATTGACAGAGCTTCGAGTCAAAAAGATAACGTACCCGAATATGAAAATAATGGCTTGTATTTATAGTGATGGATTGGTAGAATCCATGTTGAACTTGGTTTGTTTAAGAGATAAGGTATAATCCTAAGAGGATTATATCTGTTGATGAGTCCTTGTTTGACTTGAATGGTACAGGATGTTACAATCTTGATTAGATTATAACTGCTTATTGTCCTTGCTTGGATAGGTTGCATAAGCTCTAAATCTGCCGGTAAGCTGGGGTGGTCCCTCCTCGTCATCGTCACTTGATTAGTTTATGATGAGCCGGGAAAGGAATATGAAGGAATGGGGGACGCCCAATTCCTGACAGTTGTATAGCTGAGGAGCTATGATGGGATAGCCGAGGAGGCCTCCTCGTCGCCAAGGGAGGGCATCTCGACCTTGGAGGGGAGTCTCATCGGCCCATGAGTTGGGCCTTGGTCATTTCGTCAGTTTAGGCCTTGATCGGCCTAGGTATTGCCGAGCTGGAGAGTACGAGGAAGCCCATGTTTTACCTCGTAGCTGAGACTTGATGGATTATGTTTAGGGCCCAATCCACTTAGGCCTTGCCCGAACTAGCCCATATTCGTAATTAGGTTTATACCGTTCATATTATATAATACTCCCTCCGTCCCACCTCAAGGTTCCACCTTGAGGTTTACACGCTTTTTAAGAAATATTTTTAAAGTGGGTAAAAAATTTGAGGAGAGAGAATGTAAAAGTTAAATGTGTGGTAGAAAATAGGAGAGAGAATGTAAAAGTTAAAAATATTTAATAGGAGAGAGAATGAGTGGAAGAAATAGTAAGTTAATGATTGGTTTTTTTTGTAAATATGTTAACTTTATAAGGGTATAATGAATGGTTTTTTTTTTTTTATAAATATATGAAGATGATAAGGGTATAAATATATGAAAAACTTTCCATTTAAGGAAGGGAACCTTGAAGTGAGATGGCCCAAAAGGAAAAGGTGAAACCTTGAGGTGGGACGAAGGGAGTATATAAAGTGAAATAGGATGTTGTGAGCATAGATAGAAAGTGGTTACGAGAGAAAGTGGGGTACATAATAATTAATGGATAGATGTTGTGATTATAACACGTGAGGTCATTAAATGAAGAAATATTATAATTTTTTCATTTTAGGATTTTGAAATTTAAAATAAGATATTTTTTTTAAAAAAAATTGAAGTTTAAAGTGGAACAAAAGGAAATACATATTTCTTAAGTTTTTTGTCCTTAAAAGAATATTCACATTTACCAATATTATATCTCAATATATACTTGAAAGTAGACATGTTCAAACGGTTTTGGTTTTGGTTTCGGTTTTTGGTTTTGGAATCGCTGGTTCCCGATTTCCAAATAGTCGAAATCATATTCGAACCATATTAATCTGGTTCCCGATTTCCGGTTCTATCCGCCGGTTCCGGCTCCGGTTCCAACGATTCCACCGGTTCCATCACCATCTAACCTTTTTTTTTAAAAAAAATTCAAACCTCTTAAGACAGTAAAGACGCGAACTAATCTGTTTTTTTTTTTACAACATTTATCTATATTCTAGTTTAATTTAAATAAAACAACCCTACACTACAAGTACAAATACTAAATAAATGCTAAATATTACATTTAACTTACCTTGATCAATCGCCGGTTTCCGGTTCCCGATTTCGGTTCTCTGTTCCGAAATCGCCGGTTTTCGGTTCCGACGGTTCTTCGGTTCCCAATATGGTGGATTCGTATTCGAACCGTTTCAATCCGGTTCTCAGTTACGTTCGGTTCCCGGTTCCGACGGTTCCCGATTCTCGCCGGTTCCCGATTTCGGTTCTATCCGTCGGTTCCGTCGGTTCCCGATTCTATTTGGACATGTCTACTTGGAAGTAAACATGTCCAAATAGAACCGGGAACCGATGGAACCGGCGGGTAGAATCGGAATCGGAAATCGGCGAGAACCGGGAACCGCCGGAACCGGGAATCGAACGTAACCGAGAACCGGATTGAAACGGTTCGAATACGAATCCACCATATTGGGAACCGAGGAACCGGCGAAACCGGGAACCAGCGGTTTCGGAACCGGGAACCGGGAATCGGCGATTGATCAAGGTAAGTTAAATGTAATATTTAGCACTTATATAGTATTTGTATTTGTACTTGTAGTGTAGTGTTGTTTTATTTAAATTAGACTAGAATTTAGATAAATGTTGTAATATAGACTATAGAGGTATATGCTTCTTTTGTCTACCCTTGAATTATAAAAGGAAAAGACTTGGTTGTCACCCTCATTGTAATATTTTCAATTATATTAATAAAATTATAAGGGTGCCGCCCCTTTTTTTTCCTAAAAATATTGTTAGAATTTTTATTCTATCTTTAATAATATACTAACCAAATTTTGTCCACTTCTCATTCTTTCCAAAAACATACTCTCCCTCAAGTGAAAAAAAAAAAAACAAACAAACAAACAAACAGATTAGTTAGCGTCTTTACTGTCTTAAGAGGTTTGGATTAAAAAAAAAAAGAAGTTAGATGGCGATGAAATCGGTGAAACCGAAACCGTAACCGGCAGATAGAACCGGGAATCGAAAACCGGATTAATATAATTCGAATACGATTTCGGCTATTTGAAAACCGAAAATCGATAATTTCAAAATCGAGAATCGGAATTGAAACTGTTTGGACATGTCTACTTGAAAGCTAGAAACTATTAAGATGAATAGCCCACAACCCCCCCCTGCTGATGATCCTGGTCTAACAATTCCCTAGGATTGGTTCACTTGGGGGATTCTGCCCGTTGTAAGCTACAACGCTCCCTCTTTGATCCATTACTTTCTTTTAAAATAATTTTTTTATTTTAGCCCACCCCTTTCATCAACATGTGGATCATTCATTTAATTTATTTTTAAATCATAGTTGTTGAATGTGTTGACAACTATGCCTCATATCAACTTAATAAACATCATTATTGGGTTTGTACCCTCAGTGTGAAAAGTTCAAATTTTGACAGTTTCTTAGTGATATGGAGCAGCCAATTTATTGGTGTTGTGGAGCAGCCGTTTGGTGATGTGGAGCAGCCAATTCATTGGTATTGTGGAGCAGCCAAGTAATTGCCTTGTAGGAGAGCTCCCTTAGGGCTCTGGAGTATAAGGGGTGCTGCCACCCTGGCTACATAGGGCACATCCCGCGATTTACCTCCGCCAAAGATACCGAAGGGCCAGATCTCGGTGGTCCAGATTAACCGGCGAAGCCGGGAACCCGGGTAATCAAAAAAAGAAAAAAAAAAAAAAAAACTTAATAAACAATGAAGTTGATCATTTGATATTAAAAAATAAATATTTATAATCAAACCCATTTTTTTAATGGTATTTTACGTCAGGAGGAGGAGATGAGAGAGATTGAATTTTATCGCTCACTGAAATTAAGACTTGACTTTATTACTTAGTCACTACCTTGATCTTTAAATACTCATATATGTTCCCTCTATTCTATAATAATAATATATTTTTTTTGTGACTTTGATTAAATTCTAACCAATAAATTTATATTAATATATTTATTCTAACAAAAATAAAAAAGATATTATCAGTAGTAGTTTTAATGTTATTCATAACGAGTTTTAAGATTAATTTAAATAAATAAATTAATATACATTTATTCCTTAAATTTTGATTAAAGTTATCTAAAAATATGAAACTATCTTTTTATGGAATGGATGGAGTATTAAGTTACACTTCGTTGATTAATCATTTGTTATTCACAAAATTATATATCTAGATTTTCATAATGTCCAAATGCGGCACATGAGAATTCCATTTAAAGATATTTTGTTATCTAAGGCTTCTCACAAAACCTTAGATAAAATGCAATATAATCAATAATTTCCAATGAGTAATCACAAGGGCAATGGACTCTATGACCATTGGACGACATAACAAATTCGTAAAAGCTTAAGCGAAATTCAAAATTTCACAAAAATTCACGCTTACACATTATCCCTATCCGTCGCTCTTATACCCAAAAATATAAGACTATAATTATTCTTATACCTATATATGAAAATATTGATTTTTCAATTTTTTTTTCACCTTCTCTTAAAAATAATAAAAAGATCTCATATTTTATTAAATAATCCGCTCCTATACCCAGTGGCGTATCTAGGAATTTAAGTGAGGGGGTCAAATTTTAAGGCTACAAAAAAAATTGAAAATCACACTATTGAAAATCTAAATTTTAATATTGCATGTATAACCGATTTTTTCTTAGTCTAAGTTCAAACAACAACAACAAATACAACAACAATAATAATAGTAATTAATAATCAAATCTAGTTTTGTAATTATATAACAAAACCTAAGAGACATTCAAAAAATGTGAAGCTTTTATAAAATTTAATGACAAAGATGTATGAATATTCTTGCTTTCCACTTTTTAAACTTTGGGTTTTGTAATTATAAAATGAAACATGAAAAATCTGGTAAAAATATGTAGGGACCAAGTTTTTTATAAAATAAACATTTATTTAGAATAAAATTTCTATAAAATAAATATTTATTTTGAGACGAAGGGAACATAAAATATAAATACATATTTTGAGGGGTCAATTGAAGTAAATATAAGTTGTTCAAAAATATTAAAAAGGTTAAGAAGGGTTTTTGACTTTCTGCTGTTACACTTTGCATCTCTTACCTTTCAATTAATACACTTTGTACCCCTGATTTTTTTTTTTCTTTTTCTTTTAAATTACTCGATAATTTTTTTTTGGAAAAGCGAGGGTGTGCAGTTGCCCATCCTTGCGTCATGCTAGATATGCCCCTGTCTATACCCCATAGTTATAACACTAAAACTACTCTTATACATATGTTTTGAGTTTATGAGATATTGATCTGGGTCTCTTTTTAAGTGTAGGCTTTTGAATCTCAAATGGACTTTTATAAAAAATGATTTAAGGTGAGTGAGCCTCTCATGTAATTATTTCTAATCACAATGGATAAAATTACGTATATAATGATGTCATATTCATTAGAACAATGACATATTACCATCTCATTTAATAAATTACTGTCTTAATCATTAAATTCAATAAAAATAACAATGGTGTAATATTACTATCCATTCAATAAATTACTATATTAAATTGCTCATCTTGTTAAATTTAATTTTTCGTTTTCCATAAAATTATTTTGTACAAACAAAGGATATGTCATTAGAACAATGACATATAACCATCTCATTTAATACACTACTATCTTAATCATTAAATATAATAAATTCAAAAATTGTAAATGGTTAATTTGTAAAAATTATAAAATTTCATAAAATCTGGGGAGAAACTCGTTTCTCCATAATTTATGAAGAAACGGGGCCCGACTTGTCGCACGACAATGCAAGTGATATTCAGAATCAGAAATTTGGCACGACTCTTTTTTCTGGATATCCGTCCCAAGGCTTCTGGATATCCAGAACCTTATGAAAGTGATATCCAGAATCATAAATTTGGCCTTGGTTTTGGCATTTGCCCCAAATTTTTTTTTCTGGATATCTGTTTCAAAGCTTCTGGATATCAATATTCAATGTTTTGGATATTCAGAACCTTATGAAAGTGATATCCAGAATCATAAATTTGGTCTTGGCCTTGAATTTTTTTTTTCTGGATATCCATCCCAAAGCTTCTGGATATTCAGAACACGTTTCTCCATAACATATAGAAAAACGCATTTCTCCACAGACCTACTCATAAAATTTAGGGAGAAATGAATCCTACTCAACAGGTGAATAATAGTAATATACTAAATCAGAAAATTGCAAAGGGTGTCTATTTGTAGTGCACGATAACATCAACATTGCACTCGAAAGCCTTAAAATTGCTGCATTTCAAATCACGTAGGCACTAAAAATTTTTGTAAATGGAGACAAAAAAAAGTTGCACCACATATATATTTTGTTAAATTTTTTGTATCATTTAAACCCTTTAATGATTTTTAAATGGGTACAAAATAAATTGATAGTAAACCCCTACTTTTAAAAATAATTTACATATAAACCCCTACTTTTAAAAATAATTGACATATAAAAGGGAACGGAGGGATAAAACGTCAAACTTCTCTCTGAAGAAATAAACTTCATCTCCGTTGTTTTGTTGGATCTTTTTTCTTAATAATTTAATAACATAATTTTTTGTAATCTCATTGTATTGAGATTATAAACAATTGTTTTGTTGATTTTGTTTATTTTAATTTGTAATTTCGTGGAATTCTAACAAATTCATTATCCTGCCCTTATTCTCGTTAGATTGTTTGTTTTCTTTCATTTGTCGAAAGCTTTTGTCTTCTCTCCTTATTCGGGAGCCTTTGCCTTCTCTCAATTGTGAGATATTTATTTTTCTTCTTGTTACAATGATTGGGATGCTTGATTTCACATTTATTGCCGACCCAAATGCATCATCTTTTTGTGATTTCAACGTCAAACTTTTTCATATAGGGATTTTCAGAAGACCATTATTGAACCGTGTACAAGTTATATTTGGAGAAGTATTTAGGCATGCATCACAAGTCATTGTTCGTTAGGGTGTTCAATAGAGTTTTGGTTCAAGGTTATACTTTAATATTCGAGATGGGTTATATATTTTTTTTGACGGACAATTTGTCGATGGTTGCACGTCTTTGTATAAATTCTGAACTTTTGAATAAGCATCCGATTATTGTGCAGCGCCATCTTCTTCATATATATTAATAAAAGCTTGTGTTGCTTGCTTAAAAAAATAATAATTGAAAACAATAGCAAAAGTAATCTTTTTATTATTTTAAGCAAAGGGCAGCCACCCCCTTCCCATTGTGCCTTGCCGCCATTGTTTCAAACAATGCATAAAATATTTCAAATATTCATCAGATTTATCTATTTATTTATTTATTTATTTTGACATGTAACTAAATGAAGCTTATTTAAATAATTTTGATAATAATGCTAAACGGTTGGGGAAACACAAAATTTGAGAAGAAACGCGTTTTTCCGTAACTTATGGAAAAACGGGGCCCGACTTGTCGCGCGACAAGGCTTCTGGATATCCAGAAGCTTATGAAAGTGATATCCAGAAACCTTCAAAATGAATATTCAAAAACTTTCAAAATGTTTCTTGATATTCATTTGATGGTTTCTGGATATACATTTGAAGGTTTCTGGATATCCAGAAACCTTCAATAAGCAATTTCTGGTCTTGGTCTTGAATTTGGCTTCAAATATATTTTTTCTGGATATCCGCCCAAAGGCTTCTGGATATCTGTTCCAAAGCTTCTGGATATCCAGAACCCTTTGAGACTGATATCCAGAAATTTTTTTCTGGTTATCAAACGCATAACTTCTGGCTATTAAAAACACATTTCTCCATAGTTATGGAGAAACGCATTTCTCAGCATACCTACTCTTACTCTTGGGGAAATTACTTATTTAAAGTTTTGGAGACATCAGACATCATGTTTATGCATATCAGAGAAATGGAACAATTAAGCCGCAAGACATCCTCAAATGCGTACATAATAATGTCTTGTTATTTTTGACTTACTCCACATTATTATTTCTTGACATGAATATATAATTAAATAACGATAAAAAAGTGAAAAAATCATTTTGAAATAAAAAAAATATTAATTAGTTAATGCTAACACTAGCTAGCAATTCATAGAGTCCTAAAAATTTACTACTACAATACAATACAATACAATGAATATATTGACAATATTTCGACAATGTACCTATTTCTCATTTTTTTTTATGAATTTCATGGAACCTAACAACGGAAAGTTTTAGATGTTTATGATGGTTCTTGCTTAATGAATATCATCTTTCATAAGTTAAGATTTCTTCTACTATTTTATTTATCACAACTTATATTATAAACACTTCAACGACTTACAATTGTATTAGTAAAATTACTCATATTAATATGGGCGACATCAGGACTAATATGAGCGAACGTATATACAGATATATAAATCATTTGAACACTTAATTTGATGTTTGTAATAATGGAATTCTTTCATGACAAACTCAAATGATCATGTGAGAAGACAAAATTTATCTTACTCCATTTGTCTCAAAAAAAAAAAAAAAAAAAAATCATCATAATTGTCTTTCTTGGTCAATTCTAATACATTTGCACAAAAATTTATTGGAATATAACTATCCTATGAAATTTTTGAAAAATCATTATTAATTTTAATGATGCATCATTAGTAATTGGTCAAAGTTCAACATATTTATTCAAGAAAGAAAAAATAGGACAATTAATTTAGACGAATGTAATAATATATCATATATGTATATTGTAAATATGATATGAAATGTGATAATTGAATTTTAGAAAATATCTTTTACTTTTATTTTTAGGGATAGAAAAATATTGGATTAACAACCACAAAAGTAATTTTAAAGTTTTTTTTTTTTTTGTCAAAGAAGAGTTAGTTTCATAACATTCATTATGGGGGTAAAATCTAAGTCCCACTTTGTGGTTGACCAAATGTCAATCTTTTTCTTCATAACTCTATTTTTTTTAATTTAAATTATACTTATAAATTGGTTAGCAATAATATTTTGAACAAATTTCAAAAAAGTCTAAATCTTAGGAAAGCACAGTTTTCCAAGTAATTTGGAAAAACTAGTTTTTAAAAATGCTCAGTGACATTTTCGTAATTAAATGAAACTTTTTAAAAAACGCACGATGACATTTTTGTAAATAACTGATTTTTTTTTTAAATGACGCGGTGGCGTTTTCGTAAATAACCAGAACTTATTAATACCTTTGGCACTTTTTTATACCAAAAACTGACATTTTTTAATGATGCACATGACACATTTTTAACACTAACACTGCTCCACTATTTAACAATAACAATTTAACTAGAAAACACCAATTGACACAATTTACACTAGACCTGGCACTAAAATACACTATTTCTGTTTTTGAAAAAGTGTCAGTTAATTACAAAAATATCATCGTGCATTTTAAATGAAGTTTTAGTTAATTATGAAAATACCACCGTGCATTTTTAAAATTAGTTTTACCTAAGTATCTGAAAAAAACTAATTTTTCATAAGACTTACTAAAAAATATATACTTAAAAAATAAACAAATTTCAAGAATGTGCATTAATCCCATTAGAAAGTGGGGTTGTTTGAAAGGGAAAAATAAATGCCAAAATCTGCTGAGAAATGTGTTTCTTCGTAATTTATGGAGAAACGTGTTTTAAATATCAAATTCACTCGCAAACACAGAAGCTCCATGGCTGGCTCCCCAATCTTCGTCCTCACCTAGCCTTTTCCTCACCGTCGACCACACCCAACCTCAACCTTCACCACCGTTCTTCTCCGATCTCTGCGAAAAGCTCCTGCAATAGATTACGCCTCTGGGACGGCGAATCCAACACCCGTAACAAAATCAATAATCAAAAACGGTCAATTAGATAGAACAAAAATTGGATAAGAAATTGGACAGATACTTACGCGTTGAAGCTTTCTATCGATTTCCTGAGTAAGAGCGGTGTGATAAGCGGAGCTCCGGGGAGTTGAAGAAACTAACGGCATTTTCGATCAAATGGATTTGGTTGTTCACACAGACATTTTTTTTCTGGATATCCGTCCCAAGGCTTCTGGATATCCAGAACCTTTTGAAAGGATATCCAGAACCTTTTGAAAGGATATCCAGAAATTTTGTATTGGCCATGAACTTGGCCCATGGAGAAACGGGTATTCAGAACCTTTTGAAAGGATATTCAGAACCTTTTGAAAGGATATCTAGAAATTTTGTATTGGCCATGACCTTGTCCCATGGCCTTGGCTTGGGCAATTCTAAATTTCTGGTTATTCAATATTTAAATGTTCTGGATATCCAGAACTCTTTGAAATTGATATCCAGAATTTATTTAAGTTGATATCCAGAAAGTTGGTATATGTTGGTCCCATTTTAACATAACTTCGGATATCATGATCAAAGGGTTCTGGATATCCAGAACCTTTGAGTCTGATATTCAGAACCTTAGAAAAAACACGTTTCTCCATAACTTATGAAAAAACGTGTTTCTCAGCGGACCTATATAAAACAAATTGATTCTTTGTAGATATTTATCCTTATATGTAGTACTCCTATTTCTATAAATCACTAGACTAGTAGATACTACGATTAAATTAAATTAAATTTTGTTATATAGTTTTGGTAGATCGTTAATTTTGAGCTAAATATAAACACATATCATTTTCATAGGTTTTAATTTCATTGTCTACTCCAAAAATTTGGACAAGTCTTACTATCTTCTAAAGTTTATTTTATCTCACTTATTCCTTTTTGTCAAATATATATATATATATATATATATATATATATATATATATATATATATGAAATAACAATTTACCCCTAAATCTTCTTCTAATTATTAAATTAGTCATTTAAAAAATCTAAGATTAAAATTTTAATTTCATTTGAATAAATTTGACAAAGAAGAATAAGAGGGACGAAACAAAAACCTCAGGGGTGCACGTCAAAATTAACCCCATTTTAATACTCAAAAATGACATGGTTTTCTAATATGCCTAAACATTTCCACATTTTGGCTATAATTTTACCAATTTTGTGGCAAAAATAGGAAATACTTAATATTGTCAAATGAAATTTGACTTTTTGACAAATGATGTTACCACTAATAATGCTTAGGTTACAATTATGGAACTTACTTAAACAAAGTCAATAATATTATAGCTATTACTTTCCTATCAATATTTACCATTTTTGTGAATTAATTTAAGAATAAAATTGAATTTGACAGCTATGTGCAGTTGTGCACTACGTTGATAAATATGATTTGACATCGTTGTACACGTAATTACATAAATATTCACAGTTTCGTGATTTAACATCTGAGTTAATTTTACTTTTTAGAATATAGTGCATTGAATTGAGATTTATAAAATATGGGCAAAGTTAATACAACAAATTGAAATACGTGAACATATTATGTTAAACAATCTGAAAGCATTTCAAGTTTACAATTGAATTAATAGGAGTACTTCAACCTGTTTTTTTTTTTTTTTTTTTTACATTTATGTTTTTTTCCTGCTGAATTTGTTCTAAATATAATAACATGTACGATGCTTCTTCCCGCCTCGTACTCTTTCCATCTCATTATAAATGTCACATTTTCATTTTGGTATATGTGCTAAAATAAATGTCACATTTTCAAATAAGAAAATGGTTTTAGTGTAATTTTATCGTTATACATGCATTGTACAAACAAGTAAAATGCATTCGTTAAAAAAAAAAAGTCAAATATAACATTTTTAAGAAATGAATTGAGTAAGTAATGAAATACTAGTCAATAATGAAGCCACAGTTAATTAAATTATGGGTTCACTTGGCCCCTTAACTATTTTCATATTGGACTTGCAATTTTTTGAAGAATAACACTAAATATATATACTATATTTGTGTCAAGTTTTATATCATAAATATATATTAATGCAATTTTATAATAATACATACGATATAAAATAAAATAGAACACCTTCTTTAATAAAAGAAGCAAGTTAATTGAAATTAACTTGTCAAACAAGACAAAAAAACAATTAAAAATTGGGATAAAAGGAATAATATATACCACCCTATATCTTTGGAAAAACAATTAAACGTTTGCCAAATTTAATAAATAGCTTCCTTTGGCTCCTGATCTACATGTCACATTTCACTAAATATTTGGTCAACAATAGTTATCAAATTATGACTAAAATTTATAATTCCAATTTTTACCCTAGTATTATGACAATTTATTTTTTCATCCATAAATACCACCACCTTTCAACAAATTCCTCTCCAATTCTTTCATTCCCATTCCTATCTCTCTCTCTCTCTCCTCTCTCCTCTCTCCTCTCTCCTCTCTCCTCTCTCTCTATACGTACGTACACACAGTCTCTAGATTACTTGAATAACTTGTCTTCAAGCAAATAAAACCTTTACATATAAAAGATTGATAAATTAGATTGGCATTATTGCGTATTGGTCTGGCCGGAATTATGTTGACGTGTCGGAAGATAGGCGACTTGTTACATGGATTGAAGGCGGTGATACTAATGGTATTGGTTCAGATATCATTTGCCGGCGTCAATGTCTTCTACAAACTTGCTATCGCCGATAACTTTAACCTTAGGGTTCTCGTTGCCTATCGCTTCATCTTTTCCGCTGCTGTCATGGTTCCGCTTGCCCTCTACGTTGAAAGGTTCTTCCACCTCTATTAATTACTTCTACTACGACTTAAGTAATACGGAGTATTCATTTTGAATTAATAATCTTTATATTGAAACGCTCAAAAAGAAAATTAATAACCATTATATTGGGACGTAGGGAGGGAGTATATATTTTTAACAAGTAGGCATCGGGAGTATATATTTTGACTTTAATTTTTTTTATTTTTTTTTGATAAGCTAAGGTTGTTATAATCTGTGCAGGAATAAAAGACCACCAATGACTTGGACTTTACTTTTTCAAGGCTTTCTGAGTGGACTATTTGGGTAATTGTGTAATATTTGTCATAGTTTAATTTAATTCACTAAATTATGTGAATTTTGAGAAAAATCATTCACATAATTTTGTCAAATTTCAATAAAATTGATTCTAAAAGTCAAATTAGTACATTTATTTGACATAATGTATTCTAATATGAATAAATGACATCTATAAGGGTAATTATTTGCTGAAATTTGAAATTTGGTTAATTAATATTTCAGTGGACCATTGTATCACAATCTCTACGCAGAGATTTTGGCCTTAACGTCCGCAACATTTGCAGCCGCCTCAACCAACCTCATCCCGGCCTTCACTTTTGTTATCGCAGTACTCTTTGGGTACGTAATCATTATAAACAAGTAACTCACTCCGTCTTTAAATAAATGAATGTCCAAATTTACTTTTTATTAAAAACAAATTTTACAATCATTTTAGCTAATATTAACTCAAATTTTTTAACAATTTACATGAAAATGGCACTTATAGGTTGGAGAAGTTGGGGTGGAGAACAGCAGCAGGGAAAGCTAAAGTGTTGGGCACATTATTGGGCATTGGTGGTGCTATGTTGCTCACCTTTTACCATGGAATAAATGTCGACCCCTGGAAATCCCCCGTTGACCTTTTGACTTTGGTTGACCATGACCATAGTCAACACGGGGCGGCTGCACAATCCCAACTGCCCCATTCTAGTAACATGGGGTTGGGTGCAGTTTTTGCTCTAGGCAGTGTCACGTGTTTTGCCTTATGGTTAATCATCCAGGCTAAAATGGGTGAGGCATGTCCTTGCCCTTATACAAACACAGCAATTACGGCAGTAATGGCGTCTATACAAGGAGTTGTGTTTGCCCTAGCCACTGTCAGAGATTGGGATCAGTGGAAACTGGGATGGAACATCAAACTTTATACCGCTGTTTATTCTGTATGTAACAAATATTAAATTTATTTGCTAATTAATTCATATGATAATATAATATGTCATTAACTTATTCGTTGGTGACGTATATATTTTAGGGAAGTGTGGCGTCGGGGTTGATGTATTCATTAATGGCATGGGCTGTACAAATGAGAGGACCCCTATTTGTATCGGTTTTTAACCCTTTGATGCTTGTTCTTGTGGCTATTTCTAGTTCTCTCCTGTTGGAGGAACCGTTACACTTGGGAAGGTACAATGTACTCACTTTCACTTAAATGATCAGTGTGAATAATTATCTTTAACCAAATATTAATGTCAATCTAACTATTCTAATGATTTTTTTTGGCAGTGTGCTAGGGGCAATATTGATAATATGTGGATTGTACGTGGTATTGTGGGGGAAAGGGAAAGAGATGAAGAAGATGTTGCAGCTGGTGCCGGAAGGTGTACTATCAACACCACCGGAGGAAGAATTGAGCGAATCAAAACGAGTGGAGTCTACACTCGAGGAAGAGCTTAGTGAAGCAAAACGAGTTGAGATTCATGAAATCTCTCCTTTTGCAGAGAAAAATGCTAGCACCCATGATCATAGTATACACATTTCCATATCCGAGGATGAAGGCGTAGGGAAAGATGAAATAATATTGCCAAGGACTGATTAAGCAAAACGAGTTGAGGAATTAAAATTGAAATTAATTTGTGGGAAAAGTCTAAATATATATTTTCTGGTGGAAGAGAAACTCAGAAGGATGTCACATTATAGTGTTAAAAAAGGCTAGGGGATTTTATGGTGTTAATAATATTTATCTCTAGCTAGGGTAGTAATTTGTAGGTTGTGTGTGGAGTATTTATGGGTTGTACAATCTTTGTTG
Source organism: Adenophora triphylla var. japonica (assembly GCA_022495995.1). Taxonomy (NCBI): domain Eukaryota; kingdom Viridiplantae; phylum Streptophyta; class Magnoliopsida; order Asterales; family Campanulaceae; genus Adenophora; species Adenophora triphylla. The sequence continues at coordinate 158,563 of JAFEMH010000675.1, forward strand.
CTAAGAGTACTATAAAATTCCAGTGTCTACAAATAAAACATACTTGCTATAGATGAGACTATCTTGAAATGAAAGGTTAATTTTATTTATTTTCCATGACTAATATTTATCTTGAAATCCTATAAGTAAAGATAAATTGTTAAGAAAATAAGTTAACCCTCTTAGAGTTGACTCAAAATGGGTTAAAAGTTTGAAATATTTAATATTTTAATGATTAATCAGTGAATATAGAAAACCGAATAAAGTTATTATTCGTGGAACAATACAAACAGAATAAATTTTAAAGGGGTGTAAGTGCATTTATATATATAAAAAATTAACTATTAACTGAAATTACGACAAAGGGAGTGAGTCTTCCCTACTTTTGCTCGTCCGGCCTCCTCGTCATTCCCACTATGTCGGTATATAGATACTCCAAATTGCAATTAATAAACTTATAGTACAATTTTATTTTGTAATTATCACGAGAAAATTGTGAACTTCCTATAACAAAAATGGAAAGGAATCTTTACTATTCCCTCCACTCATTCTCTCTCCTACATTATTTTAATACTTACAACACCATTATAATTTACTATTCCCTCCACTCATTTTATCTCCTATTTTATTTTCACACTCACAACAGTTTCAGTATAATACTCTCCTTAATTTACGTGAAAAGTCAAACTAGACACCAAGGTCCGGGACGGAGGGAGTATATTAGAGCGAAATAACGATTGACCCAACAAAACTAAATGCAATGCCGAGCAAGACATATCTCAAGGCCGAGGAAGGCCTCCATATCAAAGAGAAGGAGCCCTCCTCGGTTATAAACTTAACAAAGAAATGGGCTTCCCCATACTTACTACTCTCCTACTCGGCCCAACCTAGGCCAACCAGGCCATATACGATGAGGAGCCCTCCTCACAGGCGCACGTGCAGAAGAATACTCCCTCTGTCCCGTCCGACTTAGGACGTTTTGCCATTTTGGGCGTCCCACCCGACTTAGGACGGCCCAAAATGGAAAGTTTATATTACTTTTATATTAAATGGGACCCAGTTGTCATACTCACAACAATAATCCCATCACTATTTATCCCACTCATTCTCTCTCCTATTTAATTTTTCACACTCACAACACATCCTCCACTCATTCTCTCTCCTAGTATTATAATAGTATTCCTTAATCTCCGTGTCGGGAGTGAATGTCCTAAGTCGGACGGGACGGAGGGAGTATTATTTATCCAATCCTACTCAAATAAGGATTGTGAACTATTATAATCCTCATTGGAGTAAAATCTTATCTCCATGCATTCCTATCCAACAAGGATTATACAATGATATGTCTATATATACAAGCCATAATTCACATTATTTTGATAACACGTCTTTTGACTCTAAACTCTTGTCAATTGATTTCTCTCTCTAAACACAACTACTTACTCTCACGCCGGAGGCGAGCCCCGGCTTAGTTTACACGTTTGTTCATCTTTTTCAGGCTATTCAATCATCCAGGATACAACATGCCGCTGGATCCGAACGTTTTTAGCATCATCAGTTTGGTTCCATTGCCGGGAAATGATTCGAAAACACCCATTGAATAGCTTGAAAAATCTATTCGCCTGAAAATTCTGTTCGCTTGAAAATTTCGTTAACCTGAGTAGCTTGAAAAGTCTATTCGCCTGAAAATTCTGTTCGATTAAAAATTCTGTTTGCCTCTCTTAATCCCAATGGAAGACGAACTCACCGCTAGTATTACTCCTAATGGGGATCATATTCATGTGGAAGAGAATCATGGGAGCAGTAGGACTGCTTTTCCTCTCAATAATGGGGAAATGTCTCCTCCACCACCCCTGATTGATGGGCTGCAGCCCCTGGGGATGAGTCTGCGTTCCAGGGGGCAGCCCGTAACCGAGGTAGTCATGACAAACCCTCCTCGTCGGCGGCGCCGAGGAAGTCCTGTCGACAGCCAGACGACGTGAAATGCTGCTCAGGGAGGAGTTGGGGCTTCTACCCAGCAAATTGATCATAGAACTCTATTGCACCAACAGATGGAAACACTGCAACACATTTATGAAACACAAAATGCCTTGCTACAGTTAGATCCTAAGCACTCGATGGCTGAATTCATGAGGCCTACGAGGCCTGGAAATTCCTTTAGAGGGGAAAGACATCTTGACAGGCGTGTGTGAATGTGTGCCCCAAATTTTGTGTATTTGGTAATTCACGCGAGTTTGAAGACATCCGGTTTAATTTGAAAAATGGAGTCGCCACGCCATTTTGATTACCTCAAAACATTGAAAAAAAGGTTTTATGGGTTCGGAGGTTAAGTTACCCCTTGGGAAGAACGGATCGTCGTTCACCCAAGGTGCCTTGCCGGAGCAAGTCTCCCAAGATCCCATTAATCGTGCTTGCTTGCGTGCTTTCTTGTGTGCATGTGTTTGAAAATAAGGGGAGGGAATGTCCCAAGTCGTCTTCCGGACGTACAAACCATTTATTGGTTGTCGCTCGGGATTTCTTGGATTTTATGTATTCGGGATTATGATCCCGCCCTCATCTTGGACTTGTGATCATCGCATTTTTGGACCTTGGGACTTGCGTGATCGAGAGAATGACTCTCTTTATAGTCAAAGATGAGGTTCCTTAGAAAAGGAGGGTCCTTAGCCCATCAATCCTACACTTTAAGATGGTCGAGCTCATATAGATGCTTCATACTCATCTTAAGTGATAATAGGAGATATAGGGTTCAAAGGTGTCCCTTTCTAAAGAGATTATGAAACCTTTATGGAAGGAACGATGTAAAGACAGGATCTTTTACATCGGTTCGTTCCGAGGTTACTAATGGGGGAATGGGGGAAATGTATGATAAAAATGACACTTTAGTGAAAAGATGACATTTTTGGGTTGCAAATGATGCATTTGATTCAAAGAAATGATCTTTATTGCAAATGATGCATAAAGATATGATTTTTATGCAAATGATGCATTTTTATGAAGAAATTGGAATTCATTATGCAAATGATGCATAAAGATTGCATTTTGAAAAGCATATGATGCTAGTTTATGGTAAAGACATGATCTTTAAAGCAAATGATGCTTGGAAAAAAGATTTTGAATGCAAAGGATGCATTTTTATTGAAAAAGATTGGATTTTTATATGCAAAGGATGCATAAAGATGACATTTTTATTGGAAAATGGGGGTTTTAGGTGCAAAGGATGCACCTTTATGGGGAAAGACTACATTTTTATGACAAATGATGTCTAATGCATGCAAAAGGGGAAAGGGGAATATAAAGATATGATCTTTAATCTACCAAGTCCCAAGCAATATAAAGGCAATGCAATGAGCAATTTATAAAGCTATTAGGATGCAAGGTTAGGGCGTGCGAGGTTACCAATGGCTTCCTTCTTCTTTGGATGGAGCTAGGAGGAGAGGTTGATCTTGGATCTTTAAGGAGGAGGGAGGTAGCTTCTTGGCCTTCTTCTTCACTTTCTTGGACTTCCAGCAGCTCCTTGGGAGGATTTCTTCGTAATATGAGAGATTGATGCCTTTTGTGGATCATTAAAATGGGTAGAGGAGGGCTCTATTTATAGGTAATCTGGAGAGAGCGAATGAAGCCGTGCGGCCAGAGGTCGCGAGCTAATGCAGCCGTGCGGCATTATCCACAATGAGTCAACACTTCTAGAACCATGCAAGGTGGCAAATTCTAGAAGGCTCCTCCTAATTAAGAAAAACATGTTTCTTAATTAGGAAGGATTCCCTTCAGCCCTTAATTAATTAAAAACAGTTCCGGAATGTTTCCGGAACACTAGGAAGGTCTGGGGAATTACCGGAAAACTTACCGAAATTGCCGGGAAATTTAACCGGAAGGCATGAGCCGATTTGGGTACTTACGAAGCCCTCGGCAACGTCACTTGCAAGGCGAGTGGGGTTGTCGATAGAAAAGGATCCGATCTGGCGAATGCTGAGACGGATTGGGTGACCAAGGTGGTCGAGTGGCTGAACCTCTGGAAGGCTACCTACGTATCCCGGAGGAATCAAGCCAGGCCGTAGTTCGGAATAGGATCCGCTGAGGAATGGAGAAGAGAAAACTGGTCTCTTGCTGGGGAAATAGAAGAGAGAATGACCTAGGAGGTCAAACAATTGATCCTACTGGGGATATGCTAGAAGTGACCAAGGTGGTCGGATAACAAAGTCTCTTATGAGGGACTACTTCATCACTGAGGAGTGACGGAGGAACAGGGTGACCAAAGTGGTCGGATGGCTGGACCTTTTATAAAAGGCTACCTACGTATCCCGGAGGAATCAAGCATTGATCGTAGTTCAAGCATCACTAGATAGTTAGGAACGATGTCTAGGATCCTTGAAGGTTTTGACAATTAATGGAGGTTGTCACCTGACATTATTTCATTCCAACGGAAGCTAAAGCTTACGGCGCTATCTCTTTTTGACAGAGATAGAGGGAGCTAAAGCAAGTTGACGTTATTTCTTTATGACGGAAATAACGGAGACTAAAGCTTACGGCGCTATCTCTTTTTGACAGAGATAGAGGTAGCTAAAGCTAGAAGAACTTAAGTATACTTCACTATTCGGGATAGAGGTAGCTTAAGCTAAGAGGAACTCGAGCATACGTCACTATCCGGGATAGAGGTAGCTTAAGTTTAGAGAAACTTTAGCATACTTCACTATTCGTGATAGAGGTAAGCTAAGTTTAGAGTTCTTGACAATTCGGAGGTTGTCACCTAGCGTTATCCCGTTATAACGGAATTAACGGAGGCAACTGGGAATAAAGCTTAATTGCTTAGCAGATAAGGGATATCTTCGGGAAAAGATGTTATCTTAGTTAAAAGATAACGGGAATTGCATGCCCAAGTGGAAGGTCCAGGGGCAGGATTGTAATTTTCTGCTCAGAGCGAATGAGGCCGCCCGGCATGAGATGGAGAAAAAGAAGCCGTACGGCTAGAAGCTTGATTTTTCCAGATTATTTAAAATCAGATTTGAACGGGCCATTGGGCATTACTGCAGCCCAAGAACGCAGAGAGAGAGAGAGGAGGGAGAGAAATTTCGAATTCCTTCAAATCCCTTGCTTCCCTTTGATTGGAATGGATCCGGAGGGCAATCCTATACCGAGGCAAGCAAGAAGAAATATCTCCGCGGCCGCTTGGAGGAGGAGGAAAGAACTCGTTCGAACGGAAAGAAAGTATGACTTTCTTACGCCTCCGTCGGAGCTTTACCCGGGGAGAAGAGAGCACAAATCGACGAACCCGCGTCCGGTTGGGGTAAGCATTCTTATTTGGCTCAATTCCGTCGATTTTGATTGAATTTTGAATGACTTAGGGCTTGACCCGAACTTAGGAATTTTCTAGGATTTTCCTAGGATTTTTGAATGACTCTGAGACATTGATGAATAACCTATGAGGCTAAGAACATGCAATGTGCAATTTGTTTGACAAAAATAGTGAGAATGACCCACTTTTTTCTCGCAAATAAAGTAAGAATGAAAAATTGTTTAAAGTGAGACGGAGTTCTTGCATGTGCTAGAACTAGGTCAAAATTTTGAGAAAACATGATTTTGGAAGATGAAAAGGATTCATGCATGCCATTTTTGAAAGAATAATGCTTATGTGCAAAGAATTGTGAAAATTGTGATTTTTGTACTTTAGGAAAGCAATGGGACTTGACATGACGCGTTTCAAGTGATGAAAGACGTGTTTTTTTTTTCATGCAAATGATGCTAGAAAAACTTTTGTGAATGATTTTCTTTTGAAAATATGTGCACTTTAGTGAATATATGCATGCTTTTGAAATGAGATGAAGGACTGACACATTTCTTTTTGCTGTGCTTGTCTACAGGAGAACAAGTCTAGAGGACCATCAGAGATTGCAGTCAGACTTTGGCAGAGGATGCCAGATTTCGAGAAGAATGGGGTGAACCCCAAGGATTTGGTGAGGGAGGCTAGCGTCTATGAGCTGAGCAGTGATGAAGAAGAAGAAGAATCGGAGGCCTAGGAGGTCTCTAGAGTGGATTTAGGAACAAAACAAACAATGAACACATTTTTATGCACATTTTGTTTATTTTTTGCTTTATTTGGGCGCCGATGGGGCGAAGACATTGTATTTATGCTTTATTTACTTTTCTAATTCATGCTTTTTTAATTTGCATATTATCTGAGCCTTGGGGCGATTTTTTTTGCTTGGAATCGGGGCTGAAACTGGGCCAAAATGATTTATAATGGTGTATAAATGCTTGAATGGCTTCTGGATATATTTTTGTACAGGTTTTGGTTGAAAAAGTGGGGTGAAAACTCCCTTGGGCAGCAACTTGGTTGCTGCAGAATTTTTTCTGCAGATGGCTAATGTAGCCGTGCGGTTTTGTCCAGAGGGCAAATGAAGCCGTGCGGCTCACAGTTCTGTCTGAACTGGTTATTTTCTGAATAAAAGCAAGGCTTGGCCATTTCACTTCATTTTCAACCTAGACTTGTCCCAACTGTTCCCAGAGCACATTTTGGACCTAAAAGCACCACCTTTGATCATTTTGCGATGGAGAAGCCCGTTAGATTGCAAAGGGGGAAGCGAGACCGTTTTCTGTCCGATCTTCAATCTTGGGTGAGACACAACTTCCAATCTCATAGGGGGCTGCTTGATTCTTCCTTCAAGATCAAGTCTTTATGGCATTTGAGGGATCTCCCGCCCGATTGGGACCTTTTGAGAGCCGCAGCAAAGTTCTGGGACGTCCGGAGACATGTTTACTGCTTTTCTTACAACGAGATTGTCCCGACGCATGAAGACTTCCGAGCCTTGATTGGGGGTCCCGAGATTGAGGCTATATCAATTCCGCTGATCGGAGACGTGCCGGTGGCGGTAAAGCTTGCATCTTTTCTGCAGATTCCTTTGGGGGAGGCTGAGGGCCGGGATGATGATAGCCCCGGACAGGATTGACCTTTCTGATATCCCGGGCAGGTTTGGGTCTCCAGATATGGCTGCGACCATGGTGGCTATGGATGCCTTTATCCTCTGCGTATTCTCTTCTCTGTTCACCGCTGAGTCCGTGGGGATCTGTCATGGTTGTCTCTTGAACATGGTTAGAGACTGCAGGGCTGGGAAGGATATTGTCCCGCTGGTTTTGGGAGAGACATTGCATGGGATTGACAGGATGGCTCGGGGAGACCATTTCATGAGATCAGGAGTCCGCCGTGCCGACCTTATGGCTGCCGAGAGGCTCGGGGCTTTGCCAGGGGCTTTGCCGACTCGGTGCCCTTGGGTGATTTCTCGGAGAGGTGCACCTAGGCAACGGGACCGCAGTAGGCTGGGAGATGATGATGGCTAGGCTAGCCACTTCGGACATGCGTTGGTGGATACCACATTGGAGGTTGCGTACCCGGGAGGACATTTCGGGAGTCCTATCTTTGTGAGGGTTCCGTGGTTCTGGCTGGTCGTCCTTCTATATTCCCTGCTTAGTATCCAGGCAGTTTGGGGCTTTACAGGAGCCATTGAGTGATTGGGAGGATATTCGCACCATGGAGGTGGTGTCATTGGACATGAGAGATCCAGCCAGCTTCTCATTTTTCTCGAGGGCTTGGACATATGCTGCTTTCCCACCCAGGGCTATCTTCAGGAGCAGGAAGATTACCATCTTGACCACTGTCTACTTGGGCAGTACGAGAGGGAGATGGGAGCGACTCGTGTCATCTTGGAGGAGAGACGTCGAGCTTTATTGGGGGCTGACTGCGACTCGAGTAGGACTACGAGGAGGCGAGGCTAAGGCGAGTCGCCATAACCGGTCGGGTGACCTGATCGAGACATGGAGGCTCGGTACAAGAGGTTGTCCGAGGTTGCTCCTTTGGCGAGGCTCAGAGGGAGGAGGTGCGGGCTCGTGCTCGGGTAGAGAGAGCACTTATTGACACGGGTTTGGTGGAGGCTCCAGTGAGGATACCGGAGGTCGGGATGAGGGATACCGATATCATAGATAAAAAGAGGAAGAAGACTCGACGGGGCCGAGGAAAAGGGAAGAAGACCAAAGAAGACTCAGCGAATGACGATTGACAAATCTTTTCTTAGGATCTTCTTATTGCCATTTTGCAAACACATTAGTTTATTTAGGCATTTTATTGTATTTTAGATCTTTGTAGCAGGTTAGCAGAGTAAATAGGTAGACCGTGCTTGAACTCATCAAGAAGTTTTTAACTTGTAATGAACAAGAAATATTATTTTAGAAATTAATCAAGACACATTTCATGGAAATTCAAATGTCTTATTGATTGGGACCCGTTTTATGAAAACTGAAATACCCTTTATTATTTAGGACGCACTTCATGGAAGCTTGATTGTCCTTTTTATTGTTTAGACCGAACCATATATGGCTGCCTACGTTCCCCTTTTACAAGAAAGACTAAGGGGCTCAGGTCTTCGTAGTTCATTCGGTGAACCTTTCTTTTTTTCTTTTTTTTTTTTTATGTGCGGCCACTGTTTTTGCCTAGACCGCCCTTTTTAGGGTTTTCACTAATTTGGACATTACTCTTTTTGCACTAAGATTTTTTTTTATGTGCAACCCTGTCTTTTGCCTAGACCGCCCTTTTTGGGGTTTTCAGCCTAGCTGGGTATTACTCTTTTTGCACTTTTTTTTATTTTCCTTTTAGACATAGTATCTTTTGAGCTTATCACCGTTGACTGGGTGGACAAAGGGATTGCCGTCCAGGTCTGCAAGCTTCATGGCTCCTCTCGATAGTATCTTCTGCACCACATAAGGGCCAATCCAAACGGGTTCCCATTTTCCCGTGGGGTTATCTCTGTAGGGGCTTCACTTTCAACACTAAGTCACCTTCTTTGATGTCTCTGGCCTTGACCTTTTATCAAACGCTCTGGCCATCCGCCTCTGGTAGGCTCGGGTGTGTTCCATGGCTTTTAGCCTTCTCTCGTCAAGCAGGGCTAACTCATCATGCCGGCTGCGCAACCATTCTACTTCATTGACACTGGTTTCCAGGAAGACCCTTAATGACGGGATTTCCAACTCCACCGGTAACACTGCTTCCATCCCGTAGGTTAAGGCAAAAGGAGTTTCTCCTGTAGCCGTTCGACAGGACGTTACGTAGCCCCAGAGTGCCAAGTGCAGCTTTTCGGGCCAATCACGACCACGGGTGGCCATTTTCCGGATGATCCATTCGAGCGTCTTATTAGCAGCTTCCACGGCTCCATTAGTCTGAGGTCTGTACGGAGACGACTTGTGGCGAGTGATTCTGAATTCTGACAGCAACCTATCGCAGTCCCCTTCAAAGTGCGACCCATTATCGGAAATGATCTCGTTGGGCACCCCATACCTGCACATTATGTTTTCTTTGATGAATTGGGCCACTTTTCTGGAAGTGAGGACCTTGTAGGACTTGGCCTCTACCCACTTGGTGAAGTAGTCGATGGCTACTAGCACAAATTCATGTCCATTGCTTCCTGTCGGGGCTATTTTCCCTATCACGTCAATACCCCAAGTTGCAAACGGCCAAGGAGTCGTCATGCAATACAGGTCATGAGGCGGGAGATGGTTGAGGTTGGCAAATCGCGGCACTTGTCGCATGCTCGGACGTGCTTTGGACACGGTCTGTTTCCATGGAAATCCGGTAGTAACCCATTCTGAGGATCACTTGCATCGGGGCTCGGCATTCATATGAGGACCGCAGGACCATTGTGGACTTCGGTCATCAACTCTTTGGCCCTTTCTTGAGTGACGCACAAGAGGAGTGGTCCTTGGTACCGCTTCTTGTATAGGTTGCCTCCTAGAATGACATAATGGGAGGCCAACCTTTTCAGGGCTTGTAAGCTCTTGGCTCTGACACCTTCTTTTGGTCTACCTTCTTTGTCTCCGAAAGCCGACTCTCCATCTTTGAGGAACTGGTAAATTTGATTGTACCGGGGTTCCTTTATAGGCTCGGGTCCCAGGTCTACTTCACAACGGAAAGGTGGGGCTTCTCTTCTACCCACTCGAAAGGGTTTTATGGCTTTTCCCTCGGGGATCTCTACCAATGAGCTAGAGTAGCTAAGGCATCTGCGAATCTGTTCTTTTCCCTTGGCAAGTAGTGGAAGGTCACTTCTCCGAACTGTCCGATCAACTCCTCCATATGGGCATGATACCGCCGTAGGTTAGGGTCCACGGTCTTCCACTTGTTGGAAACCTGGTTGATGATCGTGGCCGAGTCTCCGTAAACTTCTAGCTCCTTGACATTCCTTTCTAAGGCGGCTTCCAAACCAAAGCAATGCGAGGCTTCATACTCGGCAACATTGTTCGTGGCGGGGAAGTTCAACTTGAGGGCTATGGGTGTATGCTCATCTTTTGGATCGACCGGTAGCATCCCGATACCGTTTCCTCTTTTGTTAAGCTGGCTCCGTTAAAGAACAATTGCCATCGGTTTTCGTGCTCGACCGCAAAGATCCCTTCATCCAGGAATTGGGGTTCGTGCCCTCTGTCTTCATTCTTTGGGAAAGTTTGCCGGGTGGTCGACAATGCTTGACCCTTGATGGCCTTTCTGGTCACATAGTTGATGTCGTACTCTGCTAAGAAGAAGGACCACTTTTCCAGATGCATCGAGAGGGAAGGCTTATCAAAGATGTATTTGATGGGGTCCATTTTTGAGACCAAATTCACGGGGTGGGCTTGCATATAATGCTTCAACTTGCCGACTACCTGGACCGCCCTGCACGAGGTCTTTTCACATGCTTTGAGTAATTGAGCTCACTTCCCTGTAGCTTCCAGTGACAAAGTAAATGGCGTTTCTACCCGAGAGTCTTTCTTCTCCCGAGCAAGCATAGCCCCAACCGCCGTATCGGTGACGGTGAGATAGAGCGAGAAGAGGTTTTCTGTCTATGTGGGGGCATAGTACCGGAGGATGTACCAAGTATGCCTTGATCTCGGTCAAAAGCATCCCGGCATTCTTCGGTCCATTACTGTGTCTACGTTCTTCTTCATGAGCTTGAAGATGGGCTCGCACATAGTGGTCAACCGATTGACGAAACGGCCGATGTCTTTGCGGTTTTCCCATAAAGCTCTTGACTTCTGTCTGGGTCCGAGGTGGCCTCATATCCATAATGGCTTTGATCTTTTGGGGGTCAACTTCGATACCTCGCTCCGTGACCATATACCCAAGCACTTTTCCCCTTGTCACTCCGAAGGTGCATTTAGCAGGGTTTAGTCTCATGGAATGTTGTCTCAGCCTCTCAAAGAACTTCCGCAGGTCAACAAAGTGCTGCCCGTCCTTGCCTTTGGAGTGGATTATCATGTCGTCTACGTAGACCTCAATCTCCTTGTGGATCATGTCATGAAAAAGCGCGGTCGCTGCCCTTTGGTAAGTAGCCCCGGCGTTCTTAAGCCCAAATGGCATCACTGTATAACAGTAAGTTCCCCACAGTGTGGTGAAGGCTGTCTTTTCTTGGTCTTCCTCGGCCATCTTGATCTGGTTGTATCCTGCAAAGCCATCAACGAAGGATTTGACTTCGTAGTTGGCAGTGGAGTCCACCAGGATGTCTATGTTTGGCAAAGGATAATCGTCCTTGGGGCTGGCCTTGTTTAGATCTCGGAAATCCACACAGCAGCGCACCTTCCCATTGGCCTTGGTGACGGTCACAATATTGGATAACCATGTCGGATATTCGATGACTCTGATGAATCCTACCCGCAGTAGCTTCTCAATCTCTTCTTTGACCTGTAGAGACCACTCTGGCTTGATCTTCCTCAGTTTCTGTTTTACTGGCTTAGCATCTGGTGCTAGAGGGATTCTGTGCTCTACTATCGAACTGTCTAGCCCCGACATATCCCTGTATGACCATGCAAACACGTCGACGTATTCTCTGAGCAGATCGATCAGTCTGTCCCGTTCAACCCCCTGGAAGAAGTTTCCGATCTGTGTCTCTTTAGGTTCCTCGACAGTACCCAAGTTCACACTTGTCAAAACCTCCTCGGCAGCTTGGGCCCGATTTTCCTCTTTTTATGAAACCTGCTTAAAGATTTCTTTAATGTATTGTTCATTTAGTGTGTTTGCATCTTGTTCAAATGATTCATTATTAACTGTTGTTAAGTTTTGAGTTAATTTATCATTTGTTAAGTTGGCAATAAGAGGATACTCAGAAAGATCTGTCATTTCATTCAAAATAAGGGGAAAGATGACATCGATTACATTTTGATAGTCCTCAGGCGTGAGGCCTTCGGATGACTCAGAGGACTGGAATTCAAAGATTCCTGACTCGACTGAATAGACAACAGGGTGTTTGACACGACTGGGTTGAGAAGGACGAGGTACCAATCCAAGCTCCGCTATCATTTGCTGTCGGCTGGCTATCGGTCCTGAGAACGTCTCCCAATTCTTCAACGGCATCTCTGTCTTAGTTACCAAAGTGCGGGGATCAAAAGGATTTTCACCACCGTCTCAATTATGGTAACTATTTCAGTATCTGAGCTGAAGTCGATCAAATCCGGGATCTGTGCTTCTTCATCAAACAACTGTAGCAAGCCCCACTCACTGTCTTCACTATTGGCAGCTTCTATCTGGCTGATCTTCGGAAGAGCTAACTCGAAAGCAGAGAAGTCCATTACCCTGGATGCTGACTCTTTGACGCTGTCTGAGTTTCCTTTGAAGACATACTCGTTCTGAACGGTAGTGGTAGCCCCAGGAATGTCTGGCAAGTCAAGGAACATTCTTCGAACAGGATTGGCTGGCTTTCCCCTTACTTTCTCAAGATTCTCCAGAAGGGTTTTCTGCAAGGAGATCTGGTGATCACTTTTATCGTATTGTGTCCCGCCTTTTGTAAAGTAATGGGTCAGGGATAAACTGTAGGGATGAAGCTGGGCCCCTTTAACTTTTCTGTCATTCGGTTTGTACCCCAAGCCGTATCTGGTAGTCTGCTCCTTTACATCAATGATGGTATTGCGACCCTGAAGTCTTCTACCCAATCCAAGTCCCGGAAGATAACCCATTTTTCTCATCATTCTCATGGCAGGAGGGATTTTATCGGAAGTAGTAGTGAGGTCAGTGCAACACACTTGTGCTTTGGAAGGAGCTACAGAGAATCCTGTCAATGCCAACCCTTCGTCATCATGTTTGATTTCCAATATCGGGATGTCTCCAGTGCTGGTTCCTTCTACCGTGACACTGTCTCCATAAATGGTGGTGATAGTACCATCATTTGACTGAAATTTGACGCACTGGTGCAAAGTAGAGGCTACCCCATTTATCTGGTGGATCCAGGGCCGTCCCAGTAGAGCAAGAAATGAAATCGGAATATCAATCACTTGAAAATCAACGTCCATGACCTTTTTTCCGAACCACAGCTTGAGAGTAGCAATCCCCAAAACTGACCGTGCAGTGGAGTCATAGGCTTTAATAGTCTGACTAGAAGGCTTCAAATCGGTTGGCTTCAGGTCCAATAAGTCCATCATCTTAGCTGGCAAGACATTCATTGCAGACCCTCCATCGACTAATACCCGTGGCAATCGACGCTCTTCTAACTGGACTGTGATGTAAAGAGGTTCGTTATGACTAGCCCCATACTTTGGCAGTCCAAGTCGTTGAAGGTAATGATTTTTCCGTAGCGGATACTTCCAATCATTTGGACGACCTCATCTGGGGTGACATCTATGGGCACCATGGTCTTGGCCAAACTTTCTTCTAGCTTCAACTTATGAGGGTATTAAGAGGTTAACAGGGACCACAAGGAGATATTGGCTTGGGTACACTTCAACCGAGTCAACACCGGATCCTCTTGTCGAGTCCGGCTTTTCTACTTCCGGCTTATAAGGCCTCTTATCTCGTCTTTGGCTCCGAGACGGCATTCTTTTTGTCACCCTTAGGCCGCTCAATACTCATCCGCCCTGCACCGAGTCATCACATAGACATTAGATTTTCCCGGTCATTATTCCTACCGGAGGATTCTCGTTAGCTCTTTCAAAGTCGAGGCGGGTTCTTGCCGGCGTATGGCCAATTCTCGCTGATTAATCTGATTAATGGCACTACTAGAGGCGTAGGCCGCTTCTCGAATCCGATCCCAAGTTAATGGCTTTCTCGACCTTCTCGTGGTTCTCGACTCTCCGATTGGCTTAGCAGCTTGGTCGGTTTCAGCCTTTACCTTCTCCGTTTAGAGCCTTCACAATCTCATTCAAACTTTTCAAAGTCAACATGCAACAGAGTTATCACCTTCGTGGTTTGGAGCCCGGCGACCGGCTTTCTCATCCAGTCCAACAATTTTTTCAACAGAGTGGGATCACATTCCTCATCACCGTCAAGCATGTCCCTTCTTTCTCTAGGGGTCGCCTTCCGACGCGCATCTTTGACATTGGCCAAACATTTTCTCAAGTGAGAAATTCCATCATCAATAAGGATTTTCGGGGTCAAACCTCATGGCGGGTTTCTGTTCTTCACTGTCGGGAAGGTTTTCGGGCTTTTGGCTTCGGGCTAACCACTCTTCTACTGTTCCTTCCTAAGCACTTCGACCGTGTCTTCATCGCATCACCGCAGCAACTCTCGCGGAACTTTCGTCTTGACTCGATGACCAATGAGGGCAAAAGCAGGTCGGGATACTTGACGCCATATAAGAGGTATCTTGACTCCTCCTCCGACTGGGAATTACCAAGAAAACATCATTGTCGTCACAGACATAAAAGGGACTCGGGTCGCCTCGAGACTTAAGACTCTTTCCAGGCATCCATACACTCTTCTTCGTACAAGGTCTCGTGGAGTGACTACTAACACCGTAATGCAGTCTACTCTCCCCGATGAGAGTTTGGCTTCCGCGATGCTTACGTTTTCCAGACGGTGGGTGGAGTCCACTTTCCTCTTTCAACTAGGGCTTCAATTAAATCCCTCCATTCACCGACCAAGTCTTTGTAAGGAGTATTGAACTCTAGGATGTAGGACTCATATACTGCCTCATCTAAGCTAGCATCTTTTTCCTTTTCCGAGCCTTTACACAGCCGCAAATACACTTTGAAGTGATTTTATCCCCTATTCCGTGTCTCGTGGTTTTCTACCTCATCTTTCCCTTTCGGGTTTCACTTCGCCGACTCCAAGTCCATTCCTTCTACCGAACCTGATCATCATCACCGAATCCATCCATTCCTATTCTCAAGTTTCCGACCGATTCTTCACACCACTGTCCTGAGAGATAGGCAAATTCACAGGCGTTGACGAAATTAGAGAAGTCGTGGTGGTACTGGATTCCAAAGTAAAGAGATTTGGATTAGGCCGAAAGGAGGGAAAGAGTCCCACCTGGGATGCAAAGGCCGTGAGGGTGTCTGACCCCGACGGCTCGGGATGTTGGGGAAGACCGAAAAGGGACGCTTTGGCAAAGGATTATATGTGGATGGAGGAGGGGATTGGCTATAGGCTAGCTCTTCTTCCCTAGTCATCTCGGTTACCCAAATCAAGTTGTTCTCTGTCGAATCGGACATTCTCGACTCTCGGATCGACCAAATTGAGGATTCTCGCGAACCTGTTCGAGAATTCTCGCGCTAACAAGTCGCCGACCCTGTTCTCACCCACTTCTTTCTCGCCGCGGGAAAGGGATAGGAAAGGTTTAGACTCTGGGTAGGTGTTTAGTGAAGGCCTGTGCAATATGCAAATTAGAATCTTCCATTTACTTAAAATGTTGTCTTTTATTAATATCTATTTGGTTGGAAAAGGGGTTTGCCCTTCTTTTCGTAACTACTCTAGATCCCGGATCGCTGGGTTCCGTCACTACGTCTATAAGCCCTCGTATTCCACCCGTATTTCGACCTTCCAGGTGGACACCCGGCGAGGGTCCTATAGGGCACGCGGATCCCACCGACCGAGAGTAAAGAACGCTCCTAATGGGTCTAGCGGGTCATAGGAACTTTCAACGCACGAGCGATGCGGATTATAGTCAAGGCAATACCGGAAAGTCTCGTCTCTCGCCTTGATAGAATTTTGCGTAATTTCGCTTGAGCGAATGACGTTTGACTTTCGGTAATGTCCGAGAAGATAATAGGCATGGGTCGGGCGGCAAAAGCCGGATAACACAAAGGTCACATTGAACTTCGTTGCATACGCCGGCGTGAGTTAGAATCGAAGTCAATGCCGGGTTAAGATCTTGCCAATTTTTCCTTGTCGGAATTTTAGCAGAGCTTCGCTTGAGCGAAAGATCTTTTGATTTTTGGCAAAGACTCTGTCTTGACTCTTACGCATTCCGTGCGGTGTCAAGGTCAATAGTCAATGTCGGAGTTGAGATCTCGCCGATTTTTCCTTGTCGGAATTTTGCGTAGTTCCTCTTCCGTTATGAACTAAGGCTTGACCTTTACGAGGGTATGCAACCGGGCTATATGACGCGGACTAGACCAAAAACCAACCAAAAGTCACGGTTTTGAAACGTGTGACACCTGACCGTGCATTGGTCGACACCGGGCCGCCATGGGGAGGTTGGGATGATTCCGTGCGCGCCCGGGAGCATCGTAAGGTCGTCCGTGATCGCACTGAACCACCCTCGGGTTTGAAGGACGTGCGTGCAAAGTGTACAGATATATCAAAGTGCGCGTAGTGTGCGGTCTCCTAAAAATGTTCCTTTTGAGTTAAAACAGAGATTTTCATAAATGTGTTTTAAAGGAATGATTTTCGGGACGGGGAAAATGCAAAGACATAAGCACGTAAATTTTCTCGGGAGCCCTGGCCACCATGGAGCCGAGTAGCCCCAAGCCGCTAGGACTCGCGATTAACCATGATTTTTCCCGGTGGAATTGCCACCGAGGTCGCCCGGCCGAACCCAAGGAGGATTGAGCCGTACGACTGCATGGATCAATTTTCCAGGTTCCACTCCTTTTGCTATTTTTCGGGTTGTTTCCCGTTCAAAGTATGTACAGATTCCAAGATGCAAATGATGCAATGCAAGGTAAAGAAAGCAAGCATGATTAATGAAATCAGCGACGGGAGTCTAACCCGCTCAAAGGGAAAAGCTTTCTTTCTTCAAATTTTTTTTCGAAAAAGGGATACTGGTACGTGGGATTGTTAAACCACCGGTTATCCCAACTCCCATGTCAGGGAGTGTACAGGAAGGGCAAGTGGTTTCCACCTATATACCGAGTATCGATTTTTTTGTTTTGAAAATAAAAGCTTTTCTCCTTTGGGATATTCCCCAGCGGAGTCGCCAAACTGTGAATGTGTGCCCCAAATTTTTGTGTTTGTTGGATTCACGCGAGTTTGAAGACATCCGGTTTAATTTGAAAAACGGAGTCGCCACGCCATTTTGATTACCTCAAAACTTTGAAAAAAAGGTTTTATGGGTTCGGAGGTTAAGTTACCCCTTGGGAAGAACGGATCGTCGTTCACCCAAGGTGCCTTGCCGGAGCAAGTCTCCCAAGATCCCATTAATCGTGCTTGCTTGCGTGCTTTCTTGTGTGCATGTGTTTGAAAATAAAGGGAAGGAATGTTCCAAGTCGTCTTCCGGACGTACAAACCATTTGTTGGTTGTCGCTCGGGATTTCTTGGATTTTATGTATTCGAGATTATGATCCCGCCCTCATCTTGGACTTGTGATCATCGCATTTTTTGGACCTTGGGACTTGTGTGATCGAGAGAATGACTCTCTTTATAGTCAAAGATGAGGTTCCTTAGAAAAGGAGGGTCCTTAGCCCATCAATCCTACACTTTAAGATGGTCGAGCTCATATAGATGCTTCATACTCATCTTAAGTGATAATCGGAGATATAGGGTTCAAAGGTGTCCCTTTCTAAAGAGATTATGAAACCTTTATGGAAGGAACGATGTAAAGATAGGATCTTTTACATCGGTCCGTTCCGAGGTTACTAATGGGGGAATGGGGGAAATGCATGATAAAAATGACACTTTAATGAAAAGATGACATTTTTGGGTTGCAAATGATGCATTTGGTTTAAAGAAATGATCTTTATTGCAAATGATGCATAAAGATATGATTTTTATGCAAATGATGCATTTTTGAAGAAATTGGAATTCATTATACAAATGATGCATAAAGATTGCATTTTGAAAAGCATATGATGCTAGTTTATGGTAAAGACATGATCTTTAAAGCAAATGATGCTTGGAAAAAGGGATTTTGAATGCAAAGGATGCATTTTTATTGAAAAAGATTGGATTTTTATATGCAAAGGATGCATGAAAATGACATTTTTATTGGAAAATGGGGGTTTTAGGTGCAAAGGATGCACCTTTATGGGAAAAGACTACATTTTTATGACAAATGATGTCTAATGCATGCAAAAGGGGAAGGGGGAATATAAAGATATGATCTTTAATCTACCAAGTCCCAAGCAATATAAAGGCAATGCAATGAGCAATTTATAAAGCAATTAGGATGCAAGGTTAGGGCGTGCGAGGTTACCAATGGCTTCCTTCTTCTTTGGATGGAGCTAGGAGGAGAGGTTGATCTTGGATCTTCAAAGAGGAGGGAGGTAGCTTCTTGGCCTTCTTCTTCACCTTCTTGAACTTCTAG
Organism: Adenophora triphylla var. japonica; assembly: GCA_022495995.1. NCBI lineage: Eukaryota > Viridiplantae > Streptophyta > Magnoliopsida > Asterales > Campanulaceae > Adenophora > Adenophora triphylla. The sequence continues at coordinate 176,997 of JAFEMH010000675.1, forward strand.
CAGCCCTTGAGAGTATTCTTCACATATTATGGGTGTGTTTTTGTTATATGTTGTTGTTGTTGTTGTTGTTGTGTGTTGAAATGGGTAGAGGAGGCCTCTATTTATAGGTAATCTGGAGAGAGCGAATGAAGCCGTGCGGCCAGAGGTCGCGAGCTAATGCAGCCGTGCGGCATTATCCACAATGACTTAGCACTTATAGAACCATGCAAGGTGGCAAATTCTAGAAGGCTCCTCCTAATTAAGAAAAACGTGTTTCTTAATTAGGAAGGATTCCCTTCAGCCCTTAATTAATTAAAAACAGTTCCGGAATGTTTCCGGAACACTAGGAAGGTCTGGGGAATTACCGGAAAACTTACCGAAATTGCCGGGAAATTTAACCGGAAGGCATGAGCCAGATTTGGGTACTTACACCTCGTCTCACTCATCCGCCCAACAAAACTCTTCAGGTACACGGTATCCTCTATCTAAATTTGTCAATTGCACTAAATTTACTGCTGCCCATCGTTGCTTTCTAGCTGCCATTGACACAGGTTTTGAGCCCACTAGTTTTGCTGAAGCCGTAAAATGTGAAGAATGGAGAGCAAATGAGCGAACGAACTTGTGGCGCTTGAACAGAATAAAACATGGGAACTTGTGGATGTTCTGATCGGCAAAAAGGTTATCGGGAACAAATGGGTATATAAAATTAAGCATAAAGCGGATGGTGCGGTGGAACGCTACAAGGCAAGATTGGTGATTCTAGGAAATCGCCAAGTAGAAGGAATAGATTACACTGAGACATTTGCTCCCACAATTAAAATGGTTACCGTTCGTGTGTTCCTTGGCATTGCTGCTGCCCGTCGTTGGGAACTCCATCAAATGGATGTTCACAACGCCTTTTTGCACGGAGATCTGGATGAGGAGGTGTATATGAAGATTCCTTTGGGATATCATCCTCATCTTACAGGAAAAGTGTGTAAACTTCGAAAGTCTTTGTACGGGCTTCGTCAGGCGCCTCGTTGTTGGTTTGCGAAGTTGTCCGCAGCTTTGACAAAGTATGGTTTTGTTCAGTCTTACTCAGATTATTCATTGTTTTCCTATCATACTGCAAATTTTGAATTGCATGTTTTGGTCTACGTTTATGATCTTGTTATTGGGGGTAACGATTCCGCTGCTATAACACATTTCAAAACATATTTGTGTAAAATTTTCAAGATGAAAGACCTTGGGCGTTTGAAGTATTTCTTGGGACTTGAAGTTGCACGACACACTGATGGCATTTTTCTCTCACAAAGGAAATATGCACTTGACATACTCTCTGAAACAGGCATGCTTGGAGCTCGACCAGCTAGTACTCCAATTGAGCCAAATCACCGATTGGCACTGACTGATGATGAAGCTTTGAAGGACCCTGAACCATTTCGTCGTCTCGTTGGACGGCTCATTTACCTAACTATCACTCGTCCTGGACTGCCCTTACAGCCAGGCACATCTTGGCGCAATTCTTGACAAATCCGAAGGTTGCTCATTGGCAGGCAGCACTACGCGTGGTTCGCTATCTTAAGGCTCGTCCCGGTCAAGGTCTGTTGTTCCGTACTGATTCTGACCTCCGACCCATAGCCTACTGTGACTCGGATTGGGCTAGTTGTCCGATTACTCGTCGTTCATTGACAGCGTATGTTGTCTTCTTGGGTGGCTCTCTTGTTTCGTGGAAGACTAAAAAGCAAGCAACCATTTCTCGCTCCTCGGCCGAGGCGGAGTATCGTTCTATGGCTAATGCCACGTGTGAACTTAAGTGGCTGCGTGGTCTTCTTATCTCTTTTGGTGTTACTATTTCCGCCCCTATAACATTGCTATGTGATAGTCAATCTGAAATCCATATTGCGCAAAACCCTATTTTCCACGAACGAACGAAACATATTGAGGTGGATTGTCACCTTGTTCGTGATGCTATCAAGTCTGGCTCTATCATACCGAAGTATGTTCATACTTCTTCTCAGCTGGCCGACTTGCTTACGAAGGCGCTAGGAACCAAACAGTTCGTTTTGTTACTTGGCAAGTTGGGTGTGTGCGATTTACACTCTCCAACTTGAGGGGGGGTATTGGAAGATAATCACGTGGAGATATTTGGAGATATCATCATATCACCTTGTATATTTGCATATATATCATTTCCATGTTTTCTATATGTAATTTAGGTAGTACATATCGTTTTATAATTACTGTAATATTAGACCTAAAATAGAACAAGGACTCTAGGGTTGTATTTAAGCCTTCACGGCTCATTGGAATAAAGGCAGAAAAACATTTCCCATTTCTCCCTCTCGGTTCTATTCTGTAGGAGATTCTATATGTTTCCCAAGGGTCCAAACCCTTCATCTAAACAAGATCGCATTTGAAATCACCAGAAATGCTTCTGTTAGTTTCCCCAATCTTAAGAATATGCATCTCAGTTTCAAGAGATGTAGCGAAGGTAACTCCCTCATATTTTCTTTCCTACCTATTATGTAATTTATTCTAGTGGCTATGTATGTATTTCCTTAAAAACTCTTAATATGGTTGCAGGCCTTCAGGACTGTGCCAACGAATAGCTCATCAGGTTTCCATAACTTAACGCGGTTGGAGATGCCCTTTGCTTATTGCCTCGACCTCTCTGTTATAGTCAATAAATTCCTTGAAAACATGGATAATTTGGAACATCTTGTCATCAAGGTTGGACCAATTATAATTTCATTTCTAATACTTGACCTTTCTTTTATTCATTAGTCATGACTCTTTTCTATTGTTATTACCAGAACTGGGGCTGCAGTTGTTCTCGCCAGTCTTGGTGGACTGAGCCTTTGAATGTGCCGAAGTGTCTACTGTCGCGAGTTGCTACTTTTTTGTTCAGTTACTTGATGGATGACTGCTGTAATCAGCTTAAGCTTCTAAAGTACTTTCTTAAGAATGCAGAAGTCTTGCAATCGCTGACAATTTGCACTGCTGATATTTCTGCGGAAAAACTATTGGAAATTAAATTAACAGCACACCAGATTAAATAAAGAATTTAATCACAAAGGGGAAATTATTAACCAAGTCAAGAACGTACCAATTAAATATGCCAATAGCAAAACGACAGCAAGGAAAGTGAATCAGGAAAACAAACAGAAACAAGAAAATAAACGGTTAGAACAACTTATCGTGATTTGATCGAGTCGCCTTAGAAAGACTCTCCTAAGAAAAAATATTGCCCCCAATTGGTGCAACTCAGGTACAGGCAATTTCCTCCGAGGATAAAACGATCACGGATTACGTACCAAGAATTATCTGCACACAGGTATGTAATCATCGGCGGTCCTATCTCAGTCGCCTTGAATCTTACGAACGAATCTCTAACGAACAGGGAGTAATTGAATAATGAAATAAAGTAGAGATCTGATTTTCTCTTGTTATTTCACTGTCAAAAATCGGCTGGAGGAAGTATTATATTTATAGGTATGTTAAATTAGGTTTTTGAGTTCTAACGAAGCCCAAAAAATGACTTAATTCGGCTGAGGAAAAACACTGTCGATGGCCCCAGCGCGGCTGCCCTCGCGCCTAGCGCGACCGCGCACAATGGCAGAAGATTTTAGTCTTCCTTTCGTAAGTTTAGCGCGGCCGCTCCCAAGGGTAGCGCGGCCGCGCACTTAACCAGCCTCTTCCAGCGTTTTTACCTTTGCCAAAACAAGTCCAAAACCAACCAAGTTCCAAGGTCATAGAACTATGGACTTTCATACCACAAACATCCATGGAAATTAGCTTAATTAAGCCAAATTTTCCAACAATCCCCCACAAGTTCATAGAGATATGACGTGTACAGATTACCCATTGCCACGCTTTCAGTAATGGCACCTTCCGGCTTGAACTACTACCTATGTTATCCAACGTAAACCCCCACAGGACCAGATGAACGGGTGTCTTGAATCTGATGCCTTTGGATGTAGAGGCCTTTGTTGGTAACAAACACGACAAAAGCTATGATAGGCCCTCTATCGAACACTTGACGCTTATAAGTCATACGTTCCGATCCTCTATCATGAGTGCTTTCAAGGAATAACCCAAATTCCCCTAATTGCGGCCAACAATAACACTCACTTAGCTGGGCATCTCCGAAGATGTACTGTTAACATCTTGTCTAAAAGACTTGATCCCATTCAAAGTTCCAAACTTTTACATTACTAGCAGTCACGATCACCCTCTAGGCTATTCAGGGGATAGACTCAGACATGTAACATGTCAATCTATTTTTAGGTGCTCCAATTCACCCCACAGCTTGTTATTACCACATTGAATCTTCTTCGTGGGATCTCCACTCAAAATGATTGGGTTGCTACTGCGTATGAATCAGACAGGGTTCAGACCCATCCCCAACCTAGATTTTTGAACTAGAGCGAATTCTAGCCCCTTGGTTAAAGGATCAATATTAAATCGTGTCCATCCTCGTTTAAAATATATCTATCGTTTTAGGCCTGGCTTGGACACGAATCCAAATTTCAGACTTGCTTATGATCAATTTACCTCATATTATTCTGACCTAGCTGACTTGTTTCGATTCATTTCAAATTGCAGAAAGCATATGACCAAGGTATGTTTTATTATATAATAAGAATGGATTTATTTTTATTAAAAAACTTATATTTTTATAATTTTGTAACCTACAGGTAACTCCTATGGAGGACCCCAACGGAGTTGAATTGCCTATAGTTCATACAGTTGATCATCTTTATGAGTATATTTATGAGGCGTTTCCCGATTTTGTCTTATTCCTCCAACGAATGCTTTTCTTGTATAATGAGAAAACCTTTAAATATTATATCAAGTAAGTTTATAGTCTACTTTTATAACTAGAGTTTATTTTTAATCTTGAAATAGTACAAAACATTGGTATTTGCATTCACGTTCTTTTCACAGTTTTTTAGTACTAAGGTTTAGTTGTTCTTAATTATCATTTTTTTCCTTTGTACAGCTTGGAACGCGATCTCCCTTTGCCCCCGTGTCCCTGACCCTAATCTTGACAAATGTAAGCTGGTGTTTAACAATACTTTAATATTAACATTCTTCTCCCTAATTCCCAAGTCGTTTTTTTTTTAATTTTAAATGGGACTGAGAGATATTTGCAAAAGCGTCCTAAAAATGTTTTTTTTTTTTTAGATCTGAAATGTATTTGTCATTGAGACGTAAATAATAGTCGTATTTGTCATTCTTCACAATTAACTTTGATGGTTGTGTAAATCTGTGTTTATAGTTAGTAAATGAGTCGCCTATTAAGTTTGCTGCTGGTTCAATTTCGATGTATGTTGCCTTTCTCTTTTCAGTTCAGTAGTACATTTTTGTGTGTTTTGATTTTGTGTACTTAAAAGTCTTATACTTTTATAACTAATACTCCCTCCACACCAAAATGAGTTTTATGTATATTTTTTTGCTCTATTAAAGGGGTGATTATTTATCTTCCCGCGTCGTTGCATAGAATTTAGAATCCGCTAGATTACATATAATTGCTTCACATGATGGAATCTAAGAAAACAACAATAGAGTGTTTTCTAAATGAAACATTTTAGTTTATTTGACCCCACATTTACAACATCTCAATGATTTGTATCTTTCCTTCAGTTTGTCTCTTTCCTTCATCTTTGCTCCATTTAACTTTAGCTATTTCAAGAGTTTGTTGAGCGTCTTGGATCAATGTCATCATTACTCTCATCCTTGCCATTTACCAAAATATTTTTCTTCTCTTCTATCCACCTCGTTAATTTTATATATTTGAATACAATATTTCTAAAATGTGATTCCCTCTAAATGAAATCTCATGGGAAGAATATATTTAGGGACTTATCTTATCCTCATCATTTACTTAAAAAAAAATATATTTGCTTCCATCCACCCTGTTGATTTATAGTGTGTCAAGTGTATATTGGAATATGATATTTCTGAAATGATATTCTCTAGAAATGAACTGTCATTGCTAAAAAAATGTTTTAGAGACTTGATACTCATTTAGGGTGAAAAGGGCATAGTTTTTGGTGGATAATATATATAATCATAGTTTATTTTAGTATGCTCATTTCTCAATTTCTGTTGCTTGAAAGTATATGATCATTTTGCAGTAGTTGTGGAAGCTTATCCATGTTGCCTGCCATGCCAATGAAGATAGTTAAGCCATTGCTAGAATTGACTCACCAAAATGATTTGTTGCTTATATATCAGATATTAGGTGGTTTATCTTTTGTGCTTCTAAGAAGATTGGTGGGTACTTTTGATAGTAATGTTGATCTTAATGCATTATCTATCAATGTATGTTACCATCATTAAGGTCAATCATTGGTAGGTCCACACATTTGGCTTTCATCAAACTCATTTCTTCTCTTCAAACTGAGAGGGAGGGGTCTGTTTTTGCTTAGGTGGATGAGGGAGAGATTGATTTTGACTGTAGTAATTGCCTGTTTGTGTCTATTTTGTGGCTGTGTATTCGTTTTTGATTTGTTAGGTTCTTTCTTTTCTCCCTTTTGGTTAAATAGACTTTCATGATCTATATTCTTTGTCCTACAACAGTTGTACCCCTGAGTTTTGTTCATTGTGATATTTAAATAATTTCATTTGTATTAATTGCAGTATCAAGTTGAACTCATCTTCTTTTAGCTGTAACTTGCAGGTATTTGTAAGGGCGGCTGGAGTGGGGACTCGTGGTGTTTTTGAAGTGGTCATAGCCTGTTATTTTGAACTCCTGCTTTTGTTTGTTAAGCCCATACAAGATATTTTTCATCTATGAACTTATAGCCTGTTATTTTGAACTCCTGCTTTTGTTCGAAGTTTATTACTCTAATATGGAGAGAGGGATAGAACCATCTAGTTAAATTTCTTTGTCGCATTTCTATATTTTGGTTTGGTCAGTTTGGCCTTTTTAGTGATTTTTCTCTTTTGGGTATGTTGGACAGCAAAGTATTAGGTTATCTAGATGGGAAATGGGACGCAAAATCTATATATTAAAGTAGGCGAAAGAGAATATGGGAGTGACATCTCATCAAAAATTGGGAATATCTTGACTCTGTAAGCAGCTTAGGTGGAGTTTGAGACCTTTGGTATTCGGTTAACTAGGTTATATTAAGAGGAAATAATAATAGGTGATCACGCAGGAAAGCGTGTCGGGCTCAGTTCTTGTGTCCAGCGAATGAATGAGCTAGCTTGTGATCTGCACACCACAAGAAATAACAGTGAAACTGCGCCGGGGGTCTTCCGGCAAGCCCCTCCGGCGTGAGAGTAAGATGATGGACTGAAAATATGGTGGTAACAAAGTGGAGAGTGTGTGGGTACGTAAAATATGCAAGAAAGCATTACCTTTGTCCATGATACTATTCTCTTATTTATAGTAGGTATGGTGATATTAGTGTTTTCACCAGAGCCGTTGGATTGGATGGATGCCAACCGTTGGATCAGCTCCGTCTCCTAGGCATACACGTGTCACGCTGGGACTGGTCCATCTATATAAGGACACTGCAGCACCTGACATCCGGTAAGTAGTTTATCTTATAAAGGAAAGTCAACCTGCACGCCTTTTGTTGTTATTACTGATTGCATGATTGCACGTGTAACAAGGCACTGTGGTAGGTCTGACATTATCCCAAATTAGCTAATTAATCAAGCTTGTTGAAGAAGCTTAATAGAAGGAACGACCTGGAGCTGTACGTCCAGTTGGGTCGTCTCCTTAAGAGATGACTCGACGAGTGAGCAACAGCGAGAGTCGGTCGTTCAGTGACGACGCTCACTATTGGACGAGATCAGGGTTGTGCTGTGGGAAAGCTCGTCGTCAGGTGGGCCCTAGCACATTGACTAAGACCTCGTCCTGACGTATCGACGGGCTAGGAGTTAACCCTTTCCTCAATGGTGTAATGGCTCGTCGCTTGGATGGGCTTGGTCGCTCAATGGCGACGACTGCCATCCAGTGTTGGACGGGCCAAGACCCAAGGCCTTGATCTGATCCTTCGTAGTTGGTCTTTTGTTGGGCCTGTTGGGCCCTCTAACTCGTAGTAAAGCATTGGGCTCGGCCCATCACCGATTATTCCGTTCAGTGGCCCCCAACTCATGGTCGTCTTGACGGGCCAGGAGTTGTCATTTTCCCTCCAAGGTTATCCGTACGACCGTCAATTTGAATTTTGAATTATGGTGACGTCAGTGTTGATGACGTGGGCGGCTGAGATCCCTCCATTAATTGACACGCGTCCCGTGATGGGACATTCTCCTCGGAAGTTGCAGAGGGTATTTAATGCCCATTATTTCGCCGTTTGAGTTTCCTAGGCATAAACCTTTCATCTTCCTCACATATAAAAACCTCCTCCCTCCTTCATTTTGAATTTTTCGCACCTTTGATTAGTGAGAGCAAAGCAAGGGGGGCGATTTCCGGCAATCGGTAGAAAGAACTCCGGCAACAAGGATCACTGTCTCCGGCGACCGTAACCGTTCTGGCAACTCCGTTTGCAAGGCACCTGGGAGCTTGGATAAGAGATTTCTTTGAACTTCCGCCGGAAAACACATCGAAAAAGGCATCCTCCACCCCATTACCAGGTAATTTCTTCATCTGCTCTTCATTTTCTGGGTTTTTCATTGGGTTGTAGAGATTAGTTAAATGGGGCCCAGAACCATCAGCTTTGAGAGAGGTGTTAAGTTTGTCTTTGGGTTGAATCATAGGGTATACAAATGTGCCAAGGGGGTTTGGAGAGAGATTCCTTTGTCTGAATGCTCTTCGATCTTGGTAAAGTTCAACTTTGAAAACGAGCCCTTGGGATTCCCAGAGGGAGAGGTTCTAGGGGATTTTGAGGACGGTGACCCAATGATAACTCCATTCAGGTCGATGAACGATCTGCCTAACCATATCAGAACCCATTACTCTGTGTCTCATCGTGATTCACTTAGGGCTTTGGTTTTAGGGGAATCTAGGTCACCCTTAGGTAGGTCGTCGCCTACAGATGTTAGGACTGATTCCCCTCTTCTTTCTCCTTGTTTTGTAGACATGGATCACGACGGGCGTCCTAGCCAGCCGGCCCAAGAAGCAAACGAGGCCAGCACAAGTGCTGGGGGTGTTCAGACGACCAAGACCTTTCATACATTCGTACGAGTGGGATCAATTGAAAGTGATTTTGGAGGCGGGGTGTTTGTACGCTCTCCGAAATTTTTTAGAAAAAATTAGGAGTCGCCACGCCGTTTTAAAGGAAACATTGAAAACCTTTTAAAATTGAGAAAATGGGTTCGGGGGTCAGATTACGTGTTGGGAAGAACGTTTGGCGTTCACCCAACCCGCCTCGTATACGAGTCTTTCTATTGTTCAACATCCAATTCATTCATAAGTGTGTGCGATTGTGTGAGACAAAATGTGATAAAATGCATTTTGATGCTTCGTTTCATAGATCAAATGTGCATTATCAAGAAAATAGATGTAGCATTCAGAGAATAGATGTAGCATTCAATAACATGACTGACCAAATGTGCATTATCAAGAGAATAGATGTAGCATTCAGAGATTAAAACCAAACATGTTCAAACAATGGTATGGACAGAGCATATGAATCAGAACATGACCAACGTGAACAGAAAACCAAGACAAATCCATTCTACTTTCAGATTAACAGATCCCAGATGATGAACATGGCAATGGCATAAAATGCATAATCAGGAGAGAGAGATTCAATGATTACCCTCGTAGATCCACACTTCCTATACCACGTCGGTATAGGAAGTCTTCAAATCGGCTCCCGACCGAGCTCAGACTGGGAATATTTGCAGTCGCAAATATGTGTCGTGTGTGTGTGTTTTGCTGGAGAGATGCCAGGACCGGAATACCTTTGACTGTTGATGATGTTGTGGGGGCGGCCGGATATGAACGGAAGCTCGGCCGGAAGTAATGGATTCGAGACCTAATGGATGAGTTCAAGGTCTGTAACAGGGGAGAAGAAATCGAAGGATTTGTTTGGGTAAATGGCGAGGAAGAGGATTAGGGAGCTCCGGCCGATTTAGAGGGGGATTACATTTAGAGAGAGAGGAGAGAGAGGTTGTTGTCGGCGAACTAGTTTAGGGATAATGGAGAAAGGAACGGTGATGGCTGGGTTGGATTTTATTGGGTTTGAGAGAGAGGTAACGGTGAGGAAGGGTTTGGGTCTAGTTTGAGAAACGATTTAGAGAGAGAGAGAGAGTAGGTGAGGAAGGTTTCCGGTGAGGAAGGTGGTAGGCGATTGGGTCGCCGGTGGGTAGAGAAACAGAGGGGTGAGGAAACTTGGCCGGAGAAGGAGAAATAGGTCGCCGGTTGATGGTTTTTGGTAAGGGAGGATTAGGCTTCCGATGAGGAAGGCCGGAGAAGACGATTTAGGGGGAGGGGGCTAGGTCGCCATTAGCGTTGAGAAGAGAGGGAGAGAATTGCGTTTAGAGAGAGAGAGTCTCTCTCTCTAAAACCGTTTATTGAGAGAAAAAGTGTGAGTGTGTCTTGTTTTTTCTTTTCTCTGTGTGTTTTGTGAGAGAAAGAGATTGGTGATGGCGGTGAGTTTTGGCCAGAATTTATTGGAGAGGTCGACGAATTGAGAGAGCTACGCCATTTTAGCGTTTAGTGAGAGAAAGCTTGGTGTTGTTGTTGTTTGCTTTTGTTGTTGTTTCTTTGAGGAAGAAGAACGATTTGGGAGGGGAGTCTCTCTGTTCTTGCGTATAGAGAGAGAGTGAAGTGAGAGAGAGAGAGTGAAGTGAGTATTCCTTAGTGAGAAAGAAACTGAGTTTCTTTATTTTCGTGTGTGCCCCCCTTGAAAATGGGATCAAACCCTTATTTTATATTGTTTTTTGGAATTAGTTCCTTCTAGAAATGTGCTAGAAATGTGCCAAGTGGCAAAATCTGGACCCTTCCTTAAAGGCCCAAATTGAATAATTCTTTCTAGGTCCTTCCGTAGCGAGAAACTTATAAAAAGTCCCCGAAAGTCTCGAAATGAACCGGGAATTTACCGAAACGCTCCCTAGCGCACTTTTATTGAGTAAAAGTCACTTTCATTAGGTCGCGAGTTCGGATCGGGGTACTCACAGAGCCCCTCGGCGAAGTCACTTCCATGGGAAGTGGGGTCGTCGACAAAAAAGAGAATCCCGAGCCGAACACGAATGGCGGGGAAAAAGATGACCAAGATGGTCGAATGGCTGGACCTAGTGATAGGCTACCTACGTATCCTTAAGAGGAATCAAGACGGTCGTAGTTCGGGTCTTTGACCCTGGAGTGACTGTTTTAGGATGTCAACCTTGAAAAGCGAGCTCTGCAGTCGAGTGCTGGAGAGAAACTCTGCTGGGGATGAGAGATGACCATTTTCGGTCGGATGGCTATCCGCTCTGCTGGGAATAGGGATGACCATTTTGGTCTGGTGGCTGAAATTGTATATCCGCTCTGCTGGGGATAAGAATGACCATTTTCGGTCGGATGGCTGAACCTAATGATAGGCTACCTACGTATCCTTAAGAGGAATCAAGCCAGTCGTAGTTCGGGTCTTTGACCCTGGAATGACTATTTTGAGGCATCAACCTGGTAATGATGGCGTTTTAGGTGCCTCGTCCCTTAAATATGATGGCGTTTTAGGTGCCTCGGACCTTTGGAAATGATGGCTTTTTAGGTGCCTCGGACCTTTGGAGATGATGGCTTTATAGGTGCCTCGAACCTTGATGATGGCGTTTTAGGTGCCTCGAACCTTGATTTGAAATGTTTTCCCTTAATGGTTTGGGATGGATGGTCCTTCGGTCTGCTGCCGAAGGAGAGGGTGACCATTTTGGTCGGGTGGCTGGACCTAATGATAGGCTACCTACGTATCCCTAGTGGGAATCAAGCCCTTTCGTAGTTCGAGACGCTGCTGGGGGTTTCGTTGGAGAAAAATCGGGCTTACGTTTTACGGCCGTGGATGATAATGAGGAAAGAAGCGGGATTTCGTCAACTTTGCTGGGGATTTTGTTAGCTTTTGCAGGGGAAGACAGGCTTACGTTTTACGGTCGTTGATGATTTTGATGAAAGAGACGGGATTCTGTTATCTTTCTCGGGGAAATCGGACTTACGTTTGACTGTCGTTGATGATTTTGATGAAAGAGACGGGATTCCGTTATCTTTCTCGGAGAAGTCGGACTTACGTTTGACTGCCGTTGATGATTTTGATGAAAGAGACGGGATTCCGTTATCTTTCTCGGAGAGATCGGACTTACGTTTGACTGCCGTTGATGATTTTGATGAAAGAGACGGGATTCCGTTATCTTTCTCGGAGAAATCGGACTTACGTTTGACTGCCGTTTGATGATTTTGATGAAAGAGACGGGATTCCGTTGAAAAAGGTGACCGTGTTAGTCAAATGGCTGGACTTATGGTAGGCCACCAATGTATCCCGAATGGGAATCAAACCTGTACGTAGTTCGTTAAAGAGGTGACGATAACGAGAGGCCACGGGCTTTGTACCCAAGATTGACTGTATTTGGGAGTCACCCGAGGTTTGACTGGTATCTGGGAGTCACCCGAGGTTTGACTGTTATCTGGGAGTCACCCGAGGATTTGACTGTTATCTGGGAGTCACCCGAGGATTGACCGTTATTGGGGAGTCGCCCGAGGATTTGACTGTTATCTGGGAGTCACCCGAGGATTGACTGTTTTTGGGGAGTCACCCGAGGATTTGACTGTTATCTGGGAGTCACCCGAGGATTGACTGTTTTTGGGGAGTCACCCGAGGATTGACTGTTTTTTGGGGAGTCACCCGAGGTTTGACTGTTATCTGGGAGTCACCCGATGATTTGACTGTTTTTGGGAGTCACCCGAGGATTGACTGTATTTGGGAGTCACCCGAGGATTGACTGTTTTTGGGGATTCACCCGAGGTTTGACTGTTATCTGGGAGTCACCCGATGATTTGACTGTTTTTGGGAGTCACCCGAGGATTGACTGTATTTGGGGAGTCACCCGAGGTTTGACTGTATTTGGGAGTCACCCGAGGATTGACTGTATTTGGGAGTCACCCGAGGTTTGACTGTATTTGGGAGTCACCCGAGGATTGACTGTATTTGGGAGTCACCCGAGGATTGACTGTTTTTGGGAGTCACCCGAGGATTGACTGTATTTGGGAGTCACCCGAGGTTTGACTGTTTTTGGGAGTCACCCGATGATTTGACTGTTTTTGGGAGTCACCCGAGGATTGACTATTTTAGGGAAGTCACCCGACGATTGACTATTTTAGGGAAGTCGCCCGACGATTGACTATTTTAGGGAAGTCGCCCGAAGATTGACTATTTTAGGGAAGTCGCCCGAATTTTGACTATTTTGGGGAAGTCGCCCGAGGATTGACTATTTTAGGGAAGTCGCCCGAGGATTTGACTATTTTAGGGATGTCACCCGAAGATTGACTATTTTAGGGAAGTCGCCCGAAGATTGACTATTTTAGGGAAGTCGCCCGCGAATTTGACTGTTTTGGGAGTCACCCGAATTCTGACTATTTTAGGGAAGTCGCCCGAGGATTGACTGTATTTGGGAGTCACCCGAGGTTTGATGATAATTCTCTTTAGAAAGTAATTGACCAAGATATGCTTTCATACCTGAGTTGTGCTTACCTGTAGCTGCCGGAAGGACTGAGGCTACGGCCGATGGTGATGAAGAGTTGTTGGATTGCCGTTCGCGGGACGGTCTTTGTTGGCGATTTGCTGTCTTTGGAGGCATTTGTCGGATAGGACATGAACTTTGCTGTCAGATTGCCATGGAAGATGGATTTTGTTGATGGTTTGGCGATGGGGCTGATGACTTTTTGATTTTGAAAGGGACGGACCCGAGGATTCTTGAGTTGAGGGATGGACCCGATGACTTTTTACTCTGAGGGGTAGACCCGATGGTTCTTTGACTTGAGGGGTGGACCCGAGGATTTTTGGTGAAAGGGGTGGACCCGACGATTTTTGACGAGAGGGGTGGACCCGATGGTTCTTTGATTTGAGGGGTAGACCCGATGCTTTTTGACTCGAGGGATGGACCCGATGATTTTGATAAAAGGGGTGGACCCGATGGTTCTTTGACTTGAGGGGTGGACCCGAGGATTTTTGGTAAAAGGGGTGGACCCGATGATTTTTGACAAGAGGGATGGACCCGATGATTTTGATAAGAGGGGTAGACCCGATGGTTCTTTGACTTGAGGGGTGGACCCGAGGATTTTTGGTAAAAGGGGTGGACCCGATGATTTTTGACAAGAGGGATGGACCCGATGATTTTGATAAGAGGGGTGGACCCGATGGTTCTTTGATTTGAGGGGTGGACCCGAGGATTTTTGGTGAAAGGGGTGGACCCGACGATTTTTGACGAGAGGGGTGGACCCGATGGTTCTTTGATTTGAGGGGTAGACCCGATGCTTTTTGACTCGAGGGATGGACCCGATGATTTTGATAAAAGGGGTGGACCCGATGGTTCTTTGACTTGAGGGGTGGACCCGAGGATTTTTGGTAAAAGGGGTGGACCCGATGATTTTTGACAAGAGGGATGGACCCGATGATTTTGATAAGAGGGGTGGACCCGATGGTTCTTTGATTTGAGGGGTGGACCCGAGGATTTTTGGTAAAAGGGGTGGACCCGATGATTTTTGACAAGAGGGATGGACCCGATGATTTTGATAAGAGGGGTGGACCCGATGGTTCTTTGATTTGAGGGGTGGACCCGATGATTTTTGACTCGAGGGATGGACCCGATGATTTTGATAAGAGGGGTGGACCCGATGGTTCTTTTACTTGAGGGGTGGACCCGAGGATTTTTGTCTTTTAAGGGTTGGACCCGAGGAATTTTGACTTCAAGGGGTGGACCCGAGGATTTTTTGGCTTGAGGGATGGTTTGCCGTGCAAGGGACAGTCTTTTGTGGATGATCTTCCGTCCACTCGTGGAGACTCGGATGAAGACGTGCCGATCCGTACAGGACTTGATGAAGGTGCGCCCATGGGAACGGGCTTTTGAACGAAGATCTGCCCATGAGAACGGGCTCTTTGAAGGTCTGCCTATTTGAAGGTCTGCCTATGAGAATGGATGAAGATCTGCCCATGAGAACGGGCTCTTGATGATGAAGCGCCCTTGAGAACGGGCTCTCGATGATGAGCATGCCCGTGGGAAGGGGCTCTTGGTGATGAAGCGCCCTTGGGAATGAGCTCTTGATGATGAAGCGCCCTTGAGGATGGGCTTTTGGAGATGGTTTGCCCTTGATAATGGGCTTTTGGAGATGGTTTGCCCTTGGGAACGGGTTCTTTGAAGGTCTGCCAATGAGAATGAATTCTGAATGAAGATCTGCCCATGAGAACGGGCTCTTGATGATGAAGCGTCCTTGAGAATGGGCCTTTGGAGATGGTTTGCCCTTGAGAATGGTCTTTTGGAGATGGTTTGCCCTTGAGAATGGGCTTTTGATGATGAGGCTAAAGAGCCCTAATGCTTGGAGATTAAAGCAGCTGAAACTCTTTTCGACGAGCATTGCTTGGAGACTGAGGTAGCTGAGGCTCTTTCAGATGATGCTGATAAGTCTTAAGAAGAGACTGATGAAGATGATGAAGGCAGAATATGCTACCTGCAAGATTTGAACTCTTTGTCCAGATTGTGATTTGAGGAGCAATCCCCATGATCAGATTATGATCACCTGACTATTGTACCCTGTGGGGGAAAACACAACACTCTAGGCACTTGGCATTTTATTCGATTATTGAAATTTTGCTTATGCATTATTAATCTTTTGTTGCACAAGTCCATCTCAACTGGGGATGGAAGGGAAGTGAGGTTTTTTGCAAGGCTTGACAAGCGGATATGTATGGAGCAATTATGCCATGATGGATTGTGTATGGGATGAATGTATATAATGGTGTATGGGTTGGACCCTCTCCCATGAGGTGGGGAAATGTATGAGTGATGGTGTATGGATGGTGTAGCCTGGGCAAGTCGGGGATGCTCCCGGGAGTACTGGTGGCAGCAGGTTGATTGTTGCTGATAATAACAAAGGTGTATCGTGCGCCTGAGACGGCAAGCAAAGCATGTGCAGAGAATGATCCCGGCTTTGAAGGGATGACTAGGCGAAGCCCCAGATCTTGATGAGGTGACCATGGCGAAGCCCCAGATCTTGATGAGGTGACCATGGCGAAGCCCCAGTTGATGATGCAAAGCAAACCCGGAGGGAATCTGGTAAAGAGAGCCTGCGAGAACAGCTTAACAAAAGCCTCAGCTTGAAGAGATTCAGTGCATCCCTATTGCAGACAGAGTCATCTTGTGGCCGAGGAGGCGACCCATCGTTTCATACCGCAGTCAATCAGTCGCTGGACAAGACTCAAAAATGTATGTGTGCAGGGGCACATTTTTCGAAGGTGGGAATGGATCCCGAGTTCGTATATGACACTCTCGCTTTTGGGTTTGACTCTTTTGGGAGAGTATAAGCATCACAAGGTGTGGAAAAGTGTATGGAAGCCCCTGCAGACAGAAAGACAGTGTTTGGCTCTATTTTCCTATGATGTAGAAAGAGAAGACTTGTCGAGACATTTGAAAACTTGTCCTATTCGTGATGATCACAAGGCTGCTTAAAACCCTTTATCAATTGTTCGGGTTATTCAAACACTAATCCTGATATGGACAAATATTTTGATTAATCACAAGGAGAAAACCAACTGATATCGAGAATCAAGCTCGGAAGGATGGAAAGTGTATAGGGACGGCCCTTGCGGAGACCGGATTTTCTGAGATTTGTTTGTGATTTCGACCGGACCAATTATGGTTGCCTACGTTCCCTCCATTATGAAGAGCTCAGGTCGCCGTAGTTCGGGTGAGTCCCGATTGGAAAGAGAATGAATGTTGAAATTTGAGGATCGGAGGACCTTTGAGGATTTTAAGGATTTGGAGAATTGGAAAACATGTCCTCCTGGAGTGTCGATGAAAGACACGGATGCGAAGCCCCAGTGGGACATCCACGGCAAGTGTTTGCGGAGGAGAAATGAAATATGCTCACATGAAGTGTCGAAGGGAAGGATTGAATTTGCACAATCTTTGATTGAGGATCATTTGAGCCGAGATGGATTTGGCTCCAATTTAAGCGAACAATGAAGCATTAATCTGATTTAAACCTCAAAGATATTGGAATGAAATTACTATCCGGTAGGGACTGTAGCTGGGTTTCCGGGCTTCGATCGGCAATCGGGTAATTTTGGAAGTCATGACCTCTTAAAGTGAGAGGTCGGCTGGGCCGTTTGCTGGCTGAACCTCTAAAGATGAGAGGTTGGCTTGCAGGGATGTGTTTGGGGAATCTATGGCGGGGAAGATTGATTGCTGATAAGTGACTATTATATAGTCATTTATCCCATTATTTATTAATCATTTCCTTAGTTTTTAGTATCATTTAGTTTGCATTTAGGTTATTTTAGCTTCTTTTATCATATATCTTCGATTTTATGCTTTTGGTAGATTTTATACTCTTAGACAGGTTTTAGAGTCAAATTATGATCAAATTGGAGCCTTGGAAATAATCAAGTATCAAAGCCATGGAGGGACGACATCGAAATAAGCATAAAGGCCAAAATTCAGTCGGAGCGGCCGTGCAGCCAAAGGTGGAGCGGCCGTGCAACAATGTCCAGTTCAAAATAATTTTTGGCGCCAAGATCGCACGGCCGTGCAGTTCCCTTGACTCGGCCGTGCAGTCGCTGTACCTGTTCCAAAAAGGCACCTTTTGAAGGCACCACTTTGAAGAGTCCCAACCTTTAGCATATATGTCTATATAAAGAAGCATTTGTACTCAGTTTTAGATATCCAGAAAATCCGAAAATGTTCATAGAACACATTTAGAAAGGATCATATCATACTTAGAATTTATAGCAAAATACTTTAGCAATTTATACTCGATGTTCAAAAGTTTATCAAGGATTCGTGACAAATCTTGTGTACTCTTGAAGATTGTGAATGAAGATTATTTCCAGCCATTGTCTCTCCTATTATAAGTATTTCTTCCCTTATCTTTATTTATTTACTTACTTCCTTTTATCATTTCAAATGGTTTGAGTAATCCTCCATTTCTCGGAGTTGGAAACTCATTTATTTATATTCATGCTTTCTCTACATGTCATTTCAATTCTCTTCTTATTAAACTTAAATACTTGCAATTAGGGAGACGTTCTTGATTGTATAGCCTTAGTTAATCGAGAGAAGTACCTAGCGGAGAATCTTGATTAGCGGATCTCTAAGAATTGAACTAGGCCGATAAATTACACACAGTGATTTAAAGACCTAGGGGTGACCCTTTAGTGGAAAATACGTGAGATCATAGATTTAATTGGTATCTTTGATTTATTTGGTACCCTCGAGAGGTGAGTCGGATATCCCGCGTGACGAACGGGATTACACTAAGCCGAACCCTCGAGAGAAAGGCCGGTGAGTCTTAAGATACATGTGCTAGTTAGCACAACTTAGCGTATCATCCTTGACTTGGCACTTTTATCTTAAAACAATTTCTTCATATTATTCTTGAATTACTTGCAATTATAAAAATGTTTATTTTTGTGGAACCCCAGTCAATTGAGAGAAGTACCTAGCGGAGAATTTCAATTGACGGAACCATATGAAGGAACTAGGTTTCATTGATCACGAGAGTAGTTCAATGGCCTAGGGGTGTTCTTTTTTGAATGGAAAGTACGTTGACTCTCGTTCTTAATGGATTCTTACTAATTATGGTCGGCTAGAGATAAGCCGGAATGCCCGTTTGTGACAGGGCGGGGGCAAACATAAACGGATTTCTCAAACAGTTAGGACATAATTAGTGAAGGATACAAACGCTACTGTCTTAACCCGAAGTAGCGAAGGCCGAACGTACCATCCTTGTTATTTTGATAAAAGCCTTTATCTAAAAGCATAATTATCTCGTTTTCAATCCCGTGAATACCATCATTATATGCTAGAGTAGTTTATATATCTTCCTAGTATTTTATCTTACAAAATCAATATCTCCCCCAATCATCTATATATTTATATAAAGACAAATATCATCCCAAAGTAAACCCTGTCTCTGTGGGATCGACTCGTACTTGCACCCGCTATATTACAATAGCCCGTGCGCTTGCGGAATTAAATAAACCGTTAGGTTTCGACCGAACAAGTTTTTGGCGCCGTTGCCGGGGACAACGGTTTACTTTTTGTTATTTGTCTTTATTATTTATATTTTTATTTTATTTTATCTGTATATTATTTATTATTATTATTATGTACTAACTCTATTTTGCAGATGTATAAAAAAATAAAAAAAAATAAAAAAAAATTGAACAGTAAAATGGAGCGGCCGTGCTCTATGACGTGAAGCGGCCGTGTCAGCCGAGGGGAATGGCCGTGCAGATTTGTTGGTTTGGCCGTGCACATTTTCTTGATTAAAAGGTTGTACCGATTAATTCAAAGGTTGTACCGATTAATTCAAAAGCTCAACAGTCGTGCCTTTTTCCTCTCTTCCTCATATTCTCTTCATCTTCACCCTTTTCTCATTTCTCTCTCTCTCTGTAAAACCTTCTCTATACCCACCTCCTTTCACCACAAAATTATCCCCAAACTCTCCATAAATTTCGGTAACTACCATCTCCCCCAACCTTAATTTACCATTCAAACATCATCCCCACCATCAACAACCCCATTTTCACCCCATCCCTAAATTCCGAAAATCCAAACACTATCCCCAATCTCTCGTCTCCGACCAAAACCCACCATTACTTCCGACCAAACATCCTTTATTCATCACAATTACATCTCCCTAACACCAAACCACCTCCAAAACCGAGATTAAACACCGAAATCCTCAAAAACCCGAAAACCTAATTCTTCCCCAAATTCGAAATTTTCGAATTTCTGTGACATTGAGAGTTCAAGAATCAAATTTTTGGAAGGATTCAAGCTATTGAGGAAGGAAGAATTCAGATTCAAGGACCATTCAAGCAATTTTCTACCTCACTTTTCGGAGCAAAGCTGATGCGTTTGAGTATGCGGACCAAGTTTTGGAGCGTTGGTACCCAACCATTGAAGAAGGAAGCAATAAGGGCATTGTGGTGCTTGTTACCAGACAAAAATAAGGGGCAATCACCGGAGGCCCTGATTTTAGTAAAGAACATTTGTTGGTGATACCGTTCTTGATGCCACTACATCGAGAGAACATTCTGGTAAGTGCACATTTTTCTTGTTTATGAGATAGTATATCTTTTTTGTATCCAAATTGATTACATGGAATTTCTATCTTCAAGAAGTAACTAGATTCCTTTCAATATTACATCATTAGTTCGAACTTGTGACTACCAAGTTGGGCCACGGTGCAAATTAAGTTTGCTTCATTATAGCAAAAAAAAAAAAAAAAAAAAAAAAAAAAAAACATACAAAAGCCTCACTTTTGAATTTCTTAGTACGATGAATAAGAGATATGAGAGCATGAACCAATTCCCCCAAACCTTACCTTTTCCAACTTTCAAATTAACCATTAAAAGGGACGAGTCCAACATATCCAAGAAAGAATTAATAACTTGTATAATTATGCTTCGGATAATTGGCCAAATTTACCACCACCAACTATGTAAGTATTTTATTTTCCCCCACCCAGTTCTCTTATTGTATTTCACTTTGTCCTTGAAACAATGAGGACAATGTTTGTCTCAAGTGTGGGGGAGTATTTATCCACTTTTTAAATTGCATCATATTTTCTCTCTTTCCATTTGTTTGCATGTTAAATTAGAATCACGTTTCATTTCCGTACTTGCATGTAGTGTAGAGCATTTTTTCCTTATATATATATAAAAAAAAAAAATAAAAAAAAAAAAATATATATATATATATATATATATAATAATAATAAAAAAAAGATATATAATCCCTATGATGATCCATATGTTTAATCCATATGTTTGCTATTTGCTATAGAATAATGCCTTTGTCTTTCTTCCCATATTTTTTATAAACTTAGAAATTAATAAAAAGAAAAATATAAGGGATATTTTTAGGAAATAAATTAAAAGCCTCATAAGTTAATATAGCAAAATATAGGGTTTTGTCAAGAAAAAGCATTTGATTAGATGGAATCATTATTGATCATATTTATACACTTGGTTGTTCTTATGAAAGAAATTTATGAAAATATTTCTTTAAATGTACATTTCAAATTTTATTAAATATTTATTTTCTTATTAGAAGCATTTACTTTGTTTTGCATCCCTTGAATCACACCCCTTCATTTAAATTCCATCTTTCCATTTCCGCAAATCAAATCAAAGTTAGACATTTTTATCTTATTGCTAAAAAGAGTGACTTAGTCACCAAGCCTTAAAAAGCAAAAAGAAACCTATTACTTCCTAAGTAACTCGGGGCACGGCGTTCGGCTGCGACGATGCTTCCTTGCCAAAACGGGAGTAATATCCAAAAGTATTCTTGATCTAAGTATTAGGAACATGGGGTTCGCGACCACAATGTCTCCTACTTGAAAGGATCAAAAATAACTAAAGGTCTTTTGCAAAAATATAACACGTGCAAAAATAAGATAAAAATTGTTGAAACTTTGATGAGATTTTTCCACTATCATCATCCATTTTCCACCTTCGTGATTCAAAAATGCAATACAGTTCTATGAAAGCTTCTAGTTTGTGAATAAATGTTTATACTTCCCTTTGTACATTTTAAAGTAATAAATTCATTTTCTCAAAAATCACTCTAAAAAGTGAAAGCTTCTCTTTTTACCAAGTAATTGATCTAAGATTCATCTTCCTAGCATGCCTTGCTTGGTCAAAATTCTATATATGTTATATTAGGTTATAGTCTAAAAATTGTTTCTTTAAAAATATCCCCAAAATACTTCTTTCTAACAATTTTTAAAGGTATGAAAAATATGAATAGAAAGATAAAGACAATATTTAAAGCAATAGCATGCAACAATAAATTTTACGAAGGATCATTCTCGTTTTTCATCATTTGAAATTTTTCTCCCTCTCCAATCTTCTTTTTTATCCTAGTCTTGCTTGAGGACAAGCAAGGTTTAAGTGTGGGGGAGTTTGATAAGTGACTATTATATAGTCATTTATCCCATTATTTATTAATCATTTCCTTAGTTTTTAGTATCATTTAGTTTGCATTTAGGTTATTTTAGCTTCTTTTATCATATATCTTCGATTTTATGCTTTTGGTAGATTTTATACTCTTAGACAGGTTTTAGAGTCAAATTATGATCAAATTGGAGCCTTGGAAATAATCAAGTATCAAAGCCATGGAGGGACGACATCGAAATAAGCATAAAGGCCAAAATTCAGTCGGAGCGGCCGTGCAGCCAAAGGTGGAGCGGCCGTGCAACAATGTCCGGTTCAAAATAATTTTTGGCGCCAAGATCGCACGGCCGTGCAGTTCCCTTGACTCGGCCGTGCAGACGCTGTACCTGTTCCAAAAAGGCACCTTTTGAAGGCACCACTTTGAAGAGTCCCAACCTTTAGCATATATGTCTATATAAAGAAGCATTTGTTCTCAGTTTTAGATATCCAGAAAATCCGAAAATGTTCATAGAACACATTTAGAAAGGATCATATCATACTTAGAATTTATAGCAAAATACTTTAGCAATTTATACTCGATGTTCAAAAGTTTATCAAGGATTCGTGACAAATCTTGTGTACTCTTGAAGATTGTGAATGAAGATTATTTCCAGCCATTGTCTCTCCTATTATAAGTATTTCTTCCCTTATCTTTATTTATTTACTTACTTCCTTTTATCATTTCAAATGGTTTGAGTAATCCTCCATTTCTCGGAGTTGGAAACTCATTTATTTATATTCATGCTTTCTCTACATGTCATTTCAATTCTCTTCTTATTAAACTTAAATACTTGCAATTAGGGAGACGTTCTTGATTGTATAGCCTTAGTTAATCGAGAGAAGTACCTAGCGGAGAATCTTGATTAGCGGATCTCTAAGAATTGAACTAGGCCGATAAATTACACACAGTGATTTAAAGACCTAGGGGTGACCCTTTAGTGGAAAATACGTGAGATCATAGATTTAATTGGTATCTTTGATTTATTTGGTACCCTCGAGAGGTGAGTCGGATATCCCGCGTGACGAACGGGATTACACTAAGCCGAACCCTCGAGAGAAAGGCCGGTGAGTCTTAAGATACATGTGCTAGTTAGCACAACTTAGCGTATCATCCTTGACTTGGCACTTTTATCTTAAAACAATTTCTTCATATTATTCTTGAATTACTTGCAATTATAAAAATGTTTATTTTTGTGGAACCCTGATCCAATTGAGAGAAGTACCTAGCGGAGAATTTCAATTGACGGAACCATATGAAGGAACTAGGTTTCATTGATCACGAGAGTAGTTCAATGGCCTAGGGGTGTTCTTTGAATGGAAAGTACGTTGACTCTCGTTCTTAATGGATTCTTACTAATTATGGTCAGCTAGAGATAAGCCGGAATGCCCGTTTGTGACAGGGCGGGGGCAAACATAAACGGATTTCTCAAACATTTAGGACATAATTAGTGAAGGATACAAACGCTACTGTCTTAACCCGAAGTAGCGAAGGCCGAACGTACCATCCTTGTTATTTTGATAAAAGCCTTTATCTAAAAGCATAATTATCTGTTTTCAATCCCGTGAATACCATCATTATATGCTAGAGTAGTTTATATATCTTCCTAGTATTTTATCTTACAAAATCAATATCTCCCCCAATCATCTATATATTTATATAAAGACAAATATCATCCCAAAGTAAACCCTGTCTCTGTGGGATCGACTCGTACTTGCACCCGCTATATTACAATAGCCCGTGCGCTTGCGGAATTAAATAAACCGTTAGGTTTCGACCGAACAATTGCCTCTAAGAATGAGAGGTCAAATTTTGACTTTGGCCAAAGGCAAGGGTAATGGTAATGGGAATATCCTCTAAAAGCGAGAGGATGGCTTGGGATTGGTCTAGGAAATGGGAATATACTCTAAAATCGAGATGATGGCTTGGGATTGATTTAAGGTAATGGGAATATCCTCTAAAATCGAGAGGATGGCTTGGGATTGATTTAAGGTAATGGTTAGAGGAAGTCCAAGCTATCGAGAACTTTTCGCGAACTTGCGAGAATTCGGGTTCCTTTTTGATCATTGGAGAGCTTCTTGAGAAGTCGGGGACTTTTGCTGAATTGTGAGGATCGACAGTCCTTTTTTTTTTGAAGTTCTTGCTTGGACTTTTCTCTTTCTCTTCTCTTTTTTTTTTTGATTGAACTTTTCTCTTTCTCTTTTTTTTTTTAAAAGCCTTCTGAGACGTTGAGGATTCTTGCTGGATTGTGAGGATTTAAAATCCTTCTTTTGATAACTTGGAAGGCCTCCTGAGAAGTTGGGGATTATCTTTGTCTTTCCTTCATTCACGGCTTGAGTATTTTATGCGTCCCTGACTCTCGAAGCTAACTTCTTGGCATTGCTTGGACTTCTCTCAGCAAGGAGCGAAGATGATGGCTAAAAAGGGTTTCAAAACATGCCGATCTTGAAATGAAAGGGTATTGTTTAGTGAGGGTGAGGTAATGGCTTTCCTATGGGTGAAAGACTTCAACCGCAATCCTTACCAGATGAACTAAACGAGATTAAGTCTTCATTGCTTGCTTAAGCTTTAAATGAGAAAAGACCTGTGCCAATTCATCGAGCAGCGAGGTGATGAGGATGATGAAAGAGATGTGAGCATATGAGATGCAAGATGGGGAGTTGGTAAGCCCCAATTTGAGAAGGGTATCAATTGATTTTCTCATTCCGATTAATTTAAACATGAGTCATTTCAAAGCATTAGTGGTTGAGCAACACAAGTGATCATCTAGGATAAAACCATTTCAATTAAATGTAACGTGGGTGTGCTAGTGATGTCTCGAGTCTAGCAAGAAGAGAAACAAAGATTTTTAACATTGAAATAAAAGACTGGTCCATCTTGGACTTGACAGACTTGATGACAACGTAAAGGACACTCTAGAACCTATGACGCTGACTGACTGACTTCTCTGTCTTCAGATGGGAGGGCCTCTTGAACTCTGCCGATATCACGAAAAAGGATTGGTGGCGACACTAGGATAGGGACCCTTCTCAAGTTTCCCTTCATCTATGAGCCCTTGAATGACCACCTTCAAAGTTTTGCAGTCATTGGTGGTATGGCCAGGATATTGGTGATAGAGGCAAAACTTGTTAGCGTCCAACTTGGGATTACGACGAACAGGGCTATAATTCACCAACGGCTGGACAAGTCCTCCGCTTGCTAAGATTTCAAAGAATTCTTCTATAGGCATCCCCACATTATCAAAGCGCTGCTTTTCTCTCTTCTTCTGAACCATCTTTGGAGGTGACTCGGGTGTTGGCACCTTTTGCCGACTGGGAGCCATGGTGGGAGCGGAGGACATTTGATTCCAAAGCGGGGCCCTAGCAGTCGAGTACGGGGTTGTTTCTGAATACTGACCCTGCATCGGCGACGAGCTGAAAGCATAAGAGGAGCCCATCAGTGATTGAGAAAACCCTCCCTGAGGTTGAAGCTGATTAGCAGGAAACGGTAGAAGTTCATCCTGGTTGAACTGATTCCTGGAGCGAGGGTGCAGACCCTGATACTGGGTGTTACCCTGGGAGTGAGGACCATGGAACTGACCCTGCTGATACTGAGAACTCGGAAGCAACAAACCTTGACTGTTCGGAAGTTGGGACCCAAACTGGCTTAGAGGCGCAGAAGCACCGGGAACTGGTGAGAAGGCCAAATCATGGGAAGTCAGCCGTGGTCCTCCCACTAAACCAAAACTTGCCTGTGGGCTTGACTGCACACCGTGACTCGGAACTTGAGTTGGACGAAATGTTTGAGCAAGGGGAGGAAGGGGGACATTCCTGGTCTCGACATCAAACTCATTGGCATCGGTAACCTCCTCATAAGTCCCATCAGCACGTCGGATCGTGGAAATACCGCGGCTTCTCATTGTTTTCACCAATGTGGAATGTGCTGCCTCTTTTCTAGCTTTAGCGGCTTGAATGAGTAACTGGGCCTCATGCCCTCTAACTAGAGCAGTTTCCAAATTAGCCCTCATCTTTTCCATCGACATATCATGCATGCCTTGCTGAACCATGGCAGATGAACCCTTAAATTGAGTAGTCATACTCTTTTCCGCACTGGGCATCTCTGAAATTGAAACGGATGCAAACTCTGCTGACACTGCAACTGCCTCAAGACGCGAGCTAAACGAACACTGGGAGCCGGAGCGCACACCCAACTTGCCGTAACCTTGGGGAGAGAGCGAGTATAAGGCGGAGGATAGAGAACTTTGAGGTGGTATGGGAGAGGGAGGAGTACGAAAGGAGATGGACTCATGCAACATCTTTTTGTTTTTGTTTTTGTTTTTTTTTGTTTTTTTTTTTTGTTTTTTGTTTTTGTTTTTTTTATTAATCCTAGAAATGGTTGGAAAAGGGGGACACCTTTTTTTCGCATTCTACACTATTCCTGGACTAGTGGGCCCCATCACTACGTCTATAAGCCCCTCGTATTCCACCTGTATTTCGACTTCCCAGGGCGGACAGCCCCGGGCGAGGGTCCTATAGGGCAAGCGGGTCCCACCGATCGAAAAGAAAAACGATCCTAAAAGTCTGGCGGGTAATCGAGTCTTAACGAGCATTCGATGTAAATTACGGACAAAGCTGACGTCAAAGTCAAGATCATGTCCGAGGGCTCGACAAAAAGTCGGCATGATTCGGACTGATAAATGTCCACAATTGATCTTGACTCGTCGTCAATTAGGCCGTAATTAGGCATGGAATAATCGTTAATTCTTGATGACTCAGTGTCATGCTGGGAGTCAGTGTATAATTTGTGCCAGTCAGAGTCAAAGTCAAGGCGCCAGTCAATATCTGGTCAAAGCCCGCGACGGAAAACCGGCAGGACTTTGACTGATTAGGGTCCCGAAAGATATAGACGTGGTAGGCCGACTAAGGCTTGAAAGGAAAGGTCTATACACAGACAGAGCATGACACAGACCAGACCAAAAACCAACCGGGTCTCAGACAAAGTGTGTCACGGACAAGTGCATGGTCGACACGAGGCTCCATGGGATGTTTGGGTAGTCCCGTGCTTGCACCGAGAGGCGTAATAAGATCAAACGGGCCGCTACAGGGATTTCTCCGGGTTAGGGACGTAGTGTGCAGTTGTAAGTACCCCAATCTGGATCACTCCCTTTCAAACACACGGGAAACACCGTAGACTCATCCACGCAGTCTCAGGGACCTCTCTCACTCAAAACCCTCTCAAAACCCTCTCAAACCCCCAAACAAACCAAGGGAGGAGCCTTTCTGGGATAAAAAGGGACAAAAGGACCTTTTGGGAATTTTCAGGAAATCAGAAAAGCAATTAAGGTCCGTACGGACCTCTTTGTTTCAATGATTACTAAATCCCCTTAAAGTCCACAATATTCCCTCAAATCCCGGAAGAAATGATGACTTCCATGCAGAGTTGGTCCGTACGGACCTCTTTGCATGCAAGATGGTCCGTACGGACCTTATGCTGTAATGGGGACATCATCATTCCAGAATATTCTCCATCATTGCAGATTCCCTCAAATCGAGGAAATCCAAAATTCTGGATAACCAAGAAGGTCCGTACGGACCTCTTTGCTCCGAAATTTTTACTATAAATAGAGGGCTCCCCCTCCTCATTTTCACACACCTCCCACTTCTCTCTTCCTCCCTAAGCCTTCTGGCTCCCCTTCTAAGACCTTTCGAGGCATTCCCGGCCCCTTCGGATCCTTCCGAGGCCTTCCGAGCCCCCTCGAGGTGCTCCGAAGCCTCTCGAGCGCTCCCGAGACGCTCCCGCTGCCGCCCGAGGCACTCTCGAGGTACTCTGAGGCCCCTCGTGGTACTCCGAGGCCTTGCCTGGTCTTTCCCACGGTGTCCCGGCTCTTTCCGAGTCAAACCGGCGATCCCAAACCTTGCCGAACCTCTGCCCGAATCCAACCAACGATTCCAACGCACGCCGAACCTCTCGCCCGACCGATCCCGACGATCCCCACGCACGCCGAACCTCGCCCAAACGCAGCTCTACGGTTTCAACTCACGCCGAAACTCTGTCCGCGGACCACCGGCATCCCCAAAGCAATCCGGAACGCTACTCCGACCTCAAACACTATTCCCCGCGGAAGACAAGACACGAACCAACATTGGTAAGGCTTCCTTCCTATTCTATTTCAATACATTTCAATACAATGTAGACATCCGATACAAAGATGCATTTTTAAAAGCACACACACACACACAACTTTTTAAAGGATATTAGGGGTATCCGAAAGACTCGGTTTACGAGGCGACTCGGGTGAGCTCTAATATTCTAAGATTCTCTTCCCGAGGAGTCATCTGACCTCCGAACTCAAAATCTCATCACACAAAAACAAGCTTTAAAATTTATCTTTAAACCGATGCCCTTTTTCAATGTTTTCTGGGGCTTAATAAAAACGGCGTGGCGACTCTACAAAATGCGAAAGCAAAACGGCGAGACACCTCCAACGCGCAAACGCTAAAACGGAATAAGCCGATGCCGGGCGCGACATTGTCTTGCCTCTCGGATCCGGGCGACTTCCCGAACAATGACGAACGCGAGATGCCGGGGCCTCGCGCGCGAGCCGGATCCCTGTAATTTCGCTGGCGACTGCTGGGGATTTTGTTTTAAAAACTTTTAAACAAAACAAAAGATTTTTAAAACGATGATGAGGGTCAAACTTTCATTTTACCCCTTCCTTTAACTGTTGTGTGTGTGTGCACGTGCTTCGTTTTTATTTTACAAAAAATAAAAATACAAAAAAAAAATGCATCAATATACATCTCGTGCATACATTTAAAATTCTTCAAAAATTTCTATTTTACTCGTAAAAGAATTTTAGAGACCGCACACTACGCGCACCGGCCGCCTTCTACACCGCACTCTACTCACACTGCCGCCTGCTACACCGCACACTACGCGCACCGCCGCCTCTGCTACACCGCACTCTACTCACACCGCCGCCTCGGTTACACCGCACACTATGCGCACCGCCGCTGGATACACCGCACACTACAACCCTTAACCCGGAGTGGTCTCGCTTGCAGTCCGTTTGGTCTTCCTAGGCCTCTGGGCGCGCACGGGATCATTCCAAACATCCCATCCTAGCCAAGCGTCAACCCCGCACGTTTGAGTCTTGAGTCACACTCGTCCGTACTCGGTTGGTTTTACTCAGCCTCGTGTCATACACTCGGATACATATACCATGCCGGCCATTTTCGAAAGTCAAGGCTCGGAACTCAAGATCCTCATGCAAGCAAAGCGATGAAAGGTCATGCTAAAATCTTGACTGATCTTGATTTCCGGCTACACCTGCACGATGTTCCGTCCCGGATATACATCCATGCTCGCATGACACCATGTCATCACGCCTTTGATACGTCGCCCATGACAATATGACCCACCAACGCCTAACGTCACAGTATCCCTTGCGCAAGCAAGGTAAAGAGAGGTCATGCCGAACTCTTGACCTGATCTTGACTCAAATGGCCGGCTCGGTTCACTATTCACATGGCTAACGCATCAAAACGAACATGACAAAGCTCGGTCCTTAGGTTCGATTTTTCTTTAGGCCGGTGGAAACCGCTTGCACTATAGGACCCTCGCCCGGGCCGCTCCACCCCGGGATGTCGAAATACAGTGTGCAAAACGAGGGGCTTATAGCCGCACGTATGGTCTCCACTCGACCCAGATCTAGCATAGTTGCGAAAAACAAGAGCAATCTTTTCCAACCTACCTAGGATTCTTCGAGAAAACACGTTTTAAGTAAATTAAAACAACAAAAAAATCAAAAAAAAAATAAAAGAAACGGAAACCGCATGCCACGTGAGCTTTCCCCTTTTATCCCGTTAGGCCATTCCCGTGTCTAAACTCTTGCCCATCACCCTCCGCCTAACAGAGAGTGGTCGAGAGTACCCGGAACCCGTCTCCCAAAGGTCAAAACAAAGCAAGGTCCTACCTTCTTCCCAGCTCCGTCACCAGACCGTCAATTCCCCATGGCCAAGTCGGTGGATAACAACGATGGGAACGGACCTTACCCCCAAGAAATTTCCCCAACACCGGAAGAAGTTTGGCAGGTCCTCATGGCTATTGAGAAACGTCAAGGTGAGCAACAAGCTCGATCGAAGGTGCCATGCACCACTTCTAACCTTAGCCACCCAACCACCTCGGGGCTTCCCAAGCCATGATCGCTTCCTACAGCCTCTAACGTCTCTCATTGTCTCCCGTAAGTCAACCCGTTACCCTCATACGAGCCATGCGCTATGACGTAAGGCCACAAGACCTTCCGAGGAAAGCCTCGCCCATCCAGCCTCCCGAGGTCCCGGTACCACCGCCGAACAACGAACACATCTCGGTGGGACGTCTCGCGATTGTAGCTTGTCTGGGAAATGGAATTCCAGGATGCAATGAACGAGGGCCGCCCTCGACGAAGGAAGAAGCTATCTTCTCAACAAAACCGAAAAAGAGGTATGAATCTGGGTGATCCCACGCCGGAACCCTTGGAGAACCCTCAGAAAGTTTGACTACTATGTCATCTACTCCAAAGAAACCTCCCCACCCTAGTTCTCGCACAGGCCACGGCAATGTTTGCTCCATGATCACCGGGACGAGCTTCGCACCGCCACCGAAGGCCCGAAGGTCCAGATAATCCAACCCCGTCTTGGAAAGATCTCAAAGCCACTATTGATGCTTCAAGAAAGCCATGACAAATAACGAATTGAAATGCGCAGCCTGGCCTTACGCCAATCGTGCTCCTCCCACTCCGTAAACGGGAGAGACAAGCAAAACCATAAGTCCAGAGGTGAATGTTCTCGACACGTTCCGGCCAAATCCCAGTGAATCCTCCACGGACGTACAAAAGGCCAGCCATACCCGAGCCACGAATTGAAAAGGGGCCCTACGCCAAAGAAGCCGAAACCTTGGACCCAAAGGTTCAAGATCCCGTCTTGACACACTCAAGCGCACTCAGGCTAACATCTCACTCGGTCCTTACTCACTTCATCTTACCCGCACAAGCTCAAGTTGGAAGAAAGCCTGGCCTGCACTATGGTTCCCATCACAGTTGACACCCGATGAAGCGCCTGTATGATTGGCAACGTCAATTACAAAGAATATCATCACCTTCACGTAACTCGATCTTCCAAAATTTGGGGCCGACCACAACGAGCCTCTCTACATAACAGCTTCAACCGGACGAGCGCCGTCTCCTCGGGTGTTGGTAGATGGGGGATCATCCACGAACGTCCTTCCCACCAAAATGATGGATTTGCTAGGGATCAAAGCAACCGATCTAAAGCCCTCGACTGTGCAATCAAGGCATACGACTCAACATCCCGCCCAGCCTGGGAATAGCCACCTTGAACCTTTTGGTTTGGAAAACAAATGGTCCCGACAGACTTCCAAGTCATCGACATCCCGATCACATTCACTGCCATTCTGGGACGCCCTTGGCTACATCAGATCAATGGGGTGGCATCCACTCTCCATCGCCGCGTAAAGTTCGTCCAAGGAACAGATATGACCATCATCTACGGCGACAAAGATAGTCACCGAAAGGACCGATACCAACGGCGTCCCGTCTTAGAAATCAAACCCGACGATGATGGCATGATGTTAACAGTGGTTCACCATCGAAAGCCCAAAGGCCCAAGTGTGCCACATAGACCGCCTTTGATTTGGGACAAGATCCCTCCCCCGATGAAAATGATGAAGCACATGAACTACATCCCGGGCTCGGTTTGGGAAAACGCCATCGTGGCACTCAACAGATCATCAATATCAAAGAATGTAATACCCCGCACGGCTCGGGATACTCTCCTACTCCCGAACACATTGCGGAGGACAAGCGAGCCGCACGTAAACGCTCCACGTATAACAAAAGAGGCTTGCACGCAATCTCCGATCTTCGTCCCCATGCCTTCGACATGACCAAGTACTTCACAAAGAAGGCCGGCAACTTGGAAGAAGATCCGTAAAAGGAACAGAGCCGATCGCCGCCAAACAAAGCCGGCCGACAACCATGGACAAGCTCCAGCAGTAACCCGGCAAGATTCGTAGGCCTCAAGCCAAATCCCGTCCGAAGAGCATTCCTCGACACACCGCTTCGCCGGATCCACAACCACCACTATTCACAGCCGAATTTTGGTTCAAAACTCCTTTGGCGGAAGAATTCGAAAACTCTCTCGTCAACACTCCTACCTTCAACAAGCGGGACGAGTCCGCATTCGAGCTAGTAATGCCCAAGACCAAAGCAAGAGACTCCGCAGACGATGCTTGGGACGAACCACTGCTACACCTCGCTTCTTCAAAGAAGAAATCGAGATGCCTGATCTAATCGATTTTGTTTCGATAACTCGTGATAGCAATGATCGGGAACGGTGACATAAAGCCTTTCAAGCCCCATCTCCTATCAAGCTCATTGCCACTCAATAACCGGGCCACATTCTCCGGACCTACCGCCAAAGAAAAAGGACATGATCGAACAACTTGGTCTCGACCCTCGAGTCCTAGAGTCTAGTGTCAAAACTCATCCCGAGTCCATTAGCTTTGAATTTGAGTCTCTCGAGTCATCCGATGGCCTCACGCCGTAAGATTACGAACTCATTGCCAATAATGTATTCCCGTATGCTCTTAATGAATGCTTCGATCTTTCCGAGTATCCTCTCATTGCATCTTTAACAACCGATAAATTAACTAACACACAAACAAGCTAATAACGATTCACTTGATAAAGAAGCGTACACATTAAACGAACAATACATTAAGCACATCTTTAAGCATGTTGTCAAACGAGAGAAAACCGGGCCCAAGCCGCCGAGGAGGTTTTAACCAAAGTGAATTTGGGAACCGCCGAAGAGCCAAAAGAGACGCAAATCGGAAGTTTCTTCACCGGCACAGCAAGACGCATTGACCGCACCGCTCAAGGAGTTCGTGGACGTGTTCGCTTGGTCTTACCGAGACATGCCCGGATTAGATCCTAACATTGTAGAGCACCGGATTCCCTTAAATCCCGAGGCTAAGCCCATCAAGCAAAAGCTACGCCGAATCAAGCCGTAATGGTCTTTACAAGTCAAAGAGGAGATCGAAAAATGCTCCGCGTCGGCTTCATCGTGGTGATCGAGTACCCCACATGGCTCTCCAATATTGTCACGGTCACCAAGGCCAATGGAAAAGTACGCCGTTGCGTGGACTTCCGAGATCTCAACAAAGCAAGTCCCAAGGACGATTTTCCACTACCCAACATCGACATGTTGGTAGACACTACCCAATTTCGAAGTCAAGTCCTTCGTGGACGGTTTTGCCTGGCTACAATCAAATCAAGATGGCCGAAGAAGACCAAGAAAAGACAAATTTTCACAACCCCCGGGGAACCTATCCGCTACACAATAATGCCGTTCGACTAAAGAACGCTCGGGCTACCTACCAACGGCAAAGAACCGCCCTCTTTCCACGATATGATCCACAAAGAGATCGAAGTGTACGTCGATGACATGATCGTTCACTCAAAGGGATCGACGGACAACACCTCACTGTACTGAGAAAATTCTTCAATCGCCTCCGAAAACACTCAATGAGGCTTAACCCCGCCAAATGCACATTTGGGGTTAGCCGAGGCAAGGTTTTGGGATACATGGTCACCGAGAGAGGCATCGAGGTGGATCCTCAAAAGATCAAAGCTATCATCGAAATGAGACCACCGCAAACTCGCATGCAGGTGAAAAGCTTCATGGGCCGCCCGCAATATATCGCCCGCTTCGTCAACCAATTGACCTCTATGTGCGAGCCAATCTTCAAGCCGATGAAGAAGAACGCCGACATCGAATGGAACTCGAATGCCAAGATGCCTTTGAAAAATAAAAGCATACCTTGTGAGTCCTCCGATTCTCTCGTCCTCCCCACGAGGAAAAGCCACTGTTGCTATACCTAACCGTGACCGACACCGCAGCTGAGCCATGCTCGTCAAGAAAAGAAAGAGTCACGGTCGAAAACGCCATCTACTTCGCTCGCCGAAAGTTTCAAGGCAAATAACTCAATTACTCGCCCTCGAGAAAACCCGCGCAGCCTGTATGGGTTGTCGGAAACTACGGCACTACATGCAGCCGCACACGCACACTTGGTTTCCAAAATGGACCTGGCCAAGTACCTCTTCGACAAACCATCTCTCGTCAATGAGGCTCGCCAAATGGTCTTTCTTCCCTAGCGGAATTTGACATCAAGTACGTAAACCAAAAGTCAATCAAGGGACGGGCCATGGCCGAACAACCGGCCGATTTCCCAACCGACGAGGCTCGAGGCCCCGAACCACAATTTCCAGACGAGGGAATCTTTCGCAATCGAAGGCGAAAATCGATGGCAACCGTTCTTCGACGGAGCGGCCAACCAAAAGGGAAACGGCATCGGTATGCTCTTGGTGGATCCCAAGGACGAGCACACCCCAATTGCTATAAAGCTCAATTTCGAGGTAACCAACAATGCCGCCGAATATGAAGCTCGCGCCTGACTACAAGCCGCACTCGAGAGGAATGTCCGTAAACTCGAAGTTTATGGGGACTCACCTTGATCATCAACCAAGTCTCCAACAAGTGGAAAACCATAGACCCGGCTTGCAAAAATACCATGCTCGCATAGAGGACCTCATCACACAATTTGAAGAGGTCACCTTCCATTACTTGCCAAGAGACCGAAACAGTTTGCAGATGCCTTAGCCACCTTGGCCTCCCTTCAGGAAATCCCCGAAGGAAAAGCAATCAAACCCTTCAAAGTCGGACGAAAGGAAATTCCCGCCTACCGGCTGTGAGATCGAACCGTAACCTAAGCTCCGTCAATGAGCCATGGTACAACCGTATCTTCCAATACCTCAAGAACGGGAAACCACCTTCATGAACAAGGAAGGTCAACACACGTAAGGGGTCAAAACCAAGAGCATCATGGCCCTAAAACGCCTTGCCTCTCACTTCGTCATCCTCGGGGACATGTTATACAAGAAACGCTACCACGGGCCACTCCTACGCCGCATCGCCCAAGAAGAAGCAAGCAAGTTCATGAACGAAGTCCACAATGGGGCTTGCGGTCCCCACATGAACGCCGTGAGCCCCGATGCAAATCATTCTCGTGATGGGCTACTACCGGATCTCCATGGAGGCAGATTGCATCCACTTTGTCCGAAGCCGCGACAAGTGCCAACGGTTCTCCAACCTCAATCATCTCGCCGCCCCACGATCTCTACCGCATGACTACACCTCGCCCTTTGCCACTGGGAATTGACGTCATCGGGAAAATCGCTCCGCCAGCAAAGAACTGGTCACGAGTTCATCTTAGTAGCCATCGACTACTTCACCAAATGGGTCGAAGCCAAGTCCTACAAGGTACTCACCTCCAAGAAGGTCGCACATTTCCTCAAAGAAAACATCATATGCCGATACGGCATCCCAAATGAGGTCATATCGAACAACGGCTCACACTTCGAAGGGGAATTCGGCTGCATCGCCGGGCTGAATTCAAGATCACACGCCACAAATCTTCTCCCTACCGGCCACAAACAAACGGCGCCGTGGAAGCAAAGAAACAAAACCCTCGAACGGATCATCCGAAAATGACCACCCGAGGACGAGATTGGCCCGAGAAGCCGCACCTTGCACTTTGGGGCTACCGCACATCGCCGAACAGCCCCACGGGAGAAACCCCATTTGCCCCGACCTACGGGATGGAAGCAGTCCTTCCCATCGAGCCGGAAATTCCTCACTCCGAGTGCCGCCGGAAAATGACATCAACGAAGTCGAATGGCTCCGGCCGACATGACGAATTGGCTCGCTAGACGAGCGACGACTAAAGGCCATGGAACACGTCCGAGCCTATCAAAGCAGATGGCTAGAGCTTTCGACAAGAAAGTCAAATCCCGAGACATCGTGGAAGGTGACCTTGTACTCAAAGAAAAGCCTCCCACTCGAACCAACCCACGGGAAAATGGGAACCCACATGGATCGGCCCTTTCGTGGTTCAAAAGATCTTCTCCGAGGCGCCATGAAGCTAACGTACCTAGACGGCAATCCCTTCATGAATCCAAATAACGGAAGCAAACTTCGCAGATACTTCGCCCGAAGAAGAACAACTGTGCATCTCTTGGCACTCCATGTAGTGTCGAACTACGTGCACCCGAGCCCTCT
This sequence comes from Adenophora triphylla var. japonica, assembly GCA_022495995.1. Lineage (NCBI taxonomy): Eukaryota > Viridiplantae > Streptophyta > Magnoliopsida > Asterales > Campanulaceae > Adenophora > Adenophora triphylla. The sequence goes on from JAFEMH010000675.1 coordinate 213,197, forward strand.
AGTCCTGGGGAACGTAGGCAACCTTAATTGGTCCGGTCTAAAAATACACAAAAAGTCAAAAGTTTGAATGTCAACCAAGACCTCCATCAAGCTCCGCACTTTTCAAGAACACGCCCGGCGAGCCACCTTGACCAAGTCAAACAACGGCGGCAACATCAAAGGACGTCCGAGGGTCACTCAAAGATCAAACGACCGACTCGTGGATCGTTTCCAAGCCAGGCTTGTCTTCGCCCTCACGCGCTTCAAAAAAAAGAGCTCGAGCAAGGGCTCACAAAAAAAAAAAAAAAAGAGAGCTCGAGCAAGGGCTCACAAAAAAGAGCTCGAGCAAGGGCTCACAAAAAAAAAAAAAACAATAAAAGAAGCTCAAGCGAAAGCTGCAAATTGAGGTCAAGAGCCCGACGCCAACAAGAGGCAAGGAAGCTACGGAAAAGACCGTCAAAACGACTTGTCAAGGGAGCATTCAACCTCTCGCCCAAGCACAAAGCCTCAAAGAAAGGGGATTGCCGTCGTGGCCTGATCGGCTGCCCGCGAATGCAAATGTAAAAGTCCAAAGATGGACACCGAGCAAAGTGCACAACAGAAGCAAAGGCAAACAAAAGATCTTGCGTCTCGACAAAGCTTTAAAAGTAAATCACAAATCACTAACAGGTTACAACATTTCTTGATGAGTTCAAGCACGGTCTACTCTCAAGTTCACAACATGCTAAAAGACAAACTTTTTAATACATTTAACTAATAATGTGTTTGCTTGATGCAATGAATGGATACCTAGGAGGTCATTCCGCGCCATCTCGCGCTTGTCCCCTCGCCATTCTTTCCTTTCTTCCCTCGTCCCCGACGAGACTTCTTTCGCTCCACGTGAACCAACTCTGCGTCTCTCGGTCGAGATCCGGGGTCCTCCCCGTAGAGTCAAATAATCCAAGTAGCTCTCGGGGCTTCATTCGCCCGTGCTTCGGCTCGGATCTCCTCCCCGCGAGTCCCGTAAAGAGGACCTCTCCCCGTCGCCGGTCAACTCTAGTCTCGTAGTCAAACAAAGCGTCTCCCGTCACATCCAAAGGGTCGACTGTGCTTCGGCACTCCTAAGGCAATAGCTACTACGGCAACCGGTCCCACCGCTACACGCCCGCTCTCCAAGACCACTTGGGATCGCCCAACACGCCGCTCATACTGTGCCGGATACCGAGTCGTCAATACAACGCTCCCAGACGTCTAAGGAGTACCACAGAGGGAAAGCGGAATACTTCCATACCCTCGTAAAATACAAGAAGGCACCCGAAGCCGCCATACAAAGAGGAGCTACCTCCGCGGTAGCAAGGTCATCCCAGCTCAACAAAGGCTCCTGCTTCATCCCAAACCGCGGAAACAAGCGACGGAATATAGAAGGAGGACCAAGACAAACCTGGAACTCGACAACGTAGGACCCTTCCCCGCAAGATCCTCCCGGTCTCAATCCTCCAAAGGCGGAACCCACGGCGGATCTCGATGCGTACCAAGCCGTGCCATCCATCTCTCCCAAAGTGACCGATCCATATCCAACACAAGAGGTCGGCGAGCAAACGACCACGGGCTAAACGACGTCGGAGCCTCTGGCATGGCTTGGAGTCTCTCTCGCGGCCACAAGGTGAGCAAAGCGGGGCTTCCCCCTCTCATAAAACGATCCCCGGTCGCCAGGGCCGGTCGATACCATGAAGAGTCTCCCCAAAGACCAACGGGACAATATCCTCTCCAAACTCTGCAGCGTGCCTACCACATCTAGCAAAGCGCCATCACAAATGCCAAGGGAACTAACCGTAAAAGCGTCGCCATCACGCACAAGGCAAATACATCCCAAGAGACGTCACTCTCATCATCAACCATGAACCGCTCCTAGCCTCGTAAATGTCGATATGACCCGAGATCAAGGATCATGCCCCGCACTTCTTCCAACGAAGTACGAAGAAAGTCTGCAAGCTTCACGCTCACGCAAAGACCACCAACCGAAGGAAGCGAGATGGCCTCCACCTCCGGTCCTCCAATCAAAGCCCGAAAATCTTCAAAAGTGGGCACCATTTCATTGTAGGAGAAACGGTACACGTGCCTCCTAACATCCCGAACTTCGCGGCGGCCGCAACAAATCCCAATCGGGAACCCAACTCCTTAAAAGACCAAGCCAGAGCAAAGACGAAACCTTACCTCGGCCCGTCTACGATGCCTCATACGGCGCCGCATCCACGTTTTCAAGCTGCTCGAGGAAGTGTGCTTGCCTCTCTGCGAAAGCCTCGGCAAAATTCTAGGGACATACGAAGAATCCATGGCAAAAATGGAGGTTCCTAGAGAAAATGGGAAGAAAGCTCGAAAATGGTGCAAATGGGGAAATGAGGAAGAACCGAGCCTTTGGAAAGCATTTATGTCCTTCCCAAAGCAAGGTTGGTCCGTACGGACCTCTTTGCATGCTAAGTATGTCCGTACGGACCTCCTTGCAAACAGAACCCATTTCCCCGGAAAACGGTACAAAAACCCTTTGTCCTCGGCAAAACCTTGCTCCAAGCGGTCAAACAACGGCCAAAGCCATTTCCGGCAAACCCAACACTACCCACAAACGCACTCTCGGCTCACGTGGCATGTACAAAAATAAAAATAATAATAGCAACAATTTCTAGGACAATTCCAGGAATCACAAAAATAAATGACATTACATCTTAAAATAAAATCTTGTTTGCCATGCAAATACATGTGTTTTATTACGGGTACAAAAATGTACATTTGCTAAACAAAAAAAAAAAAAAAAAAAAAGAGAGGGATATGAAAAGAGGGAAAGCAAATGAATACTACTCGAGAATCCTCATCATCATCCTCCTCGCCAAGATCCTCCAAAGAAAAGTCGGGCATCCCGGCGAACTCGCCCGTCACATCCTCATCGTCGGAATACAGAGCACCCGCTGAGGCTCCACGAGAAGTACTCGGAAAGGATCAAATCCGGCGAAAGGATCAAAGAAAGAAGGCTACGAGGAACCCTCACCTGTGCGCCGTGCGGAGGCATGAGCGATAAAGGGCTGCTCCCTCGAAGGCCACTGCGGCTCCCAGAAGACGTCCCGGCATCCATGCTTTATGCCGCCCCCTCGAAGGCCCCTCTGCTGCGGCTCAGGCTCGGCTCTAGGCGGAGGAACGTCCACGAATGCCTCGAAGGCATAGGCTCGTCTGTGGCGCCGGCACACGACGCGAAGACCGACGGGACACCTTCGACGCCATCTTCTTAGCGAAGGAGCGCGTCGCCACGTAGCGGCGAGTCGGCATATCGTAGGCTCTCCCGGGACTGCACAGACAAGAAGCCGAGGAAACGCTCATCAAATGCGGTTATACTCAACAACAAAAAGAAAAAAGCGAAAAGATGCCAAGATGGAAAAGAGTCGGCACACTCACCGATCTGTCGGGGTCCAGCTCTATATGCGGCGGGGCACGCTCAGGAGCAGGTACGAGACACCCTCCTCCTCGTCCCGGGTCCCAGCGGACGTACGTGAAATCCGGTCCGGCATCGGAACCTGCAGGGGAGCTGCGGGCCGGCCTCTCTCTCCGCGCCGGTGCACAGGGCGTCCTCGGCTTCCTCCTCACGAAGGCCCCGTACTCCTCGCCAGGTATAAAATGAACTCCTCGGCGCCAAGCCGCCAGGTACCTCTCGAAGTCAAGCACGTCCATGTCCAGGGAGTCGAAGCATCCCAAAGGGAGGGTCCCTCGGAGCCACGGGAAGCACACAGGGGCCATCTTTGCCGGAAGACTCGCTCCCAGTGCGTGGCGTCACAAGTCGAGCCTCGCGGCATCTTCCGCGCGGCGTCGCCTCGGGAGCCCCCTCGGAACTCATCTCCCTCATCACAGGAGTCCACGGGAGCAGAACGAACCCCTCACGGCTATCCCGCTCCAAGCGCTCACCTGCACATCCCGTAGGCGATGGTGAGCTTCCCAGTGGTCCTCCTCTTCCTCGCCGTACGAGCCCCGTCCCGGCGTAGCGGGGTGCGCGGCAACTGACCCAGGGATCTCTATCCCACGGGAAGCCTTTGGAAAACCTCATAAAACCACACGTGACAAAAACGAGAAGGCTCGGTGCAAAAGACAACGGAGAAAAGACAAGTTGCTAAATCAAAAGCAAGCCCGATAAACTCATACCTCCAAAGCAAAGTCAAAGCGGGCCAATGACGAGCGGGCCACCCCAGGCTAAACCGGTCCAAGGAGAAGTAGAGCTCGGCCAAGCTTTGCCTCGCCCCAAGCAATGTCGCGAGACCCTATCCCGAGATCGGTCGAAGCTCTCCAACGGAAGCAAAGGGAGGCTGCGGTCGCGTGGTTCGAGAACAAAGTCTCGGACGGTGCATACCCATGAAGGAGCGCGCCCAGCTGCTCCATTGTCACTGGCCGGTACCCGGATGTAGGCCCCAATGCGCGTGATCCTCGTCTCTACGTCGGCGTACGGCATCCCGGGCCCTGCGAGGACGAGGCTCAAAGCCCGGCGGCTCGGTCAACACATCATCGGAGATCATGTCTCTCCACCTCACGGGCTCTCCTTTGAAGGAGAGCCGTGATCGCGGCAAAATCGGTGGGCGTCACTTTGTCACCTCGCCCCGGCTCGGGTGGAAGGTGTGGGTGGTATCCCACCGGTACTCGGAAAGGCCCGGGAAGACACTCTTGTTCTTCCTCGTGTCGAGAAGCTCCGGCCCGGGTTCTCAACGAACACACCTAGGCCGAAGCATAAACCGACCTCAGGGGACTCGGCCTACCGCCCACGGAAATATCGGGCATCCGGCGCCATAGCTCAGCAACTGACCTCGGCGATCCCGAGTCTTCATCCTCTTGGCCTTCCCGGCCGTAAGCCCCGCATCCTGCGGGTAAACACGGCAAAGGTACGTCAATCACAGTACTTAATATAAAGGCACATATAACCCGTCACAAAACACGGCACATATTGCACATAATTTTCACATACATTATACATATAATTTTTCCATGTAACCCGTCACAAAACACGGCACACAATGCACATAATTTTCACATATATCATGCATATAATTTTTCCCATGCAGTCCGTCACAAAACACGGCACACACTGTACACATTTTCTCAAAAGAGGGATTAAGCCCTACACGACACATTTTCAGAAAATCCGTCCCCACGGCACATATCGCACATATTTTCCCCACAAAGTCCGTCACCCAAAAACACGGCACACACTATATAGCACATTCTCAAAAGAAAATCCGTCCCAACACGGCACACACTTTCACATATAACCCGTCACAAAACACGGCACATGTCACATTTTTTCACAAAAATTATCACTACACGATAATTTTTCTCATAATGTACATACATAAATAGCATACGGTACAAAACACCAAAGCATGCAATTCACTAGATAGGCACTTTATTTTCACAAATAAGAGCTAATCTACACATTTCTGCACAAAATACACATACCCACAATTTTTACATGTCCATTTTCAACAATTCATCAAGAATTTCACAAAAGGCATAAAATAATTCAAAAATGCGAAAAACTAAAACCTAGTTCTAGCATTCAAAAATTGACGAGGGAATCAAAACGGAGCAGATTTCTTACCTCCCCAACGTTCATGGAGCGACGATTATGCACCTCGGATTCGGATACAAAACATCCGGGTTCTTCGAAGATGGAACGAACGAAGTCCAATTCCTTTGAAGCTCCATTTTTGCTCGGCCACCTCTTGACTGCGTTGACGACGACTCCTTCGAGATCCTTCAGCCATGGCAAGAAATTCAAGCAAAAATTTTTTGATTTTGGTTAACAATGGAGGAATTTTTCTCTCTCTCTCTCGCACAGTTCCACGGCTGGAAAATGAGGAAGAAGGAATGGGGAAGGGCTCGGTCATTTAAAGCACAGGTCAAACACAGGAGCTGTAAAAAACAAGGTGGTCCGTACGGACCTCTTTGCAACCGGGTTGGTCCGTGCGGACCTCTTTGCGAGGGTGGCCAAATTACTTTCACGCCCTTATAATCTTTGCCCCAGGCATCCTAAGGCCTTTTCCGGCCAAATCCAAGTGCAGAATGGTCCCTAACCCTTCAAATCAATCCCCGGCCATCAGCGTAAGACCGGTCCTCGCCCACTTCAACGGCAAATCAACCACCGGCCGTCAGCGTAAGACCGGTCCTCGCCACTTCACGGCAAATCAACCACGGCCGTCAGCGTAAGACCGGACCTCGCCCACTTCAACGGCAAATCAACCACCGGCCGTCGCGTAAGACCGGTCCTCGCCCGCTCAACGGCAATTCAACCAGCTCAGCGGTAATTCGAAGGAGACGCCTCCCGGCCACGAATATCGAGGCCTGAGACGCCTCCAAGCGGCTCGACAGCTGGCCCTCGAAAGAGGTCAGAAGTCATCTTCCCAACGAGAAAAGGGCCCCTACAAGGTCATGCATCCCCGACAATTCAAGCACCGGCGGTCGGATGTAAGCCGAACTTCGCCCAGCTTCAGCGACGGCGCAAGCACCGGCCATCGAAGTAAGGCAGAGCTCCTCCCCCGACAAGTCGAAGGGAAGTCATGCGAGGCGCATATCCCGGCCACCGACCATCATCCTTGCCCACTCAGCGGCAAAACAAGCACGCGAAGGACGACACCTCCGTACAAGTCCCAGGCACGAAGCGCCTCCCAACGCCAAATGGTGAAGCAATCATCGGCCCGTCATCCTTGCCCAGCTTCAACGGCGGCTCAAGCAGGCGGTCATCGTAAGTCCGACCTTCTACATCGACATGCAAAAACACAAATGGCATCTACGCCTCTCGAATCACAAGGCGGCCGCGCCTCCGCTGCGGCGGATGACGATTCAAAGTCCTCCCCGTGGCACCAGCCGCCGGATGACGATTCAAAGTCCTCCCGGCGTGGCACCAGCGCGGATGACGAAGTCCTCGGCGTGGCACCCAGCCGCCGCCGGATGACGATTCAAAGTCCTCCGGCGTGGCACCAGCCGCAATCAGGAAGACGATTCAAGTCCTCACAACTATCTCCGGCCGGAAGGCCTAAACCACCCGATTAGGAAAATCGTAAAACTTCCATCCCGGGACGCCGCCACGTCCTTATCAGAGCCTATACGGTCACCCGGGACGCCGCACGTCACTTATCAGACCTATACGGTCACCCGGGGCGCCGCGTCACCATCCTATCCGGCATTTTATCGGTCACCGGGGACGCCGCCCACGTCCTTATCACCGACCTTTATCGGTCACCACGGGACGCCGCACGTCCTTATCACCGACCTATACGGTCGCCGGGCCCGCGCGTCCTTATCACCCGACCTATCACGGTCACCCAGGGCGCCACCACGTCCTTATCACCGACCTATACGGTCGCCGGGGACGCCGCACGTCCTTATCACCGACCTATACGGTCACCGGGACGCCACCACGTCCTTATCACCCTATCACGGTCGCGGGACGCCGCCCACGTCCTTATCACCCAGCCTATACGGTCACCCGGGACGCCGCACGTCCTTATCACCGACCTATACGGTCGCGGGACGCCGCACGTCCTTTATCACCGACCTATCTGGTCACCCGGGGACGCCGCACGTCCTTTATCACCGACTATACGGTCACCCGGGACGCCGCACGTCCTTATCACCGACCTATCACGGTCCGCCGGGACGCCGCCGCGTCCTTATCACCGATTCCTATCTGGTCGCCGGGACGCCGCCACGTCCTTATCACCGGCCTATCTGGTCACCCGGGAGCGCCACCACGTCCTTATCACCGACCTATACGGTCACCCGGGACGCCGCACGTCCTTATCACCGACCTATACGGTCGCGGGGCGCCGCGCGTCCTTATCACCGACCTATACGGTCGCCCGGGGCGCCGCCCGTCAACACAGACCTATGGGTCACCGCTTATACGGTCGCGGGACGCCGCCACGTCACTTATCACCGACCTATACGGTCGCCACGGGCGCCAGCACGTCCTTATCACCGACCTATACGGTCGCCCAGGACGCCGCACGTCCTTATCACCGACCTATACGGTCGCCGGGCGCGCGTCACTATCACCGACTATCACGGTCGCGCCGGACGCGCCGCACGTCCTTATCACCACCCGACTATCACGGTCGCCGGGGCGCCGCGCCACGTCCTTATCACCGACCTATCACGGTCACCCGGGACGCCGCCACGTCCTTATCACCGACGCTATGCGGTCACCGGGGACGCCGCCACGTCCTTATCACCGACTATACGGTGCGGGACGCCGCCACGTCCTTATCACCGACTATGCGGTCACCGGGACGCCGCACGTCCTTATCAGCGACTATCGGTCGCGGGACGCCGCCACCACGTCCTTATCAGCGACTATACGGTCGCCCGGGGACGCCGCGCGTCCTTATCACCGACTATGCGGTCGCGGGACGCCGCGCGTCCTTATCACCGACTTTATACGGTCACCCGGGACGCCGCCCACGTCCTTATCACCGACCTATGCGGTCACCGGGGCGCCGCGCGTCCTTATCACCGCTGACGGTCGCGGGACGCCGCGGCGTCCGCATCAGCGACATGCGGTCGCGGGAGCACCGCGTCCTGCGCGACCTCGGCGGTCACCACACCGAGGGCACCACCGCGCCCGCATTCACGGCACTCACCCCAGCGCCCCGGAACTACGGCCGGGCTTGATTCCCGCCGAGGATGCGTAGGAATCCTATCACGGGGGTCCGGCCTATTGACCTAAACGGTCGCCCGGGACACCGCGCGTCCTCGCTGACCCTCCCGGTCACTTCCTCTCCCGGCACGCGATCCAGTTAGGACCCTTATCTTATCGGCGACCCCACTTCTTTCATAAGTGACGTCGTCGAGGGCTTACATGTAAGTACCCCAATCACTGGATCACTCCACTTTCAAACACACGGGAAACACCGTAGACTCATCCACGCAGTCTCGGGGACCTCTCTGCAAAACCCTCTCAAAACCCTCTCGAGCCCCAACAAACCAAGGGAGGAGCCTTTACGGGATAAAAAGGGACAAAAGGACCTTTTGGGAATTTTCGAGGAAATCGGAAAAGCAATTAAGGTCCGTACGGACCTCTTTGTTTCAATGATTACTAAATCCCTTAAAGTCCACAATATTCCCTCAAATCCAGGAAGAAATGATGACTTCCATGCGAGTTGGTCCGTACGGACCTCTTTGCATGCAAGATGGTCCGTACGGACCTTATTGCATGGGGGACATCATCATTCCGAATATTCTCCATCATTGCGAGATTCCCTCAAATCGAGGAAATCCAAAATTACGGATAACCAAGAAGGTCCGTACGGACCTCTTTGCTCCGAAATTTTACTATAAATAGAGGGCTCCCCCTCCTCATTTTCACACCTCCCACTTCTCTCTTCCTCCCTAAGCCTTCGCTCCCCTTCTAAGACCTTTCGAGGCATTCCGGCCCCTTCGGATCCTTAGAGGCCTTGAGCCCCCTCGAGGTGCTCAGAAGCCTCTCCGAGCGCTCCCGAGACGGCTCCCGCGCTGCCCCAGAGGCACTCTCGAGGTACTCACGAGGCCCCTCGTGGTACTCAGAGGCCTTGCACTGGTCTTTCCCACGGTGTCCGGCTCTTTCCGAGTCAAACCGGCGATCCCGAGCAACCTTGCCCGAACCTACGCGAATCCGAATCGACCAACGATTCAGCAGACCCTGCCGCGAACCTCACGCCGACTGATCCTGAGGCGATCCCCACGCACGCCGAACCTCTGCTGACGCGGCCTACGGTTTCAACTCACGCCGAAACTACGTCAGCGGACAACCGGCATCCCGAAGCAATCCGGAACGCTACTCAGGCCTCAAACACTATTCCCTGCGGAAGACGGACACGAACCAACATTGGTAAGGCTTCCTTCCTATTCTATTTCAATACATTTCAATACAATGTAGACATCCGATCTGACATGCATTTTTAAAAGCACACACACACACACACACACAACTTTTTAAAGGATATTAGGGGTATCAGAAAGACTCGTTTTACGAGGCGACTCGGAGTGAGCTCTAATATTCTAATATTCTCTTCACGAGGAGTCATCGACCTCCGAACTCAAAATCTCATCACACAAAAACGGTTTAAAATTTATCTTTAAGCGATGCCCTTTTCAATGTTTTGGGCTTAATAAAAACGGCGTGGCGACTCTACAAAATGCGAAAGCAAAACGGCGAGACACCTCCCAACACGCAACGCTAAACGGAATAAGCCAGATGCCGGGGCGCGATTGTGCTGCCTCTCGGATCCGGGCGACTTCCCGAACAGCGACGAAATGCGAGATGCACGGGGCCTCCGCGCGCGAGCCGGATCCCGGGTAATTTCAGCAGCGTAGGAGTGGCCCATGGTAGCGTTTCTTGTATAGCATGTCCCCGAGGATGATGAAGTGAGAGGCGAGGCGTTTTAGGGCCATGATGCTCTTGGTTTTGACCCCTTCTGTGCGTGGGTCTTCCTTGTTCATGAAGGTGGTTTCCCGTTCTTGAGGTATTGGAAGATGCGGTTATACCATGTAGCTCGTGATGGGCTTAGGTTACAGCTCGATCTCACGATAGTAGGCGAGGAATTTCCTTTCGCCCGAGCTTTGAAGGGTTTGATCGCTTTTCCTTCGGGGATTTCCACAAGGGAAGCCAAGGTGGCTAAAGGCATCTGCAAACCTGTGTTTCGGTCTCTTGGCAAATAGTGGAAGGTGACCTCTTCGAATTGTGTGATGAGGTCCTCCATGCGCATGCATGGTATTTTTGCAAGCACTGGGTCTATGGTTTTCCACTTGTTGGAGACTTGGTTGATGATCAAGGCGTGAGTCCCCATAAACTTCGAGTTCTGGACATTCCTCTCGAGTGCGGCTTGTAGTCCGTGGCACGGGCTTCATATTCGGCGGCATTGTTGGTTACCTCGAAATTGAGCTTTATAGCAATTGGGGTGTGCTCGTCCTTGGGATCTACCAAGAGCATACCGATGCCGTTTCCCTTTTTGTTGGGCTGCTCAGTCGAAGAACAGGTTGCCATCGATTTTCGCCTTCGATTGCGAAGATTCCCTCGTCACAAATTGTGGTTCGGGACCTTGAGCTTCGTCGGTTGGGAAGTCAGCCAGTTGTTCAGCCATTACCCATCCCTTGATTGATTTTTGGTTCACGTATTTGATGTCAAACTCTGCTAGGAAGAAAGACCATTTGGCAAGCCTCATTGAGAGCGATGGTTTGTCGAAGAGGTATTTGACTGGATCCATTTTGGAAACCAAGTGTACCGTGTGCGACTGCATGTAGTGTCGTAGTTTCTCGACAACCCATACCGGAGGCTGCGAGGTTTTCTCGAGGTGAGTAATTGAGTTATTGCCTTGAAATTTTCGGCGACGAAGTAGATGGCGTTTTCGACTCGTGACTCCTTCTTTTCTTGACGAGCATGGCTCCAAGCTGCGGTGTCGATCACGGTTAGAGTATAGCAATAGTGGCTTTTCCTCGTGGGGAGGACGAGAGAATCGGAGGACTCACAAGGTATGCTTTTTATTTTCTCAAAGGCATCTTGGCATTACGAGTTCCATTCGATGTCGGCGTTCTTCTTCATCGGTTTGAAGATTGGCTCGCACATAGAGGTCAATTGGTTGTGAAGCGGGCTGATATATTGCGGGCGGCCCATGAAGCTTTTCACCTCTGTCGAGTTTGCGGTGGTCTCATTTCGGTGATGGCCTTGATCTTTTGAGGATCAACCTCGATGCCTCTCTCGGTGACCATGTATCCCAAAACCTTGCCTCGGCTAACCCCAAATGTGCATTTGGCGGGGTTAAGCCTCATTGAGTGTTTTACTCGAGGCGATTGAAGAATTTTCTTAGGTGCAGTGAGGTGTTGTCCATCCTGATCCCTTTGAGTGGATGATCATGTCATCGACGTACACTTCGATCTCTTTGTGGATCATATCGTGGAAGAGGGCGGTTCTTTGCCGTTGGTAGGTAGCCCAGGCGTTCTTTAGTCCGAACGGCATTGCGTGTAGCGGTAGGTTCCCCGAGGGGTTGTGAAAGGCTGTCTTTTCTTGGTCTTCTTCGGCCATCTTGATTTGATTGTGGCCGTGCAAACCCGTCCATGAAGGACTTGACTTGAAATTAGGCTGTAGTGTCTACCAACATGTCGATGTTGGGTAGTGGAAAAATCGTCCTTGGGACTTGCTTTGTTGAGATCTCGGAAGTCCACGCAACGGCGTACTTTTCCATTGGCCTTGGTAACCGTGACGATATTGGAGAGCCATGTGGGGTACTCGATCACCCCGATGAAGCCAACGCGGAGCATTTTTCGATCTCCTCTTTGACTTGTAAAGACCATTACGGCTTGATTCGGCGTAGCTTTTGCTTGATGGGCTTAGCCTCGGGATTGAGGAATCAGGTGCTCTACAATGTTAGGATCTAATCCGGGCATGTCTCGGTAAGACCAAGCGAACACGTCCACGAACTCTTTGAGCGGTGCGATCAATGCGTCTTGCTCTGTGCCGGTGAAGAAACTTGCGATTTGCGTCTCTTTTGGCTCTTCAGCGGTTCCCAAATTCACTTTGGATTTAAAACCTCCTCGCGGCTTGGGCCCGGTTTTCTCTCGTTTGACAACATGCTTAAAGATGTGCTTAATGTATTGTTCGTTTAATGTGTACGCTTCTTTATCAAGTGAATCGTTATTAGCTGTTTGTGTGTTAGTTAATTTATCGGTTGTTAAAGATGCAATGAGAGGATACTCGAAAGATCGAAGCATTCATTAAAGAGCATACGGGGAATACATTATTGGCAATGAGCTCGTAATCTTACGGCGTGAGACCATCGAGATGACTCGGTAGACTCAAATTCAAAGATAATGGACTCGAGGGATGAGTTTTGACACTAGACTCTAGGACTCGAGGGTCGGACCAAGTTGTTCGATCATGTCCTTTTTGCTGGCCGTGGAGTCGGAGAAGGTGGCCCGGTTATTGAGTGGCAATGAGCTTGATAGGAGATGGGGCTTGAAGGGCTTTATGTCACCGTTCTCGATCATTGCTATCACGAGTTATCGAAACAAAACCGATTAGATCGGCATCTCGATTTCTTCTTTGAAGAGCGAGTGGAGCGATGGCTGCGTCCCAAGCATCGTCTGCGGAGTCTTTTGCTTTGTCTTGGGCATTACTAGCTCGAATGCGGACTCGTCCCGCTTGTTGAGGGCATGAGTAAGTTGACAAAGAGTTTTTCGAGTTCTTACGCAGAGGGAGTTTTCCCGAACCAAAATTAAGTTTTGTGAATAGTGGTGGTCATGGATCCCCGTAGAGGCGGTGTGTCGAGAAATGCTCTTCGGACGGGATTTGGCTTGAGGCCTACGAATCTTGCCGAGGTTACTGCTGGAGCTTGTCCATGGTTGTCGGCCAGCTTTGTTTGGCGCTGATCAGCTCTGTTCCCTTTCCTGGATCTTCTTCCAAGTTGCCGGCCTTCTTTGTGAAGTACTTGGTCATGTCGAAGCTATAAGGACGAAGATCGGAGATTGCGTGCAAGCCTCTTTTGCTATCCGCGGAGCGTTTTCGTGCAGCTTGCTTGTCCTCCGCAATGTGTCCGGGAGTAGGAATGTATCCCAGGCCGTGCAGGGTATTCTGTTCTTTGATATTGATGATCTGTTGGGTGCCCTGATGGCGTTTTCCCAAACCGAGCCCCGGGATGTAGTTCATGTGCTTCATCATTTTCATCGGGGGAGGGATCTTGTCCCAAATCAAAGGCAGGTCTATGTGGCATACCTGGGCCTTTGGGCTTTCGATGGTGAACCCTGTTAGCATCATGCCGTCATCATCATGTTTGATCTCTAAAACCGGGATGCCGTTGGTGTCGGTCTTTTCAGTGACTATGCTATCTCCGTAGATGATGGTTAGATCTGTTCCTTGGACGAACTTTACGCATTGATGGAGAGTGGATGCCACTCCATTGATCTGGTGTAGCCAAGGGCGTCCCAAAATGGCAGTGAATGTGATCGGGATGTCAATGACTTGGAAATCCGTTGGGACCATTTGTTTTCCGAACCTCAAATTCAAGGTGGCTATTCCCAAGACTGGGCGGGACGTTGAGTCGTATGCCTTGATTGCCTGAGTCGAGGGCTTTGGATCAGTTGCTTTGATCCCTAGCAAATCCATCATTTTGGCTGGAAGGACGTTCATGGATGATCCCCCATCTACCAAAACCCGTGGGAGACGACGCTCGTCCAGTTGAACTGTTATGTAGAGAGGCTCATTGTGGTCAGCCCCAAATTTTGGAAGGTCGAGCTCTGTGAAAGTGATGATATTGCTGTAATTAATGTTGCCAATCATCCGAACCGCTTCATCGTGTTCTTGTGATGGGAACCATGGTGCAGGCCGGGCTTTCTTCCAACTTGAGCTTGTGCGGGTAAGATGAAGTGAGTAAGGACCAGTGAGATGTTAGCCTCGAGTGCGCTTGAGGCTGTGTTAAGACGGGATCTTCGGCCTTTGGGTCCAAGGTTTCGGCTTCTTTGGCGTAGGGCCCCTTTTCGATTCGTGGCTCGGTATGGCCGGCCTTTTGTACGTCCGTGAAGGATTCACTGGGATTTGGCCGGAGCGTGTCGAGAACATTCACCTCTGGACTTATGGTTTTGCTTGTCTCTCCCATTTCTGTAGTGGGAGGAGCACGATTGGCGTAAGGCCGACCGCACATTTCAATTCGTTCACCGTCATGGCTTTTCTTTGAAGCATCAATAGTGGCTTTGAGATCTTCCCAAGACGGGGTTGGATTATCCTGGACCTTCGGGCCTTCGGTGGCGGTGCGAAGCTCGTCCCAGTCGATCATGGAGCGAGACATTGCCATGGCCTAATGCGAGCTAGGCTTCTTTGGAGTAGATGACATAGTAGTCAAACTTTCTGAGGGTTCTCCAAGGGTTCCGACTGTGGGATCACCGGATTCATACCTCTTCTTCAGTTTTGTTGAGAAGATGGTTTCTTCTTTCTTCGAGGACGGCCCTCATTCATTTCATCACGGAATTCCATTTCCGTGACAAGCACTCCGGCAATCGTGCACATCCCACCGAATGTGTTTGTTGTTCGGCGGCTGGTACCGGGACCTCGGGAGGCTGGATGGGCGGGCTTTCCTCTGGAAGGTCTTGTGGCCTTATGTCATAACCGCATGGCTCGTATGAGGGTAACGAGGTTGACTTTTGGGAAACAATGAGAGATGTTAGAGGCGTAGGAGCTTGGTCATGACTTGGGAAGCCCCGGGTAGTTGGGTGGCTAATGTTCGAAGTGGTGCATGGCACCTTCGATCCGAGCTTGTTGCTCACCTTGACGTTTCTCAATGGCCGCGAGGACCTACCAAACTTCTTCCAATGTTGGGAAATTTCTTGGGGGTAAGGTCCCGTTTTCATCGTTGTTATCCACCGATTTGGCGTCACGGGAGTCGATTGGACCGTCCCGGTGACAGAGTCGGAAGGAGGTAGGACCTTGCTTTGTTTTGACACTGGGAGACGGGTTCCGGGTACTCTCGACCACTCTCTGTTAGGCCGGAGGGTGATGGGCAAGGTTTAGACACGGGAATGGCCCTAACGGGATAAAAAAGGGGGAAAGCTCACGTGGCATGCGGTTTCCGTTTCTTTTATTTATGATTTTTTTGTTGTTTTAATTTACTTAAAACATGTTTTCTCGTAGTCCTAGGTAGGTTGGAAAAGATTGCTCTTCTTCTTTTCGCAACTATGCTAGATCCTGGATCGATGGAGACCATCTCATAGCGGCTATAAGCCCCTCGTTTTTCACCCGTATTTCGACATCCCGGGGGGACGGCCCCGGGCGAGGGTCCTATAGTGCAAGCGGTTTCCACCGGCCTAAAAGAAAAATCGAACCTAAGGACCGAGCCTTTGTCATATTCGTTTTTGATGCGTTAGCCATGTGAATAGTGAACCGAGCCGGCCACTAAGTCAAGATCGGTCAAGAGTTCGGCATGACCTCTCTATACCTTGCTTGCGCAAGGGATGCTGTGACGTTAGGCGTTGGTCGGGTCATATTGTCATGGGCGACGTATCAAAGGCGTGATGACATGGTGTCACGTGAGCATGGATGTATATCAGGGACGGAACATCGTTTGGGTGTAGCTTCGGAAATCAAGATCGAGGTCAAGATTTTAGCATGACCTTTCATCGCTTTGCTTGCGCAAGGGATCTTGAGTTCCGAGCCTTGACTTCCCGAGAAAAATGGCCGGCATAGAATATGTATCCAGTGTATGACACGGGCCGGGTAAAAACCAACCGAGTCCGGACAGAGTGTGACTCAAGACTCAAACGTGCGGGGTTGACGCTTGGCTAGGATGGGATGTTTGGAATGATCCGTGCGCGTCCAAGAGGCCTAGGAAGACCAAACGGATCGCAACCGAGACCACTCCGGGTTGAGGGTTGTAGTGTGCGGTGTATCCGAGGCGGTGCGCGTAGCGTGCGGTGTAGCAGGCGGCAAGGTGTGAGTAGTGTGCGGTGTAACCGAGCGGCGGTGCGCGTAGTGTGCGGTCTCTAAAATTCTTTTTCTGAGTAAAACAAAAGTTTTTGAAGAATTTTAAATTTATGCACAGATGTATATTGATGCATTTTTTTTGTATTTTTATTTTTTTTGTAAAATAAAAACGAAGCACGTGCACACACACACAACAGTTAAAGGAAGGGGTAAAATGAAAGTTTGACCCTCATCATTGTTTTAAAAATCTTTTGTTTTGTTTAAAAGTTTTTAAAACAAAATTTCCCCAGCAGAGTCGCCAACTGAAATTACCCGGATCCGAGAGGCAGCGCGATCGCGCCCCGGCATCTGGCATCTTTCGCGTTGGAGCGGTTTGTCTCGCCGTTTTGTTTTCGCAATTTGTAGAGTCGCCACGCCGTTTTTATTAAGCCCAAAACATTGAAAAAGGGCATCAGTTTAAAGATAATTTTAAACATGTTTTTGTGTGATGAGATTTTGAGTTCGGAGGTCAGATGACTCCTCGGGAAGAGAATATTAGAATATTAGAGCTCACCCGAGTCGCCTCGTAAAACGAGTCTTTCGGATACCCCTAATATCCTTTAAATGTTGTGTGTGTGTGTGTGTGTGCTTTTTTAAAAATGCATGCTGTGTCGGATGTCTACATTGTACACTGCTTTATTGAAATGTATTGAAATAGTGTAGGAAGGAAGCCTTACCAATGTTGGTTTGTGTCTGTCTTCCTGATGGATAAAATTCCACTGTGTAATAAAAATACCTTGCAAGTGTACAAGTTACCGAAGTAGCAATATACAAAAGTAAGGGTCGAACCACAGAGACTTGAGTGAATTAACAAGTTGATTTAATTAGTGCAAAAAGTAACCAAAGGGGGGTTTTTGATTTTGATTAATTAAACTAATAATGAAAACAAATAAATTAAACTAATGAAATTAAAACAAATATTGAAATCAAGAATGACAAAGATTCACGGATTGGGTTTCACAATTATCTCCTTCCTATGCTAATTTATAAAAATAATTACTAATTTTGTTCAAGAAATCGTTCACTTTAATAAGAGTTGGGACGGTTAGATGGCCGGATTGCAACCCTATTATTGAGTAATTATCAATTATCACGCAAGATCAAATTAACAAAAACGCAATTCATTAAGAACCAAAGAACAATTGATTTTAGACCCTTTTGATTTCTGCAAGGTCTTCAATTGGATCTATTCAATGAAATCTAGGCCAATGTAAAAATCACCCACGCAAGTGTAGTAATTTAAACCCTAGTAATTTAAAGACCAACAATATCAATCAATAATGTTGAAGTCTAAAAATAAATTAAGCAAATTTCATTGAACAAGAACAAGAAAAGTGTGAAAGAATTAAAACATCATTAGCATAAGAATTCGACAATTGTTACATCCAATCCGCGAAAAGAGAATTTAGCTACTCATATTCATGATTGACATCACAAAATATGAATAATAACAATAAAACATCAAACCTCAAATCCTTGCAAAAACCTTCAAAAACAAACTCTTCAATCCTTCAAACCCTAGGCAAAAAATATGAGACAAAAAGTCCCCCTTTTAATAATAATAATGAGAATATATATAGTCCTAAAACAATCCTTCAAAGACTAGGAAAAGGAATTAAGAGGATTCATCAAAATCTGCAAAGGATCTCCAAAATCCTTTCAAAATAAGGAAACTGCCCTCCTTGGTTCGGCCACACCGGGCGTGCGCCCACTCCTTCCAGGCGTGCGCCCACTATCAATCTGAGAGTTTCGGGCGTGCGCCCACTTGACTCAGGCGTGCGCCCACTTTTAAATTTCATTGCCCATTTCCAATTCAATTGCTTGGCCCATATTTATATGCAGTGGCCGGCCAAATGGCCTAGAACTGCATTGCCATGGCCCCAACTTACATACACCTTTCTCGGCCAGCAACATGAGTGAAAGTGAAAGTGGCCTAGTTTTGTATCAATTTTGTATTCGTTCCGTTCCACAATTTTGCCTTCGCACTTTGACCGCTATAATGACTTCTTTTGCACTTCGCTCTTTAGACTTTTATTTTTCATTTAATCCCACGAATTTTTATATATCAAATTCATCCAAAAATTTCATATTTCCAATTTAGTCCCTTAATTTCCAATATTTCCACTTTGGTCCTTGAACTTCGTAATTTCCGTTTAGTCCCAAATTTTCCAAAATTACAATTTGATCCAAAAGCTTCCAAAGTTCGCTCCAATCCTCTATTTTCTCAATAATTGCACTTCAACCCCTGTACTTCCAAAACACTAGAAAATACATTAAATTCTCAAGGTTTCGAGCACCAAATAAGCTAGGAAATATATCTTTTGGATGGGTAAAACCACATCCATCAAATACCCCCAAACTTATCTTTTGCTCGTCCCCGAGTAAAACAAAAGAAATAACCAAAAACAAAATTACTCTAACAAATAAAAACACTCAACAAAAATATTTTTTATATGTTCTCAAAATATACAAGGTTGTCGGCCAAAGAAGTCTCAGATTCTCACAAAATATGCTAAACAAGTGCCAATAAGAAAATGCAATTACAATTACATTAATGTATCTAACCCACAATTTTCCACCTCGGCCTGAATGGTGAATGAAATATGGGAGATCATGATCACTAAGATAAGATTGTTTATGGGATCACTAACACATGCTCTAAATCATAGATACAATACAATTATTTACACAAGGATACTCATATGCATGATTACGCACTTGTCAACCCGATTACTCAATATTGAATACGAATTATGGCTCAAAGTTAAGTCCACAACAAATGTGGGGCTAGGCTCACGGATACAAACGAAGGAAAGGATATACAAATACAAATACAAGAATGTGAAATTAAAAACCTTCCATTGCAATACTTCTTTCCGAATTTTAACTTTTCCGCTCACCTTTGTTTTCCCAATGCTTCAACCCCCAAACTAGAACTTTGTTCATACTTTATACACATTGGGGTTGAAAGCATTCCCTCTCTCAAAATAGGTCACTCATCAAACATATTTCACAGAATTGGGGGCAAACTTTTGATTTTCTTCATATATTTTTTTTTTTTTTTTTTTTCTCTTTTTTTTTTTTTTTTTTTTTTTTTTTTGATTGCCCCCTTTTATACAATACAAATCATGTTTCCAACTTTTGACCTTCCTCACTCATTCCCAAAATTTCCCCCATGTAACCCCCAAACGATCGTTTCTAATTCCACATTCTTGCAAAGGTGGGATAACCTATTCTAGGTGTCAAGGGTTAGGGATTAGGCATCAAATGAAGGCGAATGGTGGTCTAGATGTTCCATTCTTTCTAACCGGCTCAAAAGGGATCAAGTGACAATTTATATATATAGTGACGAGAAAGTCAAAGGCTCACAAGAGGGTTGTCAAAGAAAGATAAGCCATAAATACCAAGTAATCTATTGATTTGTTATTGACAAGCATGCAATCCTGTTCTAGGACCCCCGAGAATGTCAAAGTGAACCCATAAAGGGCACCTAAATTAATGACCATGATCAAGAATTAAAACGGAAGTGAATGGTGGTGCAATTATGTTTTACATGCATTCATGCAATTCTAATTAACACATTCAAATTGGCACAAACTAGCAAAACTCAATCAAAATCCCTCAAATCATCACGGACGTTGGCCAACTTCCAAACATATAAAGAGAACAAATTTTTTAAAATTTTCTATTTTTTTTGGAGGGTGACACTATATACACTCCCCTATAAACCCACAAACTCGGAGAGATATCTACCCCCAAACTCAAAACATGCTATGTCCTCATAGCAAAGAGAACAAAAACATGTCTCGGGTTCAAAGGACAATATGACACAACAAAACAAATAAATAAAGCAATAAAATATACCTACTTGGGTTGCCTCCCACTTAGCGCATTTGTTTAAGGTCGTTAGCCCGACCATTGCTCCCAACTAAATGGGATTTGATGTGACCGCATTCATTTTGGCCTTGGCTTTCCTTCCCTTGGCCCACTTCGCACATTCTCGGGCACAAATGCCCACAACTTTCCACAAAAATTCACCCTTTGTTATAAGCTCGGGTGGGGCCCAAGAAACTTTTCGAACCTTTTTCTTGCTCTTTTTCTTTTTCTTCAATTTCTTTTTCTTGGGGACCTCTCCCCCAAACTCATTTGGTGCCTTATTCTTATCACAATCAAGCACCTCCTTTTCCTTCACATCATTGCAAGCATCCTGCACATTCATCTTGACAGACAAAGCATCAGAAATATCAAGAGAGCAACACTCTTCTATTTTAGCACATGAATCAATATAGGTAGACTTGAGTGGAAAGAAAGATTTCAATGGGGACACCGACCCCTTTTGGGATCGGTCTAGGAGGTGATACGGGCCATCACAAGAACCAAGATTGTCGGCCTTATTTTTCACGGCACACAAGTGGGAACCCGCACTATTCCTAGATTTCTCACCGTCATTTGGCACAACTTCACAATTATCAACATAAGAACACACCTCTCTATCCTCACTCGGATGTTTCATGGCATCAAACACAGAAATTTCAATTTTCTCACCCGCCACTGTCATAGATAGTTTGCCATTCTTCACATTAATAATGGTGTTGGTCGTCGCCATGAAGGGTCTCCCAAGTAATATGATGGATAAAATTCCACTGTGTAATAAAAATACCTTGCAAGTGTACAAGTTACCGAAGTAGCAATATACAAAAGTAAGGGTCGAACCACAGAGACTTGAGTGAATTAACAAGTTGATTTAATTAGTGCAAAAAGTAACCAAAGGGGGGGGTTTTTGATTTTGATTAATTAAACTAATAATGAAAACAAATAAATTAAACTAATGAAATTAAAACAAATATTGAAATCAAGAATGACAAAGATTCACGGATTGGGTTTCACAATTATCTCCTTCCTATGCTAATTTATAAAAATAATTACTAATTTTGTTCAAGAAATCGTTCACTTTAATAAGAGTTGGGACGGTTAGATGGCCGGATTGCAACCCTATTATTGAGTAATTATCAATTATCACGCAAGATCAAATTAACAAAAACGCAATTCATTAAGAACCAAAGAACAATTGATTTTAGACCCTTTTGATTTCTGCAAGGTCTTCAATTGGATCTATTCAATGAAATCTAGGCCAATGTAAAAATCACCCACGCAAGTGTAGTAATTTAAACCCTAGTAATTTAAAGACCAACAATATCAATCAATAATGTTGAAGTCTAAAAATAAATTAAGCAAATTTCATTGAACAAGAACAAGAAAAGTGTGAAAGAATTAAAACATCATTAGCATAAGAATTCGACAATTGTTACATCCAATCCGCGAAAAGAGAATTTAGCTACTCATATTCATGATTGACATCACAAAATATGAATAATAACAATAAAACATCAAACCTCAAATCCTTGCAAAAACCTTCAAAAACAAACTCTTCAATCCTTCAAACCCTAGGCAAAAAAATATGAGACAAAAAGTCCTCCTCTTTAATAATAATAATGAGAATATATATAGTCCTAAAACAATCCTTCAAAGACTAGGAAAAGGAATTAAGAGGATTGATCAAAATCTGCAAAGGATCTCCAAAATCCTTTCAAAATAAGGAAACTGCCCTCCTTGGTTCGGCCACACCGGGCGTGCGCCCACTCCTTCCAGGCGTGCGCCCACTATCAACTCGAGTTTCGGGCGTGCGCCCACTTGACTCAGGCGTGCGCCCACTTTTAAATTTCATTGCCCATTTCCAATTCAATTGCTTGGCCCATATTTATATGCAGTGGCCGGCCAAATGGCCTAGAACTGCATTGCCATGGCCCCAACTTACATACACCTTTCTCGGCCAGCAACATGAGTGAAAGTGAAAGTGGCCTAGTTTTGTATCAATTTTGTATTCGTTCCGTTCCACAATTTTGCCTTCGCACTTTGACCGCTATAATGACTTCTTTTGCACTTCGCTCTTTAGACTTTTATTTTTCATTTAATCCCACGAATTTTTATATATCAAATTCATCCAAAAATTTCATATTTCCAATTTAGTCCCTTAATTTCCAATATTTCCACTTTGGTCCTTGAACTTCGTAATTTCCGTTTAGTCCCAAATTTTCCAAAATTACAATTTGATCCAAAAGCTTCCAAAGTTCGCTCCAATCCTCTATTTTCTCAATAATTGCACTTCAACCCCTGTACTTCCAAAACACTAGAAAATACATTAAATTCTCAAGGTTTCGAGCACCAAATAAGCTAGGAAATATATCTTTTGGATGGGTAAAACCACATCCATCACTTCCGCAGGGGAATAGTGTTTGAGGTCGGAGTAGCGTTCCGGTACGGATCGGGATTGCTTCGGGAGATGCCGGTTGTCTGCGGACAGAGTTTCGGCGTGAGTTGATGTTGCAGGCTGCGTTCGGGCAGAGGTTCGGCGTGCGTGGGGATCGTCGGGATCACTCGGGCAGAGGTTTGGCGTGCGTTGAGGTGACAGGAGTCACTCGGGCAGAGTTTCTGCGTGGTTTGGGATCGCCGGTTTGACTCGGAAAGGGCCGGGACACCGTGGAAAGACCAGGCAAGGCCTCGGAGTACCACGAGGGGCCTCAGAGTACCTCGAGAGTGCCTCGGGGCAGCGCGGGAGCATCGCGGGAGCGCTCGGGGAGGCTTCGGAGCACCACAAGGGAGCTCGGAAGGCCTCGGAAGGATCCGAAAGGGGCCGGGAGTGCCTCGAGAGGACTTAGAGGGAAGCCGAGAAGGCCTAGGGAGGAAGAGAGAAGTGGGAGGTGTGTGAAAATGAGGAGGGGGAGCCCTCTATTTATAGTGCCAGATTTGGTGCAAAGAGGTCCGTACGGACCTCCCTGGTAATCCAGACTTTTGGTTTTCCTCGATTTGAGGGAATCTCTGATGATGGTGAATATTTTGCAATTATGATGTTCCCTGTGCAATAAGGTCCATACGGACCAAGTTGACATGCAAAGAGGTCCGTACGGACCAACTCTGCAGGAGGGTAATCATTTTTCCCGGGATTTGAGGGAATATTGTGGACTTTAAGAGGATTCAGTAATTATTAAAGCAAAGAGGTCCGTACGGACCATTATTGCTTTTCCAATTTCCTGAAAATTCCCAAAAGGTCCTTTTGTCCCTTTTTATCCCAGAAAGGCTCCTCCCTTAGTTTGGCTGGGGGTTTTGAGAGGGTTTTGAGTGCCAGAGGTCGTCGAGACTGCGTTGATGAGTCTGCGGTGTTTCCCGTGTGCTTGAAAGGGGGTGATCCAGATTGGGGTACTTACAATTGCATCTCCTCATATTCATTATGTGATATGGAATGACTATGTGTTCATTCTGGTATTTGAAATGGAAATTTGATTTGGTTATGTGTTATTTTCCAAGTTGATAAGTTACTTGATTTTAGATATTAAAATAGCATTGTGGATTATATAATGTCTAAAAGAGATAAAAGGGAAATTGTGTAGTATAATGATAATACTTGAAGTTTGACTTGAAAATATTATGGAAGTTGTCAAGGTGCTTATGTGTAATTGTAAGTTCAAGGTGGTGGCTTGTAGTAGTTTGAAACCTTGAGGAGCTAGAGTGTAAAATTGTTTATATAAATATCCTTCTTAGCTTAAATCCTAGGTAATCTTCTAAAAATCCCAGAAATTCAGCCGTGGTGTGGTTGTTGATTCCGTCTTCAAATTAATGCTAAGGGAGGTGAATAGAGCGCGTAGAACCGTTTATATCTTCTTTTTAATTTGGTGAAAATTGGTAAGTTGTTATGATTCTCTTCTTTAACTGTTCATAAGGTGTTTATTGATGCTCTTATGATGTTTTGAATCAATTTGGAAAAGGTTTGATCATCAACTTGGGGTTTGAAATGAAAAGACACTAAGTTGGTTGAAGAACATGCTAAAGGGTGTTTAATATGGGTTGAATTGAATTGGGATTATGTTATAGATATGCTCTAGGGTACAAAGGGAGTATATGGTGGTTTAAAACATGGGTTTAAACTGTTTTGGAATGACCTTGATTGAGCTGCTGAAGAACTGGTGTTGTGATGGCTATTGCTGATGTTCAACAGCTGGAAAAATCTGCAGCCTTGAACCATTTTCTAGGCTGTGAACAACCAGGTTAACTAATGTATAATGGAACACTATTTGACCCTGAGTCTAGTACAACTTTAGTACTACATTATGAAACTTGAAATGATCCAAATGGATAATGGGAAGTGCTTTAAATAGTGGCGTGAAAATGCTTGAAGGGCAGTTTTGACACTTGAACTGTTTTCAATCTGCAGCCTTGAACCTTTTTCTAGGCCTTGAAAACCTAGGCTAACCAACATTAAATGGAACACTCTTAAACCCTGAATCTAGTACAAATTTAGTACTACATAATGGAACTTGAATTAGTCCAAATGGATAAGGGGAAAGACTTTAAAAAATGTCTTGAAAATGCTTGAGAGGCACATGTGAAACTCGAACCAAAGTTTATAAAACTTTGTAAATGAACTTGGAACCTTAACGGAAGGTGTTTAATATTGTATTGTGAACGTGTGGGGTTACTTATGCGATATTGTATCCTTACGTGATAACCTATAGAGGGTTATTTGTTCTTTTAGTGCCTAAAATGGGTTGTGCACTATTTACTTGGTTGTGGCAGGAGTGTTAATATCCTGTTACTAAATTATACATTGTGTTTTGAATGTGTAGGCCTCGTATGTGATATATGGTGCCTTACGTGGTTATATTTACATGGCGGTTGGTTCAAACTATGTGTAGAAGGTGTAATACACTAAGTGCTTGGTTGGAACCTTTATAGAAGTGTTCCACCTTATGACATGAATGCGTAGGACTACTTATCTTATATTGTACCCCTACGTGGTTACCTATATGTGGTTATAGGTTTAGATAGTGCGTGACATATATCTTGCACTGCATTATGGGATTTATCACGAATGTGTAGGACTTATGTGATATACGTTGCGCCATAAGTGTTTACATATTCATAATTAATTGTGCACATAGGTTTTAAATACGTGTTGCACTGTTTCATTGGTTTAACATGAGTTGTAGTAACATGTTATAATTATATGTGTTGATGTCCCATTGGGTGGACTTAATTTCAAGTATCTGTTATGTGCTTGAATACAGTTATGTCAGCTGACATTCGGGGGTATCGAGAATCCCATCACTTATGAGAAAGTATTTCATAAGGTGGTTGGATGTCTTTATACTTGGACCGTTCACCCCCTTCTGTGGCCACGGATTGAGGGGTTCAGCGTCTGTGGATATGTGCAGTCATGCCACAAGATAGCGAGGCAGCTTATATGGATCTCTATAAGGGGTCATATAAGAGGTGAAGGTGCACTAGCAGTTCACCACATGAGAGAAGTATGACTCCCACCGTAGTACTACATATGACCCAGATTGGGAAAGGTAAAGAGAAGGTAACGGAATGTGTTTACTGCTTTACCAATGTGATATTTGAGCAACCTGTTTGGTGTTGCATATTTGATATTTGAGCAACCTGTGTGTGTTGCATATTATATGAGCAACTGGTTTATATGTTGCCCATTGTAGGACTTGCGGGTTTAGAGGAAAAGGTAACGTAAAGTGTTTACTATTTTCCAATGTGATTGTGAGCAACCTATTATGTGTTGCATATGGTGTGGCATATTGTTGTATACATAATAGCTTGCTGAGATTTTATCTCACCCCTTCTCCCTTTAATGTTTTAGATTCAACTGAGACAGGTGGACCATACCGGTGAGGCCGAGAAGGAGTTTGGATCGTATTTTGGGATTGTCAGAGTATGTATATATATTTATATGGGAGTTGGGAATAGTTATGATTATGTTGTTGTAATTAATCTTGGGTTTGTTTTGTTTTAAGGTTGGCTTGTGTAAGCCGTTGTAGTTGTAGTATGTGTAAATGATACAGGCTATAGCTAGTAGAAGCAGGTTTATATTTCACCTCTATGTAGGGAGGTTATTTTGAAATGGTTTTGAAAATGGGTCATTATACTTTTCCAGTTGATCTAAAAGAAAAGTTTAAAAAAAAGTGTGATTTGGGACCCTTCCATCCTGGGACACGGGTTTTAGGTTCCGGGAGTTGGGAGGCGCCCACAGTTGGTATCAGAGCCCAAGTTAGAAGTCAAGGGTAGATGTCTAGCCTAAGGGGGGAGTGTGTGATATCTGACGCCGAGTGTTAAATGCAGGAAGTTGCTCAATGGCGGGAAATGGCGATGATCAACAAAGGGATCACGGAAATGTGAACAAAATGGGAATAGAAGGAGACCAGAATATAGATATGATGAAGATGTTCAGGGTCTTTCTACAGAATATGGCATCTCAGGGTCAAGCTTCACATCAACCTGAGGTACGATCAAAGCCTGGAATAGAGGATTTTGTAAGAATGAATCCACCAAGTTTTAACGGAAATCCGAATCCGGGAAAGGCAGAAAATTGGTTAGAAGCAATGAATAAATTTTTTGAGGCTATAGGCATTCCTGATGAAGAAAAGATTAGGTGTGCTATTTTCAAGCTGGAAGGTCCATATGCCCCAAACTTGGGAGCGGGCTCATATGCCCCAAACTTGGGAGCGGGCTCATATGCCCCAAACTTGGGATAATTTCACTCGGAAGTTCGAGGATTATTTTGTTACCATGGTTACCCGGGATAAGAGAGAGGTGGAGTTCTTACGTTTGAAACAGAGAGGCATGACGGTAGCTCAGTATTCAGCAAGGTTCGCGGAATTGGCTCAGTATTGTCCTCACTTGGTAACCCATGAAGGGAGGAGAGTTTCTCATTTTATAAAAGGTTTGAGGCACGCGTTGAGGAAGCGATTTGCGACTTATGATTTTGCGGATTATCAGACGACCTGGGATAGGGTATTTCAGATTGAGAATGACCTTGAAAAGTACTATGGGGGACTAAAAAGAGATGAAAACAAGCTAAAGTATCTGGGACAAGGCTCCATTTTGAGCAGAGGGCAGTTAAGTTCATCAGTTTTCATAAATGTTCGAGGGGCACAGATTGCAGTCTCTGCAGCTCAGCCAGTATCTGGTCAACCTAGCATAGTTTGTAAATTTTGCCAGCAAACTGGACATACAGACGAGACGTGTTGGAGGGAACAAGGGAAATGTTTGAGGTGTGGGGAAATGGGGCATTTCAAGAAAGATTGTCCTAAATCTAGACTTCAATAAGGACAGACATCAGGCAGTGGCCAGCAAAGAGGGCAACAAAGTGGGGGGTACAAAGAGAGACACTGAAGGGAAAGCAAAAGAGACAGGTAATATACCTTTAATAACTGCGGAGGGATCTTGGCTTGGGATTATGGAGATTTAGATCCCTCCGCAGTTATTAAAGGTATATTACCTGTCTCAGGAATTAGGGGTCATATTTTTATAGATCCCAGTTTATCCCGTTCTTAGGTGGCATTGCATTTGTTTTATTTGCATAAGTGGACTAAGAGTTATTTTATGTGCTAGAGGTTTCAACTCCTATGGGAGAGTACCTCAAATTTCTTTGATTATCATGATTGTGGCATGATTATATGTGGGTATGGATTGCTAGTAGAGTTGGTAGACTTACCAATTCGTGATATTGTTGTTATACTTGGCCTGCAGTGGTTAAGTAGTTATTGTGTTTTGGGTAGACTGTCGCAAGTAGCGAGTCTCCTTTTCTATGTCTGACTTGCCTCTGGTTGTGATTGAGGCAGATAAGTCATTAATTGATATTGTGTTATATATGCATTAAAGGCCTAAATGTATGGTCTAAAGAATGTGAATGTTATTTGGTTTCTGTGTTAGACTTGAATAAAAAGTCACCTGAATTATCTTAATTACCAGTAGTAAGTGAATTGGTGAGGTGTTCCTCAGAGTAATTCATACTGCCAGTTAGGGCAGTTGAATGTTATATTGATGTAATGTTAGGTTATTACCATATCCAAGAGCACCTTGCGGAAGGGCACCAGATGTGTTGGTAAATATGATGAGTAAGGTTTCAAACTTGATTTTGATAACTTGTGATAATCTTTATAGAGAATATCTTGGGTTATTCAGAGTATGAAGAAATTATGGGAATTAATTGCCAGTTAGGTATCTGGTTTTCGTGAAAATCAATTGGTTGCGGAATTCAGGAAGAGTGAGTTGTGACTTAAGAAAATTGTAATGTTGGGACTTATAGTTTTAAGCTGGGGCATTGTTATTAATCTATTGGGTATTGAGACCCTGGTCAAATGGAACAACCTTTGACAGTGTTAGAATCCCGTAGTTTTAAGGGTAGCGGTGTCACCAGATAATCATTGATGAACTCTCGAAGGTGATTTACTTGGAAAGAGATATGACTGATAGGGAATGAAAAAGGGTGAAACCAGTTTTGCAGAGTAACGAATAGAGTGGCGTTAGTTCAATCCTTACCTTACCTGATGGATGTGAGAACTTGATGATTTTAGTTGCACGTCAAAAGAAAGGTTTGGGTTGTATTCTTATGCAGAATGGAAAAGGAATATCTTATATTTCGAGGAAGTGAGTACTATCAGGTTAGAGTTTTCCTATTCTTGTCATGAAAGTGATTATGATTCTGTTGGGTTACCTAAGTGGAACATTATCTATATGAAGTTAAGATTGAGATGTGTATTAACCAGAAGAGTTCAGTCCCTGGTTACCTAAAAGGAATTGAACAACAGGTAAAGAAATGACTAGAAATACTACAAGACTTTGATTGCGGTATTTTAGATCATCCGGGAAAGCTAGTGTGGTTCTGGATGCGATTAGCTGAAAGGCTTCACTGTCAACATTTTGATTTTGTGAAGTGCCAGATAAGACATAAATTGCGAAGGTTCGAATATCCCTACAGTTTATGGAAGCTTATGGAGGTTCCACAAATTGATCCTGCATTGAAAAGGATGGATGCGTTTGAGTAATAGTGGATAGATTGACAGGTTGGTTCCTTTCTACCCAGATTACTTACTGAAGGATTGAATGGGAGAGTTAGCATAACCATAGAGGCGAGAGATTTGAATGATTTCCCGGAGTACCAATCCATATTTTGTATCAGATTGGAATCCAAGATTCTTATTGCGATTTGGGAAGACTTAATATGAGGCTTGGGCTCCGAGCTGAGTTCAGTTCTGCTTTTCATTCTCAAGTAGATGGGCAGACAGAGAGAACTATCCAGATTATGAGGGTATATTACCTGTGTATGTGATGGATTTTCCCTCATTATGAGAGGTTTATTCAACTTTAGTGGAATTTACGTATATCAACAGCCAGCAATTCAATATTGAAATGGCACTGTATGGAACTTGGTATGGGAGGAAGTATCTTTATGATCCTATCCCGATATTGAATTCTTCAACCGAGGATCTTCAGGTTGAGTTGAATTGAGTGGAAGAATCATGTCATTGAGAAGTCCATTTGGGTTTGAGAATTCGTGATACTTGAGTGGTATGTGATTATTTGAGCACTCAGGTAAGTATATCTAAAATTCGGGACGAATTTTATTTAAGGGGGAGTGAGTGTCACGACCCTAGGTCTGGGCACTAATTTGGCTACGTGTTGAGCACGTGAGGGTTGAGATGCATTGTATCTCCTCTTATTCATTATGTGATATGAAATGATTATGTGTTCATTCTGGTATTTGAAATGGAAATTTGATTTGGTTATCTGTTATTTTCCAAGTTGATAAGTTACTTGATTTTAGATATTAAAATAGCATTGTGGATTATATAATGTCTAAAAGAGATAAAAGGGAAATTGTGTAGTATAATGATAATTTCCCTTTACCGCTTTACCAATGTGATATTTTCCAAGTTGATAAGTTCACCACATGAGAGGAGTATGACTCCCACCGTAGTACTACATATGACCCAGATTGGAAAAGGTAAAAAGAAGGTAACAGAATGTGTTTACCGCTTTACCAATGTGATATTTGAGCAACCTGTTTGGTGTTGTATATTTGATATTTGAGCAACCTGTGTGTGTTGCATATTATATGAGCAAGTGGTTAATATGTTGCCTATTGTAGGACTAGCGGGTTCGGAGGAAAAGGTAACGTAAAGTGTTTACTGTTTTCCAATGTGATTGTGAGCAACCTGTTATGTGTTGCATATGGTGTGGCATATTGTTGCATACATAATAGCTTGCTGAGATTTTATCTCACCCCTTCTCCCTTTACTGTTTTAGATTCAGCTGAGACAGGTAGACCATACCGGTGAGGCCGGAAAGGAGTTTGGATCGTATTTTGAGATTGTCAGAGTATGTATATATATTTATATGGGAGTTGGGAATAGTTATGATTATGTTGTTGTAATTAATCTTGGGTTAGTTTAATTTTAAGGTTGGCTTGTGTAAGCCGTTGTAGTTGTAGTGTGTGTAAATGATACAGGCTATAACTAGTAGAAGCAGGTTTATATTTCACCTCTATGTAGGGAGGTTATTTTGAAATGGTTTTGAAAATGGGTCATTATACTTTTCCAGTTGATCTAAAAGAAAAGTTTAAAAAAAAAGTGTGATTTGGGACCCTTCCATCCTGGGACACGGGTTTTAGGTTCCGGGAGTTGGGAGGCGCCCACATGTTGCAAGCCTTTGAAACCCTTAAAAAGCGGCAAGAAGAACAGCAAGCCTGGTTCGTAGACACCATGCGTCGTCGCGGAACTGTCGCCGTTCGCAAACTCGATGGGACCTTCGTCCTCATAGAAGACGAAGAAATGCCTGCTCCCCCGGTTTTCCAAAGCTATCAGCAGGTCCCTCCTCCACCAATCTACGAAAACCAAGCAGCGCAAAGTAGCTCCCGCTCAAAGCTTCACTCGAGCCTCAGTCAAGCAGCACCGATCTATCCGCCTCTGCACAATCGGTTTCCTGGCTCTACTCCGCAAGCTCAATATCAACAACACACATATAGGCCCGCTCCCCCAGATCCCAATGTATCTCGGTATCCCCCGGGATTCAATCCTTTGCCTCTATATGAGCCTCACAACCATAATCTGAAATCCCAATATCTGCCAGGGACAGACCTCCCAAGCGGATGTCCTGACATTTCAAACCTACCACCCGTTGGACTGCCAGTTGGGGCTAATGAAACATTTCCCCAGCTCCCAAACATAACCCATGGTGGTCCGGGAAATCAAGCCCTTGGCTCCAATTTCAACAATCAAGGGTACAGGTTGGTATACACTCAACTACCTCCCCAAGATTCCCGAATGGCAATCCCGTCGACCAATCCACCTCCGTCTTCAGTTTCCATTCCAGAAAATGGCAGCCTGCCTCTGCCTACTGACCCTCACATGGCTTGGTTGGTCGAACAAATGAAGGACATGCAAGGGAAATTGTCCAACTCTCGGAAGGACTCGCTTATGCCCACAGATTCGAGCAAGGTGGTTCCCCTTCCCCCGAAGTTCAGGATGCCAGAAATGGAGAAGTTCGATAGGACAGAATGCCCAAAAACTCACATCGATACCTATGTCTTAGGTATGAGAGCCAAAGGGGCCACCCTACAACAAATGGCAGATCACTTCCAGCATTCCCTCAAATCCACGACATTAAGGTGGTTCCTCAACGTAAAGGCGGAAAATCGCTCCACTTGGGATCAAATCAGTGAGATCTTCTTGGAGAAGTACCGTGCCAACCTCGAATGGGAAACCAACCGCCATGATCTACAAGCCACCGAACAAAAGGATGACGAGCCTGTGGGTGAGTTTTACAAAAGGTGGAACTGGAAACTAAGCGAGATAATGGATCCGCTTTCCAAGGAAGAGCGAATGGACATCTTCTATTCCTTCCTTAAGCCATCTCTGAGGGCTCTGATTAGCCACCACTTCTATCCCGACCTTCGTTCCATGGTCAACGCCGGGACCAAGTTTGAAAAGACGTTAAGCCTACAAAAGACAGCAACCGCTCCTGCTTTGTCCTACCGCTACCGAGCAACCCCGTCAAATCCGGCACTTGTCCCAAGCAAAGGAAAGGAAGCCGCCGGAGCAGTCCACTACATCCAAAACGGAGCTCAAGTAAGCAGTGATCAGGCGCCCCCGAGGAACAACAATCCTCCTCGCCCACAGCAGTTCCAGCGATTTGACAACCTCGAGATGTCCCTGAGCCAAGTGTTCGAAGCATTGGTAAAACGGAGTATCCTCAAACCTCTCGAGAATTTCCAACCAAAGACTCTCAATCCTAACATGGACATGAGCAAACGATGTGCCTTCTACAACTACC
Source organism: Adenophora triphylla var. japonica (assembly GCA_022495995.1). Lineage (NCBI taxonomy): Eukaryota > Viridiplantae > Streptophyta > Magnoliopsida > Asterales > Campanulaceae > Adenophora > Adenophora triphylla. Next base: position 245,835 of record JAFEMH010000675.1, read on the forward strand.
CCGACCATACCACCGACAATTGCTTCGTGCTGAAACAAGTGGTCCAGGGGCTAATTGAAGAAGGAAAGATGGAACGCCCCCGTAGCCCCAACACAGTCGGAAATCCGTTCCCCCGGAACGACAGAGTCAACACGATAGCATTTAACGAAGACTCCAATGCGAGTAGGCTCTCCGCCATCTTCGGGACTGTCAACATGATATCCCGCAACGACTGGGAATGCGAAACCAGAACCAAACGTTCCCGTAATAGGGAATCCAGAAGGGAGGATCCAAGAATGACTGTCTCCCTGTGATCTCTGCCGCGATCCAGGCACGCCAATGATTGGATTGAGTACTCCCCAGAGCCGAGGCAAACTGTAGCAAACAGTGGCGCCGGAAGCGGTCTAACCTTCATAGATGCAGATTTACCGGCATGTGAAATGAAGCCTGATCCAACCCCTCGTCTCCTAGAGTCTAGCTTCGAGTCATGTGGTATTTGAATTCGAGTCTTTTGAGTCATCCGACGGCCTTACGCCGGAAGATTATGAGTTCATAACCAACAATGTATTTTGTCTACATTTTAAATAAAAGGTTCGACCTTTCCAAATATCCTCTCATTGCATCTTTAACGAATGATAAATTAACTAAATCACAAACAGTTAATAACGATTCACTTGATAAAGATGCAGACACATTAAACGAACAATATATTAAACAAATCTTTAAGCATGTTGTCAAACGAGAGAAAAACCAGGCCCAAGCTGCCGAGAAGGTTTTAACCAAAGAGAATTTGGGGACGTCTGAAGAGCCTAAGGAGACGCAAATCGGAAGCCTCTTCACCGGATCAATACGTAAACCAGAAATCGATCAAGGGATGGGTAATGGCCGAACAATTGGCCGACTTCCCAATCGACGAAGCCAAAGGTCCCGAACCACAATTTCCAGATGAAGGAATCTTCATACTTGAAGGCGAGAATCGATGGAAACTTTTCTTCGACGGAGCAACCAACAAAAGAGGAAATGATATTGGAATGCTCTTGGTCGACCCAAAAGACGAGCACACCCCAATCGCCACAAAGCTAAACTTTGAGGTAACCAACAATGCCGCCGAATACGAAGCATGCGCCGCCGGACTAGAGGCCGCCCTCGAAAGGAATTGAAATTACCCGGGATCCGGCTCGCGCGCGGGGCCCCGGCATCTCGCATTTTTGTCGCTTTTCGGGAATGTTCGCCCGGATCCGAGAGGCAGCGCGTTCGCGCCCCGGCATCTGGCTTATTCCGCTTTAGCGTTAGTTGGAGGTGTCTCGCCGTTGTTTTCGCAATTGTAGAGTCGCCACGCCGTTTTTATTAAGCCCAAAACATTGAAAAAGGGCATCAGTTTAGAAATAAACTGTTTTTGTGTGATGAGATTTTGAGTTCGGAGGTCAGATGACTCCTCGGGAAGAGAATATTAGAATCTTAGAGCTCACCCGAGTCGCCTCGTAAAAACGAGTCTTTCGGATACCCCTAATATTCTTTAAATGTTGTGTGTGTGTGTGTGTGCTTTTAAAAATGCATGCTGTGTCGGATGTCTACATTGTACACTACGTATTGAAATGTATTGAAATAGTAATGGAAGGAAGCCTTACCAATGTTGGTTCGTGTCTGTCTTCCGCTGGGGAATAGTGTTTGAGGATGGAATGATGTTCCGGCACGGACCGGGATTGCTTGAGGAGGGGTCGGTTGTCTGCGGACAGAGTTTCAGCGTGAGTTGAGATTGTAGGCTGCGTTCGGGCAGAGTTTCGGCGTGCGTTGGGATCGCAGGGATTACTCGGGCAGAGTTTCGGCGTGCGTTGGGATGGCAGGAGTCACTCGGGCAGAGTTTCGGCGTGGTTTGGGATCGCAGGAGTCACTCGGGCAGAGTTTCGGCGTGGTTTGGGATCGCCGATTTGACTCGGAAAGAGCCGGGACACCTTGGAAAGACCAGGCAAGGCCTCGGAGTACCACGAGGGGCCTCAGAGTACCTCGAGAGTGCCTCGGGGCAGCGCGGGAGCATCGCGGGAGCGCTCGGGGAGGCTTCGGAGCACCACGAGAGGGCTCGGAAGGCCTCGGAAGGATCCGAAAGGGGCCGGGATTGCCCCAAAGGGTTTTAGAGGGGAGCCTGAAGGCTGGGGGGAGAGGAGAGAAGAGGGAGGTGTGTGAAATGAGGGAGGGGGAGCCCTCTATTTATAGTAGGAGAAAATTGCAAAGAGGTCCGTACGGACCTCCCATGTTATCCAGATTTTTGGTTTTCCTCGATTTGAGGGAATATGTGATGATGGTGAATATTCTGGAATTATGATGTCCCCTGTGCAAAGAGGTCCGTACGGACCACCTCAGCATGTAAAGAGGTCCGTACGGACCAACCATGCATGAGGGTAATCATTTCTCCGGGATTTGAGGGAATCTCGTGGACTTTAAGCGGATTTTGCAATTATGATGCAAAGAGGTCCGTACGGACTTCCATGCTTTTCCACATTTTGTAATTGTGATGGCAAGCTAGTTCTCGTCGAGAGCTTTCCAACCATATATGGCACGTCTCAATCGGAGTTCGTATGAAGGAGTTATGACCTCCGGAAGTTTGCCCTTGGTTTTGTCGTATGCTTGGATGGAGAGCGATCCAGATTGGGGTACTTACAGAAGCCCCTCGACGACGTCACTTATGAAAGAAGTGGGGTCGTCGATAAGATAAGGGTCCTGATCTGGATCGCGTGCTGAGAGAGAAGGTGACCAGGTTGGTCGGACGGCTGGACCCTTTGATAGGATTCCTACGTATCCCTGAGTGGGAATCAAGCCAATCGTAGTTCAGGTGTGGGGTGAGTGTTTTAGTGCACGAGGACGTGTGATATCCTCTGATTAAGACTCTGTGCGTGGACGTGGTGGTATCCTGTGGGTGACCGTTTAGGTCAGTTGACTGGACCCTGTGATAGGATTCCTACGTATCCCTAATGGGAATCAAGCCTGATCGTAGTTCAGAGGTCGTGTAATCGTGAGTGCATGCGGGCGTGGTGGTGCCCTGAGGTGATGTGACCGCTAAGGTCGACTGTGAGGACGTGGTGGTGTCCTAAGGTGATGTGACTGCTAAGGTCGACTATGAGGACGTGGTGGTGTCCTAAGGTGATGTGACTGCTAAGGTCGATTGTGAGGACGTTGTGGTGTCCTAAGGTGACCGTTTAGGTCAGCTAGCTGGACCCTGTGATAGAATTCCTACGTATCCCGAGTGGGAATCAAGCCTGATCGTAGTTCACGTGAGTGGTGATCTTACGAGAAGGTGGGTAATTTCCCGAAAAGGTGGGTAATCTCACTAAAAGATGGGTTAATCTTACGAGAAGATGGGTAATATCACTAAAAGATGGGTAATCTCACTAAAAGATGGGTTAATCTTACGAGAAGATGGGTAATCTCACTAAAAGATGGGTAATCTCACTAAAAGATGGGTTAATCTTACGAGAAGATGGGTAATCTCACTAAAAGATGAGTAATCTCACTAAAAGATGGGTAATCTCACTAGAAGATGGGTTAATCTCACGAAAAGATGGATAATCTCACGAAAAGATGGGTAATCTCACGAAAAGATGGGTATTTTGGATCAGATAATTTAAAGCCTTCTGGGCTACGGTAATGATTTGGGAGATTTATACGGTCTTCCGGACCGGGTAATTTAAAGCCTTCCGGGCTACAATAGTGATTTGGGAGGTTTATACGGTCTTCCGGACCGAGTGGTTTAAAGCCTTCCGGGCTGCGGATAGTGATTTGGGAGGTTTATACGGTCTTCCAGACCGAGTAATTTAAAGCCTTCCGGGCTGCGGATAGTGCTGGTGATGGTGAAATTGTGAGTGTGGAGGCATTTGCACCTTGGGATTCGTGTTTTGAACGCGTTTGTGCCTTGGGGTTCGGGCTTATGATGACGGCCGGTGTTTTATCTGTTGGGGATATGTAGTTTTGTACGGGTTTGCAAGAATTCCCATTTGACTTTTGTCTGCTGGGGAAGGGGTTCGGGCTTACTTTGATGACCGGGAAAGGCGAGGAGTATCTAAGTTGAGTTTCTTTGAAGGTGTCTACACTCTAAGTGAGACTGTTTAGGGGTATCTACCCTATGTGAGACTGTTTGGGGGTGTCTACCCTAAGTTGAGAGATGGCTAATCTTACGAAAAGATTGGTAATCTTACTAAAAGATATCTAATCTTACTAAAAGATGGGTAATCTTACTAAAAGATATGCTAATCTTATGAAAATGTGGGTAATCTTTCTAAAAGATATCTACCCTATGTGAGGGATGGCCAATCTTACGAAAAGATTGATAATCTTACTAAAAGATAGCTAATCTTACTAAAAGATGGATAATCTTACTAAAAGATATGTTAATCTTACGAAAAGGTGGGTAATCTTTCTAAAAGGTATCTACCCTATGTCAAGGATGACCAATCTTACCAAAAGATCGGTAATCTTACTAAAAGATATGAGATATCTATCAGGGAGACAGGGGGGTGTATCTCACTACGAGATAACAGAGGAAATGTTTAAAGACATAAGTATGATTTTTTTTTTCATACCTTTGTTGTGTTTACCTGCAGGAGGAAGGGCCTTTGTGAGAAGAATTTGAGGAAATGGTATGCCTCTGACGGAGATGAAGAGGACGTGGTGGCGTCTCTGGCTGAATTGCTGAAGTGTTTGAGGGCATGGGGCGCCTCCGATCGAGTTGTTGAAATGTTGAGGACGTGTGGCGCCTCTGACCGAGATGAAGAGGACGTGGTGGCATCTCTGGCTGAATTGCTGAAGTGTTTGAGGGCATGGGGCGCCTCTGATCGAGTTGAAGAGGATGTGGGACGCCTCAGGTGCTGGACAAGGAGAGGAGGGATGGCTCATCTTTTTTTTTTTCGATTTGACTTCTGCGGACGTCTTGGAGTATCCGGTCGAGGAAGGTGCTAAGTTCACCGAGGATGATGAGGTAGCTGGCGGAGGCGCCGAGATGTGGGAGTTTTTACCAGGCGGTAGTGCCGATGACTTAGAGTAGGACTCCCCTTTTTTTTCCGTTCTGTGCACTGTTTTTTCGTTGCAGGCGTGGTTCTATGAGATCTTCTGGTGCCAGCCGTGGGACTAGGTGGATGAGGCCATGTTCGGTTATCCCGCCATAATGTGCTGGGCTCGTTCTTTGAGGAAGAGGAGGACGGGAGAGGGACAGTCTGGCAGCATGGCCTTGGTGTGCCCCCTATGGTTCCGAGGGATCCACCCTTTGGGATGATGCATCTCTGCGACATGGATGTGCTAGAGTACAACAGGTACCTGGGCGGCGTGAGTGCCGAGAAGTTTATTTTGTATGGCGAGGAGTATGGGACCTTCATCAGGAGGAAGCTGAGGATGCCACAGGTGTTGGCGAGGGAGAGGCGGGATGGTCCACCACGTCCCCCAGATGTTCCGGTGCCTGCATCGGACTTTACATATGTACGCGGGGATTCGTCGAGGCGGAGGGTGTCAGTACCCATCCCGGAGCAGGCTCCTGCAGCCTATCAGGTTGACCCGGATGCGCCAGTGAGTGTGCTTACTCTTTTCCATCTTGACATATTTTCTGTATTTTTCTCTTTTTGTTGAGTATGACTGTATCTCTTTTGCTGAGCATTTCTTTGGTTGTTTGCTTGTGCAGGTCTCGGGGAGATCCTTTGACACGTTGACCAGCTGTTATGTGGCGATGCGGTCTTTTGCAAGGAAGTTCGCGGGGAAGCTGTCTTGCAGGTCTTCGCGGCACGCGGCGGCGTTCGAGCCAGTGCCTTTGAGGAGGTCTGTGGATACTCCTTCTTCGAGGGCTGAGCCAGGGCCACAGCCGGAGGTGCCGGTTCGAGAACAGCACAGCTTTGATGTGGGGACGCCTTCGGGGGCTCAGAGGCCGCAGACCCTTCATCAGTTCTTTCCTCCGCCGGAGGCACAGGGTGAGGGTTCATCCTCGCATCCCTTCTTTGATCCTTTCACCGGGTTTTGACCCTTCGGAGTACTTTGAGTACCCGCACGAGGAAGGGGTGCTGTATTCTGATGACGAGGATGTGACTGTCGAGTTTTCTGAGATGCCGGATTTCTCGTTTGTGGAGGATGATGATGATGAGTCGGATTAGGGCTCTTTTGCTTTCCCTCTTTCCGTTGTTTTTTTTTGTAAAGCAACAGACATTTTGTACCTGTAATAAAACACTTGTATTTGCACAACAAAGTATTTTATTTTAAGATGTAATGACGTATTTGTGATTCCCGGGATTGACCTAGGAATTGTTGCTAGATTATTATTATTTTTGTGCATGTCACATGAGCTGGGAATGCATTTGTGGTTAGTGGAGGCTGAGGCAGGTTTTCTGAGCAGTTGGGGGCTGAAGCAGCTTTGACGGTTTCATGAGCGGCGGCGGGAGTGATGTCTCCTGGGACGCATTTGTTGGATGTGGCAGGCCATTGCCGGGCTGGTGAGGACATCATTCCCTTAGTTTCGGGGGAGACTTTCCACGGCATAGATCGCTTGGCGCTAGGGGACCGGTTCATGTGTGGGGGAAGCCCCTGCTTTGCTCGGCAGCTTTAGATGCTCTTCTGTATTTTCTGAGGGTATGGAAGTATTTCGCTTTCCCTCCTGTGGTGCTCCTTTGACGCTGGGAGAGTGTTGTGTTGAACACCGAGTACCTGGATTGGTATGAGTAGCATATCGGGCAGACCCAAGTGGTTTTGGGGAGAAGGCGTGAAGCAATTCTGGGGCAAGGTTGCCGTCTCAGCTATAGCCTTAGGAGTGCAGAAGCTTGGTCTAACCCTCAGGATGTCATGGGAGACGCTTTGTTTGACTACAAGAATCGAGTTGACAGACTGGCGGGGAGAGGTCCCCTTTGCACTCATAGGGAGAAGATCCGAGCCGAGGCACGGGTGAACGATGCTCCGAGAGTGGACCGGTTCGTTTGACACGACTAGGAGGACTCCTGATCTCGGAATGAGGGAGACAGAACTCGCTCATATGGAATGAAAGATGACTCGTTGGGGACGAGGGAAGAAAGGAAAGAGTGATGAAGGGCCAAACGCGAGTAGCATGGAATGACCTTCTGAAACACTGAGTATCCATTCATCGTCATTGCAGACACATTGATTGTTAAATGTTTTAAGTTGTCTTTTAGCATGTTGTGAGTTTGAGAGTAGACCGTGCTTGAACTCATCAAAAAGTGTTTTAACTGTGATGATTTGGGATTTACTTTTAAAGCTTTGTCGAGACACAAAATCTCTTGCTTGTTTCTTGTCTGAGCCTTGATGACGTCAAACTTTTGGGATTTTTGTGTATGCTTTAGACCGAACCAATGAAGGCTGCCTACGTTCCCCTCGGACTGAGGGGCTCAGGTCTGCGTAGTTCGACCCTCTTTTGTGGGAGAAATGACTCGTAATGTACACTCACAAGGGCGTATTTATTTTTGAAAAGGTGGGAACGGGTCTCCTTTTGTGTGAATGCCTTATTTGATGTAGGCATAAAAAAAAACATGCTTTTGGGTTTGACTCTTTTGAGAGAGTATAAGCATTGAAAAGCTTGTAAAAGTGTATGGAAGCCCTTGCTGACAGAAAATCAGTGTTTAGCTCTATTTTCCTATTTTTGTAGAAAATGAAGACTTGTCGAGACATTTGAAAACTTGATTTGTTCACAATGATCACTTGTTTTCTTAAAACCCTTTGTTGATGTTCGGGTTATTCAACAATTAAACCTGATATGCTTTGATTAATCACGAGGAGAAAGTCAACCGGTATCAAGGATCGAGTTGGTCTGGTATGAAAGAAGGTTTGTGTATAGGAGAGGTCATTGATGAGACCGGGTTTGTGGATTTGTATGTGTTTATGATCGGACCATTTCTGGTTGCCTACGTTCCCCTTAAGACAAGGAGCTCAGGTCGACGTAGTTCGGGTTTGAACTGTGTTTGGCTTTGGGGCCAGGGCGTGAATATTCGTGCGGCCTTTGACGAAAAGGCTCGAAAAGCTGAATGATGAGGCACGGGCCTTGAGGTTATTTCTTGACAAGTCGTATTTGACGGTCTTTTCAGTGACTCCCTTGCTTCTTGATCGTTGGCTCTGGGTCTTTGACCTCATTTATTTTTGTGAAGCTTCTACTTGAGCTCTTTTTTTTTTAGCTTCTGCTTGAGCTTTTTTTTTTGTAGCTTCTGCTTGAGCTTTTTTTTGTAGCTTCTGCTTGAGCTTCTTTTTTTTTGAAGCATTTGAGGGCGAAGGCAAGCCCCTGCTTGAACTTTCTTGATGCGCACGAGGGCGAAGGCAAGCCCCTAGATTGTTGTCGACATGGGGTCAATCTTTTAATGCTGAGTGACCTTTTGTTGTCCTTTGATGTTGCCGCCGTCGTTTGACTTGGTCAAGGTGATGGTGGGGACATGTTTTGGAAAGTGTATGGCTTGATGGAGGCCTTTGTATGGGGTATGGTATGGGGAGCTATCGATTGACTTTCTCACACCAATTAATCAAAGCATTAATCGTTTGTGGAATTACTTGTTGAGCAATGCAAGTGATCACATAGAACAAAACCATTTCATTAAATGTAATGCGGGGTGCAAAATAATGTCTCAAGTCTAGCAAGAAAAGAAAGAAAACTTTCGCATGGAAAATTGAAGACTTAATTACAATGTCCGAGGAGGACTTGATTGAATGAGAACAGTACTAGAACCTACGAGGTTTGACTGTATGATTTTTTTGTTTTTTTTTTCTTTTTAGAGTGTAGAAGGAGGAGAAGAAGACTCGATATTCTTTGGGTGAAGTATCGACGGAGATTTTTTCAATTTGCGTCTATGTGGGCTCTTCAGCAGTTCCCAAATTCATTTTGGTTAGAACATTCTCGGCAGCTTGGGCCCGATTTTCCTCTCGTTTGACAACATGCTTAAAGATTTGTTTAATGCATTGTTCATTAATGTGTCTGCGTCTTCATCAAGTGAATCATTATTAACCGTTTTGATTAGTTAATTTATCATTTGTTAAAGTGGCAATGAGGGGATACTCAGAAAGGTCGAACTTTTATTCAAAGCATAAGGAAGCGCATTTTTTGTTACAAACGCATAATCTTTAGGCGTAAGGCCGTCAGACGACTCGAGAGACTTAAACTTTAAACATGACAGACTCGGGGTCTTTTATTTTAGAAGCTAGACTCTAGGAGACTGGGGTTAGACCAAGCTTCTGGACCATTATTTTTGGGGAACGGATTTCAGAATGTATTGGGGCCGCGGGGGCGCTCTAACTTTCCTTCTTCAATCAATCCTTGAATTGCTTTCCTCAAAACTGTGCAGTTGTCGGTTGTATGACCATGGTATTTGTGAAAAGCACACCGCTTGGTTACATCCCAGTTGGCATTGGGGAATTTGGGCTGGTAATTTTCCATAGGTTCGAGGAGACCTTGCTTCATTACACGATTGAATACCTCGCTCAAGGGCATCCCAAAATCATCATAGTGTTGTCGTTGTCTCGGGGGACCACCGTTTCTTTGTGGTGCTCCATTCTGAATATAATGGACTGCTCCGACAACCTCCCTCCCTCTGCTTGGGGCAGATATTGGATTGGGCGGGGCTGGACTGACTACCATTTTTTGCATGCTCAGTGTTTTCTCAAACTTGGTCCCAGCGTTGACCATGGCGCGAAGATCAGGATAGAAGTGGTGACTGATCAGGGCCCTCAGGGATGGTTTGAGGCAGGAATGGAAGATGTCCATTTGCTTTTCTTTGGAAAGCGGATCCATTATCTCGCTTAGTTTCCAGTTCCATCTCTTGTAGAACTCACCTACAGGCTCGTCATCCTTTTATTCGGTGGCTTGCAGGTCATGGAGATTGGTTTCCCACTCAAGATTGGCGCGGTACTTCTCTAGGAAGATGTCACTGATTTGCTCCCAGGTGGAGCGGTTCTCGGCTTTTACGTTGAGGAACCACCTTAAAGCTGTGGATTTCAGGGAGTGCTGGAAGTGATCCGCCATTTGTTGTGGGGTGGCCCCCTTAGCTCTCATACCTAAGACGTAGGTATCGATGTGGGTCTTTGGGCATTCTGTCCCATCGAATTTTTCCATTTCCGGCATTCTGAAATTCGGAGGGAGAGGAACCACTTTGCTTAGATCTGTGGGCATAAGGGAGTCCTTCCGAGAGTTAGCCAATTTTCCTTGCATGCTCTTCATTTGTTCGACCAACCAAGCAATGTGAGGGTCAGAAGGTGGAGGCAAGCTGTCGTTTTTCGAGATGGAAACCGAAGATGGAGGTGGATTGGCTGATGGGATCGCCATTCGGGAATCTTGGGGAGGTAGTTGAGTGTAGACCATCCCGTACTCTGGATTACTGAAATTGGAGCCAAGGGCGTGATTGCTCGGACCGCCAAGGGTTGTGTTTGGGAACTTGGGAAATGTTTCGCTAGCCCCAAGTGGTAGTCCAGCGGGTGGAAGGTTTGAGATGTCAGGATATCCGCTTGGGATGTCTGTCCCTAGCAGGCATTGGGATTTCAGATTGTGGCTGCGAGGCTCGTATAGAGGCAAAGGATTGAAACCTGGGTATCGAGATGCATTGGGATGCAGTAGAGCGAGCACGTATGTGTCTTGTTGGTGCGAGCTTGATGTGCGGAGCCGGAACCGACTGTGGCTTTGAGGCGGGCATGCCGGAGCCGCGACCGACGCCCGAAGGGAGCTTTGAGCGAGAGCCGCTGCAGCGTTGCCGGGATCTCGTAACTTGGCAGAGGCGGGACTCTGCCGATAGCTTTGAGAAACCGGGAGCCGGTATGTCTTCGTCCTCTATGAGAACAAAGGTTCCGTCAGGTTGGGGAACTGCAACGGTTCCTCGAAGACGCAAGGTGTCTACGATCCAGGATTGCTGCTCTTCTTGGCGCTTCTTGATGGTTTCGAAGGCTCGCAGCACCTCCTCCATTGTCGGGAGGTTCCTTAGTGGCGGGGTTCCGTTTCCCTCACTGTTATCTGTTGATCCCGCCATGGGGGAATAGTGGACTATTCGGACCACTGAACCTGAAGGGCTGTCGGACCTTGTGACTTCGATACTTAAAAGGCGGCTCCCGGGTACTCTCAACCACTCTCTGTTCGCTAGAGGCGGTGACGGGTAAGGTTTAGACATGGGAAGGTCTTTTGGATAAAAGGGGGGAAAGCTCATGTGACATGCGGTTTCCGCTTTTTATTTATGATTTTTTTGTTGTTTTAATTTACTTAAAACAGTGTTTTCTTAGAATCCTAGGTAGGTTGGAAAATATTGCTCTTCTTTTTCGCAACTATGCTAGATCCTGGGTCAGTGGAGACCATATGTGCGGCTATAAGCCCCTCGTTTTGCACCTGTATTTCGACATCCCAGGGTGGACAGCCCCGGGCGAGGGTCCTATAGGGAAAGCGGTTTCCACCGGCCTAAAAGAAAAACCGAACCTAAGGACCGAGCCAGTCATGTTCGTTTTGGTGCGTTAGCCATGTGAATAGTGAACCGAGCCGGCCACTGAGTCAAGATCAGGTCAAGAGTTCGGCATGACCTCTCTTTACCTTGCTTGCGCAAGGGATCTGTGACGTTAGGCGTTGGCTGGGTCATATTGTCATGACTGACGTATCAAAGGCGTGATGACATGGTGTCATGTGAGCATGGATGTATATCCGGGACGGAACATCGTCTGGGTGTAGCTTCGGAAATCAAGATCAGGTCAAGATTTTAGCATGACCTTTCATCGCTTTGCTTGCGCAAGGGATCTTGAGTTCTGAGCCTTGACTCAGAAAATGGCCGGCATGGTATATGTATCCAGGCTGTATGACACGGATTGGGTAAAAACCAACCGAGTCTGGACAGAGTGTGACTCAAGACTCAAACGCGCAGGGTTGACGCTTGGCTAGGATGGGATGTTTGGAATGATCCCATGCGCATCCGAGAGGCCTAGGAAGACCAAACGGACTGCAACTAAGACCACTCCGGGTTGAGGGTTGTAGTGTGCAGTGTATCCGAGGCAGCAGTGCGCATAGCGTGCGGTGTAACCGAGGCAGCAGTGTGAGTAGTGTGCGGTGTCTAAAATTCTTTTTCTGAGTAAAACAGAAGTTTTTGAAGAATTTTAAATGTATGCACAAATGTATATTGATGCATCTTTTTTTTGTATTTTTTTTTTTGTAAAATAAAAACGAAGCACGTGCACACACACACAACAGTTAAAGAAAGGGGTAAAATGAAAGTTTGACCCTCATCATCATTTTAAAAATCTTTTGTTTTGTTTAAAAAGATTTTAAAACAAAATTTCCCCAGCGGAGTCGCCAACTGAAATTACCCGGGATCCGGCTCGCGCGCGGGGCCCTGGCATCTCGCATTTTTGTCGCTTTTCGGGAATGTTTGCCCGGATCCGAGAGGCAGCGCGTTCGCGCCCCGGCATCTGGCTTATTCCGCTTTAGCGTTAGTTGGAGGTGTCTCGCCGTTGTTTTCGCAATTGTAGAGTCGCCACGCCGATTTTATTAAGCCCAAAACATTGAAAAAGGGCATCAGTTTAGAAATAAACTATTTTTGTGTGATGAGATTTTGAGTTCGGAGGTCAGATGACTCCTCGGGAAGAGAATATTAGAATCTTAGAGCTCACCCGAGTCGCCTTGTAAAAACGAGTCTTTCGGATACCCCTAATATTCTTTAAATGTTGTGTGTGTGTGTGTGTGCTTTTAAAAATGCATGCTGTGTCGGATGTCTACATTGTACACTACGTATTGAAATGTATTGAAATAGTAATGGAAGGAAGCCTTACCAATGTTGGTTCGTGTCTGTCTTCCGCTGGGGAATAGTGTTTGAGGATGGAATGATGTTCCGGCACGGACCGGGATTGCTTCGGGAGGGGCCGATTGTCTGCGGACAGAGTTTCGGCGTGAGTTGAGATTGTAGGCTGCGTTCGGGCAGAGTTTCGGCGTGCGTTGGGATCGCAGGGATCACTCGGGCAGAGTTTCGGTGTGCGTTGGGATGGCAGGAGTCACTCGGGCAGAGTTTCGGCGTGGTTTGGGATCGCAGGAGTCACTCAGGCAGAGTTTCGGCGTGGTTTGGGATCGCCGGTTTGACTCGGAAAGAGCCGGGACACCTTGAAAAGACCAGACAAGGCCTCGGAGTACCACGAGGGGCCTCAGAGTACCTCGAGAGTGCCTCGGGGCAGCGCGAGAGCGTCGCGGGAGCGCTCGGGGAGGCTTCGGAGCACCACGAGGGGGCTCAGAAGGCCTCGAAAGGATCCGAAAGGGGCCGGGATTGCCCCGAAGGGTCTTAGAGGGGAGCCTGAAGGCTGGGGGGAGAGGAGAGAAGAGGGAGGTGTGTGAAATGAGGGAGGGGGAGCCCTCTATTTATAGTAGGAGAAAATTGCAAAGAGGTCCGTACGGACCTCCCATGTTATCCAGATTTTTGGTTTTCCTCGATTTGAGGGAATATGTGATGATGGTGAATATTCTGGAATTATGATGTCCCCTGTGCAAAGAGGTCCGTATGGACCACCTCAGCATGCAAATAGGTCCGTACGGACCAACCGTGCATGAGGGTAATCATTTCTCCGGGATTTGAGGGAATCTCGTGGACTTTAAGCGGATTTTGCAATTATGATGCAAAGAGGTCCGTATGGACTTCCATGCTTTTCCACATTTTTGTAATTGTGATGGCAAGCTAGTTCTCGTCGAGAGTTTTCCAACCATATATGGCACGTCTCAATCGGAGTTCGTATGAAGGAGTTATGACCTCCGGAAGTTTGCCCCTGGTTTTGTCGTATGCTTGGATGGAGAGCGATCCAGATTGGGGTACTTACAGGAATGTCCAAGAGTTAGAGGTCTACGGGGACTTAGCCCTGATCATCAATCAAGTTTCAAAAAAATGGAAAACGATAGACTCGGGCTTGCAAAGATACCATGCCTGCATGGAAGACCTCATCACGCAATTCAAAGGGTCACTTTCCACTACTTGACAAGAGACCGAAATCGGTTTGCAGACGCCCTAGCCACCTTGGCTTCACTCGTGGAGATCCCCGAAGGGAAGGCGGTAAATCCATTCAAAGTAGGAAGAAAGGAAATTCCTGCCTACTGATGCGAAATTGAGTCAGAGCCTGAGCCAATCAATGAGCCATGGTACAACCAAATCTACCAATACCTCAAGAACGGGGAGACCTCTTTCATGAACGAGGAAGGCAAATGCAAAGAAGGAATCAAAGCCAAGAGCATCGTGGCCCTAAAACGCCTTGCCTCTCACTTTGTCATCCTTGGGGACATGCTATACAAGAAACGCTACCAAGGACCACTCCTCATCTTCATCAGTAAGGAAAAAGCAAATGAGCTCATGAACGAAGTCCACAGTGGGGCTTGCGGTCTCCACATGAACGTCAGAGTCCTGATGCAGATCATTCTTCGAATGGGCTACTACTGGATCTCCATGGAGGCAGATTGCATCCACTTTGTCCGAAGCTGAGACAAGTGCCAGCGCTTTTCCAACCTTAACCATCTTCCCCCTCATGATCTCTATTGCATGACCACTCCCTGGCCCTTCGCCACTTGGGGAATCAACGTTATCTGGAAGATTTCTCCGCCAGGCAGCAACGGCCACGAGTTTGTCTTGGTAGCTATCGCCTACTTCACAAAATGGGTCGAAGCCAAGTCCTACAGAGTGCTGACTTCCAAGAATGCCGCACAGTTCCTCAAGGAAAACATCATATGCCGATACAATATCCCAAATGAGGTCATATCAGACAATGGATCTCACTTCGAAGGAGAATACGACAGACTATTGGCCGAGTTCAAAATCACAGGCCATAAGTCCTCTCCTTATAGGCCGCAAACTAACGGCGCAGTAGAAGCAGCAAACAAAACCCTTGAAAGGATCATCAGAAAAATGACCGTAAGCGGACGAGATTGGCCCGAGAAGCTGCACCTGGCACTTTGGGGCTACCGAACATCAGTCAAAACTGCCAAGGGAGAAACTCCATTCGCCTTGACCTATAGGATGGAAGCAGTACTGCCCGTTGAAATGGAAATCCCATCACTCCAAGTGTTGTTGGAAAATGAGATCAACGAAGTGGAATGGCTCCGAAGTCGACACGATGAATTGGCTCTACTAAACGAACGTCGACTAAAGGCCATGGAACACATTCAAGCCTACCAAAGCAGAATGACTAGGGCTTTCGACAAGAAAGTCAAATCCCGAGACATTAGAGAAGGCGATATGGTGCTCAAAGAAAAGTCTCCCACCCGAACCAACCCACTTGGAAAATGGGAACCAACATAGATCGGACCCTTCGTGGTCCAAAAGATCTTCTCCGGAGGTGCCATGAAGCTAACAGACCTGGACGAAAATCCCTTCATGAATCCAGTCAATGGAAGCAAACTTCTCCTATACTTCGCCTAAAGAAGATCGACTTTTCTGTCTCCCCATCACTCCTAAAAGTGTTGAACTACGGAGACCTAAGCCCCTCAGTCCGGGGGGAACATAGGCAACCTTCATTGGTTTGGTCTAAAAGCACACAAAAAATCCAAAAATTGGATGCCATCAAGGCTCAAACTGGTTCGGTCCAAACCAAATACACCAAAAATCCAAAAACTGGATGCCGCCAAGGCTCAGACAAAAATCAAGCAAGAGATTTTGCGTCTCGACAAAGCTTTAAAAGTAAATTACAAATCACCACAATTAAAATACTTCTTGATGAGTACAAGCACGGTCTACTCTCAAGCTTACAGCATGCTAAAAGACAACTTAATACATTTAACAAATAATGTGTCTGCAAATGACAATGAGTGGATACTTAGGAGGTCATTCAGCGCCACTCGCGCTTGTCCCCTCGCCATTCTTCCCTTTCTTCCCTCGTCCCCGGCGAGTCTTCCTTCGCTCCATGTGAGCAAGATCTGTCTCCCTCATTCCGAGATCAGGGGTGCTCCCTATCGAGTCAAGCAATCCAGTAGCTCGCAGAGCTTCATTCGCCAGTACCTCGGCTCAGATCTCTTCCCTGCGAGTCTGCAAAAGGGGACCTCTCTCCGTCATTCGGTCGACTCTGGTCTCGTAGTCAAACAAAGCGTCTCCCGTAACATTCTAAGGGTTAGACCAAGCTTCTGCACTTCTAAGGCTGTAGCTGAGATGGAAATCTTGCCCCAGAATAGCTTCGCGTTTGTTCCCCAAATTCACTAGGGGTCTGCCCGATATGCTGCTCGTACCAATCTAGGTACTCGGTGGTCAATACAACACTCTTTCGGCGTCTAAGGAGTACCACAGGAGGAAAGGTGGAATACTTCCATACCCTCAGAAAATAAAGAAAGGCATCTGGATCTGTCATAAATAAAGAAGCTACCTCCATGGTGGCGATGTCGTTCCAGCCCAGCAAAGGCTCCTGCCTCATCCCAAACTGTCGAGCAACTAGCGACTGGATGTAAAAAGAGGACCAAGACAACCCCGAAACTCTGACAGCATAGGAACCTTCCTGAAAGGCCCTCCTAGTCTCAATCCCCCAGTGAGGAACCCACCAACGGATCTGATGCGTGCCAAGCTGAGCCATCCATCTCTCCCAGGCAGACTGATCCATATCCAGGACAAGAGGCTGTTGAGCAAACGTCCACAGACTAAAAGATGTCGGAGAAACAGGCATAGCTTGAAGTCTCTCTCGCAACCACAAGGTGAGAAAAATGGGACTTTCCCCTCGCATGAACCTGTCCCCCATCGCCAAGCGATCAATGCCATGAAAGGTTTCCCCCAGAACCAAAGGAGCAATATCCTCACCGGCTCGGCAGTGCCCTACCACATCCAATAAGGCACCGTCACATACCCTAAGGGAGCTGACCATGAAAAGCGTTACTATCACGCATAAAGCAAACGCATTCCATGAGACATCACTCTCGTCATCACCCATAAACCTCTCGGGCAGTGCAGAAATATCAATATGACCAGAATCAAACGTCATACCTTGCGCTTCCTCCAACGAAGCCCGAAGAAAGTGTGTGAGCTTCACGCTCACAATCGCACCCTCGACCAAAGGAAGCGAGATGGCCTCCACCTCCGGTCCTCCAAGCAAAGCCCGAAAATCTTCAAAGAAGGGCATAATCTCATTGTAGGAGAAGGTATACACACGCCTCCTAACATCCCATAACCTTGTAACCGCCCGCAACAACTCCCAATTAGGAACTAACTCCTTAAGGGACCAAAGCGAGCGGAGTTGAAATCTCACCTGAAAAACCCGTTTATTACGCCTCATGTGGTGCCTCATCCACATCTTGAGCCGCTCAAGGAAATGCGCTTGCCTCTCCTTCGAAAGCCTCGGATAAACTCTCAGAACGAACGACGAATCCATGACAAAAATGGAGTTTTTTTGAGAAAATGGGGAAGAAGGGTCGAAATGACTGCAATTTGAGAATAGGGATATGAGGGAATCCCAGATTTTCAGTAAATGTTATCCCCTCTCCAAAAGCAAGAAGTGTCCGTACGGACCACTTTGCATGCAGGAAGTGTCCGTATGAACCACTTTGCAACCTGGCTAAATTTTTAGCAACCACCAAACAGTTGCTGCCCGCAGCAGGATTTTGCACCCAACTGCTCAAAAACCTTGTCAAAGCTGTTTCCAGCCCCCATACACTGAACACAAATGCATTCCCAGCTCATGCGACACGCACAAAAATAAAATAAAATAAAATAAACTAGAAACAATTCCTAGGCCAGTCCCCGAGGAATCACAAGCAAATTATACAATAATAAAATGCTATGTCAAATACAAGTATTTTACTACAGATACAAATGTCTGCTACTCTACGAATACAATACAAAAAAAAAGAGTAAGAAAACAAAAGAAGCCGTACTCCGAATCCACATCATCACCCTCGCCCTATGGGAACCCCTGCATCCCGACAAACCCGGCAGCTACCTCCTCATCATCGGAAAGCTCGACTCCCTCCTCGATCGAATACTCAAGATAGTCCGAAGAAGTGAGCCCGACAAAAGGATCGAAGAAGGGAAGCGAGGACGAACCCTCACCCTGCGAAATCGACGGAGGGAAGAACTGGTGAAAGGTTCGTGGCCTCCGACCCTCCAAAGACGTCCCCGCATCGAAGCTATGCCGCTCCCGAACCAGCACCTTAGGCTGCGGCTCCGCTTCAGCCCCAGAAGGAGTATCCACAGACCTCCTCGAAGGCATTGGCTCGAAAGCCGCCGCACTCCGCGAAGACCCGCATGACATCATCCTCAGAAGCTTCTTCGTAAAAGCCATCAACCCCACATACCGTGGGTGAGCACGTCTACGGTCCGCCCCGAGACCTGCACAACAAACAACAAAAGAAACGCTCAACAAAAGAGATGCAAAAAAAAATATACACTCGACAAAAGAGAGAAATACATAATAAGATGCCAAGAAGGAAAAGAGTAAACGAACTCACCACAACATTTGGGTCAACCCAGTAGGCGGCAGGAGCCTGCTCTGGGATGGGCACTGACACCCTCCTCCTAGAGTCCTCACGGACATAAGTGAAGTCCGACCCAGGCACAGAACATCCTGAGGACGCGATGAGCCAGTCCACCTTTCCTTCGCCAACACCTGCAGCGTCCTCAACTTTCGCTTGACGAAGGCCGCATACTCCTCGCCCTCCAGGACGAACTCCTCGATGCCCACGCCAGCCCGGTACCTCTCAAACTCCAGCAAGTCCATCTCAGCAGGGCTCATCATGTGGAGTGGCGGATACCTCGGAGCAATAAGGGGGATACCAGCGCCATGCTGCCAGAAAACCCTATCCCCAAAATACATGGAGTCGCAAGTAAGGCCCCGCAAAAGTTTCCTCTGCCGCATCATCCAGGGAGCACCCTCCAGCTCATCCTCGCCATACCGAGTCTAAGGGTAGAGCTGACACCCATCCGGGCTATCCCTCTCCAAAAATTGCTGCACATCCATGTATGTGACAGTGATCTTCCCCTGGCTCGTCCTCTGCTTCCTCAAAGAGCGAGCCCAGCACAACATGGTGGGATGCCCAAACATGGCCTTGTCATGCCAGTCCCATGACTGGCACCGGAAGATCTCGTAGCACCACACCTGCCACAAAAAGCAGATAATGCTCAGAAAAAGAAAAAGAAAAAAAAAGGGAGAAATGATGAAATGCTAAACTACAAAGGCATGTAAACTCATACCTCCAGTGTGAAGTCGAAACACCACAAGGAGTTGACCGCTCCCCGGCTGAATTTGTCCAAGGAAAAGTAGAGCTCGTCCAACCCCGCCTCTCCCTATGCAATATCACAAACCCTCTCCAAATTCACCAGACTCTCGAGCAGAGGGAAGAGAGCGGTGGAAGAGTGATTCGAGAACAAAGTCTCGGGCGAACCACAAAAATGAGCGTGCCAGCTGCTCCGCCGATACTACCCCAGTATCCCGGCGATACTCCCCGATGTTGGTCATAATCCGTGCCTCCACCTCGTGATACAACATACCCAAGCCCTTACGGGGACAAGGCGCAAAGCCCAGCAGCTCGGTCAGGAGCTCATCGGACATCCAGTCCCGCCATTTCACTGACTCCCCCTTGAAGGACAACCCGGTGATAGCAGTGAAATCCGTGGGAGTCACCGTTGTCTCCCCCCAGCTGAAGTGGAAGGTGTGCGTAGTATCCCACCAATACTCAGACAAGGCCAAAAAAATGCCTTTGTTCTTCTGAGTCTCCGCCAGCCCGGCTAGGTTCTCCACGAACACATTTAGCCTCCGAGGGCTAGGTCTCCCATCCCGGGAGATATCATGCATGCTCTTCCATACCTAAAGCACGGCCTCAAGAGACCCCCATGACTTCTTCTTTTTCGCCTTCCCAGACGAAGGCACCTCATCCTGCAGGTAAACACAACAAAGGTACGTCAATAACGATACTTAACAAATATCCACAAAAACAAAAATGATAACACATATCATTCACAAACAAAAAAGTCCGTCCCAAAACGGCAATTTCACAACACAAAGCCCATCCCAAAACACGGCACACATGACACATTTTCAACAAAGGGATCCGTCCCTACACACATTTTTCACACAAGGGATCCGTCCCTACACAAATTTTTCAAAAGGGTCCATCCCTACATAAACTTTTTCAAAAGGGTCCATCCCCACACATATTTTTTTCAAAAGGGTCCCGTCCCCACACAAACTTTTTCAAAAGGGTTCATCCCCACACAATATTTTTTTCCAAAAGGGTCCCGTCCCCACACAAACTTTTTCAAAAGGGTCCGTCCCCATGCACAATTTTTTTCAAAAAGGGATCCGTCCCTACATGACACATTTTCAAAAAACACAAAACATTTTTCAAAGGGTTCGTCCCTACACGACACATTTTCAAACAAAATCTGTCACAAAACACGACACACACCACAAAAGTCCGTCACAAAAAACACGACACATTTCACACAAATTACCCAAAAAAGGTCCGTTCCTACACGTCAATTTTCCAACCAAAAAACTTTGCACATACAAAATAGCATCAAGGTACAAATCATCGAAGCATGCATTTCAAGGAGAGACACTTGATTTTCACAAATAAGAGCTAAACTCCACATTTTTTAACAAAAATCACATACCCACAATCCATATACACCCAATTTCAACAATTCAACGTCAATTTCACAAATTGATCATGGCAACAACAAAAGCCCCAAATTGCAAAAACTAAAACCCTAGTTCTAGCATACATCATTTCAAGCAAGAATCAAAAACAAAAAATTGATTTCTTACCTCCACTACCGTTTTACCCCGCAAGGTGTGCACCCTCACATCCGGATACAACTCATCCGAGTTGATTGTTGAAGGTGTGAAGGGAGAATAGTTCCTTTGGAGATCCAACCTCCTCTCCATGGCTCCTCGGACTCTTTGATGACGTCCAAGCCTCAATCCTTCTACCATGATAGTAATCTAGCGACTTAGAAGGGTTTTCTCGGGGAAATTTGGCTAAAAAAAAGTGGTTTCTCTCCTCTCTTTTTCTCCTTCTCCTCGGCTGAAAGTTGAAAAAGAAATGAAAATGGCGTTTCTGCAATCCGATTCTGGTTAAAAACACCAGATTTATTAGTGAGCCCGCACGGACCACTTTACAAGTGCAAGTGAATCCGCACGGACCACTTTGCAGCCCCTGCCAAATCCCTCTTTTGCCCTTACAAACTTTGCCCCTGGCTGTCCAAAAGCCATTTCCAGCAAGATCCATGCAGTTTGGTCCCTAAACCAACAAAATTAACACCGGCCGTCATCATAAGTCTGAACCCCAAGGCGCAAACGCCTTCAAACACAAATCCCAAGGCGCAAATGCCTCCCAGAAATCAAACACAAGGCACAAATGCCTCCCAAAAATCAAACACAAGGCAAACATGCCTCCCAAAAAATCAAACACAAGGCAAGCACGCCTCCCAAAAATCAAACACAAGGCAAGCATGCCTCCCAAAAATCAAACACAAGGCACAAACACTTAAGCATGAGCGCCTTCCTCTCAAGGCACAAACACTTTCATCCCCATCTCAGGACACCACCACGTCCTCACAACTTCATCTCAGGACACCACCACGTCCTCACATCCGACCTAAGCAATCACCTCAGGACACCACCACGTCCTCACAAAATCTCAATCAGAGGACACCACCACGTCCTCATACACGACAAACACACCTCACGGACGAACTACGATCAGGCTTGATTCCCATTCGGGATACGTAGGAATCCTACCAAAGGGTCCAGCCATCCGACCTAAGCGGTCACCTCAGGACACCACCACGTCCTCACATTCGTCCTAAGAAGTCACCTCAGGACATCACCACGTCCTCACATTCGACCTAAGCGATCAGCTTAGGACACTACCACGTTCTCACAAAATCTCAGTCATAGGACACCACCACGTCCTCATACACGCCAAACACACCTCACACACGAACTACGATCAGGCTTGATTCCCATTCGGGATACGTAAGAATCCTACCAAAGGGTCCAGCGATCCGACCTAAGCGGTCACCTCAGGATACCACCACGTCCTCACAAAATCTCAGTCAGAGGACACCACCACGTCCTCACATCCGACCTAAGCGGTCACTTTAGGACACCACCACGTCCTCATAACCGACCTAAGTGGTCACCCCAGGACACCATCACGTCCGCAGCCGATGACTAACACAGTCATCTTCCCTCACCCAAACAAGCGGTCCAGATCGGGACCCTTATCTTAATCGACGACCCCACTTCCTTCATAAGTGACGTCGCCGAGGGGCTTCTGTAAGTACCCCAATCTGGACCGCTCTCCATCCGAGCATACGAGAAACACCGAGGACTCACGCATACGTGATCCCAAAGACCCGTAACGTCCAAAAGGTCCAAAACCACCAGCCAAACCAAAGGAAGGCCTTTAAGGGATAAAAGGGAACTCAAGGGCTTTAAAGGAATTACAAAAAATAGCCAGTTGACATAGTGGTCGGTACGGACCACTTTGCAAAGCAAGAATAGTCCGTACGGACACTTCCTTTAACACGCCAAAATGATGAAAAATTCCCTTAAAATCCACAATATTCCCTGAAATCCAGGAAAACCAAAAAATTGTAATTGCACAATGGTCCGTACGGACCACTTTGCAATTTTTTGGAGCCTATTAATAGAGGGCTCCCCCTCTCATTTTCTTCATATCTCCCTTCTCTCCTCTCCCCCAGCCTTCTCGACCTCTTTCGGCCCCTCACGAGGCCTTTCGAGCCATCCCGAGGTGCTCCTGAGCCATTCCGAGGCGCTCCCGAGCCATCCCGAAGCCCTGCCGATCCATCCCGAGGCATTTCAAAGCAAATCGAAGCCCTGTCGATCCATCTCGAAGCATCCTAAAGCCCTTCTGGTCCATCACGAGGCATCCCGAAGCCCTGCCGGTTTATCCCGAGCCATCCCGAAGCATCCCAAAGCCCTGTCAGTCCATCCCGAGGCATCCCGAAGCCCTGTCGGTCCATCCCGAGCCATTCTTAGGCATATCCCGAGGCATTCCGAAGCATCCTAAAGCTCTGCCGGTCCATCCCGGGCCATCTCGAAGCATCTCGAAGCTCTGTCGGCACACACCGGTCCAACCCGAAACATCCCGAAGCTCTACTGGCACACACCGGTCCATCCCGAAACATCCCGAAGCTCTACCGGCACACACCAGTCCATCCCGAGGCAATCCCGGTCCATCCCGGTCCGTCCGGATCGACCCCCGACGTCTCAAGTGAAACACACTCCCCCGCGAAAGATAGACACAAACCAACATTGGTAAGGCCTCCTTCCAATCTCATTTAATTACTTTGAATATTTAAACATTTGTTTTAAATACATAGTCTACAATGTAGACATTATTTTCAAAATGCATTTTTAAAAGCACATGTACACACACACAACTTTTAAAGAAAGAGGGATATCGAAAGACTTGTGTATACGAGGCGACTCGGGTGAGCTCAACTATCTCTTCCCGAGGCGTAACCTGACCTCCGAACTCAAAATCTCATCACACAACAAAACAAAAAACAAAACAAAGCCTTTTCTCAATATTTTGGGCACAATCAAAATGGCGTGATGACTCTACGAAAAAAATCACGTCCGCACAATGTGAGATGCCGTCCGGCCACGGATTGGGTAATTTCACATAGTATTTGAATTAATCGAGAGAGTGAACGGGAGAGGTCCAAACCATAGTCATAAATCCCGTCCCAGTCAGCGTACCGGTTTTGCCATTGGGACGGAACGTACCGGTACCGAAAAGCACCGGTGCACTGTACCGGATTTATCGCACTTTTTCTGTATTTTTTCACTAATTATATCCCTAGTATATGTTAACAAAAACATAACACTTATTTTGGTACAATTGTTAAAATGACATCAAAAATTCATTCCAAGTAATAGTAATTTTAAGAATGTTAGCTTTTACCATGTTCTTACACCAAGTAATATTAATTTTAAGAAAGAAATGAAAAAAAAATTGACTTTTGTTCATTCTTTTCAATTTTCATGGATTTATGGAGAAAAAAAATTGATTTTTTTTCATTCTTTTCATGGATTTCTGGTACAATTGTTAAAATGACATAAAAAATTGATTTTTTTTCATTCTAAAAAAAAAGAAGCGTCCCAGCCGGGATATCCATCTCGGCCGGTTTTTACTGATTTGGGGCGGTTCAGCCGGTTCGATTCGGTACAAAGCGGTTTCTAGACTGGGACGGTATATAACCCATTCCGCACCATTTTTTTACTGGGACGGGACGTACCGGCCGGGATGGACCGGTACGGGACGGGATTTATAACTATGGTCCAAACATAAAAAAAAATGAGATCATGTAGAGCATGTGAAATAAGAGAAGAAGATGCAAAAGACAGTTTGTGGCTTTTATTGATAAAACAGGAGTTACATGGAGATAAACTGGAAGAAATAGATAAATGAAACTTGTTACGTAACAAACTAAGGATAGGGGGAGCGTGATGGCCTAATCTATGATGCCACAACTGCGAAGAAACAATGCTGGAATGAGCTTGGATGGGCGGAGGGCGCCAAATGTAGATGCCATCCTCAAGGGTTCCATGGAGAAGGGTTTGACTCTTAGCTTTGTCTTTAAGAAGAAAAGAAGAGTGTGAGAATTCAATGATGACATTATTGTCACGACAGAGTTGAGACACAGAGAGAATATTTCGAGTGATAAGAGGAACATGTAAGACATTATTAAAAATAAGGGGGGGAAGAGTGTGTGGAAAAAGAGAACGAACCTATGTGAGAAATAGGGAGAGAGGAATCATCTCCGATAACGATGTCGTCACTGCCATTGTAGTGTGTACGTAGGGCAAGGTTGGAGAGGTTATTAGTGATGTGGTTGGTTGCACCACTGTCGATGAGCCAAGAGGGAGGGGGAGGGGGTTGTGAAAGGCGGCGGTGTGGGCTTGGTGATTAGGGTAAGGGTTTCGGTTTTGGCGAGGGAGTTGGGGAAAGTTTACAGTGGGGTAGTCGCGTTTAAACTGGCGACATTGGGAGATGACATGACCGATGTTGCGACAATATTCGCACTTGCCCTTAAGGGGTAGGGGTGTGAAATTCGAGCCAGGGGAGGGGTTGGTATAGGTGGTTCTGAGGGTGGTGGAGAAGGAGCCGACCATTGCTAGGGTGGGGGAGGTTGCCGAATTTTTTCAGAGGTTTAGGGTTTTTAGGGTTTTGGATCTTACTTACTCTGATACCATGTAAGATTGGAAAAATTCATTTTCTTTATTCACAGACTTGTAAATATATAGTAAATGAGAGAGAGAGAGCCCTATTCTAAGTACAATATTGAGTTTCATAATCTAAATACAATATTGACTTTCCTATTCTAAATACAATAGTATATGTGCAAGAATATTCTAGAAAGATAACATCAATAAACTTAGGAAATCTTAGGAGAAGTTTCCTTAATAGATTAATAGATGATGTTTCCTTAATAAGATGGAGGGAATATATGAATATATGAGTCAAATAAAAAAAATTAGATTACTTTACTTAAATTGACATCTTTTGTATTATAAATATGTTTCAAATTAAGATAGTTAATAGAGTATTGTTAAAAGTCTTGACCCGCCATATCGGAGTATTTGTCATATGTAACACTATGAATTTTCTGTGTCCGAAATAATTTCCTTATAAATAAATAGCGGCGGAATTAGGTATATCGCCAAAACAATTTTATCCTCTCTCAAAGTATCCACTGACTTTCACTTTCCACCCCCGTTTGCAAAGTTGGTATATTTGGTACCTAAGTTTTCAATTTTCCCACTTTGCACCCCAGCTCAAATAGACGTTAAAAAACTAACAGATTTAGTCATGTGCTTGGCACATAATGGGTATTTACGTCTTTTGACTTAAGGAGGGGAGGTCAAAATGTTTTTTCAACTATGTCTTCTTCAACCCAGATTAACCACCATCATCACCGCATTTCCACCACCAGTATCATCGCAAAGCCACCACCAACCACCAACTACCAATTTCAATCTACAAAATCAAACAAATTGCAACCATCACAATCAAAATTACTGCAAATGGCATAATCAAACCCCCTTCTTTTGCCCCAATTTCAATCTAGAACAAATTTAGGTAACATTTTTTAAAATTAAAAACCCCAGATCTGCAATTTTTCTTAAGGGTCTAAGGGGGAGTAGCTCAGCAACTATGCGATTGTTTCAGAGTTTACGGCTAGAAATATTTACAAGTATTGGTTGTGTGGCCCCAAAGCAAATTCAGCAGACCTACTGCTTAGTGTGTGGCTCGGAATGCAAATAAGATAAAGAGGACAGGCAACAGAGTGGGAGAATATTATTGGAGTGAAGAAGGGATATACGAAGTCAATCATATATATGAGATAAGAAGGGTTGATATGTAAGACTCAATTTATTAAGATACAAGATGTATATATTTATAGGATTACAATAAAAGGGATAATCTCATATAATCTTCTAGATCTATACAAATATTATCTTCCTAAACTAATTGATATGAATCTCTAATTGGTGTAAACAATCTCTAAGTTTGGTAACAAGAAAAAAATAATATATAACAATATATACTTGATAATATAATATTCCTAATATACCTCCACAAGATGGACGATTATTGGATAATTCCAATCTTGAAAAGTGATGAGATGAACCAGGTTTGATGGAGCGGGTGGAGATGGATGTGTTCATGGACGTGTATGTGGTTTTTGATGTAATGTGTTGTGTTTGCCGGTGTTATCGAATCAGGGGTGGCATCAGCTGGTTGGCCGGTTGAGTTGGTTGGAGTGAGGGCCGGTGTGATGACACCAGAAGTTTTTTTTTTCAAAGCCAAAGAAGGGGTTGTAAGCGTCATTGGAGATTGAGTTTTGAGATTGGATGAGTGAGGATTTTTGTAGTTGGTTCCTCGCAGTCGAGGTGGTGATTTGGCTGTGGTGTTGGATGTCGTTGGGTTTTGGGAGGGTGGTGGCGTGCATGACTATGTCGGAGATGGTGGGGTTATAGAGAGGGGTTTTAGCAATTTTAGGGTTTATGCCGATAATGGTATTCGAGGGTGGGGCGATTGAAGGGTTGTGTCGCAAGTAGGGTGGAGCAACAACTAGGGTTTTAAACACAACATGATGGATTGGTCATGGGTTTGGTGTTGTTGTGGTAGAAAGAGTGAAGGGTGAGGTTGTATTGGTGGTTGATGAAGAGTGGTGGTGCACCTCGCGGTTAAGCTAAAGGAGGCTGATGGTGATGGTGCTAGGGTGGGGCAGCTGCAATTGGGTTTGTTGTCATTAGAGACAATGGGTTACGATAATTGGAGTTTTACCAAGGTAGACATGTTTAGGGTTTCAGCCATTATGGTTTAATGATGGTGGTGTGATTTAGAAGGGTGGATAAGGAAGTTTGGAGAGAAGGGGGTTTCGACCATGGGTTTGAGCCGAGGGTGGTGTGATTTAGAAGGGTGGATAAGGAAGTTAGAGAGGAGGGGGTTTCGGCCATGAGTTTGAGCCGAGGGTGGTGTAGGAGGTGGATAGGGTTTCGGCTACTAGGGTTTTTTGCCTAGGGTGATGGTGTATGGATGGTAGAGATGGTAAAGTGGCGAAAACTTGTGTGGTGGAGTTAGGACTAAGTCTTGTGCCAGAACTGTTAGATTTGGCCAAAATAGGAAAATTGGTGGGTTTTATAGGGTTGACATGGGGGTTTGGGCTAGAATCCCATGCGAGGACCTCAATGCTATGCTTATGCGGCATGGCTCTGATGTCGCCGTTTTGGATGCCTTAGAAATTAGGGGTCCTCCATTTTTGCATAAGTTAGTTCCCATGAAAACTTTCTTCACTACTTGGGAACTTTGTTCACACATTTGCGACTTCTACCATCCTCTTTTTGACTCTGATTTTTCAGATACTGACTATCCCGCTGCTTTCAATTTACGTAGTCGTCGCTTCTATAAACAGGTTCTCTCTTCCAGTAAATTTGGCGACATGTCTTCCTCCAGCTCTTCATCCAGCCATGATGTCTCTGATACGCTGGCTGCGGAAACCTCCTCAAGACATCAAGTCTCCCACGAGATTCCTTATTTGATTGTCGTAGAAACAAGTACCTCTTCTTCCCTAGATTTTCAAACACCCCTTCACGTTAAATATGAAATCAATCATAACTTTTATCACATTGAGCCTTACACCGGTGACTTGTCGCTTTCCGCTACGCGATAAAGAATGGACGGGATTGTCGCTTCTCCTTCCTAGCTAGAAGTTGAACTTAGAATTCCCATTGATCCTTTCATATGTGCAGTCATGCACAAAGCCCAAGCTGCTGTTGTTGACCTTCACCCCAACACCATCCGTATCCTTACAAGCTATTTGGCTATTTGTAGAGCCCTTAGGCAGGAACCAACAATCCCTTTACTTGTCCATCTATTTGAAGGTTATATAGCAGTCTCCAAACGGGATGGAACTGTTGAGAATTGTCTGTCCATCAAATATCAAAAACCCAAAATCCTTACTCCTCTTCCTAGGAAGGTTCATAATTGGCAATCTAAACCAATTTTTATCACATCTCGCATGGGTTGGAACCACTCTGGAAACCTTCGAGAGATTATCCCCAAAATTGAAACCAGAAAAGCCCTATTTTCTAGCGACAACCGCCTCAAAGACAAAATGTTGAAGTTCTCGCCGACGCCAATGATACGGGCTCAACTTTATTTTCTTGGAGGGAAATTCTTTCCCGCCCCTCCTTATTGCATAAGGTTGGCCTTCCAGATTTTACCTTCCCAATGGATGAATCTCGTGTTACCATTATCCACACCATTCCTTATCCCGGGTGGGAAATTCATTTGGGAAATTGCTTTGCTTCTGAATGTGGCCCTTGCCAAAAGGAAGGTTGTTGTTGCAAGGCCATGTTTGATGTGTACAGTATGTTTCTCGCCTTTGACTTTACATTTGTTTCATTTTCCTTTTTTCTCCTTTATTAATTTTGTTCATGACTTCACTTGCAGAATTTAGAAGCATGGATCTCTCTAATAGGGGAGATGCTTTTGGTGGCGCTGATGGCCGCCGCAGTAGGCTAGATGAAGCCATGAAAACCGCCTTGCCAAGGGCTACTGAACTGGAAGTTCCCATTTCCATCTACGGGGATGATGCTGATGCAATTGCACAAGAGAAGGCTGATCTCGGTGCTGAGAAAACCGTTGGCCAATCTAGAAAAGCTAGGAAGTCCAAGACTCCTACACGAGCTTCAACACTTGCTCTTAGGGATGAATAAATGATTGATGAAGAGACCAAAGAGAAGGAACAAGATGTCTCTTATGATGATGTCCGAGTTACTAAAACCATTGACCAAGTTGAGCTAAGTCTCAGTAAGGAAGCTGATTCCCGCCCCCAAAAACGAACCCGCCCTTATGACGATCCAACCTCTTTGACTGTTGAAGATACTTCTGTTGAAGCAAGCGACCTCAAACTCGCTAGTTGGATCCAAGAGGGCTTTCAAATGCCTTCTAAAGAAGAAGGTATTTTTGAGATAAGCAAGGAGATTGCTTCTGCACCCGCTCTGATGGGTTTTGATATCCACTCCCAAGATCCAAACTCCAGCATGATTGGAGATGGAATTGTCCAGCGCGCCTGCGAGAAGCAAAAGATTGCTGAAATTGAGGAGCAAGATGTTGATCTCTCTTTGAACTTTATCGGCCTTCAAATCTGTGGAGTAAGATTTGACGCTTTCTACCATATTTTTAAGTTGTTTCTCGCTTATATGTTTTCTAACTTGGTTTATTTCCAACAGGTTACCATCACTCTGTATGGTCTGAGGAACAAATGCCACAACTTATCTTTTGATCTGGCAAAATCTGAGAAATCTCGCAAATGAGCTCTTGGCAAGAAGGAGAAGTACAAGAAAAAATGCCTCCAGCATGAAAAAAATCTAATTACTCTCAATTCTGATAAGGAAAAAATTGATGAGGCTATCAAAACCTATGAACAAACTGAGGCAGAGCTCCGTGGCGAGATTGAGGCCTTAAAGCGGGGGTTTGAAGAGAAGAACAAACGGTTGGAAACCGAAAATGCCCAGAAAGCGGCCTTGAATGCTCATCTAAAAAAGGATGTCGTAGATGTCAAAGCTAAAGCTGAAGAAGAATCCATGGAGCTTTATGACAAAGCTCTACTCCATACCATGCGAGCAGTGGCGGCAAGCTCCAGCGACATTGTTCAGTCGAAACCTAACGGTTTATTTTAAAATCCGCAAGCGTACGGGCTATTGAAATATAGCGAGTGCAAGTACGGGTCGATCCCACAGAGACAGGGTTTACTTTGGGATGATATTTGTCTTTATATAAATATATAGATAAAATGATTGGGGAAAAGATATGAATTGGTAAGAGAAAATACTAGGAAGATACATAAACTACTCTAACATATAATAAAAGTATTATCGGGATTGAAAACATATATACATCAAATAAACATGCTTTAGATAAAGGTTTTCATCAAAATAACAAGGATGGTACATTAGGCTTACACTACCGCTCACGGTCAAATCAGTAGCATTGTATCCTTCACTAATTATGCCCTAACTCTTTGAGATTTCCGTTTATGGTACTCCCGCCCTGTCACAAACGGGCATTCCGGCTTATCTCTAGCTGACCACAATTAGTAAGAATCTATTAAGATCGAAAGTCAACATACTTTCCATTCAAATAACACCCCTAGGTCGTTGAACTACTCTCGTGATCAATGGAACCTGTAGCGATGCGTGAATTTTGAATAACAGAGTCGCCACTTATCATTTATTTAGGAAAACAATAAGAAAAACCTTAAAAAGAGATTTAAGGGTTTGGGGGTTAAGTTATCGAATGGGTAGGTCGAGGAGCATCCATTCCACCCAATCTGGAGATCGGTCTTGCCAATTGAGTATTGTCAATCTTTTTAATTACTAATTAAATAAAGAACAAGAAAACCCTAATCAATTTCTTGATTAGGAATGTCG
Organism: Adenophora triphylla var. japonica; assembly: GCA_022495995.1. Taxonomy (NCBI): domain Eukaryota; kingdom Viridiplantae; phylum Streptophyta; class Magnoliopsida; order Asterales; family Campanulaceae; genus Adenophora; species Adenophora triphylla. The sequence continues at coordinate 276,702 of JAFEMH010000675.1, forward strand.
GATTGTACGCTTCGAGATCGCCTTCATCGATTGAAGGGACTCTAGGCTAATCCTTTTGATGGGATTACACCACTCTAAAAGCTAATAGAGAGAGATTAAGAAGAAAAGAGTAAAAGTATAGGAGTTTACCTAGTTTAGGGAGGATTTGATTTAGAACGTGGTTCTAAGATGTTTTCTTGATCGAGAAGTGATTTGGGCAGAGTTTCGACTCAATATGAGAGTCAAATCTTGATGCGGACAGAGCTTCGCCTCAATCCTTGATTCGGGTTTGAATGTTTGTTGATCAACAGGGTTGATAAACAAACTTTAGGTGATTTTAGGGAGGTTTTGTGAGTGATTTGAAGGAATCTTTCGTGGAGAGAAACCAACAAATTGTGTGTGTTGTGTGGAAATCTGGACCCCTGAAACAGTGGAAGTCACCAAGTATTTATAGGGGTTTAAGAGGTAGAGATGGAGAGGTAAAACACTACTAGGAAGCTTCCAGAACTCAATTCTGATTGGAGAACCGGATTAGATGAGGTTTATCAAGAAAGGAGGTTGAAACGGAGAAAGAGAGTGATTTCTGCACATCCTGTCGAGGGGATATCTCGCGCGAGATATGATATCTCGTGCGAGATATCTAGTCTGATGACTATTTTGTCCTCTTCAGTTTATTCCGTTAGTCAGTTAGGTCCAAAACTAACGAGGTTAGTTAGAAACTTAACGAAACATGACGAAACTGATACGCTTTCATCAAAACATAAAAGAGAGACTAAGAGTAGTGTAATCATGATTTATTGGTTCAGAATGGGGTGTCTACAGAGCCCCTCGGCGACAGGTCTTATGAAAGAAGAAGTGTCGACAATAGAAAAGACATCATTCTGAACATTGGGATGGTCGTGCCGCACGGCTGCCTACGTATCTCTAAGAGAGAATCAGACCAAACTTAGTTCGACTCCAAAATACTAAAAAGGCTATTTTAGGTATTTTGAAAAGCATTTTTTTGAAAATCGAGGAGGGATTTTTTTGAAAAGGTAAAATCATACTGAGGAATCAAGGACTTGACCCAATTCTGAAGATACCCATTTGTTGATGAAGTTGTTGAAGTGTGCCGCCCGAGGTTACTGACGTTACCGTTGTTGCCGAGGTCGCGGACTTGAAGTTTGCTGCCGTCACAGACTTTGCTGATGTCGCCGAGGTCACGGACTTGAAGTTTGCTGCCGTCACAGACTTTGAAGTTGTCACCGAGGTCACGGACTTGAAGTTTGCTGCCGTCACAGACTTTGAAGTTGTCGCCGAGGTCACGGACTTGAAGTTTGCTGCCGTCACAGACTTTGCTGATGTCGCCGAGGTCACGGACTTGAAGTTTTGCTGCCATCACAGACTTTGTTGATGTTGCCGAGGTCACGGACTTGAGGTTGCTGCCGTCACAGACTTGAAGTTTTGCTGCCATCACAGACTTTGAAGTTGTTGCCGAGGTCACGGACTTGAAGTTGTCGGTTGAGATGGAGGTTCTGTCGGCCCCTGTAATGCAAGGATATATGCATGCGGATCTTGGATAGACCCGGATGATTCTTACCTTTCCGTACCTGTCAGCACATAAAGATTTCAAGTAGATTTTTTTTCAGATTTTAGTTGTTTAACTGGACTTACGTGGTGGTGCTCACGTCTGTTCGTGTAAATGGCCGGTCGGACATTTTGGTGGTGAGATTATGTATGAGTATAGGGTATATGGAAATGTAGGGACATTTGTATGGATTTGTATATTTGAGATGGGTGAATTGTATGAGTGAACTTGTGTTTGACAAGTTGGGACCAAATCAGGTTTATGCAGAATACGTCGCTAGTCAGCAAGGCTGTATTGTTGTAGGATTTCGTTCGGTGAGTATCCTTGTGTGAACACATCTAGGTCTGTTGAGAATCTTCATTCTTACTTCTCCTTGAGTCGTGTCTCTAGGAGGCAAACGACTACACATCTGTCGACTGTCGTAATGGCTTTGTGTCTAAGGCCCTTTGTTGTCTCAAGCCCCAAGATGCTTGTAAGTGGCAGATGACTTTGTGAACAGGCTTGTGAGTCTGCTCTCTTGATTTGAAGGTGATCGAAGAAGACTCTCCTTGTTGATTTGATTTGAAGAAGATCGAATGACGCTCGATGAAGAAGGCTGAAGAATACTCTCCCTTTGTCCTTTGATTTTTTTTTCTTAGTGCGCACCCTGGTTTTTGCCTAGACCGCCCTTTCGGGTTTTCAATCTAGTGGGCATCTCTTTTGCGTCTTTTTTTTTCATTTTTTTTGAATAGTATGTAACTCGAAGAGAACTCAGAGAGAGAAAATCTTATTGAGGATAGAGAAATGAGATCTCAAGTTTAGTTGAGGAGAGACGGACTCTATTCTTTGGAAAGTGATCCAAGCATTGACTCTTTGGAGAGGTGAATTTTATAATGATGAGAGTGAGAAGCAAAGAGGAAAGCCCCTAATGCAGATTTGATTATTTTGAAGAGTTTGAAGTAGAGATTGACTGGGGAAGGAGAGGTTAGGAAGCCTCAGTTTTGATGCTTGGAATTCAAGAGTGTGTATGAGAGCGGCTAAGAGGAAGCCCCTAGACTCGACAAGAAACGTTACTTGGCTTCAAGGATCTAGAAAAGTTATTCTACCTTTTAATGAACCGTGCATCATCTAGAGTTTTCTAAATAAGTTTGAGGAGGAAGCCAATCATTAGTGTGACTTAAGGGTAAACATTTTTCTTGATACTGAAAGTCTTCTTCACTTGATGTAGGAGGATATTGAGTAATCTTCATTTCTTTTGTGGTGCTACTTGACTTCTCTTCTTTGTGGGAGAGTCCTTCATTCATTTGAGGTTTCACCTTTGTTGTGGGGTGATGAAAGCTTGAGAGTTTTTTTTTTTTTTTTTTTTTTTTTTTTTTTTTTTTTTTTTTGTACTCTCAAAGCTTTGAATTGAGTAGCCTCACTCTTCTTGAAATGAAGGTTGACAGCAGCGCCTTTGACATTCTTCTTTTGTTGACTTTTAGTAGGGGTAATGTTTAACCCTTAAGCCTCCTAATGATAACTTGCTTCTTAAAGTCACTTAGAAGTTTCTATTTTTGCGATGATTTAGGGAATGGAAGGTCCATTATTTTGCATGAGTTGAATGATATTCATGAGGTAGAACAACCTTAGGGAAAGTGTTTAGGAAAAGAAAATTATTTTGATTAATTGAGAAATTTAAGAACAGACTCGATAGTTTAGATGACACAAACTAGAGGAGGTGAGAAGTACTAGAAAGACAGAACGACTCTTCGAGTTCATACTTGGAAATTTAAAACCTAATCTACTTCTATCAAAGGAGAAAGGGAGAGGATAGTGGTAGCCCCAAAGTGGTAAGTGTAGATTTCATCTTGGAGCTTCATCTTCTTCATGGATTGCGAGGGAGAGGATTGGTGATGACGTTGGGACGTTCTAGATCTCCATTATCAAAGAGGTCTTGTATGATGTCCTTCAAGTGGTGGCAGGAGTTGGTGTCATGGCCGGTGAAGTTGTGGTACTTGCAGAATAAGTGATGAGCATGATTCGGACCCATATCCTTCGGAGGACCACCTTCCCTTGGTTTGATTTTTTCATTCTGGACAAGCACATCGAAGAGTTCTTCTTGAGTGATTCCTTCAATTTTGTCGTAGTGCCTCTTTTTCTTTTCGGGAGGAGGGACAGCAGAATACTTTCCGGTGTTGGGGCGGCTGAGTGCAATAGCGTTGACTGAAGCATCCTTACTTGTAGCGGGTTTGTTGTAGCGGAAGTTACTTTCCTTCTTTTTACTTTTGAGGAAGTCGTCAACCCTAATTCCGGACTCGAGGAGTTCATTGAAACTAGGAAAGTAATTACCGGCGAGCTTCTCTTGAAATTCATCACGGAGGCATTGGAGGAAGATGTGGATTTGCTCTTTGAGAGTAGGCCTTTCGACGATTTCAGTGAGTTTGAGTCTCCATCTTCTAGCAAATTCAGCAAAGGACTCATTTGCATGTTGTTTGGTTTGTTCAAGATCCCTCCTAGTAGGGCGATAAGTGGAGTTGTCTTCAAACTGCCTTTGGAAGACTAAACATGCAGACGACCAATCAAGCCTTGTAGTTGTAGGAAGAGACATGTACCAATCCCTTGCAGCACCTTCTAAAGTTTGAGGAAAACATTGGGCCAAGATTGTGTTATCAACGCCCATCGGAAGCATGGCCCAAGTGTAGGTCTCAACATGAGCTCGAGGACAGGTAGTACCATTGAACTTGGCAATATCTGGTGTCTTGTACTTGCGAGGAAACTTAGTGATGGATTGTTGAAGAGCATCGGGATCAAATGGAACGAATGACCCTTTGGAAGTGTCAAGAGTCGCAAGTTTCTTTTCGAGGTAGTTCTTAGTAACATGGTCACCAAGTTTAGTAGTTTCACCACTGCCTTCTTTCTTGGTTTTAGCACCCTTGGAGGTATGTTCCTCATCATCGGAGGAGGATGAGGAAGAGGAGGAATTGGATTCTTCCTTTTTCTTGCTTGACTTCTTGGTTTTTCTATTCACTTTGGTGTAGGATTCCTCTTCATCGGAGGAGGATTCCACTTTCTGCATTTGCTTTCTGCCTTTCTTGACTTTCAACTCGTGGAGTTCTTTCATGAGGGCGGCCATTTGGGCATTCTGCTCATCAATTTGCTTACTTTTTTCATCCAACCTAGTCATGGCTTCGATGAGTTGGACCTTAGCATCGTTGAAATCGGCCTCGGTGGTAGAAGGAGAAGCAGACATCGTGTCGAGCTTTGGCGAAGGACCTAAACGTGTAGCAACCGGGTTAAACCATGATCGAGTCCCAACACGTCGGCTGAATAGGGTGAATGAAGGCTTTGAAGGTTTGAAGGTTTTGGCCAAAACACGAAAAGACCGAACACTTCTCTCGTACGAGACAAGTAGTCTCGCGCGAGACTTCGCCACGGAAAGTCACAATTTTTCTGATTTTAATCCTAATTTTGGTCGGACGGAAAATCCGTTTTGGGGGTTTCTAAAGTTCAAGAACCAAACCTAGGGACCTAGGGGTCGGAGTAATCCAAAGTAACATCAAATTTTGTGCAATAATTTTGATGAGAAAATTTTCTCTTTTTAGGGGCAAATCCGAAGGGACAACCGTAGGGACGTTTCCGAAGGGACAATTCCGAAGCGACAATTTATTGATTTCTTTTCCGTGGATTATTGCACAAAACGATCTTGACAAGGGATTACAAGGACTCCAAGATCAAACCGACCGGTCAAGGAGTGTCTTAAAAAGTCAATCTACATGATATGTGGCGATGCAGGGCTGGAAGGCTAGGCTCCCCGCGATATGACAATCTAGGTGGATTGAATACGCGGAGTGGGATGATCCAACTTCGGAGAGACCGGCGACTAGGTGGTTACCGTCATCCGTCCTTAGTGTGGGTCCCGGATTTATAGAGGGTATGTAGTGCAATGACAGTTATATATGAGTGCGCGTGTGTGAGAGTCAATCTAGGTGATAGAGTAAAATAGAAAGTTTTTTTTTGAAAACTAAAAGAAAAAACAGATAGATGCCGCACCAAGTGGTTGCCTACGTTTCTCCCAGATTAGGAAAACTCAGGCCGTCGTAGTTCCATTTAAGGAGATAGAGAAAGAGGATTAAATTAATTAATTACAACTCCCGAGTCCTCCGTGGACCGGTAAAAAATTAAAATAATTCAATCGCACGCAGTTATATAGTTCGAGTAATTAAAATTATTCTACCCTGCAAAGTTAGCACAAGCAAAATAATAATACTAATTTATTTTGAAATTTCTGGATTTTATTTTGAAAATTTCGAAACTGTTTTGGCTTTTTTTTTTTTTTTTAAATGGTCAAATCTTGGTAACCAGTCAACCGATTGATATGGTCAACCTTTTGATGACCAGTCAATTAACCTTGGAGTTTTATTTTATTATTTTTTTTTCTTTGGTCAAACTTGGAAGAAATGACCTAACACTTTTTCTTTTATTTTTTTATATTGTGCCGCCGCCAAACAGGTAAGGGATCTTTTGCTTTTTAAGCCGTATACTAATCTCGCGCGAGATTAGTATATCTTGCGCGGGATAAGTATACGAACAGTTTTTTTGAAAACAGTGCCGAAAAATTCCAAAAAATCCAGAAAAATCAGAATTTTTACAGAAAAATAAAAAGATTGATAATACTCAATTGTAACGCAAGTCTAACCCTCTTAATTAATTGTCCCCAGCGGAGTCGCCAAACTGTAGCGATGCGTAAATTTTGAATAACAGAGTCGCCACTTATCATTTATTTAGGAAAACAATAAGAAAAACCTTAAAAAGAGATTTGAGGGTTCGGGGGTTAAGTTATCGAATGGGTAGGTCGAGGAGCATCCATTCCACCTAATCCGGAGATCGGTCTTGCCAATTGAGTATTGTCAATCTTTTTAATTACTAATTAAATAAAGAACAAGAAAACACTAATCAATTTCTTGATTAGGAATGTCGAATTGTACGCTTCGAGATCGCCTTCATCGATTGAAGGGACTCTAGGCTAATCCTTTTGATGGGATTACACCACTCTAAAAGCCAATAGAGAGAGATTAAGAAGAAAAGAGTAAAAGTATAGGAGTTTACCTAGTTTAGGGAGGATTTGATTTAGAACGTGGTTCTAAGATGTTTTCTTGATCGAGAAGTGATTTGGGCAGAGTTTCGACTCAATATGAGAGTCAAATCTTGATGCGGACAGAGCTTCGCCTCAATCCTTGATTCGGGTTTGAATGTTTGTTGATCAACAGGGTTGATAAACAAACTTTAGGTGATTTTAGGAAGGTTTTGTGAGTGATTTGAAGGAATCTTTCGTGGAGAGAAACCAACAAATTGTGTGTGTTGTGTGGAAATCTGGACCCCTGAAACAGTGGAAGTCACCAAGTATTTATAGGGGTTTAAGAGGTAGAGATGGAGAGGTGAAACACTACTAGGAAGCTTCCAGAACTCAATTCTAAATGGAGAACCGGATTAGATGAGGTTTATCAAGAAAGGAGGTTGAAACGGAGAAGGAGAGTGATTTCTGCACATCCTGTCGAGGGGATATCTCGCGCGAGATATGATATCTCGTGCGAGATATCTAGTCTGATGACTATTTTGTCCTCTTCAGTTTATTCCGTTAGTCAGTTAGGTCCAAAACTAACGAGGTTAGTTAGAAACTTAACGAAACATGACGAAACTGATACGCTTTCATCAAAACATAAAAAAGAGACTAAGAGTAGTGTAATCATGATTTATTGGTTCAGAATGGGATGTCTACAGAACCTAGTTCCTTCATATGGTTCGTCTAACCAAGATTCTCCGCTAGGTACTTCCCTCGATTAACTAGGGTTCTACAAATATGAACGTCTTTATATTTGCAGGCGTTTAAGAATAATATGAAGAAATTGTTTTAAGATAAAAGTGCCAAGTTCAAGGATGATACGCTAAGTTGTGCTAACTAGCACATGTATTTTAAGACTTACCGGCCTTTCTCTCGAGGGTCCGGCTTAGTGTAATCCCGTTCGTCACGCGGGAAATCCAACTCACCTTTTGAGGGTACCGTATAAATCAAAATTCATTAAGACTAATTATTCTCACGTATTCTCCACTAAAGGATCATCCCTAGGTCTTTAAATTACTTTCCGTGATTTATTGACCTAGTTCAATTCTTAGAGTTCTGCTAATCAATGTTTTTTTACTTGATCAACTAAGGTTATACAACTAAGGACGTCTCTCAAATTGCAAGCATTAAGAGCACTTAAGAAGAGAATTGAAATGACATGTAAAAGAAGCATAAACATAAATTATTTAGTTTCCAACTCCTAGAAATGGAGGATTACTCAAAATCCTTTGATATTATCATAATAAAAGAAGTAAGTAAAGAAATAGAGATAAGGGAAGAGATACTTATTCATAATAAAAGAGAAACAATGGCTGGAATAATCTTCTATTGCATTCACAATCTTAGAGTACACAAGGACTTGTCACGGATCATTGATACATTTTGAATATTGTGTATAAATTGATAGAGTATTTTTGCTATATATTCTAAGTATGATCTGATCCTCTCTGAATGATTTTTGATCATTTTCGGATCCTCTAAACTGAGTACAAATAGCCTTTATATAGGTGTAAGTACCCAAATCTGGATCGTCAAAATCCGTTAAAAGTTAACCGAAATCCGTTAATTGGCCCGCTCCAGGTTAACCGGAACCCGTTAAGCTCCCCGTTCTCAAGCCAACAAGACGTCCCGGGACTGCCCCGTGCATCCCAAAGTCAAAGCGTACTCAACACACATTATCACACGTAAAAATACAGCTTTTCCTGAAAAACGCATTTTCCGGCACTTTTCGGGGGCGTTTCGGACATTTTCCGGACAATTATTTAAAAAACGGACAAAACCGGGAATAATGGCACGAAAACCCATGCCTTTATGAGTCACAGGGGCACGTGGCACGCATGCCACAGCCCTCTTGTCAACATCAATTAAATTTCAGAGTGAAAAGACCAAAATACCCCTGAGATGTTGTCACAGTCAATCCGAACTGTTTTTCAGGCAAAACAGAATTGCCAGCAAGTCCTCCCAATTTCAAAAATACCACAAAACCCCTGAAATTCAGCATAAGTCCGTCCGGACTCTTTTGCATTTCACCCTATAAATACAGAGGGATGTCAAAACATTTGAAAGGAAAAAGTTTAATCCATTTTCACCATTAGCCACGGCATAACACATTCCAACCCTCTCCCGAGTCCCGTTTTGTCTCGATTTTCGTGAAAATCTCGTATTTCAACCAAACACGAACCAAAACACCTTGAAACACCTTTCCAAACACTAAACCGTATCCCGTATACATCTCCCGAGCCAAAAGAGTCAACCCCTAGCCATAGGTAACACTCTCTCTCCCTAAACACTCATTTTGTCTCGGTTTACGCGCCAGTCGCTACAACCGTTTCGGACAAAAGTCATTGAAATGTAGACGTCACCGTCAACGGGGTCCGATACGTTTTAGTCCAAGATCCTCTTCTCTTCTCGTAAGAGAAGTAATCTCGGATTAAAACGGCATTTCGGCCCCGTTTCTTTACTTTTATGTCATTTAACGGTCCGGATCGTTTGATCCGTTGAACGTCATTTACTTTACGCAACTTTACAGTCCAAACCGTTCGGTTTGTGATAGCCATTTACAATTCCGGATCGTTTGATTCGTTGAACGTCATTTAAGTTACACACCTTTAAAATCTGGATCGTTTGATTCCGTTGACAGCGCATTTTAAATACTGTCATTTACAAGTCCGAGCCATTTGGCTCGTGATAGTATTTACTTATCAAAGTCCGAGTCGCAAAATGATTCGTTGATCGCATATCATTTAATGCCTTTTTCCCGTAAAATCGCTAACAATGAAATGTCCGGTTCAAAACCGGAGTTTGACATTCGAACTCTCTTTCAAATCGCGCAAAGTGACGTTTGGCATCCAAACGATCATCTTTTAAACTCAAAAACCCGACATTTGACATTCAAACCTCATTTAATGCTTTTTTTCCCGTAAAATCGCTAACAATGAAATGCCCGGTTCAAAACCGGAGTTCGGCATTCGAACTCTCTTTCAAAATGCGCAAAGTGACGTTTGGCATCTAAACGATCATCTTTTAAACTCAAAACCTGACATTTGACATTCAAATCTCATTTAATGCTTTTTTCCCGTAAAATCGCTAACAATGAAATGCCCGGTTCAAAATCGGAGTTCGACATTCGAACTCTCTTTCAAAACGCGCAAAGTGACGTTTGGCATCCAAACGATCATCAACAAAACTCAAAACCCGATGTTTGACATTCAAACGCTCTCTTCTTAAAAGTCAACATTTGACACTTAAGTTAAAGATTCAAAACTTGTCACTCGCACCACTTTTCCTAAAAACTCCAAAACCAACGTTTGTCATTCAAACGCTCGCTTTTTTCAAAAGAATCATAAAATCAACGTTTGACATTCAAACCAAGATTAAGCTTGTCATTCAAGCCCCCATTTTCAAAATGCAAACACACACACACACACATTTTCGAGAAAGGTAGAAAGACTCGTCATACGAGGCGTTTCGGGTGATCTCAAAATACTCTTCTCGAAACGTAACGTGACCTCCGAACCTAACAATCTCTGGTACTAAAAAAGTCTTTTGTCATGTTTTTGCTACCAATAAAAACGTCACCCCTTTTCAAAGCCTTTTCCAAGTTTTTTCTACCAATAAAAACGACACCTTTTTCACTAAGCCATTTTTCAACGTTTGGGCTCAAAAATACAAAACCGCGTGGTGACTCCTCTCCATCCCGAAAGAGAGGTCCCAAACATCTTTTCGCGAAAGACATCCGCTTCGCTCCGCGCGCAGCCTGCGTCGCGAATCCGGGTAATTTAAGTTATTCAAAACCTCGAACGGTTTTTTTTCAAAAGGTGTTGCATTATCGTCTCTTTCAAAATCATAACATGTTCGTGCATTCCCGTTCATACTTGATTTTCGTGTTACATTTTGAACTGCGAATAAAATTCTTTAAAGCACATTCTAAAAATCTCTGTTTTACTCAGAAAAAGAATTTTAGTGACCGCACACTACTTGCACTGCTGCCTCGGTACACCGAACGCTACGTGCACTTGTTGCCTCGGTACACTGCACACTACGACTTGTAACCCGGGATGACCGTTCAGTTGCAGCTCGGTTGGTCTGCCAGACACCTTTCGAGCGCATACGGGGTCGTCCCAAACAGCCATCCTAGCCCGTGTAAGCCATACACTCTTTGTGTCACACTTCGTCCAAGACCCCGGTTGATTTTTGGCTTAGTACGTGTTATAAAGCCCAAGTGTATGTTTTTTATGTCGGGTTCCGTCACAAGTCAAGCTCGAAAGATTAAGACCGAAGGTCGTTCCCGACCCGAAGTATTAAGCTTTTCAGCCTTGACTTTGACGCGGAGCTCTGCCGAAAAATATACCCGAAGGTTCAATGTGACACCGTGTCACCAAACCCTCAACGTATGCACCGTACCAGCCATAACTTGGCCAACGCCAAAAGCTAAGGCCCCTCGCGCAAGCGAGTCAGGAGAGGTCATGCCAAAATTTTGGCACGATCCCCGCCTTAACTTAAGGACGTTGACTTCGACAGTGGCCCGCGTGTCACATACGTTGGAAGTTTGCTGATCAGCTAGCCTTAAGTTCACTTTTTCCTTTGTCGGTGGAACTCGCTTGCCTTATAGGACCCTCGCTAGGGATTGTCCGTCCCGGGAAGACGATTTACAGGTGAAAAACGAGGGGCTTATAAACGTAGTGACGAGATCCACTGATTAGAGCCTTAGGTTAGTTGCGAAAAAGAAGACACGATCTTTTCCAACCGATTAGGACTCTGAGAAAATACGTTTTAAGTAAACATTAATCGGTAACTGCAAATTGCACTAGCCCGAAACCCTTAGCCCAAATACCCTTTCTGAAGCCTAAACCCTGCCTTTCGTTCCCTGCAGCGAGCAGAAAGTGGTTCAGAATTCCGAGTCAGCGCCTCGCTAGAATCACAGTTACGGCAGCATCAGACAGTTCTTCGGTTCCCTCAGTTCCTTCAGCCAGATTATCCGACATGTCAAGCTCACCGAGAAATCGTGATGGGGACAGACCCCCGCCACCGGTAACAGATATGACATTGGAAGAAGCCATCCGGGCTTGTGAGGTTCACAAGAGGCAGAAAGAAGATCAGCAGAATTTTGTGGTACGGCTTCTGAATGAGCGAGATATAGCTGCTATCCCTAAACCAGATGGTACTTTCGTCCTAATCAAGGACGACAATTCCCTGAATCCAGCTCCTCAAACCTTCAACCAAGTTCCTCCCCCGCTAACTTACGGGATTCCTTCGAACCAAGGAAACAGCCGACCTAGGCTTCATGTTGCCACCTCTCAGGGCAACCCTGTCATATATGGCCAAGCCAGTACTACTCCCATCACTCAATACAACCAGCGCACCGTTGGACCATCTCAAACAGATGCCAATATCCTCCAATATCCTCCCGGGTTCAACCCATTGCCTATACACGAATCCCAAAACACCGGGGACAAACCCCGATACAGTCCAGAAAAGGCCCCCATATATCCACATATATCGAGCCTCCCACCTCCAATCACTGCCACTCACATGGTAGCACCCAGCGTCGAGCCTCAAAGTCCACCACTGGACCCAACCTTAGCCTGGATGGTCGAACAGATGAAAGACCTGAAAGCCAGCATGAGCAGCTCAAAGCAAGAAACGCTCAGATCCACAGATCCGGGAATGGTCACGCCTCTCCCTGTCAAGTTCAGAATGCCGAAGATGGACCGATTCGGCGGAACTGAATGTCCACAGACGCATGTTGACACCTACGTTCTTGGCATGAGAGCGAAAGGAGCAACCCTTCAGCAAATGGCCGATCACTTCCAACATACGCTCAAGAGTTCAGCGTTACGATGGTTCCTAAGGGTCAAGCCTGCAGATCGCCATACAGGATCGAGATTAGTAACATCTTCCTAGAGCGGTACAGATCCAACCTAGAGTGGAAAACAAGTCGTGAGGACTTAATCACCACCGAACAGAAAGCAGATGAAAGCGTCGGAGAATTCTACAAGAGGTGGAGTTGGAAACTCTTCGAGATCATGGAGCCACTCTCCAAGGATGAACAGATGCGGATCTTCAAGTCCTGCTTAAGGCCGTCCATCAGAACCCTCATCAACCATCACTTCTTCCCAGATCTCCTAGCCATGGTCAATGCCGGCTCACAGTTCGAGAAGGATCTCAAGGAAAAACTGGCCACAGCACAGCCATACAGATACCGATCAGCAGTTGCATTCAATCCGGCACCGGCCCTCGGTAAAGGGAAAGATACGTCTGTTAACTACATCTATCAGGGACAGCAGTCGGGCAACAGAAACCTAGTCCCGCAAAGTAACAACTCCACTCCGAAGCAGCCTACCGTACACTTCGACAAGTTGGACATGCCGCTGAGTAAGATGCTGGAAGGGTTGATCAAGGAAGGCCTCCTCAAACCCGTTGCAAACTACAAACTCAAGAATCCCGTAGTCAATGCTGATAAAAGCAAGTACTGCGCCTTTCACCAGTATCATGGCCATACCACCAACAATTGTGTGGGGTTACGGTACGAAATCCATAATTTGATAGAGGAAGGAAAATTGGAGCATCCCCGTGGACCTAATACAGTCGGAAACCCTTTCCGAACAACAACATTGTGAACTCCATTGAATGGGTGCCAAAGAAGATTACCGCAGAGCCAGTTCCTCCGCCTCTTCCAGCCAGGTCCTCATCAAATGTCCACATCAGTTACGATGTTTGTGATTGCTCCGAATGCCTTGAGTACGAGTTCCAAGACATGATCAAGGGTGATTCTCCCAGAAAGCAGAAGAAGAAGTCTTCTCAACAGAAACTGAGAGAAAGATATGAAGCTGGAGACACCAGCGTGGGTACACTCGGAGAGCCATACGGGAAGTTCGATTACTACGTACTCTACTCCAGCCAGTCCCCCCTTCCTCCAGGCCACGCAGCTTAAGAGCAGACAGGGGTGGGAAAGCCGAAAAATCCTGCCGACGCCAAAGTTCAGGCCTCAGGACACCGAAATATCTCAAATCTTGACAACCTTATTACCGCCAACCAAAAGCATAATCCCCCGCGGGATCAGCCAAGGTTCAATTTGCCCAACTTCAGAGCACGGGCCGGCAAAGGAAAGTCAAAGTCAACTTGGCACTCGCACTCAATCAACTTGCTTACCAAGTGCGGCCACCGCCACAAGCTACCTCGACACAATCCCGAGGCACCACCAAAAGCTTTGCCTCTCAAGAGGAAGACAGGAAACGGATGGCTTGATGACTCTCCCTCTCCAGAAAGAGACCAGATCTACGATTCCCGACTGTATGGCAGTATGCACACCTTCTGTGACGAAGACCTGTCGAGAGACGCCTCCGGGCACAATAAAGCTTTGTACATCACCCTCCGGCTCAACACCATCTCTCTCCCCGGAGTATTGGTAGACAATGGATCAACAGTCAACGTCCTCCCTCTCAGCATGATGCGAGCCATACGCATTGACGAAGGCCACATGATCCCATCTATCTGAACTATTAAAGCCTACGACAACACGTCTCGTCCCATCCTGGGGACGGTGACTCTGGAGCTCTGGTTCGAAACCCAAATGGTGCCAGCAAAATTCCACGTGATGGACATCCCATTCGAATTCACAGCTCTGTTGGGACGCCCATGGCTACACCACATGAAAGCCATAGCTTCCACTCTCCATCAGTGCGTCAAGTTCATTAACCGGTAAGGAGATCTTAAAGTCATCAGAGGAGACAGTTTCCTCATAGGGAACGAAGCCGAGACAACAGCCAAGCATGCCCGTAGCCAGGCACCGGGGATACCTCCTTCAAGCCGACCAAGGGACTATCGGGGCAAATCTCATCAGAATCCCTCAGAGTCCGGAGATGCTAACTATGTCAACGTCCTCGAATAGGCAGACCCTGAAGCAGTCAGATTCATCAAGTTCAACTGCCGTTTCCGAAACTTGGACGCAGATTGGAAAGAAACCCTGAGCATCGTAATGATGCGGGCACGCAAACCCCCTGTCTCCGATCGGAGATTTGTCAGCATCCTCCAAGCCAACTCTCTGGCCCCGCCAGGCAAATAAATCTTCGTGATGAAGGTCAATAAGCATCGTCACACTCGTGATGAATGTATGGTAGTCGTATGGGATGTCCTACACGAGGAATTGCCTGCCAAGCCCCTCTTCTCAAGCGAAGGGCATGTTGTTTTTCTAGCAGGTCCAACATCGCAGCAGGACGCGAGACGTCCTTATGTCTGGGTTGAGGCGTCAGACGATAACGAATCAGGACTCTCCGGAGTCGAGGACGCGGCAGATCCGCGGGAAGATCCCTACATACATATGCTCAGTTTCGAGGACGGCACCATTTCCGATGATGTCACCTACAACAAGGGCTCCAATACCATGGAAATTGTCAAGCTCAACATCCCGTACAGGCAGTTATCTGGCGAATGGAAACAACTGGTTGACACGACAAAGAACCCCTCTGATCAAGTAACTGATGGTGACTTCGTCAACATCATATTTTCCAGATATCCCGATGATACCAAGGATCCGGTCCTTATTATCTGATTCTGCAATGCCAAAGTTACCCTCAAAGACTGCCTGCTCATGGTAAACGAGACCTTGGCCAATCGAGCTCAAAGCTCATCATCACTCCCGACTACCAGCCCCAGTGGCAACCGGTCCGTGCCGTCAGTCAAGCTTACAGCCAAGAGCGCTGCCAAGGCCAAGGGCATCAGCAAAGGAGACAAAGCTCCTCACCCTGCTACAAATCAGATCAACCTCAGGAACGCTTCCAGTAGCTACCCTGAAAACATCTGTGAGAGTCTTCCCCACAAGACAGATCAAGCTTCCGAAGAAAGGAATGATCACCTCAGCATCAACATGCTCAAGTTCGATCCTACTCCCAGTCGTCACGGCCACAGATTCAGGCATCCCGCCAGCAAACTGCTAGCTTTGATAGACTTGGCGATCCAGCGAGATCACGAGACTATCAACATCGCAGAATTCAACACCCCCGTGGGTTCAATCAAACAGATATGGGCAAACTTTTTAGTGACCGAGATCAAGGAGGGCCGCATGGAATGTCCTAGCCCGACTTCCTTCGTCAATATAATCCAAGTGTTTCCGCCATTCGGGGACTTGGATGTGATTACAGTTCTAGACACTAGACAGACGGCACGCACCTATGGAGACTGTTTAGCTCTACCAAGGAAAGCCCTCATGGAACTATCCACTCAAGAGAACTGTCTCTGGGATGAGAACCAAGCTCAGAAGACTCACAGGGACCAAGCCCTTAAAGCGTCACAAGCAGCTTCAGACAGAAAGCTAGAGGCCACTCTAGACCAGTTCGACCTTAAAGGTTTTACTCACGGCAACTTCCTGGACTACCATCACTTCTCATCAAACCCCCTCTGGCAAGGGAGGGCGGTCAACGGTCCTGACAACCTAGGAGATAAATGGCACAGTACAAGGAATACCTAGCCAAACAGCATGAAGAGTACAAGCGCTTACCTCCCCAAGGAAAACAAGTCCTCTGTGAAAGCGACGACGAAGACGATGAAACCATTCTCTTCCAATCCGGTCATGAGGTCAATAAAATCGGAATCCCAAGGGTCCTGGAAGGATGGGGACGGATCATTTCCGCTCTCAAACTAAAAGGCCAACTGAAGGAGGAAGGTCTATTCAAAAAGAAAAGAAAAATGGAAATACATATCCAACAACTACTCAGGGAGATTCCACAGACTACGACATTCGTTTACACAAACGATCAACTGGGACAGCAGCCAGTTACATGGGCAGATGTTCAGGAAGCCGTGTACTCACCTTCCGACATACCCGCCACTCAGTTAAAGCAGAAGAAAAAGCTCTCCCCGATGGAAGTTTATCTAGACTGCCGCATACAGTTCAAGGAAGCACTGGCTATTCTCACGTGGGAAGAAACACAGGCGCTAACTCTCGACGTTGGCTCTACTGCAAGAGACTGATCTGGGCTAAAAGTGGAGGAAAATTAGCAAACCATGAATATCGCCTAAACCAACTCCAGAATGCCCTGAGCATGCTCAGCAAGAAGGAAAGAAGTGCGGTATACTGTGAAGAGATCAAGGAGACTGTTCGCTTGAACCAAGAACTCTCTAACCTCCCCATGAGGGTCAGTAATGCGCAGTTCAGTTTTGGCAACCACTGTTGCGCACTGACATTCGAACGGCTGCGACAAACCATGGACTCCCTCCCCGCGGAGGCACCCAAGCCAGTATCCTGGGACAGAATCCGGAAAGCTGCCGAAGCTCCCGGGAATGCATCTACAGTCAACGAATTGAGAGAAGACCTATGGCCCTATGCTTCGAGGAATCCTCCTCTGACTATAGCTCAGCTTAGAGCGACCTGTTCAGAAGGAACCAAACCTGATGTCAGCGTCTTGACCCGATCGGGTCAAATCCATGCATTACCACTCAAGGCCACTAAAAAGCCAGTGGAGCCAGAACCGCAACCCGGCCTGCCCGAAGACACAAGTTTCGTGAAGGACCCGATCCTCACTCAGCTCAAGCAGACCTAGGCGAACATTTCCCTTTGGTCCCTGCTTACATCTTCATATCCTCACAAGCTCAAGCTAGAGGAAAGTTTGGCCCGCACCATGGTCCCCGTGGACGCAACCCCAGACGAAGTAATTCAGATGATCGGCAACATCCACTACGGCAACATCATCACCTTCACAGATTTGGACCTGCCAAAATTTGGGGCTGATCACAATGAGCCGCTCTACATCACAGTTCAGCTGGACGAGCATCGCCTTCCCCGTGTGTTGGTAGACAGAGGTTCCGGAATGAATGTCTTGCCCGCCAAGATGATGGACATGCTTGACATCAAGCCCACAGATCTAAAGCCTTCAGTCCACACTGTCAAGGTCTATGACTCCACTTCCCGCACAGTTCTCGGGGTTGCTACTCTAAATATCTGGTTCGGCAAGCGGATGATCCCCACCGAATTCAAAGTGTTGGACATTCCTATCACTTTGAGAGCCATCCTGGGGCGACCCTGGCTGCATCAAATAAATGGCGTGGCATCCACCCTTCACCAGTGTATCAAGTTCATGCAAGGCAACGAGCTAACCACAGTCTACGGCGACAGCGTCACCACCGAGGGGACCAGCACCAACGGCATTCCAGTGTTAGAGATCAAGCATGATGACGACATGGCATTAACTGGATTCACACTGGAGACCTCCAAGATCCAAATATGTAACGTGGACCTTCCACTGTTTCGGGACAAAATCCCTCTCGCCATGAAGATGGTGAAACTCATGAACTTCATCCCAGGACTGGGGCTCGGCAAAAGGTTACAAGGCCAACACCAAGTCATCGAAGTCAAGGACCACACTACAGTCCAAGGGCTCGTTTATGTGCCAACACCAGCTGATATCAAAGAAAACAAAAGGCTCGCCCGTACCAAGGCAGCAGCCCGCAAAATGGGAACCTCCAACGGCACACCCAACCTCCAACCTTACAGTTTTGACCTCGCCAATTACTTCACCAAGGGAACCGACGACAGAACTGAGGGGACCAACAAGGGAACCGACAGCAGAACTGAGGGGACCGACAGCGGAACCGACAACAGAACTGAGGGGACCGACAGCGGAACCGACAGCAGAACTGTGGGTACCGACAGTGGAACTGATGAAGATGAGAAAGAAGCAGGGAAAGTCAACACAGAGACTACAGAAAGGATGGAAAATCTAGCACGGGACCTCAAGCGTTTCAGAGGACACAAGGCTAATTCGATAAGGGGAGCATTCCTCGACATCACAGCTCTACCTGGACCAATTGCCACCACAGTACAGCATGAGTACACATTCAAAGGAATCCCAGACATGGAAGAGCAGCTCGAGACACTCTTCACGGGAAACAGACTGTTCGGGTCAGCAGTCGAGGCCACATTCGAGACAATAACTCCAAAACAGAAGGAACCAGAATTCATAGAAGATGCTCTCAGTGGACCTTCTCTACAGAGTCTTTTTGAAGAAGTCATGAAGGTGCCAAACCTGATTGACCTGGGCTCCAAAAATAGTATGATCGCCATGATCATGACAGTAGAAGCTAAGCCTCTCGACCCCCGAACCCTCATCAAGCATCCAGCAATGCCACTAAAAAACTGGGTAACTTTCACCGAACCAAGGGCAAGCCAGACAGAAATGGAAGACAAGCTGGGCCTGCACCCACATCTCCCTAAAACCGGTCTCAAACCCTCTAAGTCAGTCCTTGTCAAAGCCCAGTCCTCTGAGTCATCCAACGGCCTTACACCGAAAGACTATGATAATGTAGCCAACAATGTATTTTCGTTCGCATTTAATGAAAAGTCTGACCTTTCGGAGTATCCCCTCATTGCCACTTTAACAACTGATAAGTTAACAAACAACTTAAAAGACGTTAATAATAACTCACTTGATAAAGAAGCAGACACACTAAATGAACAATACATTAAATAAGTTCTCAAGTGTGTAGTAGACCAAGAGGACAATCGGGCCCAAGCTGTCGAAGAAGTTATGACTAAAGTGAACCTGGGGTCAATGCAAGAGCCTAAAGAGACACAAGTGGGCAGTTTCTTTGCCGGTGCAGAAAAAGAAGCCCTGATAAATCTCCTCAAAGAGTATGTTGACGTGTTCGCCTGGTCATATCAGGACATGCCACGACTCGATCCCTCAATCGTGGAGCACAGAATTCCCCTGGACCTAGAATCTAAGCCTATCAAGCAAAAATTGTGCAAGATCAAGCCAGAGTGGTCCTTGCAAGTGAAAGAATAAATTGAGAAAATGCTCCGCGTCAGCTTCATCAGAGTAATTGAGTACCCGACCTGGCTCTCCAACATTGTGACGGTTACCAAGGCCAATGGAAAGGTCAGATGCTGTGTGGATTTCCGAGATCTCAACAAGGCCAGCCCTAAAGATGATTTCCCACTGCCCAACATCGACATGCTAGTCGATACCATGACAAACTTTGAGGTAAAGTCCTTCGTGGATGGGTTTGCCGAGTACAATCAGATCAAAATGTCCGAGGAAGATCAAGCCAAGACTACTTTCACCACTCCGTGGGGGATATACTGTTATACGGTCATGCCATTCGGTTTGAAGAACGCTGGGGCTACTTACTAGCGGGCTGCAACAACCCTCTTCCATGACATGATTCACAAGGAAATCGAAGTGTATGTTGACGACATGATCATCCACTCCAGAGGATCAGACATGCAGCACATGATAGATTTGAGAAAGTTCATCAACAGACTCAGAAAGCACTCCATGAGATTGAACCCTGCAAAGTGCACCTTCGGCGTCAAGCGAGGCAAAGTACTGGGGTACATGGTTACAGAAAGAGGTATCGAAGCTGATCCCAAGAAAATCAAGGCCATCATCGACATGAAGCCGCCACAGACACTGACAGAAGTGAAAAGTTTTATGGGAAGACTTCAGTACATCAGCCGCTTCATCAACCAGTTGACATCTCTCTGTGAGCCAATGTTCAAACTGATGAAGAAAAATGCCGACATCAAATGGGACTCCGAGTGCCAGACAGCTTTCGAGAAAATCAAGACATACTTGGTGAATCCCCCAATCCTGTACCCGCCACATGAAGACAAGACACTCCTCCTGTACCTGACAGTAACAGATACGTCAATCGGAGCAATATTGGCACAAGAACAGAAAGATTCCAAAGTTGAGCATGCAATCTACTTCGTAAGACGAAAGCTTCATGGAAGTGAACTCAGCTACTCAGCATTATAGAAAACTTGTACCGCCTTGGTATGGGTAGTGTGGGAAACTGAAACACTACATGCAGTCACATTCAGTGCACCTGGTCTCCAAGATGGACCCCATCCGATATCTCTTCGACAAGCCATCCCTGTCAATGAGATTAGCCAAGTGGTCATTCTTCCTGGCAGAGTTCGACATCAAGTACATGGTCAGAAAATCAACAAAGGGCAGAGTAATGGCAGATCAGCTGGCAGACTTCCCAAGCAGTGAACCCAAGGGTCCTGATTCACAGTTTCCAGATGACGCGATCTTTTCACTTGACAGCGCAAACCACTGGCAACTCTTCTTTGATGGGGCAGCCAACAAGAAAGGAAATGGTATTGGAATGCTTTTGGTCGATCCTAAAAACGAGCACACTCCCATGGCCATCAAATTGAATTTTGAAGCAACCAACAATGCAGCAGAGTATGAAGCTTGCGCAACCGGCCTAGAAGCAGCTCTTGAGCGCAACATCTCAGAACTGGAAGTATACGGAGACTCAGCATTGATCATCAATCAAGTGTCCAACAAATGGAAGACGATAGATTCTGGCCTCCAGAAGTACCACATGTACATGGAGGAGCTCATTGCTCAGTTCAAGGACATCTCTTTCCATTATTTGCCAAGAGACAGGAACCGCTTCGCAGATGCCCTGGCTACCTATGAGTACGCCAATCCAATTCGCGACCCTTTTTTAGGTGCATTTTAATATGATGAAATCGCACTAGGGACATTTTGGTAAATTCCTGGTCCATTCCGATACTCCCGGGAACTTTTTATAAGTTTTCTGCGAAGGGAGTACTATTAAGTAATTTTTCCATGAAAAAGGACCTACAGGGAATTAACCATTTTGGACCTTTAAGGAATTACCTTGGAAGGTTCTAGAATGGCAAATTGGCGCCAGAAAAGGTTATAGGCATGTTATGTCACGCGACACAACGAGCCACGGAAAACAGACACAAGATGCCGTGCAACACAATAAGCCCTCAACAGCAGCCTATAAATTGGACCCTCCCCCTTTCATTTCGGGATCCCTTTCGACCTCCTAAAGTCACTCTACCAAATTCAAGCCAGAAACCATTCTCTCTCCTCCTTACACACAAACCTAAACCAATTCCCTTCCAATTCCTTCATCTCTCATATACCTCACCCATCTACCTACCTCTATACTTCACACACCAATTGAAGATCCAAGCCAAGCACTCCAATATGAGATCCAAATCTCATCCTAGTAACTGAATCGAAGCTCTCTACACCTAACTTGGTGTAGAGATCGTGGATCTTCAAGGGTAACGAATCCCTCCCTCCATATTTCTCTCATATTCGTCATCTTACATAATTCATTACAATTTCTGTTCCTTGGACTTGATAATTAGGCTCCATCTGCCTTCAATTATCAAGTCCCAACTGCAATCTCTCTGTTTAATCTGTTGTACCTAGTATTATTGATATTCATGATGTGATTTGGATTGAATTTGTTGCTTGTTGATCAAGGGAGTGTGGATCTCCCCATATCCACACCCCTTTGGTCGATTCATAGTTAATTCATTGTTCTCTGAATATTAATAAGTGTTCTATTTGGATCTGAATCAATCTCTGTTGTTGTTGATTTCAAATTGTAAGGTCACTGCAGATGGGTGACCTGTGTCACGCGACACAATTGGACATGTGGAGTTAGGGATGGCAATTTGTCCGAACCCGATCCGTATCCGGGACGATCCGCACCGTAGTGGGGCGGGATTGGTAGCATTTTTTGAAAACCCGGCGGGTCACGGGGCGGGTTCGGTTTCACCCCTCAACCCGCGGTGCCCCGCCCCGCCCCGCATACTATTATATATATAATTACTATAATATCCCTCACCCATTTTAATTAATTATTACCCTTACCCGTAAACCCCCAGACTCCCAGTCCCCTATTTTCTATACGGCTTCACTTTCTCTCTCATCATCTCAATCTCAAATCGATTTCTAGGGTTAGAGCCTTAGAGGATGCGGCGCTAGCGCTAGATACCCAACCCACGCCGGCTCCTCTCTCAGGCGACTTCCACTCCGCCGCCGCCGCCGCCGCTTCCACGACCTCCTCTGGCCGCCGCTTCTACG
Source organism: Adenophora triphylla var. japonica (assembly GCA_022495995.1). Lineage (NCBI taxonomy): Eukaryota > Viridiplantae > Streptophyta > Magnoliopsida > Asterales > Campanulaceae > Adenophora > Adenophora triphylla. Next base: position 299,188 of record JAFEMH010000675.1, read on the forward strand.
TCTTCCTCCCGCCCATCCCTCCCATATCTCTCCCTAAAATTGGTGTGATTTTCTCTCCTCAATATCAAGGTACGTTTGTTTACTCGCGAATTCTGCCTTTTTATGACAAAACATTTCTATTTTTGACTTGAAATTTTGTAATTTGAGGTTTATTGTCTTCAATGGTTGTTTGTTTGTTAAAGATCGGTTGATTCTGATGATCCCTTGCTGATTTTGTTTTAGTTTCTTCTGAAAATGCTTTTTTATTAATAAAAGTTACCTTTTTTTGGGGGGGGGTTGTGTGTGGTCAATTTTGGGATGGAGATAACAAAGTGCCTGTTTGACTTTGGTTTAAGCTGTTATCCATGGAGTATGAACTGGGAAAGGGGAAAGAAAACATTCTTGTTTAGTTAAATTTATTTTCTCCTTATTTCCTTAATTTCTCGTCAACGCTGTTGAATAGCAAGTAGCAAGTGTCTTTGGCTTGAGTATTCATGTGATAGACTGTGGTGCGGGGTGGGGTGGGGCGGATGCGGGTTTTTCAGTTGGCGGGGCGGGGCGGGTTCGGTACTAGGAGGGTTCTTTGAGGGGCGGGTACGGTTTTGGTCAAACCCGCCCCGTATCCGCCCCGTTGCCATCCCTATGTGGAGTCCTGAGTCACGCGACACAAGTAGCCCTCTACAGAGACTATCTTTTCATTTGTAAGTTGTTCATCCAGTTTGTTTGTCACTCCAGATAGAGTGTGGATCTTCAATATCCACACTCATTTAGAGTGATTGTGTAGATCCCTGTCAGTCCTGTGCTTGATTTGTAAGGCTTTTGCATATGATGGCTAGTGTCACGTGACACAATCTGCAAAGCAGATCCTGTGTCACGCGACACTCTTTGTCATTCTACAGAAGTCATTTTCCAGTTGTAATCTGTTTGATCTCCTTGTAATATGGGATGTGGCCTCCCATGATTAATGGCTCACAAGTTGTAATGTTCCCCTTTGAGCAATAAAACAAAGCACTTTCATACATTTTATACATATCTTGTCACACACAAATTCGCACACACGTTTAGATGTTTTGAATGTTGAACATAGAAAGACTCGTCTACGGACGAGGCGTGTTGGGTGAACTCTCGGGTTCTTCCCAACACGTAACCTGACCCCCGAACCAATTTTTTCATTTTCAAAGGTTTTTCAAAGTGTACCTTAAAACACGGCGTTGCGACTCCTAAAAATTTATATTTCGGCGAGCGTACATTCACTACCCTAGCATCTCTTGTCGAAATTCCCGAAGGGAAATCAGTAAAACCCCTCAGAATAGGCAGACGGGAAACACCCGCTTATTGCTGTGAGATCGAAGTTAAAAATGAACCGATCGACGAACCCTGATACAATCAAATCTACCAGTACCTCCAAAACGGAGAAGCTTCCTTCATAAATGAAGATAGAAAATACAAAGAAGGAATCAAAGCCAAAAATATGATGGCACTAAAATGCCTGGCATCCCATTTCGTCATTCTGGGGGTATGTTGTACAAGAAGCGCCAACAAGGACCACTCCTTCGGTGTGTAAATAAAGAAAAAGCCAGCGAGCTAATGAACGAAGTTCACAACGGAACATGCGGTCCGCACATGAACGCCAGAGCATTGACACAGATCATCCTCCATATGGGATACTATTGGGTATCAATGGAAACTGACTGCATCCAGTTCGTCAGAAACTGCGACAAATGTCAACGGTTCTCCAATCTCAATCACATCCCTCCTCACGAACTCTATTGCATGACTACACCATGGAATTTCGCCACATGGGGAATCGACGTCATCGGCAAAATCACTATGCCAGGGAGCAATGGTCACGAGTTCATATTAGTCGCAGTCGACTACTTCACCAAATGGGTAGAAGCCAGATCATAAAAAGTACTAAATTCTAAGAAGGTGGCCGAGTTCATCAAAGAGAACATCATATGCAGATACGGAGTGCCCAACGAGATCATATCCGACAATGGGACCCACTTCGTAGGAGATTGTGACCAACTGTTGACCGAGTTCAGAGTTACATGCCACAAGTCTTCTCCCTACAGTCCATAAACTCATGGTGCAGTAGAGGCAGCAAACAAGACTCTCGTAATGATAATCAGAAAGATGACTGTCAGAGGTTGGGATTGGCCCGAGAAGCTACATCTAGCGCTCTGGGGATACAGAACATCAGTCAGAACCGCCACAGGGGAGACTCCTTTTGCACTTACATACAAAATGGAAGTAATGTTACCAGTGGAATTGGAAATTCCATCCCTCCGAGTCCTCTTGGAAAACGGGATCAATGAAGTCGAATGGCTTCAGAGCCGTCAGACGAACTTGCTCTACTCGACGAGCGCAGATTGAAAGCCATGGAACATACTCGTGCCTACCAAAGCAGAATGACCCAAACATTTGATAAGAAAGTCAAGATCCGAGACATCAGGGAAGGCGACTTGGTGCTAAAGGAAAAGACTCCTACTCAGACCAATCCCCTCGGAAAGTGGGAGCCTACCTGGATAGGCCCGTTCGTGGTACAAAGAATCTTCTTCGGAGGAGCCATGAAGTTAGCAGATTTGGACGGGAACCCTTTCGTTAACCCCATAAACGGAAGCAAGCTCCGCAGATACTTCGTTTGAGGAAGAGCACGAGTCAACTCTCCTTCCCCATACACCATCCCTCAGTAAAATTAAAGTGCTAAAAGAGTAATACCCAACTGGATACATTCCCGATAATGATCCAGGTAAAAAACAGGGTCGCACTTCTTTTGTCTTTGTTTTTCTCAAATATCACCTAAAGTGTCGAACTACGGTGACCTGAGCCCCTTAGTCCAATTGTAAAAGGGGAACGTAGGCAGCCATCATTGGTTCGGTCTCAAAAACAACAAAAAAAACATATAAGCATCAATCGCTTGTGTTTCGAAAAACTCTTTAAATTAACCCACAAATTCATTACGGTTAAAACAATCTTTGATGAGTTCAAACACGATCAACTCTTGACTCGCTACACGCTAGCAAAACTACAATAAAACATTAATCAATTAATGTGTCTGCAATGACAGTGGGTGGATACTCCGGACAGCAAGGTCAACCTAGTCCCCCGTACTTGGTCCTTCATTCTTCTTCCCCTTCCCTTTTCCGCGGCGATTATTCTTCACCTTCGCAGGGAATATTCCCGTAGACCTTCTACCTGGCTCTGGGACCCTTCCCGACGCCTCCGTCAATCCGGCAGCTGCCAACGCAGCCCTTTCCCTAGCTCTATCTTGAGCTGCCTCTCTTCGAGTCATCATGACCGTGCTTTGATCGGTCGCCCGACTAGAATTGGCCTCATAATCAGCCATGTCGTCCCCAGTACGATTCTGAGGGTTAGCTATCGCTTCAGCCCTCCTCAAAGTCGAGCCATCAGGGTAATCAAGAACTAATAGCTCCCTCCGCCTCCACAAAATGGCCAACTGTGTCTCCCCCATACACTCTTCATACCAGTTCAAATACTGCGTAGACAGAACAATGCTCCCTCTCCGGTGAAAGAGAACCCTGGCAGGAAAGGACGTGTATTGCCACAACCGCGTGAGAAGCAACAGCGTCAAAGGATCTTCCATCGAAAGAGATTCCACCTTGAAGGTAGCAGCATGACCCAAACCCGTCAATGGCACCTGCTCCAGCCCGTACTGTCGTAGCACCAATGATGGAATGTAGAAAGCAGTCTGGGACAACCCCGGTACTCTGACAACCAGAAGACCCTCCTGAGCGGTCCGACAAGTTTGTAGCTTCCAATGAGGAACCCACCATCGCAAGTGATGCGTGCGGAGTCTGGCCATCCAGAGCTCCAGTTCAGCCTGATCGCCCCCTATTACCAAAGGACGTCGAGAAAAGGACCAAGGGTCACAAGACACTGGCACCTCGGGCACCATCTGCAGTCGTTCCCTCAACCACAGAGTGAGCATAGTGGGACTCCCTCCCCACATGTATCGGCTGCCGGTCGCCATCCGACCTATGCCAAGGAACGTCTCGCCCAGAATCAAAGGCACAATGTCTCCCCCGTTCCGGCACTGCCTCACCAGGTCCAGTACACTGTGATGGCACACACCTAGGGACGTGAATGTGAATAAAGTGGCAATTGCGCACAGAGCAAATGCGTCCCACACAAAAATGCTCCCCTCAACATCGGCAAATTTATCGGGCAGCCCCGAAATGTCAACATAATCTGTGTTCAGTATTAGCATCCCATATGCTTCTTCAGCTGAGATACTAAGCAAAGACACTAACTTCTCAACAGTGGCCATGCCACCCGTCAAAGGAAGAACCAGTTGTTCCGTCTCAGGTCCTCCTAATATGGCCCGGAAATCTTCAAACGTAGGCATAATCTCGTTGTACGAAAAGCTGTACACGTGCCTCCGTACGTCCCAGAAGCGAGCCGCAGCTCTCAGGAGATCCCAATCCAGCAAGAGCTCCTTCAAAGCCCAAACCGATTTCATCCCGTAAAAACCCTTGAAAAAACCCTTGCTTTGCCTCGTGTGGTACCGTACCCACGACTGGAAATTATCCAAGTATCGTTCTTGCATCTGAGACGATAACCTAGGAAATGGAGCCATGGAAAGAACAAAGAGAACCTTCAAGAATTTAAGAGAGAAATTCAGTGTTTGATCAAAAGCAAACGTGATGTTTACAAATTTACAAAAACTGGACTGCAATTTAAAACAATCTGGAAATTGAATCCCGGTCGTGGATTTGTTTTCAAGTTGACTTGGTCAACTCTGCAGCCAGCTGCCTCAAATGCAGGAACATTTCCATACCACATCCTGTTCAAGCCTTGTTTAAACTACGTGCATCCATAGTTTAAATCAACCACTGCCGACACCACTTCCGCCTCGGGCTCATGCAACAGTGCAATTAATTAAATAACAGTGCATATAGATATAAATTTTGACCAGTTCAAATTTTGTGCATGTTTCATTATTATTTATTTTTGATCAACCTACTTGCTTATTTGCCAAAATAACAGAAGGTAATCACTAAATAAATATGCAAAATACAAGGTTCCGCCTCAAAGGCCCTTTCAAGTACAAATCAAATAGTTTGGACAATACATACATTTTGTCTAAAAATAAATCAAGAAGGAGGACTACTCAGATTCCTGTTCGTCATCCGAGCACTCGAAATACTGCCCTGCAGCAGTCGGATCCACCGAGGACAAGTAATCTCCAAATTCCTCAAGGCGGAAATACGAGAAAGGTCGCCTCAGCGCATGTGTCTCCGAGGACTCTCCTCATTCGTGTCCCGAATATGAAGAGTGACGACCCCAAATCCCGCCGTCTCACCAGAGAACTGTCTGAATCCCTGCGTAAAGCCTGCCCCACCAGTCATGGAGGCAGATGAGTCTCTCGCTGCAGACGGCCTAGCTGGCATCGGCTCATGCACAGTCGCACTCCTCCAGGAACTACACCACAGGAACTCCACGAGTCTCCTGGCGTACTTGGCCCACCCATCCATACTTCGCACGACCTGGTTGTAAGTACGGCCAGACACCTGCAAATCAATAAAGTCATCAAAAGACAAACATACAGCACAGATGCAACATTTGCAGAATGCTACTATCAAGTACAAAAAGTCAAATCAAAACACTCACCGAAGCATTGAGATCCACTCTGTACCGAGGCCTCGTCTCCTCCGGAATAGGGATCACCAATCGCCTGCGAGAACCATCAAGCCCCTCATACGCCAGCTGAGCGCGAGGGAGCGGGTAGTCCCGGGGATATGCAGAGCCCTCGCCCTCCCTGTGCAGCACCTGCGGGCTCCTCAGCCTCGTCCTCACGAAGATGTCATAGTCGGCACCCTCTATGATAAACTCGGTATAGAACACGCCCTGTCTGTACCGCTGCAGATCCTCCATCGGTATCAGCAAAGGATACTGCATGTGTGGAGGCGGGTCCATCGGAACCAAAGGAAGGGACCCCAGACCATGCTGATAGGTCACCCTCTCTCCCAAATACATCGCGTCACAATGAAGCCCCACCAGCAGCTTCCGCCGACGTGTGACCTCCCTAGCAGCCTGGACCACAAAAACATTAATCCGGTTCCACCAAGTCAGCTGGATCCGCCCGGAAAACTCTCGGCTCATGGCCAGAGACACCTCCTCATAAGTCAGCCGAGTACCCTCCCTCGACGTTGCCGGCTTCTTCGCCGCCTTCTGCCAAATCAACATGGCAGGGAACAAGGACGCATACTCCTCCCTGGTCTCCCACCTCTGCGGGTGGAACACCTCCAAGAACCACACCTGTCAAACACACGAAAATTTATGTCAGCTACAAAGCAGATACATACGAGTACAAATGAGACAAGGAAGAGAAAAAGATGGAAACTTACATCCAAGGCAAACATAAAGCAACACATAGTGTTCTCCTCTCCCCGCGAGAACCTATCCAAAGCATGGTAGAGCTCGGCCAGACCAGCCTCCCCCCATGCAAACCCTCTCACGGCATCCAGATCAGTCATCGAGCCAAGCAGAAGGAAGTGACATGATGTGTCAGCAGTAGGAAACAAGGTAGCTGACAAGGCAAACCATAAGAACCCTCGAGCCAGACGCTCTACTGTCATCCTTAGAGACCCCTCCAAATACTCCTCAATACCCCTCCTCATATGAGCCTTCATCGGCCCATACCGAATACCCAAGCCCCTGGCATCGTAATGTCAAAACCCAGCAGCTCCGACAACTGCCCCGGGGTGTAGCCATCCACCCACACAAGTGTGTTGCCCCAGAATGGCAACCCCGTAATCGCTGCAAAGTCAGTGGGAGTCACAGTCGCCTCACCCCACCTGAAGTGAAAAGTGTGGGTCGTGTCCCACCAGTACTCGCTCAGGGAAACGTGCAAGACCCTCGGCCTCTACGTCGAAGCCACCGCGGCTAATGCGCTGATAAATCCAGCTAAACCGGAGTCAACCACAAACTGCTGTGGACTCCTCTCTCCGTCTCGAGCCTCGTCTGGGAGCATCTCCCACAGCGCTCGAACTGCCTCAAAGGCTCCCCTGCTCTTCAAATTACGGACATTAACCGGCCCTCGCCCCTGCAGGTGAACACAGCAAAAGTACGTTACTACAGAAACGACATCTACCAGAATGCACAAACTCATGTCGAAATGATGAAACGCAGATATAGTTCATTTTTCCTAAAATATTTTCATCCTGGTTGGAGTATTAACGGTCCAAAAATTCCAAAAAATACAAACATTTTGAAAAATTCGTCGAATTCAGAACTTTCAAAACATTTCGAAAAATCTGTCGAATTCGGAACTTTCAAAACATTTCGAAAAATCCGTCGAATTTGGAACTTTCAAAACATTTCGAAAAATCCGTCGAAGTCGGAACTATCAATCATTTCGAACATTTCGAAAAATTACTCCGTCCCGAATTAAACTTACTTTAATTTCGAAAAACACCTCTAGGCATGGAGTTTTGCAACCAAAATTTTTATGTTATCTACCCATGATGTCAATTGAACTAAACTCTAGTCAATTTTGACAAAGGCACACCGCAAAGTCAAAAGCCCCAATTCGAGCACCAAGAACCCTAACTCATTTCTAATCAAATTCCTAAAATTTAAAGAATGCACATTCTGAAAATTAACGGAATTTAGAGGATGTTTACCTGTCTTTCGATCCCTTCCTTGGATTTGTGGGTGTCCCGAGCCGGATAAAACTCCGTTGGATCCATGAGAAGAGCGGTTGTTCGAATGGTCCTTACCAACCTCGTTCTCTCGTTGTCGGTCCTCCTAAGGTGAGCCCTTGGTTCCAAACCGGCATCCATGATGATTTTCCCTCAAAGATTCGAACAAAACTCGCGAAATGGGAAAGATTTTCTCTCTCCTTTCTCTTTCTCTCCCCTGAAAATATGGTGAAAATGTTACTGGTTTGCGACGGCATGTTGCTGATTTGAACCTGGTCAAATTCAGTCCAAGTCCGGTCGGACTCTTTTGCAGCTGAAATGATTCCTTGCCACTTTGACCCCTCAGCTTCTCACAATTTCAATTTTACCCCTTTTGGCCCCCAAAAGTGTAAAATTTCCCCAATTAGACCTTTCTAACACCCCCTCCCTGAGGTTAAATCCTAGTTAGACATTTCTAACGTTTCGTCTCTAGACGTTAAATCTCAAACCGTCTCTAGACGTTAAATCCCAAATCGACGTTAGACATTCAAACGCTCATTTCCGTCCCAAATCGACGTTTGACATTCAAATGCTCATTTCCAGACGTTAAATTTCCCGTTAGTTTTCACTAACGTTTCGTCTCCAGACGTTAAATCTCAAATCGTCTTCGGACTTTAAATCACAACTCCATCTCCAGACGTCAAAATTCACATTGGTTCTCACCAAAATTCACTTCTCCGGTCGCCAGTCGTAAGCCCGATCATCCCACTTCAGCGGCCATCAAGGTAAGCTCGCACAACAATCCCTCTTCGGCCATCATCGCAAGCCCGAACACTCCTCCTCAGCAGGATCCTAAGACCATCCGCCTAAGAAGAAACGTTAATCAATCCTCCTAGTTCTGTTAGAACTCTGGGCACTTTTCCCCAGCAATGTGTCAGTCTCTCCCGAGACCACATCCCGTTCCTAACCCCGTCGTTAGAATGTCAATCCTTCCATGTTGTTATGACATCCATTTGACGCAGCCATTCCCATCATTTCCACCATATCCCCAGCAGATAAAGCCTGGCCGTCATCATAAGTCCAACACCCAAGGCACGAATGCCTTCATCATAGGACAAACATGTCCTCGTAATCTCGGTCTGAGGCACCACACTCCCTCATATGTTTCAGTAATCCCGATCTGAGGCGCCACACGCCCTCGTATGTTTCAGTAATCTCGGTCTGAGGTGCCACACGCCCTCGTATGTTTCAGTAATCTCGGTCTGAGGCGCCACACGCCCTCGTATGTTTCAGTAATCTCGGTCTGAGGCTCCACACGCCCTCGTATGTTTCAGTAATCTCGATCTGAGGTGCCACATACCCTCGTAAGTTTCAGTAATCTCGGTCTGAGGCGCTACACGCCCTCGTATGTCCTCGTAATCCCGGTCTGAGGCGCCACTGTGAATGTGTTGCCCAAGATCGCGGCTCTTTCCCATTTTTGAAATATGGTTTTATATGGTTGGAACCGCTTCTCTTGTAAGGGGATCACCGCCTCACATCGGTTTGGAAACATCCGGTTTAAATTGAAAAACGGAGTCGCCACGCCATTTTGATTTCCTTAAAACTTCAAAAAAAAGGAATTGGGTCCGGAGGTTAAGTTACCCTTTGGGAAGAACGGATCGTCGTTCACCCAAAGAGCCTTGCCGAAGCAAGTCTTCCAAGATTCGATTTTCATGCTTGCCTTTGTGTGTTTTCGTGTGTGGGATGTGTTTTTGAAAAGGAGGGAATGTGCCAAGGTATCTTCCGGACGCATAAACCATGAGTTGGTTATCGCTCGGGATTCCTTGGATTTTGATGTGTTAGGGACTTTGATCCCATTCTCATCTTGGACTTATGATCAACATTATGAGACCTTGGGTCACATGAGATCAAGATAGGAACACCTTTTTTATAAACCAAGGATGGGACTCTTTAGAAAGGAAGGACCTTTGCCCATCAATCCTACATCTTGAGATGATTTGAACTTTGTCGGGACATTTATACTCGTCTCAAGTGATGATCGGAGATGTGGGGATCAAGTTCATCCTTTTCTAAAGGAAAATCCGTCTATGGCATCTTCATGTGGAGGAAATGATGTAAAGATAGGACCTTTACACCATTACTCTCCAAGAGATGCTCCAAGTACCAAAGGGGACTAGGGGAGGGGTATAAGATTGGATATTTATACTCATCCTATGCCTTTTGTGCCTTATGAAGGTCACTAGGCAATCCTTGGAGAGTGATCCAACCATGAGGGACATGGGGAATGCATTTTAAAGTAAAGATGACATTTTTATGCTAACATATGTAATGAACATGATGCAAGCTAAGACTAGGAATGTAAAGGAAGGACCTTTATGGATTTCCTATGCCTTTATGAACCTTTTAGGTGGACAATCCTTGGAAGCAAGGTCTATGGGAAGGGGGAATGACATTCGTGAGTAAAGATGGCATTTTTAATGAAAATATGACATTTTTATGGAAAAAGATGACATTTTTATATGCAAAGGATGCTATTTTCACATCACCATGTGAGAGATCCACCCTAGAACAAGCCATTTGAGGTCTTATTATTCATCCTTGGGATGGATCTTCCATGGATCCCATGTGATAGGGGAATGGGGGTATATATGATCTACATGACTAAAGATGTGATTTTTATAACAATAGATCAAATACCAAGCAAGTAGATGACAATATATAAAGCAAAGAACAATATAGAAAGTATGGCAATTATATTTTAAAGAGAATGGGAGGAGAGGTTACCAATGGTGGTGTTCCTCTATCTCCTTGAAGTTTGCCTAAGGAAGAACCAACTTTTGAAGGGTTTTGAAGAGGGGGGAGGTGATTTTGGTTGCTCTCAGCTTTATGGAATTTTGTGGAGTTATTTTGGCAGAGTAACAGTGCTCCAAATTTTCTCTTTAAAATGAATAGAGGAGGCCTCTATTTATAGGCAGCCTGGTGATGGCTAATGAAGTCGTGCGACTGTAACCCCCAGCTAATGAAGCTGTGCGGTCTTATCCCTTAGTGACTAAGCTTATTTCTAGAACCATGCAAGGTGGCATTCTAGAAGGTGTTTTCCAGCGAAGGACTACGTGAAATTTTAATTCCTAGCAAGTCCTTTGCCCCTAGGAAGGTTTGAAAAAGTTCTCAAATTGCCCCTGAACTTTAGGAAAGTCCGGGGAATCGCCGGGAAACTTAACCGGAAGGCATGAGCCAGATTTGGGTACTTACAGAAGCCCCTCGGCAACGTCACTTGCAGGGTGAGTGGGGTTGTCGATAGAAAAGGATCTAATCTGGCGAACTGCTGAGACAGATCGGGTGACCAAGGTGGTCGAGTGGCTGAACCTATGGAAGGCTACCTACGTATCTCGTAGGAATCAAGCCATGATCGTAGTTCGGAAAAGATCCGCTGGGGAAAGGGGTGTCATATGTGACGAATTGGCTGAACCTAAAGTAGGCTACCTATGTATCCCGGAGGAATCAAGCCAAGTCGTAGTTCGGAAAAGATCCGCTGGGGAAAGGGGTGTCATATGTGACGAATTGGCTGAACCTAAAGTAGGCTACCTACTTATCCCGGAGGAATCAAGCCAGGTCATAGTTCAGAAAAGATCCGTTGGGGAAAGGGGAAGAGAAACTGGTCCCTTACTAGGAAGATGGAAGGAAAGTGACCTAGGAGGTCAAATGACTAATCCTACTGGGGATATGCTAGATGAAGGAAGTGACCGATGTGGTCGGATATCTAGACCTCTATGAGGGGCTATTTCACCACTGAGGAGTGATGAATGAAAAGGGTGACCAATGCGGCAAGATGGCTGGACCTTTATGAAAGGCTGCCTCACCACATGAGGAGTGATGAAGGAAGAGGGTGACCATTGCGATCGGATGGCTGGACCTTTATGAAAGGCTACCTACGTATCCCGGAGGAATCAAGCCTTAGTCGTAGTTCAAGTCTCACTAGATAGTTAGGAACGATGTCTAGGATCCTTGAGGTTTCGACGATTAATGGAGGAGTCACCTGATTGACAATTAATGGAGGTTGTCACCTGATTGACAATTAATGGAGGTTGTCACCTGATTGACAATTAATGGAGGTTGTCACCTGAGGAAACTAAAGCTTACGTTGCTATCGAGTAGATAGAGGTAGCTAAAGTTGGAAAAAACTTAAGTGTACTTCACTATCTCTTTCGAATTAGAGATAGAGGTAGCTGAAGTTGGAAGAACTTAAGCGTACTTCACAATCTCTTTCGAATCAGAGATAGAGGTAGCTGAAGTTGGAAGAACTTAAGCATACTTCACAATCTCTTTCGAATCAGAGATAGAGGTAGCTGAAGTTTGGAAAAACTTGAGCGTACTTCACAATCTATTTCGAATTAGAGATAGAGGCAGCTGAAGTTTGGAAAAACTTGAGCGTACTTCACAATCTCTTTCGAATCAGAGATAGAGGTAGCTGAAGTTTGGAAAAACTTGAGCGTACTTCACAATCTCTTTTGAATCAGAGATAGAGGTAGCTGAAGTTTGGAAAACTAAAGCGTACTTCACTATCGAGAAGATAGAGGTAGCTATAGTTGGAAAACTAAAGCGTACTTCACTATCGAGGAGATAGAGGTAGCTAAAGTTGGAAAACTAAAGCATACTTCACCATCGAGGAGATAGAGGTAGCTGAAGTTTGGAGAAACTAAATCATACTTCACTATCTATGGGATAGAGGTAGCTAAAGTTTGGAGAAACTGAAGCGTACTTCACTATCTATGGGATAGAGGTAGCTAAAGTTTGATAACTAAAGCGTACTTCACCATCGAGGAGATAGAGATAGCTGAAATTTGGAGAAACTGAAGCGTACTTCACTATCTATGGGATAGAGGTAGATAAAGTTTGGAGAAACTGAAGCGTACTTCACTATCTATGGGATAGAGGTAGCTAAAGTTTGGAAAAACTTAAGTGTACTTCACTATCTCTTTCGAATCAGAGATAGAGGTAGCTGAAGTTGGAAAAACTAAAGCGTACTTCACTATCTCTTTCGAACCAGAGATAGAGGTAGCTTAAGTTGGAAAACTAAAGCGTACTTCACTATCTATTTCGAATCAGATATAGAGGTAGCTTAAGTTGGAAAAACTAAAGTGTACTTCACTATCTCTTTCGAATCAGAGATAGAGGTAGCTAAGGTTTAGAGAAACTGAAGCGTACTTCACTATCTATGAGATAGAGGCAGATAAAGTTTAGAGAAACTGAAGCGTACTTCACTATCTATGAGACAGAGGTAGCTAAAGCTTAGAGAAACTGAAGCGTACTTCACTATCTATGAGATAGAGGTAGCTAAAGCTTAGAGAAACTGAAGCGTACTTCACTATCTATGAGATAGAGGTAGCTAAAGTTGGAAAAACTAAAGCGTACTTCACTATCTCTTTCGAACCAGAGATAGAGGTACACCTCATTTGATTTAATTCTAACAGAGATCATTTGATTTAATTCTAACAGAGATAACAGAGATTTTTTGGAGAAATTTATATGATTTGGGATATTTATACAGTCTTTCGAACCGGGTAATTTAAAGCCTTCCGGGCTACGGATAATGATTTGGAAAATTTATACGGTCTTCCGGACCGGGTAATTTATAGCCTTCCGGGCTACGGATAATGGTTTGGAATATTTATACGATCTTTCGGACCGAGTAATTTATAGCCTTCCAGGCTACGGATAATGGTTTGGGAAAATCGTTATTCCATTTGGAGATAACGGGAAATTTCCCGGATGAGACGTTATCCCATTTGGTGATAACGGAGATCGCGAGAGATAGCGAAATGTTATTCCTTCATTTGGGAATAACGGAGATCGCGAGAGATAGCGAAATGTATTTTCTTCATTCAGGAATAACGGAGATCGCGAGGGATAGCGAAATGTTATTCCTTCATTCGGGAATAACGGAGATCGCGAGGGATAGCGAAATGTTATTCCTTCATTCGGGAATAATGGAGATCTCGAGAGATAGCGAAATGTTATTCCTTCATTCGGGAATAACGGAGATCGCGAGGGATAGCGAAATGTTATTCCTTCATTCGGGAATAACGGAGATCGCGAGAGAGGTCGAAATGTTATTCCTTCATTTCGGGAATAACTGAGATCGAAAGAGATAGCGAAATGTTTTTCCTTCATTCGGGAATAACGGAGATCGTGAGAGAGGTCGAAATGTTATTCCTTCATTCGGGAATAACGGAGATCGCGAGAGAGGTCGAAATGTTATTCCTTCCTTCGAGAATAACGGAGATCGAAAAAGGTCGAAATGTTATTGCCTTCTGGCAATAACTGAGATTTTTAACAAGAATCATTATCCCATTTGGCGATAACGGAAGGTTTCCTGGAGGAGACGTTATTCCATTTGGCGATAACGGAGGATTTCTCGGAGGAAACGTTATCCCATTTGGCAATAACGGAGGGTTTCCCGGAGGAAACGTTATCCCATTTGGCGATAATGGAGGATTTTTAGGAGACAACATTATATCCATTTGGATGTAACGGGAAAACTTGGGAGAAAGCGTTATTCCATTTGGAGATAACGAGAATATTTTGGGCAAAAGTATTTCCTATTTTGATTTGGTAATCAATTAAGGTTATTTTTCTTTATGCATGTCACATGAGCCACGGGCTGACTCTTTTGCGGGAAGGCAATGCGAGAGGATTTTTATGAAACAATGTGTTTGGATGCATGTGTTTGGATGTATGTGTTTGGGAACTATTTGAGACAGGTTTCGAGCAGGTGGGGTCATATTCCTTGGGTGCGGAATGAGCTGCTGCTGTTGCTGAGATTTGGCTAATGCTGTCAAAGGGTATCATGTGGACCAAATTTCCCTCTTGGACTGAGATCAGGTTTAAACCTCGGGTCTTGACTAAAGTTCCCTTCTCAAACTCTGACACTTGAAGCTGATGCTGACATGCTTTTGGAACCAAAGACTAAAGCAGGTGTCGAAGTGACCAAACCTCTCTTCTAGGGGTGGATGCGACTTATCGAAGCCCGGATTTGAGGGAAAAATTCTGCAAAGCCTCAGCTTAAAGAGGTGACTTAGTGGAGTTCCGGCTGATGACCTAGCAAAAGTCCCAATCTGATTGGTACTGCAAAAGTGATCCTGCGGTTGATCTGAACAAGACTGAATCATGTTGTGACGTAGCGAGGAACCCGATGCGGACCCCAAAAATGACCAAAGAAGCCCCAGTCTAAAGAAATGGCTTGGCAAAGCCCCAACCTTGAAGAGTTTCAAGGCAGCCCTAATGCAAATTGTAGCCGGAGAGGGAAAAACCTATCCTTTGCTCTCTTATTTTCTTCAGTCACTCAGTCAACCGCAAGAAGATGTGGAAGAAGGGAATTTTTAGAAATTTATACATGCAGGGGCATATTTTCCGAAAGGTGGGAATAGATCCCCATTTTGTGTTATTTTGATGGCCTTATTTGACGTAGGCACAAAAAAACTCGCTTTGGGTTTGACTCTTGATGAGTGAGTTTTACACTCATCCATTTAATATTTTATAAACTTATTATTTGCTTAATCCTTGAGTTTTGTGTGTTTTAATGGTTGTTTTTAGTGTTTATTTAGTTTTCAGGGTCTAAGTGAAGATTAAGCAAATTAGAAGCATTTTGTGCCCACTTTGGAAGTTCGAAGGATCAAATCATAATTTTCGGAAGTTCAGGGACCTTATTGCAATTTTGGAAAATTGAGAGAAAAATTGGTTAAATAAAGTCCGGCGAGTGGAAATAGGAAGTTCAAGGTCGGAAATTTTACGTAAATTTTTATAATGTCCAAAATGCGAAAAAGGTGACGGTGTAATTATGGGACGAACCGAATCCAAAGAGGGTACTAAACAAAAACAAGGCCAAGGCAATTGAAATTGCAAGGGCCGTGGCCGAGCAAAGATGGGCCATTGGAGATGGACTGCCGAGACATTGCAAGGCATGGCCGAGGAAGTCGGTTTGGGCCAAGGAGTTTGGGCCACGCATGAACATGTGCGGTGAAGGAATGCCAAAGGTTTTGGGCCTAGGTTGGGTTGATTCATGTGGTGACTGTTCACATTTTGCAAACCTATTTTGCAAACCTAGGAGTATTTAAAGGTTTCACTCAAGTTTGGCAAAACGTGGGTATTTAAGTAGGACGTGGGTATTTAAGTAGGAAATTAATACTATTTAGATTTTTTTTATTATTGTTTTTTTTCAGTTTATATATGAACTTTAGGAATCATCTTTAATGGAGAATTTTTTTTAGAGTTTCTTGGGTGTTCATTTTTCCTTTTCTATGGAAAGCTAAGCATCCTAATTCTTGGGATTGGAGGTAACAATTTCATGTTTTAAGTTTTAATTTTCATCTTTTTCATTGTAAGACTTGGGATTATTAAGTAGTTTTTAATGGAATTTTAGAATATGTATGTTGCATGCCATATGTGTTCTTGAATGATTTTGAATTATAATTGTGAACCGCCAAATTCGCAATTGTAATTAGTCGTTGCTTGATAATTACAATTTGTTGAATTCCCGCCAAAAGATTCATAAGAATTGTAGTTCTTGATGTTCTTCTTTTCTAAATGGGTTTCCAATTAATCTATGAACGGGCCAAGGGAATAGATTAGTTGGAAGCACTTGATTGCAAATCACCCGCCTAAGTGTCACAATCATACTTTTGTAAGAACGAACCCCAAGTATACTTTGATTGATGATTATTGAAATTTGAGCATAATTGTGAACCCAATCCCGGGAATTTCATTTTATTATTATTATTAAAATCTTTTCTATGCAAATTTAGTATTTCTTCAAAAGTGTTAGATTTTAGAACAACAAAACCCTCGTTTTTATTAAATTTTTGTCATAGCAATAATTTTCTACTTTGAAATACGTGTCTCGGTGGTTCGACCCTACTTACCCTATCTACAAATCAATTTTAGATAGTTTGAGTTGGAAATTTATTTTTTTTGACGCATTTCGACACTCGTCAAAATTTGGCGCCGTTGCCGGGGACGCGTTTTTAAAGTTGATTTAATTATTTGCTATTGTAAATATTATTTTGTATATATTTTTGTTTTAACTTAGTGTTGCTGAAATGGACTCAAGGATGTATAACTATGACATCTATCAGTCGTGTGAAAGTTGCTTAATTTGTAATTCAAATACCCATGATATTATGGGGTGTCCATTGCGAGGTCAATTTCCAGAATTTCTTAAGAAAGTCAACGCAATGAATTCTTTCCAACCAAGAGTGCAAAATGATCCATTTTCCAACTCTTACAATCCGGGTTGGAGGAATTATCCCAATTGTTCATGGGGAGGAAATCAATGGCAAGGTCATTTTCAGCAACAATACCAACCTCCGATGCCACAACCGCAGCAACAAGGGCCTGTGAGACCAAGTGTGGAGGAAACTTTGCAGAAGTTTATCCAGGTCTCGCAACAAAATCAGGTGGCCATGGACCAAAGAATGGGGAACCAAGAAGCTTCACTGAAAAAACTTGAGAAAGATTTGGACAAATTGATAGAGGCAGTGAGGAATCGAAATTTGACCATAATCCATGCACAACCCAAAGAACCACTATTGGGGGACTCATTGGGGAACTTTGTCTATGAAGACTCCGATGAAGACCTTGATAACGAACTACAACAAGAACCACTTTTGGAAAATGAAATGGAGGATTTTGTCTATGAAACCTCCTATGAAAATTCAAGTGAAGTGCCATTGTATGATAGTTCGGGTTGTATGGAGGTGGAAGAAATTTTAGAAAAATCATGGCATGAGCAAGTTGATGAAATTGAGCTTGCTCTTTATGGTGAGATGCGGGGCAATGAATGTCAAGAAGAATTGGCCACTCTCACCAAGATTGACAAGCCATGTTTGAATGAACACCTACCTCTACTCATGACAAATCCCGAAGAAGAATCCTCCATCATTTTGGTGTTCCTTTTTATCTTTGAAGGCGAAAAAAATGGCAAGGACTCCCAGAAGAAGCCCAAGAAAAGAAAAAGTCAAAAATTTCCTTGGGTCCTAAATGGTTATATATCAAAGGGAATATTTATGGGGCTAAGACTGAAAGTGAAGACCCGCGAGACGGTGAAGTGGGCAAAAGGAAGGAAGGTGAAGGTTAAGATAACCTTGGCATTGGTCTAGCTATACGACCTTAAACAAAAGCGCTACTTGGGAGGCAACCCAAGGTGAGTAGTTTAATTTTTAGTTCCTTTATTTTAATAAAAATAAATAATAAAAAAAAAAAAATTAATTGTTCCTTTGTTTTCATCACTTAGATTTCATTGTTTTCATTTAAATGTTTTCAATTTAAAAAAAAAATTCAAATAAAATAAAAAAATATATATATATTCTTTTCGTGGAACAGTGCTATTTTACTTGATTTTATTTGTGATGTGAAGGAAAATGAGTGAATCTGAGCATTTCATGCCTACCCATGAAAATTATCATGGCCATGAAGTTTGTTTGGTAGTCAAAGGTTAAGTGCAAACTGCTGGACTGATGGGCGATCTCCCAAGAAAATGTGGGCGACCTCCCATGTTAAAATTGCAAAACATTGTCAAACTGCTGGATTGATGGGCGACCGCCCAAGGGTTGTGAGCGACCGCCCAACCCTAACCCTCTGTCACCATTAACACTCTTCCCGTCAGTTACCATCTTAGACCACTAACTTCCTCCTCCCCGTTCCAAAACCCATGTCTTCCCCCTGTTTCTCCCTCGTCTCTCCCCAATTTCGGCCAAAACCCTTCTTCCCTAACCCACATCCACCATTATCAGTCCTTCCCATTTTCCGCTCCAAAACCCTCCCCAAAAACCTCCATCAATTCCGTCCAAGGTGCACAAAATCCGCCAAAGTTTCATCAATTCCGGTCAAAAACTTCATTGATTCCGGCCAAAGCTTCAGATATTCGGTAAGTTCTTCCAAACTCGCCACACTCTTCCCGTTTCCTTCTTCCAATCTCCCGTCAATCGCAAATCCCCTTCACCATTTCACTTCCCCTCCTTCTTCAATCAAACGGACCCTAACTCCCTCCATGCCCTCTCCATTACAAGCCAAAACCCTCTGCAATCCGGCCCTCACTCCACGCCATTTGGCCCACTGTGCAATCCTTGGCCACATTGTTGTTTTTGCTTCAGCCTTGTTTGTTTTGGACCCCTTGAGACTGATTTGACGTTTTTAATCGTGGTTGGGAAGGGGATTTCTCATTTGGGTTTTGTGGATTTGGGTTGGTTCCCCACTGATTCAACCCACACATCAATTGTTCATTTCAATAAAAATTGTCATTAATTGGGTGATGGGACGGACTCGAGCTGGTGTGCAAATGTGGAGAAGTTGGATGCGCGGGTGAATAACATTCCCGTAGTGCGGGTCTCTCGGCTGATTGACGTTGTAAGTATCTCATCATTTTTATTTATATTTGTGTTTTGTTTTGTTTTTTTTATTCACATTAGGGACAATGTGTATATTAAGTTTGGGGGTGGAAATGTATATATTTCGTGTTGGTTTTTTTAGGTTAGTTAATTTAGTTTATTATTAAAAAAATGATGAAAAAAAATGATGAAAAAAAAAAATGAAAAAAAAAAGTAGTTAGTTATGTCCTTTTATTGTATAGTGTTTTGTTATCATTCTTGGTGTTCCATAATTGTATGTGATCTTTTGTGACCGCTAATGAGGATAATATGGTGTGATAATCTGTATATGCAAGTCTTGGTATATTTTTGATTAATTTTGGTGCATTGCTTAAAGGTTATAGTTGTGTCATAAATCTCATAATAAGTCATGTAAATAATCTCTTTGTTGACAATTTTGATTCTTTTTATAAAGTTTAGAGTACACCATCATCTTTTGAGTTAGTGAATTTGTTTATCAAATAGCAACATTAGGCGAATTGTAAGATGAATACTCCTTGGTTGTAAATGGAACCCCTCCTTGTTATCTTGAAAAAAAAAAAAGAGAAAAGGAAAAAAAAAAAAAAAGAGATTGAGAGCAATGGCAATGCAATGTATACATACTCGGTGAAACCTCCAGACGTGTAGATTAATTGGTTAGGGATTATTCTAGCTTAACTAGATTTCTGGGTATGCAGTAGCGTTATGGAGGAAGAGCTTTACCGCCGTGATGGTCCGTACCAAGCTCGATACCGAAGTGGCTAACTCTCAAAGCCTTTAAATAAATCTCTACTTAGTATTAGGGGCATGGAGTTCGCTGCTACAGTGTTCCCTACTTGAACGGTAGTAGATTTTAAAATGTGCTTAAATGATCAAGTTTGGGGGGGTTGTAAGTGATTCATGGGAGTATTCATGCTTTGTGTTTAAAAAGTGTTGTTGTTTGATAAATAGAGTCAATAAAATAAAAGATGATTGGTGTACTTAGCTTTGTAAAAATGGATCTTGGTTGTGAATAAAGGGAGAGATGATATTTGCATTGAGATTTATGGTGTAATTATTATGGTTAAGTAAGATGCTACAATTAATGGGAAAATATATTGATACTTGCATAGTAAAGGTATTTTATCCCGCGGTTGATTGTAATGTGTGATTTGTGCAATTGTGGAACATGCAAGAATGTGGGGACATAGTTGATTATTTGGTAGAGTAGTT
The DNA here is from genome assembly GCA_022495995.1 of Adenophora triphylla var. japonica. Taxonomy (NCBI): domain Eukaryota; kingdom Viridiplantae; phylum Streptophyta; class Magnoliopsida; order Asterales; family Campanulaceae; genus Adenophora; species Adenophora triphylla. Next base: position 319,424 of record JAFEMH010000675.1, read on the forward strand.
TGTTTTTAGTTTTGTGTCGAGTTTGTTTTATAATGTTTATAGTTGTTTTTTGGTGTTTGCTCGAGGACTAGCAAATGTATAAGTTTGGGGGTATTTGATGAGTGAGTTTTACACTCATCCATTTAATATTTTATAAACTTATTATTTGCTTAATCCTTGAGTTTTGTGTGTTTTAATGGTTGTTTTTAGTGTTTATTTAGTTTTCAGGGTCTAAGTGAAGATTAAGCAAATTAGAAGCATTTTGTGCCCACTTTGGAAGTTCGAAGGATCAAATCATAATTTTCGGAAGTTCAGGGACCTTATTGCAATTTTGGAAAATTGAGAGAAAAATTGGTTAAATAAAGTCCGGGGCAGAGTGGAAATAGGAAGTTCAAGGTCGGAAATTTTACAGAAATTTTTATAATGTCCAAAATGCGAAAAAAGGTGACGGTGTAATTATGGGACGAACCGAATCCAAAGAGGGTACTAAACAAAAACAAGGCCAAGGCAATTGAAATTGCAAGGGCTGTGGCCGAGCAGCATGGGCCATTGGAGATGGACTGGCCGAGACATTGCAAGGCATGGCCGAGGAAGTCAGTTTGGGCCAAGGAGTTTGGGCCACGCATGAACATGTGCAGCTGAAGGAATGCCAAAGGTTTTGGGCCTAGGTTGGGTTGATTCATGTGGTGACTGTTCACATTTTGCAAACCTATTTTGCAAACCTAGGAGTATTTAAAGGTTTCACTCAAGTTTGGCAAAACGTGGGTATTTAAGTAGGACGTGGGTATTTAAGTAGGAAATTAATACTATTTAGATTTTTTTTATTATTGTTTTTTTTCAGTTTATATATGAACTTTAGGAATCATCTTTAATGGAGAATTTTTTTTAGAGTTTCTTGGGTGTTCATTTTTCCTTTTCTATGGAAAGCTAAGCATCCTAATTCTTGGGATTGGAGGTAACAATTTCATGTTTTAAGTTTTAATTTTCATCTTTTTCATTGTAAGACTTGGGATTATTAAGTAGTTTTTAATGGAATTTTAGAATATGTATGTTGCATGCCATATGTGTTCTTGAATGATTTTGAATTATAATTGTGAACCGCCAAATTCGCAATTGTAATTAGTCGTTGCTTGATAATTACAATTTGTTGAATCCCCGCCAAAAGATTCATAAGAATTGTAGTTCTTGATGTTCTTCTTTTCTAAATGGGTTTCCAATTAATCTATGAACGGGCCAAGGGAATAGATTAGTTGGAAGCACTTGATTGCAAATCACCCGCCTAAGTGTCCCAATCATACTTTTGTAAGAACGAACCCCAAGTATACTTTGATTGATGATTATTGAAATTTGAGCATAATTGTGAACCCAATCCCGGGAATTTCATTTTATTATTATTATTAAAATCTTTTCTATGCAAATTTAGTATTTCTTCAAAAGTGTTAGATTTTAGAACAACAAAACCCTCGTTTTTATTAAATTTTTGTCATAGCAATAATTTTCTACTTTGAAATACGTGTCTCGGTGGTTCGACCCTACTTACCCTATCTACAAATCAATTTTAGATAGTTTGAGTTGGAAATTTATTTTTTTTGACGCATTTCGACACTCGTCAACTCTTTTGAGAGAGCATAAGCGTAGAAAGGCTCGTAAAAGTGTATGAAAGCCCTGCTGACAGAAAATCAGTGTTTAGCACTATTTTTCCTAAGATGTGGAAAGAGAAGACTTGTCAAGACATCTGAAAACTTGTTTTATTTACAATGATCACAAGATTGCTTAAAACCCTTTATTAATGTTCGGGTTATTCAACCACTAATCTCGATATGAACAAACATTTTGATTAATCATAAGGAGAAAGTCAACCGATGTCGCGGATCAAGGTTGGCTGGGTGTGAAGGAAAGATTTGTGTATAGGGAGGTCATTGATGAGACCGAGTTTTCTGGGATTTGAATGTGTTTATGGGAGAGGTCATTGATGAGACCGGATTTTCTGGAATTTGAATATGATTATGACCGGACAATTTCTGATTGCCTACGTTTCCCTCATTGTGAGGAGCTCAGGTCGCCGTAGTTCGGCTTCGGCTGAACTGTGTTTGACTTTAGGAAATGGGATTTGAACATTTGTGGTCCCTTTAGTGGAAAGGCTCGGATGAGAAGGTTGGATGATGAGGCATGAGCCTCGGGGTGATTCCTTGACCAAGTCATTTTTGGACGGCTGCTTCAACTGCTTTCTGATTTTCGTCTTTTATTGGGGGAGAAAGGATTTGCATATGCCTAAAGGCTTATGAAATGCTTCTGCCTTTGCTTCGATCGCCCCATTGTTATCAATAACATCTATTCTTTGACCTTTGATTTTGCCTGTCCGTGTGATGAATGTGCCCCGCCGCGATTTTTCTTTTTGAAAATCATTAAAAAATGGGAGTCACCACACCATTTTTATTTTAAGGGCCAAAACTTTGAAAAATGCCCGAGATTAGAGATTTGAGTTCGGAGGTCACGTTACACTCCGGGAAGAACGTTAGGGTTCACCCGGAATGCCTCGTAAAACGAGTCTTCCTAATTTGAAATTATTTGTGTGTGTGTTTTTGGTTAAAATAAGTGCAAAATGAGAAAACTAAAAATTGAGAACTCTTTGTAAGACATTAAACAAGTCCCATGATTTTTGGTATGATTTTAGGGTTGAGTTTTGGTACTCAAAAGACTCCTTGAAGTTGAAAGTCAATTCTGCCAGAATGAAAAAGACAGTGGACACTTGATTTTAAAATGGATTTAAGGGTTTTAAAACTTCAGAATCTGGGGAAAGTCAGAGAATGAAAGTTGTTCAAAACATCTTAAATAAGGTGACTACAAAATATTTTTATGATTGGAGATGATTTGATGGACCAAAACCTTCTGGAAACCTCAGATGTGAAATCTGGATTTCCAGAGACTGCTAAACTGACTTTTGGAAAATAATTTTAAAGAGGGAGTTATACTCACGCAAAAATTAAAGTAAAAATATTTATGGAATCCTATGGATGTTGGATACAAAAAGTATTTTGTAGTCAACACCAAATTCCAAGTTTTTCTGTGTCCAAAAAATTAGACAATGGACAGAGGTCTTAGAGAAAGGCTACTGGACAGCAACATTCTCAAGAAGGAAAATGTGATTTTAAGGGGGGTTTGCATCCATGCTTTGTCCCCATTTCCTTAAGATTTTATTAGTGATCACTAGACATGTTTAGTGGTGATCTACTATATCAAGCCATCCTTAGGGTACATTAGGACTTGAAGCACTTCATTTGCTTGGGAAGGGGAGATTTAACTTGAAATAAAGATTTTATGTATGAAAATTGGTTTTGGGAAAACACTTTCAAGGAAGTAAGAAACAATTTAGAAGGAATGTTGATCCTTATAGAAGATCATCCATGGAGATGAACTTCCATGGAGATCCTCTTGGATCTAGGGCGAGAACAAGTTACATTTTTGAAGTATGAGATGCATGCATGGATGAGGGAGGTTTAAGGTAAGGAGAAGGAGGGTTTACCAATAGTGATACCCTATCTTCCTTGGTTTGGGGTTTGACTTGAGGAGTATCAAGATTTAGTGTTTGGATTTGTGTTTGAATGGATTCAAGGCTTAAGAGTGTTTAGTGTTTGTTGATAGAGTTGGTCAAAGAGAAAACAAGTAGATAACACTTAAGTCCTCTATATTTTCTTCTCTAATCCTCCTCTTTAGTGGTGATTTAAGCTTGAACTTGTGTGTTTAAGAGTGTTTTGGGAATGTTTAGTGAGTGAGATTTGGGAAATACTCAAGAGAAAATGATGGCAATACTCAAATTCCCACTGTTTTCTCTCTGTTTTCGCCAAAGTATAACTTCAGTGTGTGAATTGTGTTGTGTAAACTGAGAGAGAAGGGTTCAATTTATAGGAAACTGGATTGAGCATTCTCATCCGCGTGGATCCTTCCGTAGGCGTGCACTGTTCATTAAATGCTGCTCCAGGCTTTGGACAAGAGGAATATTTTGTTCAACAAGCAAGCTGGCTGCAGTTCCAGCAGCTTCCACTTTCGGAAATTCAACATTTGTGAGATTCCTTCACTTGTCCATCCTCAAATAGCAATCCCCAACTTACCCTTGCTTTGTTAGAAAAGTTAGGTTTTGTTAGAAAAGTTAAGGATGTGAAGGCTTTCGTTAATTTTCTAATGGAAATACTAACTTTTCAAATTGGAGCACTTACAGTAGCCCCTCGGCGACGGCGCTTTCGAAGAAAGCGGGGTCGTCGATAAGAGTAAGGCTCCATATTTGACAAGGGGTGACCAAAGTGGTCGAGTGGCTGGACCTGGTGATAGGCTACCTACGTATCCTTAAGAGGAATCAAGCCGGTTGTAGTTCGGGTCTTTGACCCTGGAGTGACTATTTTAGGATGTCAACCTGGTGAGCGAGTTCTGCAGTCGATTGCTGAAAGAAACTCTGCTGGGGATAGGACGTGACCATTTTGGTCTGATGGCTAGAGTTGTATATCCGCACTGCTGGGGAAAGGAATGACCATTTTGATCTGATGGCTGAACCTAATGATAGGCTACCTACGTATTCTTAAGAGGAATCAAGCCAGTCGTAGTTTGGGTCTTTCGATGTTGACCCTGGAATGACTTTTTGAGGCGTCAACCTGGAATGATGGCGTTTTAGGTGCCTCAGACCTTGAAGATGGCGTCTTAGGTGCCTCGAATCTTGAAGATGATGGCATTTTAGGTGCCTCAAACCTTGATGATGGCATTTTAGGTGCCTCGAACCTTGATGATGGCGTTTTAGGTGCCTCAGACCTTGATGATGGCGTTTTAGGTGCCTCGAACCTTGATGATGGCGTTTTAGGTGCCTCGAACCTTGATGATGGCATTTTAGGTGCCTCGGACCTTGATGATGGCGTTTTAGGTGCCTCAAATCTGGATGATGGCATTTTAGGTGCCTCAGACCTTAAAGATTTGGGATTGATGGTCCTTTGGTGAACTTCATTTGAAGAGGCCGGTCTTACGTTTGCTGCCAGAAAAAAAGGTGACCATTTTGGTCGAGTGGCTGGACCTATGGTAGGCTACCTACGTATCCTTAAGAGGAATCAAGCCAATCGTAGTTCGAAATGCTGCTGGGAACGGGATTCCGTTAACTTTCATTAGAGAAAATAGACTTACGTTTTACTGCCATTGATGATAATGAGGAAAGAAACGGGATTCCGTTATCTTTTGCTGGAGAAATCGGACTTACGTTTTACTGCCGTTGATGATAATGAGGAAAGAAACGGGATTCCGTTAACTTTCGCTGGAGAAATCGGACTTACGTTTTACTGCCGTTGATGAAAGTGAGGAAAGAAACGGGATTCCGTTAACTTTCGTTGGGGATGAACCTAAGTTGAGGCTTAGTTCCGAAGTATGAACTTAAATGAGAACTCAGTTCAGGAGTATGAACCTACGTGGAGACTTAGTTCAGGAGTATGAACCTAAGTTGAGGTTTGGTCCAGGAGTATGAACCTAAATGGAGACTTAGTTCAGGAGTATGAACCTAAGTTGAGGTTTGGTCCAGGAGTATGAACCTAAATGGAGACTTAGTTCAGGAGTATGAACCTAAGTTGAGGTTTGGTCCAGGAGTATGAACCTAAATGGAAACTTAGTTCAGGAGTATGAACCTAAGTTGAGGTTTAGTTCAGGAGTATGAACCTAAATGAAGACTTAGTTCAGGAGTATGAACCTAAGTTGAGGCTTGGTCCAGGAGTATGAACCTAAATGGAGACTTAGTTCAGGAGTATGAACCTAATTTGAGGTTTGGTCCAGGAGACTATTTGAAGGTGTTCTCGCTGGGGAAGATTCGGGCTTACGAGAACTATCAGGGAAAAGGGTGACCGTGTTGGTCAAGTGGCTGGACCTATGGCAGGCTACCTACGTATCCCGAATGGGAATCAAGCCTGAACGTAGTTCAACAAGATGGTGACACTAAAGAGAGGCCATGGGCTTTGTACCCAAAAGTGACTGTTCCAAGGGGAGTCACCCCGAAGATTGACTGTATTTGGGAGTCACCCGAGGTTTGACTATTTTTGGGAGTCACCCGAGGTTTGACTGTTTCTTTGGGGAGTCACCCGATGATTTGACTGTTTTTGGGAGTCACCCGAGGTTTTGACTGTTTTTTGGAGTCACCCGAGGTTTTGACTGTTATCTGGGAGTCACCCAAGGATTTGACTGTTTTTGGGAGTCACCCGAGGTTTTGACTATATTTGGGAGTCACCCGAAGATTGACTGTTTTTGGGAGTCACCCGAGGTTTGACTGTTTTTGGGAGTCACCCGAGGTTTTGGCTGTTATCTGGGAGTCACCCAAGGATTTGACTGTTTTTGGGAGTCACCCGAGGTTTTGACTATATTTGGGAGTCACCCGAAGATTGACTATTTTTGGGAGTCACCCGAGGTTTTGACTATATTTGAGAGTCACCCGAAGATTGACTGTTTTTGGGAGTCACCCGAGGTTTGACTGTTTTTGGGAGTCACCCGAGGTTTTGACTGTTATCTGGGAGTCACCCAAGGATTTGACTGTTTTTGGGAGTCACCCGAGGTTTTGACTATATTTGGGAGTCACCCGAAGATTGACTGTTTTTGGGAGTCACCAGAGGATTTGACTGTTTTTGGGAGTCACCCGAGGGTTTGACTGTTTTTTGGGAGTCACCCGAGGTTTGATGATAATGTTCTTTAGAAAAGTAGTTGACTAAGATATGCTTTCATACCTGTGCTGTGCTTACCTGTAGCTGCCGGAAGGACTGAGGCTACGGCTGATGGTGATGAAGAGTTGTTGGATTGCCGTTCGCGGGGCGGTCTTTGTTGGCGATTTGCTGCATTTGTTAGTAGAGAGGAAGATGCATATATGGCATTCATGATGACAGATGCATGCATAGAACCAAAATGATTATGAGAGTATCACTGCATATGTTCGCGAGATGATGCATTTACTTGCTTTTGGAGATGTACTTAGCCTAAGCTTTTGGCAGGGAAATTATAATTTATGATCTTCGATCACTTAGGATTGTTCCTATTGATTCAAGTTTTGTGCATGCTACATGAGCCCTGGGAGATTTTTGTGGGGATGCATGGTGATGAGAGGGGATGTATTGGGATGTATGTGTCTGGAGACTGTTTGGAAAAGATTTTGAGCAAGTGGGGGGTGAGAGGCCTCGATCGCGATTTAAACAGCGGTTGTTAATGAGGTTCAGTATCACATGGGCCTCAATTTGGATTCGGATCCAGGGTCTTGGTTGAAATTTTCTCTCTCAATCTTGGTTATTTGAAGCTGATGCCGACAGGCTCTAGAGTATGTCGATGTGAGTGAAACTTCTTTCATTTGGGTGAGCTGTGACATGGCCAAAACCTTGTTCGGAGAATGATTTAATGAGATTGCTAATGCCGGGAGAAACCCAGATCTTAAATTCTGATGCTACGGGAAGCTGCTATGTACCAAGTTCTGAAGCTGAAAATCTAGTTGTTGATGTGACTAGACCTTTCTTGATAAAATTCAGGTCCAAAGGACCAGCTTGACAAAGCCCCCAGATCCTATTAAAGCGGGGAATGATCCCTTCTTTGGCAAAGCCTCGGTTTGAAGAGCTGAGTAGGCAAAGTCCAGATTTTGAAGAAGTGACTTGGCGAAGCCCCAATCTTATAACCTCGTTGTGATTCCGACATAATTAGCAGAGTCCCAATCTGATTGGTAATGCAAAGCGATCCTGAAAGTAATCTGATGAAGATCGAATCCATCTCGTAGTGAAAAACCCAATGTGGACCCAAAGATGACTATAAAAGCCCCAGCTTGAAGAGCTGATACAGGAGAATCTGGGAGAACCGCTTAGCAAAGCCCCAGCGTGAAGAAATTCAGAGCAGTCTTATTGCAGACGGAGTTATTATGTGGCCGAGGAGGCACCCATCTTTTCAGACCTTAGTCAATCAGTCACTGAACAAGACTCGAAAATGTTTACGTGCAGGGGCATATCTTTTGAAAGGTGGGAATGTCTCCCGAATTTGTGTATGACGCTCTCGCTTTTGGGTTTGACTCTTTTGAGAGAGTATACGCATCACAAGGTGTGGAAAAGTGTATGGAAGCCCCTGCTGACAGAAAAACAGTGTTTGGCTCTATCTTCCTATAATGTAGAAAGAGAAGACTTGTCGAGACACTTGAAAACTTGTCTTATTCATGATGATCACAAGGCTGCTTAAAACCTTTTATTGATGTTCGGGTTATTCAAACACTAAATCTGATATGAACAAATATTTTGATTAATCACAAGGAGAAAACCAACTGATACCGAGAATCAAGCTCGAAAGGACGAAAAGTGTATAGGGACGATCCTTGATGAGACCGGATTTTTTTTTTTTTTGAGATTTGTTTGTGATTTCGACCGGACCAATTATGGTTGCCTACGTTCCCTCCATTATGAAGAGCTCAGGTCATCGTAGTTCGGGCTTATCCCGAATGAAGAGGGAATGATTTCGAGGACCTTTGAGGATTTTCGGAGAATTGGAGAGTTTAAGAACATGTCTCCTTGGAGTGTCAATGGAAGACACGGATGCGGAGCCCCAGTGGGACATCCACGGCAAGTATTTGTGGAGTAGAAATGAACTATGCTCACATAAAATGCCGAATGAATGGATTGAATTTGCACAATCTTTGATTGATGATCTTTTGAGCCGAGATGGATTTGGCTCTGATTTAAGCAAGCACTGAAGCATTAATTTGATTTAGATCCTGAAGATATTAGAATGAAACTGCTATCCGGTAGGAACTGTAGCTGGGTTTCAAGGCTTCGATCGGCCATCGGGTGATTTGGAAAATCGTGACCTCTTAAGATGAGAGGTCGGCTGGGCCTTTTACTGACTGAACCTCTAAAAATGAGATGTTGGCTTTTGAGGATTTGTTTGGGATTTCTAAGGTGAGGAAATCTGTGATTGCATCTTCATTGCCTCTAAATTTTGGCTTTGGCCGAGGGCAACGGTAATGGTAATGGGAATATCCTCTAAAATCGAGAGGATGGCCTGGGATTGGCTTAGGTAGGGAATAACCTCTAAAATCAAGAGGATGGCTGGAATTGGTTAGAAGGTATTGGTGAGAGAAAATCCAAGCAGATCAGAACTTTTGAGAACTTTGCAAGGATTCGGGCTCCTTTTGAATATTGGAGAGCCTTTTGAGAAGTCGAGGACCCCTTTTTTTTTTTGGAGGGCCCCTTGAGAAATTTATGATTTTTTTCTGGATTGCGAGGATTTAAAATCCCTCTCCTTTTTTTTTACGTGCAACCCTGTTTTTTGCCTAGACTGTCCTTTTTTCAAGGTTTTCAGCCTAGCTGGGCATTACTCTTTTTGCACTCTTGTCTTTTTTATAACTTGGAAGGCCTCTTGAGGAGTTGAGGATTATCTTTGTCCTTCCTTCATGGATTGAGATATTTTGCGCATCGCCGACTGTGAATGTGTGCCCAAATTCTTTTGTTTTTTGGAATTCACGCGAGTTTGAAGACATCCGAGTTATTTGAAAAACGGAGTCGCCACGCCATTTTGATTACCTCAAAACTTTGAAAAAAAGGTTTTATGGGTTCGGAGGTTAAGTTACCCCTTGGGAAGAACGTTTGGCGTTCACCCAAAGTGCCTTCACGGAGCAAGTCTCCTAGATTTCATTAATCGTGTTTGCTTGCGTGCTTTCTTTGTGTGCATGTGTTTGAAAATAAGGGGGGGGATGTCCCAAGTTGTCTTCCGGACGTACAAACCATTTGTTGGTTGTCGCTCGGGATTTCTTGGAATTTATGTATTTGGGATTATGATCCCGTCCTCATCTTATGACTTATGATCATCGCATTTTAAATCTCGGGACCCTCGGGACTTGCGTGATCGAGAGAATGACTCTCTTTTGGGTCAAAGATGAGGTTCTTTAGGAAGGAATGTCCTTAGCCCATCAATCCTACGCTTTAAGACGGTCGAGCTCGTATAGAGGCTTCATACTCATTCTTAAGCGATAATCGGAGATATAGGGTTCAAGGTTATCCTTTTCCTAAAGAAATCATGAACCTTTAATGGAAGGAACGATGCAAAGATGAGAACTTTTACACCGGTCCGTTCCAAGGTTGGGGAAAGGGGAAATGCATGATAAAAAAAATGACTCTTTAATGAAAAGATGACATTTTTAGGTTGCAAATGATGCTTTTTGATTTAAAGAAATGATCTTTATGCAAATGATGCATAAAGATTTGATTTTTATGCAAATGATGCATTGAAAAAAGGGGGTTTTGATGCAAAGGATGCATTTTTATTGAAAAATAGGGATTTTAGGTGCAAAGGATGCACCTTTATGAAAAAAGACTACATTTTTATGACAAATGAGGTCTTAATGCATGCAAAGGGGAAAGGGGGTGATAAAGATATGATCTTTATGAATAAATGCCAAGTCCCAAGCAAGATATATGAATGCAATGAGCAAGTATATCAATTAAAATGCAAGGTTAGGGCGTGCGAGGTTACCAATCGTTTCCTTCGCTTCTTCGGACGGAGCTAGGAGGAGAGGTTCTTCTTGGGTCTTCAAGGAGGAGGGAGATGGCTTCTTGAGCTTCTTCTTCGCCTTCTTGAGCCTTGAGGTTTTTCTTCACGTCCGGATCAAGCATGGAGTGTGTGTGTGTGATTGTTTGTGTTGTTGTTGTTGTGTTGAAATGGGTAGAGGAGGGCTCTATTTATAGGCGCCGATAAGGCTAATGAAGCCGCAAGGGCTGCAGCCCTTTGCAAATGAGGCCGTGCGGTCTTATCCACAATGACTCAGCATTCTAGAACCATGCAAGGTGGCATCATTCTAGAAGCTTCTCCCTAATTAAGAAAAACGTGTTTTCTTAATTAGGAAGGCTCCTTACAGCCCTAAATTAAATTTGGACTGTTCCAGGACATTTCCGGAACACTAGGAAGGTCCGGGGAATTACCAGGAAATTTACCGAAATGTCGGGAAAATTAACCGGAAGGCATGAGCCAGATTTGGGTACTTACACCGACTCTCGAAGCTAACTTCTTGGCCTTGCTTGGACTTCTCTCAGTAAGGAGCTAATGTGATGGCTAAATCGGGTTTCAAAACACGCCGATCTTGGAATGAAAGGGTGTTGTTTGGTGAGGATGAGGTAAAGGTCTTCCCTACGGGTGAATGGCTTCAACCGCAATCCCTACCGAATGACGAAATTAAGTCTTCATTGCTTGCTTAAGCTTTAAATGAGAAAGATCCGTGCAAATTCAACGAGATGATGAGAATGATCAAAGGGGTGTGACCATATGAGATGCAAGATGGGGAGTTGGTAAGCCCCAATTTGAGAAGGATATCAATTGATTTTCTCACTCCGATTAGTTTAGATATTAATCATTTCAAAGAATTAGTGGTTGAGCAGCACAAATGATCATCTAGGATAAAACCATTTCAATTAAGTGTAACGTGGGTGTGCAAGTGATGTCTCGAGTCTAGCAAGAAAAGAAAAAAGACTTATATATATTGAAATTTTAAATGATAACTAAACTTCTTTCCACAACATTCGAGGTGGACTAAACCAACAAGTGTCCAAGACGGACTTAGGTGAAAGGGAAGTACTAGAACCTACGAAGGTTGACTAAAAGACTATATAAGGATAGGTAGCCCCCTAGTCTAGCCGCTCTTTGCTGTTGGACCATGCATCTACTCTTCGACGCTGGAGATGGGAGCTATTGCAGATCTTTCCATCAGGATTTCTTTGGCAATCTCTTGTTTAATTCCACCATTTTCATCGCCTGCGATGGCTGATTCACTGACCTCACAAAGGGGTGAGTCAAATTCCATTATGCCCACAAGGCTTGAATCACCAAACTCGACCATGTTGACACTCGAACTGTTATTTCTAGGGAACGGGTTACTGATAGCATTGGGCCTTTCAGGCGCCTCTAACTTCCCTTGCTCGATCAAACTTTGGATGGCCCTTTTCAAGGGGATGCAATCATCTGTCAGGTGCCCATGGTACTGATGAAAGGCACAATGCTTGGAGGTATCCAAAGGAGCATTGGGGTTTCTTGGCTGATAATTATCTAAAGGCCGGAGAAAACCTTCTTTTACCAAACCTCTGAAGATATCACTCAAAGGCATCCCAAAGTCTCCCAAGCCTTGGAACCAAGATCTGGACGCATCAGGTTTCTTGGGAACAAAGTAAGTGGCATTATTACAGTCCTGTCCCACATATGGCTGGGCAGGAGTCGTGTCGAAGGTGGAAGAAGCCCGGTATCTGTAAGCAGGTGCAACAACTTGCTGCTGATTGTAAGCCCTCTCAAATTTAGCCCCGGAATTGACCATTGCCCGCAAGTCCGAGTAGGGGAAGTGGCTAAGGGAAGTTCTCAAATGCGGCTTCAAGCATGATTGGAAGATGTCTAACTGCTCCTCGTCAGAGGGAGGAATGACCATTTCACTGAGCTTTAAGTTCCACCTTTTATAAAAATCCCTAATATTCTCATCAGGGCGCTGTATTGTTGTCTGCAGGTCAACTCTGTTTGTCTCCCATTCCAAGTTGGCTTTATACTTATCTGTGAAAGTGCCGGTAATCTGTTCCCAAGTAGCCCTAGCTTCAGGCTTCAATCGAAAGAACCTTTTCAAAGCCTCTGACTTCAAAGAGAGACTGAAGTAGTCGGCCAACTGCTGGTTTGTGCATCCCTTTGCTTTCATTACCAAAGTGTATGTATCCAGATGAGTTTTCTGGCATGCAGTCCCATCAAACAGGTCTAGATTAGGCATCACAAACTTGTGGGGTAGGGGCACAATGGAGTCCGGGTCCGCAGGCCGGAAGGCAACTTTCTTAGCAGTTAATTCAGCAATTTATGCTTTCATCTCCCTTGTGCCGTTCCATCGACCTGTGCCAAAGTGAGGGTCCTGTGGTGGAGCCATATCGTTCAAATCAGTGACTGAGCTGGAGAGAGGAGTTACTACTGGCGGCACACTGGTGGAAGGGATACCATATCCCGGAGCGTAGGTGAAAACCTGTCCTTGGCCCAAATTACCCTGGGGAGTGTAGGTAGGAGCTTGGGCAAAGGGATAAAACCCGGCGGCTTGCTGTTGGCTTTCCATTGGCAGAGAAGGTGGAGGCAGACCTGAGGTAGCCGGATAACTCGGTTTTCCAGAGTGAGGCTTAAATGCGGGTTGCTGTCCCTGGTTGTTGAACTGCATGCCTGGCTGAGGCGAGGGTGTATAATCGGGAGGGTACTGCGGTCCTGGTGATTCCGATGAGATTGGGACAGGGGCCTGTTGGCCCATTGAACCCTGAGTGAGGAATGGGTTTGTGAAAGCTGTGTGAGGAGCAGCTGAGCTAGCATCATTCTGAGGAGGGGCTCCTGACTGTTGCCCCGAACCAATCTGTGGTGGCATTCCAAACTGTTGCTGTGGAGGTCCGGATTGATCGGTTCCAAACTGAGGTGGGATCCCAATTTGCTGTGGCATTCCAAGGTACCCCCAACCGTGAGAAGACATTCTGTACTGATTTTGTCCCCACTGAGGAACTGCGAACTGGCTCGTCCCGTCAGGCTGCATGGATCCGGTGGTCTGTAGTTGGGGGGCTGGCTGACCCAGAGACCGAGAAGCATGGGTTCTGGTATTAGTATCGTAGGAGGTTGGTGGTGGCATCCTGGAATAGTCGGGGCGACCGAGAGTGGGATTGGGGTCTTCCTCTTCTTCCACGGTGAAGGTGCCATCCGGATTGAGACTAGCGGCCAAACCATGGCTCATAATAGCCTCCATAAGGCTATTGAGCTGTGCTTCTTGTCGCAATCTCATCTGTTCGGCTAACTGATTCCATTGATGTTCTGTTTGAGGAGTCCCAGGAGGCGGAGTGGTGTTGTCCCCATCGTTACCAGCTGATGCAGACATTCTGAAATCCGGAGTCGGAACAGATGCGCTTGACTCTTCCCAACTGATCAAACGGTGACCCGGCGCCCGAAACTAAGCTTTGTGAGGAGCTGTGGGGGGAAAGACATGAGGGTTCAGATGTTTTGGAATGAAGGAGGGTAGGTGTTTGGGCTTTGGGCTCATGCAACATGCAGTTATTTGTTCTTGTTTCCTTAAAACATGCTTTATTAAACCTAAGAGGTTGGAAAAGATTGGTCTTTTTTTTTTGCAAACTACTCTGAATCCTGGATCAGTGGGTCCCGTCACTATGCCTGCGGAACCTCAACCTGTAACCCCGAACAAGGGTTCCGTAGGGCAAGCAGGTCCCACCGACCGAAAAGAAAAACGATCCTAAAGTTTGGCGGGTAATCTAGTCTTAACGAGCATTCGATGTGAATTACGGACAAAGCTAACGTCAAAGGTCAAGATCGTGTCCGAGGGCTCGACGGAAAGTCGGCATGGTTTGGACTGATAAATTTCCCTAACTGATCTTGACCCGTCGTCAGTTAAGTCGTAATTAGACATGGAATAATCGTTAATCCTTGATGACTCAGTGTCATGCCGGGAGTCGGTGCATAAGTTGTGCCAGTCAGGGTCAAAGTCAAGGCGCCAGTCAACATCTGGTCAAAGTTTGCGGAGGAAAACCGGCATGACTTCGACTGATTAAGGGTCCCCGAAAGATATTGAGTTGGTATGCCGACTAAGGCTTGACAGGAAAGGTGTATGCACAGACCGGGCATGACACGGACTAGACTAAAAACCAACCGGTCTCGGACAAAGTGTGTCACGGACAAGTGCATGGACGACACGAGGCTCCAAGGGATATTTGGGTAGTCCCGTGCTCGCACCGATAGGCGTAATAAGGCCAAACGGGCTGCTACTGGGATTTCCCCGGGTTAAGGACGTAGTGTGCAGTGTAAGGCCAAGTGCGCGTAGTGTGCAAGCAGTCTATCTTCTTTTTCTGAGTAAAATAGAAATTTTCACATGTGTCTTAAAGAGTATGATGCATGCAAAAATTTTGAAAATGATTTTTTTTTTGAAAAATTTTTTTTTGAAAAAAAAAAAATTTTGAATTTTTTTTTAAAAAATTTTTTTTTTGAACATTTTTTTTTTGAAAGTTTTTTTTTTTTGAAAATTTTTTTTTTTGAAAGTTTTTTTTAAAAGCAAATAAACACATAAGCACATAATTCAAACAATTCAAGGAAACGGGTCCAATAGTCAAAATTTTGACTTTTTCGAGACGGTCAAAACAACACGAAATGTGCAAAACCAACACACACACACACACAGTACAAATGGTTTCAAATGCCGGGACGAAAGCTTGACCCACAAAAGCTTTTCTTTTTTTTTTCTTTTTTTTTTTAAAAACAATGATACCGGTATGTGGCTTTGTTAGACCATAATTTATCCCAAGCCCCGGGTTAGGGAGCGGTACAGGAAACTTAATGGTTTCCACCTATATACCAAATACCATTTTTTTTATATATATTTTTTTATTTTAAAAAAAGATAAAGCCTATTTTTATGTCCCCAGCGGAGTCGCCATTGTGATGAATGTACCCCGCCGCGATTTTTCTTTTTGAAAATCATTAAAAAACGGGAGTCGCCACGCCATTTTTATTTTAAGGGCCAAAACTTTAAAAAATGCCCGAGATTAGAGATTTGAGTTCGGAGGTCACGTTACACTCCGGGAAGAACGTTAGGGTTCACCCGGAATGCCTCGTAAAACGAGTCTTCCTAATTTGAAACCATTTGTGTGTGTGTTTTTGGTTAAAATAAGTGCAAACTGAGAAAACTAAAATTTGAGAACTCTTTGTAAGACATTAAAAAAGTCCCATGATTTTTGGTATGATTTTAGGGTTGAGTTTTGGTACTCAAAAGACTCCTTGAAGTTGAAAGTCAATTCTGCCAGAATGAAAAAGACAGTGGACACTTGATTTTAAAATGGATTTAAGGGTTTTAAAACTTCAGAATCTGGGGAAAGTCAGAGAATTAAAGTTGTTCAAAACATCTTAAATAAGGTGACTGAAAAAGATTTTTATGATTGGAGATGATTTGATGGACCAAAACCTTCTGGAAACCTCAGATGTGAAATCTGAATTTCCAGAGACTGCTAAACTGACTTTTGGAAAATAATTTTAAAGAGGGAGTTATACTCACGCAAAAAATAAAGTAAAAATATTTCTGGAATACTATGGATGTTGGATACAAAAAGTATTTTGTAGTCAACACCAAATTCCAAGTTTTTCTGTGTCCAAAAAATTAGACAATGGACAGAGGTCTTAGAGAAAGGCTACTGGACAGCAACATTCTCAAGAAGGAAAATGTGATTTTAAGGGGGGTTTGCATCCATGCTTTGTCCCCATTTCCTTAGGCTTTGATTAGTGATCACTAGACATGTTTAGTGGTGATCTACTATATCAAGCCATCCTTAGGGTACATTAGGACTTGAAGCACTTCATTTGCTTGGGAAGGGGAGATTTAACTTGAAATAAAGATTTTATGTATGAAAATTGGTTTTGGGAAAACACTTTCAAGGAAGTAAGAAACAATTTAGAAGTAATGTTGATCCTTATAGAAGATCATCCATGGAGATGAACTTCCATGGAGATCCTCTTGGATCTAGGGCGAGAACAAGTTACATTTTTGAAGTATGAGATGCATGCATGGATGAGGGAGGTTTAAGGTAAGGAGAAGGAGGGTTTACCAATGGTGATACCCTATCTTCCTTGGTTTGGGGTTTGACTTGAGGAGTATCAAGATTTAGTGTTTGGATTTGTGTTTGAATGGATTCAAGGCTTAAGAGTGTTTAGTGTTTGTTGATAGAGTTGGTCAAAGAGAAAACAAGTAGATAACACTTAAGTCCTCTATGTTTTCTTCTCTAATCCTCCTCTTTAGTGGTGATTTAAGCTTGAGATTGTGTGTTTAAGAGTGTTTTGGGAATGTTTAGTGAGTGAGATTTGGGAAATACTCAAGAGAAAATGATGGCAATACACAAATTCCCACTGTTTTCTCTCTGTTTTCGCCAAAGTATAACTTCAGTGTGTGAATTGTGTTGTGTAAACTGAGAGAGAAGGGTTCAATTTATAGGCAACTGGATTGAGCATTCTCATCCGCGCGGATCCTTCCGTAGGCGTGCACTGTTCATTAAATGCTGCTCCAGGCTTTGGACAAGAGGAATATTTTGTTCAACAAGCAAGCTGGCTGCAGTTCCAGCAGCTTCCAGTTCCGGAAATTCAACATTTGTGAGATTCCTTCACTTGTCCATCCTCAAATAGCAATCCCCAACTTACCCTTGCTTTGTTAGAAAAGTTAGGTTTTGTTAGAAAAGTTAAGGATGTGAAGGCTTTCGTTAATTTTCTAACGGAAATACTAACTTTTCAAATTGGAGCACTTACAGTCCGTCAAGCTTTTGATTGGTGACGCTAGATCCTTGGCCTCATTTTTTTTATGTGCAACCCTGTCTTTTGCCTAGACAACCCCTTTCAGGGTTTTTAGCCTAGCTGGGTATTACTCTTTTTGCACTACATTTTTCTTTTTCTTTTTCTTTTTTTTTTCACGTGCAACCCTATTTTTTGCCTAGACAACCTCTTACAAGGTTTTTAGCCTAGCTGGGTATTACTCTTTTCGCACTATATATAATTATTTTTTGTTAAGCACATAAGGGCCAAGGTGAGCCCCTGCTTGAACTTTCTTGATACCCTTGAGGTCGAAGGCAAGCTCCTAGGTTGTTGCCGGCATGGGGTCAATCTTTCGAAGCTGAGTGGCCTTTTGTTGTTCCTAGATGTTACCGCCGTCGTTGACTTGGTCAAGGTGACGATGAGGACATGATTTGGGAGACGTATGGCTTGATGAAGGCCTTTTGTGGGGTAAGGAAAGTGTATGGGGAAGGCATTAGTTGACTTTCTCACACTGATTAATCAAAACGTTAATTATCTCGAGAGATTATTTGTTGAGCAATGCAAGTGATCATATAAAATAAAACCATTTCATTAAATGTAATGTAGGTGTGCAAATAATGTCTTAAGTCTAGCAAGAAAAGAAGAAGACTCTTTTATAGAAGATTGAAGATTAATTACAATGTCCGAGGAGGACTTGATTGAGAGAGGGAAGTGATAGAACCTACGAAAGTTGACTGAGAGACTATTTTATTATTTTTTTCTTTCTTAAGGATAGGTAACCCCTAGCCTAGCTACTCGCTGGTTGGACTGCCAGGTTGCTTGAGCTTTCTGTTTTCTATTAACTTCTGTATTTCGTACTGCAGACCGAGGCAGTGATCAGTTACGGGCCCATGATACTAGTGGAAGTGGAGGGACTTGAGGCCATGGAGCCACTGGAGCAAGTATAAGTTTCCCAAAGAAATGGGTCGGAAAAGTCACGGGGGTAAATTTTGTTGACTGAGCATATTGATGGAAGGAAGTGAACCTGGGAGGACTCTGAGGGATATTGGGATCTGTTTGGGAGGATTCAGCGCTGCCCTGGTTGTAGGGTGAAGGGTATTGGTTATAGGATGGAGGGCATTGGTTGTAGGATGGAGGGACTGAGATCACTGTTTCTGGAGTTTCATCTTCGACCATGACCAGAGAACCATTTGCCTCAACTGTTACCTGAACTTCATGATGGCGGAGAGCATCGATGAGTATGGCCAGCTGCTCTTCATGAACCCTGTGGGCATTTTCCAAAGCTAGGACTAACTCTTCTTCTCTGGTCATTGATTTACCCGAACCATCACTGTTTTCTGTCAAATCTGCCATTCTGAATTTCTGGGCTGACGAAACGGACGATTCTGGCGAACTATCTGAACCTGAGGTTTCCGCACTGAAAATCCGCTGACCCGGTATTCTCGCCTACTTCTTTCTCGCTGCAGAAAAGAGATAGGCAAGGTTTAGACTTGGGGGTAGGCAAGGTTTAGACTCGGGGTAAGTGAGGTTTAGACTCGGAGGTAGGTGAGGTTTAGACTCGGAGGTCGGTGAGGTTCAGGTTTGGAGGTAAGTGTTTAGGCTGAAGGCTCAAGTGACATGCACTTACTGCTTAAATTTTACTTAAAACACGTTTTTTTCTAATCCTAAATGATCGGAAAAGATTAGACCTTTTGAAAGGTCAAGATTGAAAATTTGAGATCGGACCGTGGAGGTCGCGATTGAAAATTGGAGATCGGACCGTGGAGGTCGCGATTAGAGATTTGACCATGAAAGGTCGAGATCAAAAATCGGAGATCGGACCGAGGAGGTCACGATTAGGAATTTGACCGCGAAAGGTTGAGGTAAAAAATCAGAGATCAGACCGAGGAGGTCGCAATTAGGGATTTGACCGCGAAAGGTCGAGATAAAAAAAAATCTAAGGTCGGACCGAGGAGGTCGCGATTAGGGATTTGACCGCGAAAGGTCGAGATAAATAATCGGAGATCGGACCGAGGAGGTTGCGATTAGGGATTTGACCGCGAAAGGTCGAGATAAAAAATCAGAGATCAGACCGAGGAGGTCGCGATTAGGGATTTGCGGAAATAGGACCATGCAATTATGATTCCATTAATCGTTCAAGTTTACTTAAAACAATGTCTTTTAATTATTTCTATTTGGTTGGAAAAGGGGGATTGCCCTTCTTTTTCGCAACTACTCTAGATCCTGAATCAGTGGGTTCCATCACTACGTCTATAAGTCCCTCGTATTCCATCTGTATTTCGATCTCCCAGGGTGGACAGCCCCGGGCGAGGGTCCTATAGGGCACGCGGATCCCACCGACCGAGAGAGAAGAATGCTCCTAATGGGTCCAGCGGGTCATAGGAACTTTTAACGCGCGAGCGATGCGGATTATAGTCAAGGCAATGCCGGGAAAGTCTCGTCTTTCAGCCTTAACGGAATTTCGGCAGAGTTTTGCTTGCGCGATTGACGTTTTGACTTTTTGGCATTGTCCAAGAAGATAATAGGCATGGTTCGGGTGGTAAAAGCCGGATGACACAGTGTCACATTGAACTCAGTTGCATACGTCGCGGGAGTCAAAATCAAAGTCAATGCCGGGGTCAAAATCTTGCCAATTTTTCCTTGTCGGAATTTTGGCAGAGCTCCGCTTGCGCGAAAGATCTTTGGATTTTTGGCACGGAATCGGGCTCGACTCTTACGTATCCTGTGCGGGTCAAAGTCAAAGTCAATGCCGGAGTCAAGATTCTGCCAATGTTCCTTGGCGGAATTTCGGCAGAGTTTCGCTTGCGCGAAGGATCTCGACTCTTGACATGGACTAAGGTTTGACTTTTACGGGGGTATGCAACTGGGCTATATGACACGGACTAGACCAAAAACCAACTAAAAGTCACGGTTTTAAAATGTGTGACACGGACTGTGCATTGGTCGACACTGGCTGCCATGGGGAGTTTGGGGTGATTCCGTGCGCGCCCGGGAGCATCGTAATACTGTCCGTGACTGCAGCTGAACAACCACCCCGGGTTAAAGGGACGTGCGTGCAAAGTGTACAGGATATATAAGGTGCGCGTAGTGTGCGGCCTCCTAAAAATGTTCCTTTTTGAGTTAAAACAGAAATTTTCAGGAATGTGTTTTAAAGGAATGATTTTCGGGACGGGGGAAATGCAGCAAATAAGCACGTAAATTTTCTGGGAGCCTGGTCAGTCTTGGAACTGAATAGCCCCAAGCTGCCAAGGCTGCCAGATTAACCTCAATTTTTGTCCTGGTGGAATTGCCAATGAAGCCGCCCGGCCAGGATTCAAGGAGAATCAAGCCGTACGGCTGCATCAATCAATTTTCCAGGTTCCATTTCCTTTCATTTGCAGGCTGTTTCCTCAGCCTCTTTGGCACCTTTTCAGCTTCCAGCAAGCTTTCCTGTTCAGTTTCAGAATATGCACAATTCCCAAGAACCAACAATGCATGCAATGCAATGCAAGAAAAGAAGGCAAGCATGAAAATTGGATCCGCGGCGGAAGGCTAACCCACTCAAAAAAAGCTTTTCTTTTTTTCGAAAAGAGATTTCGGTACGTGGCTTTGATAGACCATAGATTATCCCAGACTCGGGTTAGGAGGCGATAACGGGAAGCTTAATGGTTTCCACCTAAATACTGAGTATCATTTTTTTATTTTAAAAATGAAAGCTTTTTTTGTTTTCCTCCCCAGCGGAGTCGCCAAACTGTGAATGTGGTGCCCAAGATCGCGGCTCTTTCCCATTTTTGAAATATGGTTTTATATGGTTGGAACCGCTTCTCGTGTAAGGGGATCACCGCCTCACATCGGTTTGGAAACATCCGGTTTAAATTGAAAAACGGAGTCGCCATGCCATTTTGAGTTCCTCAAAACTTTGAAAAAAAGGATTTGGGTCCGGAGGTTAAGTTACCCCTTGGGAAAAACGGATCGTCGTTCACCCAAAGAGCCTTGCCGAAGCAATTCCTCCAAGATCCGATTTCCATGCTTGCCTTTGTGTGTTTTCGTGTGTGGGATGTGTTTTTGAAAAGGAGGGAATGTGCCAAGGTATCTTCCGGACGCATAAACCATGAGTTGGTTATCGCTCGGGATTCCTTGGATTTTGATGTGTTAAGGACTTTGATCCCGTTCTCATCTTGGACTTATGATCAACATTATGAGACCTTGGGTCACATGAGATCAAGATAGGGACACCTTTTTTATAGTCCAAGGATGAGACTCTTTAGAAAGGAAGGACCTTTGCCCATCAATCCTACATCTTGATATGATTTAAACTTTGTCGGGACATTTATGCTCGTCTCAAGTGATGATCGGAGATGTGGGGCTCAAGTTCATCCTTTTCTAAAGGAAAATCCGTCTATGGCATCTTCATGTGGAGGAAATGATGTAAAGATAGGACCTTTACACCATTACGCTCCAAGAGATGCTCCAAGTACCAAAGGGGACTAGGGGAGGGGTATAAAGATTGGATCTTTATACTCATCCTATGCCTTTTTGTGCCTTATGAAGGTCACTAGGCAATCCTTGGAGAGTGATCCAACCATGAGGGAGATGGGGAATGCATTTTAAAGTAAAGATGACATTTTTATGCTAACATATGTAATGAACATGATGCAAGCTAAGACTAGGAATGTAAAGGAAGGACCTTTATGGCTTTCCTATGTCCTTTATGAACCTTTTAGGTGGACAATCCTTGGAAGCAAGGTCTATGGGAAGGGGGAATGACATTCATGAGTAAAGATGGCATTTTTAATGAAGAGATGACATTTTTATGGAAAAAGATGACATTTTTATATGCAAAGTATGCTATTTTCACATCACCATGTGAGAGATCCACCCTAGAACAAGCCATTTGAGGTCTTATTATTCATCATTGGTATGGATCTTCCATGGATCCCATGTGATAGGGGAATGGGGGTATATATGATCTACATGACTAAAGATATGTTTTTTATAACAATAGATCAAATACCAAGCAAGTAGATGACAATATATAAAGCAAAGAACAATATAGCAAGTATGGCAAGTATATTTTAAAGAGAAGGGGAGGAGAGGTTACCAATGGTGGTGTTCCTCTATCTCCTTGCAGTTTGCCTAAGGAAGGACCAACTTTTAAAGGGTTTTGAAGAGGGGGGAGGTGATTTTGGTTGCTCTCAGCTTTCTGAAATTTCGTGGAGTTATTTTGGCAGAGTAACAGTGCTCCAAATTTTCTCTTTAAAATGAATAGAGGAGGCCTCTATTTATAGGCAGCCTGGTGATGGCTAATGAAGTCGTGCGGCTGTAACCCCCAGCTAATGAAGTCGTGCGGTCTTATCCCTTAGTGACTCAGCTTATTTCTAGAACCATGCAAGGTGGCATTCTAGAAGGTGTTTTCCAGCGAAGGACTACGTGGAATTTTAATTCCTAGCAAGTCCTTTGCCCCTCGAAAGGTTTGGAAAAGTTCCCAAATTGCCCCTGAACTTTAGGAAAGTCCGAGGAATCGCCGGGAAACTTAACTGAAAGGCATGAGCCAGATTTGGGTACTTACAGCCACACGCCCTCTAATGTTTCAGTAATCTCGGTCTGAGGTGCCACACGCCCTCGAATGTTTCAGTAATCTCGGTCTGAGGTGCCACACACCCTCGAATGTCCTCGTAATCTCGGTCTGAGGTGCCACACGCCCTTAAAAGTTTCAGTAATCTCGGTCTGAGGCACCACACGCCCTCAAAGTTTCAGTAATCTCGGTCTGAGGTGCCACACGCCCTCGAAAGTTTCAATAATCTCGGTCTGAGGCACCACACGCCCTCGAATGTCCTTGTAATCTCGGTCTGAGGTGCCACACGCCCTCGTATGTTTCAGTAATCTCGGTCTGAGGTGCCACACGCCCTTGAAGGTTTCAGAAATCTTAGGTTCAGACGCCTCACAATAGTCTCCATTCAGGTTCAGATACCTCGCAATGGTCCCACTCAGGTTCAGACGCCTCACAACAGTCTCGCTTAGGTCAAGGTCCCCACGCACGGCTACTTGCACCTACGAACTACGATTGGCTTGATTCCCGCTCAGGATACGTAGGAATCCTTTCGCTAAGGGTCCAGCCAGCTGACCTCTCAGGTCTCTTCAAGTAAGGCATCCCCCGATTTGGATCCTTATCTTTTTCAATGACCCCACTTCCTTCGAAAGTGACATCGCTGAGGGGCTAACTGTAAGTACCCAAATCCGGATCGTCAAAATCCGTTAAAAGTTAACCGGAATCCGTTAACTGGCCCGCTCCAGGTTAACCGGAACCCGTTAAGCTCCCCGTTCTCAAGCCAACAAGATGTCCCGGGACTGCCCCGTGCATCCCAACGTCAAAGCATACTCAACACACGTTATCACACGTAAAAGTACAGCTTCTCCTGAAAAACGCACTTTTCGGCACTTTTCGGGGGCATTTCGGACATTTTTCGAACAGTTATTTAAAAAAGGGACAAAATCGGGAATAATGGCACGAAAACCCATGCCCTGGCTAGGCACAGGGGCACGTGGCACGCATGCCACAGCCCTCTTGTCAACATCAATCAGATTTCAGAGTGAAAAGACCAAAATACCCCTGAGATGTTGTCACAGTCCGTCCGGACTGTTTTTCAGGCAAAACAGAATTGCCAGCAAGTCCTCCCAATTTCAAAAATACCACAAAACCCCCTGAAATTCAGCATAAGTCCGTCCGGACTCTTTTGCATTTTCACCCTATAAATACAGAGGGCTGTCAAAACATTTGAAAGGAAAAAGTTTAATCCAGTTTCACCATTAGCCACGACATAACACATTCCAACCCTCTCCCGAGTCCCGTTTTGTCTCAATTTGCGTGAAAACCTCGTATTTCAACCAAACACGAACAAAAAAACCTCGAAACACCTTTCCAAACACTAAACAGTATCCCGTATACGTCTCCCGAGCCAAAAGAGTCAATCCCTAGCCATAGGTAACACTCTCTCTCCCTGAACACTCGTTTCGTCTCGATTTACACGCCAGTCGCGACAACCGTTTCAGACAAAATTCATTGAAATGTAGACGTCACCGTCAATAGGGTCCGATACGTTTTAGTCCAAGATCCTCTTCTCTTCCCGTAAGAGAAGTAATCTCGGGTTAAAACGGCGTTCCGGCCCCGTTTCTTTACCTTTATGTCATTTAACGGTCCGGATCGTTTGATCCGTTGAATGTCGTTTACTTTACGTAACTTTACAATCCGAACTGTTCGGTTCGTGGTAGCCATTTACAATTCCAGATCGTTTGATCCGTTGAACGTCATTTAAATTACGCACCTTTAAAATCCAGATCGTTTGATTTCGTTGACACCGCATTTTAAATACTGTCATATACAAGTCCGAGCCATTTGGCTTGTGATAGTATTTACTTATCAAAGTCCGAGTCGCAAAACGATTCGTTGATCGCATATCATTTAATGCTTTTTTCCCGTAAAATCGCTAACAATGAAATGCCCGGTTCAAAACCGGAGTTCGACATTCGAACTCTCTTTCAAAATGCGCAAAGTGACGTTTGGCATCCAAACGATCATCTTTTAAACTCAAAACCCGACATTTGATATTCAAATCTCATTTAATGCTTTTTTCCCGTAAAATCGCTAACAATGAAATGCCCGGTTCAAAACCGGAGTTCGACATTCGAACTCTCTTTAAAAATGCGCAAAGTGACGTTTGGCATCCAAACGATCATCTTTTAAACTAAAAACCCGAAATTTGATATTCAAATCTCATTTAATGCTTTTTTCCCGTAAAATCGCTAACAATGAAATGCCCGGTTCAAAACCGGAGTTCGACATTCGAACTCTCTTTCAAAACGCGCAAAGTGACGTTTGGCATCCAAACGATCATCTTTAAAACTCAAAACCCGACGTTTGACATTCAAACGCTCTTTTCTTAAAAGTCAACATTTGACACTTAAGTTAAAGATTCAAAACTCGTCACTCGCACTACTTTTCCTAAAAACTCCAAAACCGACGTTTGTCATTCAAACGCTCGCTTTTTCCAAAAGAATCATAAAATCAACGTTTGACATTCAAACCAAGATTAATCTTGTCATTCAAGCCCCCATTTTCAAAATGCAAACACACACACACACACACACACACATTTTCGAGAAAGGTAGAAAGACTCGTCATATGCGTTTCGGGTGATCTCAAAATACTCTTCTCGAAACGTAACGTGACCTCCGAACCTAACAACCTCTGGTACTAAAAAGCCTTTTGTCATGTTTTTGCTATCAATAAAAAGGACACCCCTTTTCAAAGCCTTTTCCAAGTTTTTGCTACCAATAAAAAGGACACCTTTTTTACTAAGCCGTTTTTCAACGTTTGGGCTCAAAATACAAAACCGCGTGGCGACTCCTCTCCTTCCCAAAAGCGAGGTCCCAAATATCTTTCCACGAAAGGCAACCGCTTCACTCCGCGCGTAGCCCTTCGCCGCGAATTCGAGTAATTTCAATAGGCATTCTATACTAGGGACACATCTCTTGCAAAAAGGCACCTGTTGGCTGATAGGGGAGGTGCTCGGCCGAGTCAAGGAATCTGCTCGGCCGAGCAGAGCTTTTTTGACTGGTCACAACTGTTGTAAAAGGGCACCTTTTGGCTAAAATGGGGGTGCTCGGCCGCGTCAAGCGATCTGCTCGGCCGAGCAGCAGTTTTCCAGTAACTTTGAATTTATCTTTCTTTTGCTCGGCTGAGTCAAGGGGGTTGCTCGGCTGAGCAGCTGCTGCTTTGGACTGATTTTTATTTTTGACCTTCCCATTTCCATAGCTTTGCTTTTAATCCCCTTATTCTTTCATAAAATGTACCTAAGACCTGTCAAACACATAAAAATACCAAACAAGCATAAAATCTAGAATATAACATAAAAGAGGCTAAATTATACTCAATTGACACAAATTTAAAGGTAAATAACATATTTATTATACCATAAAAGACTATATAAAAACCACTTATCAAACTCCCCCCACACTTAAATTATTGCTTGTCCCCAAGCAAGTTTTAGTATAAAAAAGGTAGAGACGGAGAATTAGGTAAAATGGCAAAGAAAAGAATATAGATGATCCCTCAGAAAAATAAATTTTTACTAGACTAATTGCTTCGGAAGATTAGTTTTTTTTTTTTTATCATCTATTCATATTCTTCATAATATTAAAAGAGTATTTAGAAAGAGAATAAGAAGATATTTTAGGGAGTAAATATAGAGCAATAAATTAATATAGCATGAATAAAAATTTAACTAAGTAAAAGAGAAAATGCAGGGAAAAATTGAATCCTTGATCAAAAACTTGGCATAAGATAAGATTCACTCTTCGAGTGCTTTGTGAAGTAAATAAAAATGATTGCTTATTCACAATTTAAAAGTATTCAAAGGATTCGATATGCATTTTGAATCACAAAGATGGAAATGGAGGATGATAGTGGAAAATTTATCAAGGCTTAACAAATTTATTTTTATTTTATGCGTGTTAAAGTTGCAAAAGACTAAGTGAACTTGAACCTTTCAAGTAGGATACATTGTGGCCGCGAACCCCATGTTCCTAATACTTAGTTCAAACACACTTATATACTATTTTCATTTGGCAAGAGTGCATCGTCGCCGCGAACGGCGTTCCCCGAGTTACTAAGGAAATAATAGCTTGCTCTTCAAATTTTAGTGACTTTGTCACTTTTGAGATTTAAGATAAAAATTTGTTTAGCCTTGATTTTAGTGGAAATGGAAAGATGGATAAGTGAAGGTTGTGATTCAAAAGGATGCATATCAAAAGATGAATAACTTTTAAAAAGAAAATAGAAGTCATTGATTTTGAAGTATATATTAGGAGAATAATTTTTTTCAAACTTCACAAGTTAATAAAGCCAAGTGTTTAATGATTCAAAAAGCTCAATTAATCAAAACAAATGCTTTTTCTTAGAGAAATCTTATTGATGATATATTAATTCATGATTTTCTATTTACTTTCTAAAATATCGTTATATCATTTTTCTAACAAACTTTTAAGGCGCAGAAAATATGAATAAAATGATAAATAGATAAAATTCCAAGGCATTTTAGCAAGTGTAGGGAATAAAGCTATATCATCATAGGGATTTTTTTTTGAAACAACGCATCCCTACGAAATGCACGGTCGAACCAATAGAAGTGTGCGGCCGCTCCACTTGGTTGATTCAGCTTAGTTCATCCGCTCTTGAATGCACGGCCGCTCCAATATTTGGTGCACGGCCGCTCCAACACTGTTCAAAATTTATTATTTTTTTTATATTCCTACAAAACAGAGTTAGAAACCAAAATAATAATAATATATAAAATATAAACATAAACATAAAAATAAATAATAAAGACAAATAACAAAAAGTAAACCGTTGTCCCCGGCAACGGCGCCAAAAACTTGTCCGGTCGAAACCTAACGGTTTATTTTAAAATCCGCAAGCGCACGGGCTATTGAAATATAGCGGGTGCAAGTACGGGTCGATCCCACAGAGACAGGGTTTACTTTGAGATGATACTTGTCTTTATATAAATATATAGATAAAATGATTGGGGAAAAGATATGAATTGGTAAGAGAAAATACTAGGAAGATACATAAACTACTCTAACATATAATAAAAGTATTATCGGGATTGAAAACATATATACATCAAATAAACATGCTTTAGATAAAGGCTTTCATCAAAATAACAAGGATGGTACATTAGGCTTACACTACCGCTCACGGTCAAGACAGTAGCGTTGTATCCTTCACTAATTATGCCCTGACTCTTTGAGATTTCCGTTTATGGTACTCCCACCCTGTCACAAACGGGCATTCCGGCTTATCTCTAGCTGACCACAATTAGTAAGAATCCATTAAGATTGAAAGTCAACGTACTTTCCATTCAAAGAACACCCCTAGGCCGTTGAACTACTCTCGTGATCAATGGAACCTATTTCCTTCATATGGTTCAGCTAACCAAGATTCTCCGCTAGGTACTTCTCTCGATTAACTGCAGTTCTACAAATATGAACGTCTTTATATTTGCAGGCGTTTAAGAATAATATGAAGAAATTGTTTTAAGATAAAAGTGTCAAGTTCAAGGATGATACGCTATGTTGTGCTAACTAGCACATGTATTTTAAGACTTACCGGCTTTTCTCTCGAGGGTCCGACTTAGTGTAATCCCGTTCGTCACGCGGGAAATCCGACTCACCTTTCGAGGGTACCGTATAAATCAAAATCCATTAGGACTAATTATTCTCACGTATTCTCCACTAAAGGATCATCCCTAGGTCTTTAAATTACTTTCCGTGATTTATTGACCTAGTTCAATTCTTAGAGTTCTGCTAATCAATGTTTTTTTACTTGATCAACTAAGGCTATACAACTAAGGACGTCTCCCAAATTGCAAGCATTAAGAGCACTTAAGAAGAGAATTGAAATGACATGTAAAAGAAGCATAAACATAAATTATTGAGTTTCCAACTCCGAGAAATGGAGGATTACTCAAAAGCCTTTGATATTATCATAATAAAAGAAGTAAGTAAAGAAATAGAGATAAGGAAAGAGATACTTATTCATAATAAAAGAGAAACAATGGCTGGAATAATCTTCTATTGCATTCACAATATTCAAGAGTACACAAGGACTTGTCACGAATCATTGATACATTTTGAATATTGTGTATAAATTGCTAAAGTATTTTTGCTATATATTCTAAGTATGATCTGATCCTCTCTGGATGATTTTTGATCATTTTCGGATCCTCTAAACTGAGTACAAATAGCCTTTATATAGGCATTCTATGCTAGGGACACATCTCTTGCAAAAAGGCACCTGTTGGCTGATAGGGGAGGTGCTCGGCCGAGTCAAGGAATCTGCTCGGCCGAGCAGAGCTTTTTTTACTGGTCACAACTGTTGTAAAAGGGCACCTTGTGGCTAAAATGGGGGTGCTCGACCGAGTCAAGGGATCTGCTCGACCGACCAGCAGTTTTCCAGTAACTTTGAATTTATCCTTCTTTTGCTCGGCCGAGTCAAGGGGGTTGCTCGGCCGAGCAGCTGCTGTTTTGGACTGATTTTTATTTTTGACCTTCCCATTTCCATAGCTTTGCTTTTAAGCCCCTTATTCTTTCATAAAATGTACCTAAGACCTGTCAAACACATAAAAATACCAAACAAGCATAAAATCTAGAATATAACATAAAAGAGTCTAAATTATACTCAATTGACACAAATTTAAAGGTAAATAACATATTTATTATACTATAAAAGACTATATAAAAACCACTTATCAGACATCCCTGTCATTACCCCATAGTTGATTGCTAAGTGGGGCTCTGAACCCCTCTTCAGCGACTTCTGTCGCTTGGGTCACCGCTTGATTCCTTACGATGAGAACGAGCTTGTTTCCTTGGCTGCAAAGGATAGGCTGCTGGGAAAACCTGTTTGGGAGGTCCCGCCTGTCGCTTAGCATGATGCCCTAACTTTATGGGTTGATTTAATTGATGAAAAAAGCAAGGCGCTTCCTGATGCAAAGAGAACTGGTGCCGCTGCTGCCCCAAGCGACCAACACCCCACTTCTCCTCAGTGATTTCATTTCTAAACAATTTAACAATTTATTTGGGCTTGTACTTAAACGATTTACATTTTGTCTTTACTATTTTCTTTTGCTTGGTTGTCCCTGTTTGCGACCTAACTTTGATTCCCTCTTTATGAATGTTTTCCATCTTTGAAATTGTTGTTTTGCTTTCTTTAATCTGCTTTGCATCTTTTGTATGCCGCATGCTTTATTTTGATTTGATAGTTTATCAAAGATCCTTCTTTACATCCTTCTTATCCATACATACATCACTTCCTTTTTAAAGAGTGAGGCTTGTCTTTAGGCAGCCTTACTCCTTAGTGACATTTCTCGCATTTCTTTAATCTTGCTGCGACCTTTTTCCTTGACACATTATCGATTTTCTTTCTTGCTTTGGGGGTGCCTACTGGGGCGGAAATCTTCCTAGCTTCTAACATATTCTGGGGGTGTCTACTAGGGCGACAACCTCCCTGGCCATTTTTATCTTTGGGGTGCCTACTAGGGCGGCAACCTCCCTGGCCATAATCTTTGGGGGTGCCTACTAGGGTGGCAACCTTCCTTGGCCATCATCTTTAGAGGTGCCTACTAGGGCGGCAACCTCCCTTGGCCATTTTCTTTAGGAGTGCCTACTAGGGCGGCAACCTCCCTCACCATTTTTATCTTTAGGGGTGAACATTGGGTATATTAGCAGGCCTATTCCATCTTAGTGTTTGACCACCCCAACGCCTATACAAAGGATTGCGTATGGGCAATATTGAAACTGTGCTTTCCAGTAGTATCACGGCTGTCTTTTTTGCAGCTTTTGTTGTTGCCGGAACTATGTGGTATGGTGAAGCAACTACCCCCATTGAATTATTTGGACCTACTCGTTATCAATGGGATCAAGGGTACTTCCAGCAAGAGATATATCGATGAGTTAGTACTGGCTTAGCCCAAAATCAAAGTTTATTCGAAGCTTGGTCTAAAATTCCGAAAAAATTACTAGGGCGGCAACCTCCCTGACCATTTTCTTTGGGGTGTGCCTACTAGGGCGGCAACCTCCCTGGCCATCATCTTTGGGGGTGCCTACTAGGGCGGCAGCCTCCCTTCATCCTTTAATCTATCCATTTTATGCGCATTTGCCATTCCATGCTTTGTTTGCGTCAATCGTACATTCAATCGTGCGTTCTTCATTCCATGCAATAAAAAATTAACACAAAATTAAATTTTGACAAGCCTTATAAAAATATGTCGCCAAGAAATTTCATTAACATTCGTTTCCGCACCACGCCAAAACATATCATTCTAGAATATCAAATTTTATATAACTTTCACTATTCTAGAATAAGCGACAAACAAAATATTTGAAAAACAGGAAAAGCGATGATCTATTAATAATACCGCTTTAAATGATCCACGCTCCATGCATTTTTTAAGCTCTTCTCCATCTTTCTTTCTTAGCGGATAAGTTCCTTCCCTAATGACTTTGTCAACTTGGAAAGGACCTTTCAATTTTTCATCAAGCTTTGAGAATCCAGGCTTTGGTCCAGTTGCTTCCATGCTCCTAAGAACCCAATCTCCCACGTTGAATGACCTTTTGTTGACCCTTTTGTCATGCTACGCCTTCATATTTTGCTTGTAATTGATCATTCTCATTCTCGTGTTCATCCTCTTTTCATCACACAGATCAAGATCATTGCAATGCCTTTGCTCATTCATGACTTCATCATAATACGTGACTCTGTAAGTTGGCAGAACCATTTCTGCCGGCGCCATTGCGTCAGACCCATAAGTAAGCGCAAAAGTTGTTTCTCCCATTGAACCCTTCACGGTTGTTCTTACATACCATAGGGTTGTTGATAATTCTTCTAACCATGCACCACCCCTTCCATCCAGATTCTTACATAGTGCAACAATGATTTGCTTGTTTACCGCCTCTGCCTGTCCGTTACACTTTGGCCTGTAAACCGCTGACTTCTAATGCTTCACATTCAATCTCGCACATTCTGCTGAAAATTTCTTTCCAAACTGAGTCACATGATCTGAAATGATTGCCCTTGGGAGCCCATACCTGCACCATATATTTTCCTGCACAAACTTGATCACGTTGTCCTCAGTGATTGTCGCCAATGCCTTTGCTTCCATCCACTTTGTGAAATAATCTACGACAACCACTACATGTTGACATCCACCCTTAGCCTTGGGGAAAGGCCCAATCAAGTCAATTCCCCACATGTCGAACGGCCATGTCGCCACTATTGAGGTTTGATCTGTTGTCGGCAGTCTAGGGATGTTTCCATGCCTTTGACACTTGTCGCACTTTCTCACATACTCTTTCGCATCCCGCCTCAAAGTTGGCCAGTAATACCCATGAAACAAAATTTTATCAGCCAACGTTCTTGCTCCTGGATGCCCTCTGCAAACTCCTTCATGAATTTCAAACAACACTTTCTCCACCAAATTGGGCTCAACACATCTCATTAGTGGCTTTAAAAATGACCTCCTATAAAGAATTCCGTCTTGAACTGTGAACCTTGATGAGGTTTTCTTAATTAGCTTGGCCTTGTCTTCCTCCAGTGGCAACTCTTCCTTTTCTAGAAATTCCTTCATCTTCATGACCCAATTTTTATCTACTTCCTCTACCTCCATGACAACCGGCGTATTGATTGCTGGCATTTCCACATATTCTATCATCATCTCTTCTGGCGAGCTCTGCACATTGTTTCCCGCGGATTTGCTTAATACATCAACCCTTGCATTTTCAGATTTGTCTATTTGCACCAACTCCCAAAACTCGAAACTCTTCAGAATGCCTCTGGCCATGTCGCAATACTTCACCAAAATAGGATGCAACACTCCATATTCCCCTTTCACCTGATTCACGATCCATTGGGAGTCTGAATGAATAACAATCTTTGTCAAACTAATGTCTCTGGCCAGCTCGATTCCCGCTATTAGAGCTTCATATTCAGCTTGGTTGTTCGACGCAGAAAATTTGAATCTCAAAGCCTTCTCATATTTACAATCCTCGTTAATGGTCACTAGCATGATTCCCGCTCCACCTTTATCCTTTGCTGAAGAACCATTGACATGGAGGCTTCAACAATTTGGCGGTCTCTCCTTTGCTTCAATCAAACTGGGCACCACATAACAACCTTTATCCCAAAGCCTGCGCCTTGATCGCCTTGTGAGTTTCGTACTTTATATCAAATTCGGTCAACTCAATAGACCACTTCAACAACCTTCCCGCCGTGTCTGGCTGCTGCAGAATCTTCCTTAATGGGGAATCAGATAAAATTGTTATTGTGTGTGAAACGAAATAGGCCCTTAGCTTCCTGTCGGCAATCACCAATGCATATGCCAACTTTTCTGTGTTAAAGTATCTCGCCTCCACCTCACTTAATGCCTTAGACACATAATATACTGGTTTTTCAATGCTTCCCTCTTCCCTTATCAGTACTGCGACAACCCCATAATCTGATGCCGCCAAGTATGCAAACAACTCTTCACCTTCAACTGGGCTACATAACATTGGCGGCTTCCCCAAATAACTCTTCATCTGTTCAAAGGATTCATTACACTCCTCACTCCATGAAAATTTCTGCCCAACTTTCAGGACTTTGAAAAATGGTAAGCACCGTTCAACTGATCTAGAAAGGAAGCGTCCCAAGACAATAATCCTTCCATTCAAACGCTGGATCTCGCGGATTGTCTTTGGTGGCGACATATCAAGTAGGGCTTGTATCTTCTCGGGATTGGCCTCTATTCCCATTCTATTCACCAAAAAACCCAAAAAATTTCCCCCTGTAACCCCAAAAGTGCACTTGCTAGGATTCAGTTTCATCGAATTTTTCCTTAGGCTACAAAAAGTTTCGGCGAGATCCTCCAGGTGGTCGCCATCCTTGGTTTTTATCACCATGTCATCAATATAAGCCTCTATACTCCTTCCAATCTGTGACTTGAACACCTCATTTACCATACGTTGGTATGTCGCCCCAGCATTCTTCAATCCAAATGGCATCATCTTATAACGCTAAGTTGTGCTAGTTAGCACAACTTAGCGTATCATCCTTGAACTTGGCACTTTTATCTTAAAACAATTTCTTTATATTATTCTTAAATTGCCTGCAAATATGAAGACGTTTATATTTGTGGAATCCTAGTTATTTAAGAGAAGTACCTAGCGGAGAATCTCGATTGACGAGACCTTATAAAGAAACTTGTCCATTGGTCACGAGAAGTCGTACAACGGCCTAGGGGTGTTCTTTGAATGGAAAGTATGTTGATTTTTGATCTTAATGGATTCTTTCTAATTGTGGTTAGCTAGAGTTAAGCCAGAATGCCCGTTTGTGACCGGGCGGGAGTAC
Organism: Adenophora triphylla var. japonica; assembly: GCA_022495995.1. Classification (NCBI taxonomy): domain Eukaryota; kingdom Viridiplantae; phylum Streptophyta; class Magnoliopsida; order Asterales; family Campanulaceae; genus Adenophora; species Adenophora triphylla. The sequence goes on from JAFEMH010000675.1 coordinate 353,624, forward strand.
CATAAACGGAAATCTCAAACAGTTAGGGCATAATTAGTGAAGAATACAACGCTACTGTCTTAACCCGAAGTAGTGTAAGCCTAGCATACCATCCTTGTTATTTTGATAAAAGCCTTTATCTAAAGCATATTTATTTGTTTTCAATCCCGAGAATACTATCATTATATGTTAGAGTAGTTTTTGCATCTTTCTAGTATTTTCTCAACAAAATCTTATCTCCCCCAATTATTTTACCTATATATTTATATGAAGACAAATATCATCCCAAAGTAAACCCTGTCTCTGTGGGATCAACCCGTACTTGCACCCGCTATATTGCAATAGCCCGTGCGCTTGCGGATATTAAATAAACCGTTAGGTTAAAATCCCAACAAGTTTTTGGCGCCGTTGCCGGGGACAACGGTTTACTTTTTGATATTTGTCTTTATCATTTATTTTTATGTTTATGTTTATATATTATTATTGTATTGTTTTCTAACTCTATTTTGTAGGAATATAAAAAATAAATATTTATATGAACAGTGTTGGAGCGGCCGTGCACCAAATATTGGAGCGGCCGTGCATTCAGGAGCGGATGAACTAAATGGAATCAACCAAGTGGAGCGGCCGCACACTTCTGTTGGTTCGACCGTGCATTTCTTCATGAATGGATGCGTTGTTTCAAAAAAAAAAAAAAAAATTTGCAGCAAAAGTGCTCGGTCGAGCAGTCCCTTGACTCGGCCGAGCAAGGAGGGACAGAAACTTGGTTAAACTGGAAGCTGATGCTCGGCCGAGCAGTTTGAATTTTCAGAAAAATTTTTGGTCAAAACGGATCTTGACTGGTGACTCTTCCCTTCATCTCCCTAAACCCCTTCCCTCTCTCTCTCTCTCTCTCTCTCTCTCTAAACCCTCAAACCCTCCGCCCCTTCCCACCATAAAACCTCCAATTCCTCCATTAAATCCGGCCATACAACCATTCTCCACCCTAAACCCATCTTCTAAACACTTCCCAAACCTTCATCACCCAAAATTTTACACAAATCCCCAAAAATTTGAAAAAACCCTAGTTCTTTACCAAAAATCCCAAATTTTCGAAATTGATAAAATTGGTGGATCAAGCCAATTCCTTTGGGGCATTCAAGCGGCAACCAAGCAAGAAATCAAGTTTTCAAGGCGATTCTCTTCCTCCATTATCGGGTATCAAAAATTCTCTCTCTTAAATTTTTGCTCTTACTTGGGTTTTGAATTTAAGCTATTTTTGCCATGGAAAGAGGTAGGGGAAGAGGAAGAAAATCATCTAGGACCACAAAGAGGTCCCGGAATGATGATTCTTCTAGTTCTAAGCCTATCCCTACTTTGAACACTTTGGGAATTGATTTTCAATCCGAGGATGAGGCAACTAGGTTTGCCAAATTATTTGGAAAGAACATTAAGCCCACCCAATTTCCCGACATAGAGACATTAAGAATTATGGGAATTAGGAGCAATATCCGAGATCTGCACCAAGGGTTGAATTGTGTAGATTTTATGCATTTAAGCGAAAAGACCTACGAAGGCATTACCTTGGAGTTCCTAAGTTCTTTAACTAAGAGAAATAGGGATTTGATTGATGATAATACGGGTGAAGAATTTAAGGATGTTCAGTTAAAATTCCGGCTCCTAAACACCCCTTACACCTTGACCTTGAAGAGGCCAATGAAATACTTGGTTGGCCTTCCCTTAGAAATGCCACAAACATCCCCCCTCCTCAGTTTAACGCAGATTTGTTTTGGTTGCAAATAACGGGTCATACTCCTTTCCTACCCAAAACATCCAAAACCTCTTTAATAATCCACCCCGTCCTCTGTTACATACATAGGATGTATGCTTGCACTGTTTTTGCAAGAGAAGATAAAGGGACGATCAATAGGACGGAGTTGTTCCTTTTATGGGCATTCGTGACAGGGTATGTGATAAGTGACTATTATATAGTCATTTATCCTTATTTTTATATACTTTTTATGGCATAAAACATCATTTTTCATTTCATTTCTTATACTTTTTAGTTTCTTTTCCTTATTTTCTAGATTTTACGCTTTTGGTATATTTCTTGCCTTTTTAGACAGGTTTTAGGTTCATTTTTATCAAAAGGATACTTGGACACTTCAAGGCAAAAGACATGGGAGAGCACCAACCAAATCAAGCACACAAAGTTAAAATTCAGACAGAGCGGCCGTGCAGCAGAGATGGAGCGGCCGTGCACTTGGCATTTTTCAGGCCATTTTTGGCCCTAAAATATGGAGTGGCCGTGTCTTGAAGAAGGAGCGCCCGTGTCATCAGGCGGAGCGGCCGTGCGGCTTATTTAGGAGCGGCCGTGCAAGGTGTCAAGACTTAAATTCAAAATCGGCGCCAAGGGTCACACGGCCGTGCAACTTCCTTGACACGGCCGTGCAAAACGTGATCGCGACGTAAAGGCACCTTTTGGTTGCACCAGATTGAAGAGTTCCCTCCTTTTTATAAATAGGACCCTAGAGATCAGTCTTAAACACGAATCATTAGAGAGAAATACCGATATTTGATAGATAGAAAACACAAAATACTTGTGATAACAATTTCCAAGGAGATTTGAAGATCAAGTCATTACTTTGTTCTTGAAGTTACTTTGGAAGAAGATCAATAAAAGTGAAGCATTATTTCCAGCATTTGTCCATCATAAGTCTCTCTTACTCAATCTCTTATTTTAATTGCTTTTATATTATAAATGGCTTGTGAGTAATCCCCCATATTCTTGGGGTTGGAAACTCAAAAACATGCTTATTCATCATCTAAAAAATGATTAGTCTTGTCTTCTTTCTTCATCTAAAACAATTTCTTTATATTATTCTCTAAATGCCTTACTTATTGGCGATATCCAATTTGTATGATTCGATCAATTGAGAGAAGTACCTAGCGGAGAATCTCAATTGACGGAACCATATAAAGAAACTAGGTTCATTGATCACGAGAGTAGTTCAATGGCCTAGGGATGTTCTTTTAATGGAAAGTATGTTGAACTTCCGTCCTTAATGGATTCTTACTAATTATGGTCAGCTAGAGATAGCCGGAATGCCCGTTTGTGACAGGGCGGGGTCAAACATAAACGGATTTCTCAAACGGTTAGAACATAATTAGTGAAGAATACAAACGCTATTGTCCTAGCCCGAAATAGCGTAGGCCTAACATACCATCCTTGCTTTTTATGAAAACCTTTTTATTTCTAAGACAATGACAATTTGATGAATAAGATTATGTGTATGATTTCCAATCCCGAGAATGCTTCGTTTTATAAGAATTCAATTAAAGTATTTTCTGTCTATGCTCTCTCTATTATTCTAAAAACAAATTTTATCTACCCCCCAATCCTTTTTATATTTTCTAAAGACAAAAATATCCCTTAAGTAAACCCTGTCTCTGTGGGATCGACTCGTACTTGCACCCGCTATATTACAATAGCCCGTGCGCTTGCGGATATAAAATAAACCGTTAGGTTTCGACTCTAACAAGTTTTTGGCGCCGTTGCCGGGGACAACGGTTTACTTTTTATTTTTGTCTTTACTACAAATTTTTAGTTTTTATTTTTACTATTTTGCTTTCTTGTCCTATAATCTGTTACGTTTAATTTTTCTTCAAGTGTTTTTCTTGTAGTTTATGAAACGGTCTCGGACATTCGTTGACAACTTTGATCCGGAACCCGAAAGAAGCTTTCACGAAAGATTAAGAATATTTAGAGAAACTCTACAAAAACACATGGACGGAGAACAGCAGATACCCGCTAGGACCCTACGGGACTTTGTTAATCCAAGTACCCCAGGAACTAGATCCCCTATTGTTGTGCCGAATGCCGAAGCGGCACACTTTGAGATAAAGCCGCGACTTTTGCTTATGGTTATGAATAACCAATATTGCGGCACCGCTTTCGAAGATCCTCATCTCCACATCCAAACATTCTTGGAATACTGTGATACCACACGTATTCAGAATGTCACCCCGGAAGCAATTCGGATGCGCCTTTTTCCTTTCTCTCTAAAGGATAAGGCGAAACAGTGGTTAATTTCAGTCCCACCCAACTCTTTTACAACTTGGGACCAAATTCAAGAAGCATTCCTTGGACGTTTCTTCCCTCCGAACAAGACCGCTCAAATTCGGACGAAGATTACAAATTTTAGCCAAACAGGAAGCGAATCACTGTATGACGCTTGGGAGCGATTCAAAGAGCTCCTAAGGACATGCCCTCACCACGGGCTTGAAAAGTGGTTAATTGTGCACACTTTCTACAATGGTCTCACATATAGAACAAGGGAGACAATTGATGCCGCCGCAGGAGGTGCACTAATGAATAAGACGGTGGATCAAGCATACGACTTGATAGAAAGCATAGCCCTGAATCACTATCAATGGTTCAATGAGAAGGAACAACCGCAGGGGATTCCAGGTAAGTATAATATTGATGTCATTACTACCTTATCTTCTAAAGTTGATATGCTTCTTAAAAAGTTTTAAAACTTTAATGTAAATCCCGTGGCCAACATTAATGTTGTTTGTGAACTATGTGGGTCAAACTCACATAGTACAGAATGTTGTGAATTGCTTGACACTACTTCTAGTGTTCAAGTAAACTTTGTTAATTCTTATAGGGAAAATGGTGGTATGTATTCAAACACATACAATCCCGAGTGGAGAAATCACCCTAATTTTTCCTATAAGAATAACAATATTTTAAACCCACAACCTTCTACACAACCACCGGGATTTACACAAAAGAATTTCAATGGCAATTCTAGTGCTTTCCCTCCCCCTAAGTCTAAATTGGATCTTATTATGGATTTTATGATCGAAAGCAAAAACGAACAAGAGAAGACCAATAATGAGTTAAGGGAATCCATTAAGTCATTGAATGCTAGGTTTGATAATTTAGCCGCCCACAATAGAATGCTTGAAAATCAACAAGCTCAACAAGCCGACACCTCGCATAGACCACAAGGGAGTTTTCCCGGTCAATCGCAAAGGCCCGATGAGCATGTTAGTGCGGTAGAAACTAGGAGTGGAAAAGAAATTGTAGATCCCCTTCCTAAGGAAAATATCAAACCAAATAAGGAGAACGTTAGTCCGACCCCACCGATGGTTGAGACTAATGAAGATGTTGAAAATGGGACAGAGCCCCCTAAGATTTCTAGAAATTTTGACCCTCCAATACCATACCCCCAAAGGTTGGTAAGAGCCAAACTTGATAAACAATTTGCAAAATTTTTAGAAGTCTTAAAGTCTATTTACATCAACATACCTTTTACCGATGCCCTTCAACAAATGCCGTCCTATGCTAAGTTCTTAAAGGATATTCTTGCAAATAAGAGGAAACTTGAGGAGCATAAGACTGTCGCTTTGACAGAAGAAGTAAGTGCCATTTTACAAAGAGAACTTCCTCCTAAATTAAAAGATCCCGGCACTTTCTCTATTCCTTGCAAAATAGGTAAATATAATGTTGATAATGCTTTGTTAGATCTTGGGGCAAGTGTGAGCCTCATTCCGTTTTCGATAGGTAAGAAACTAGGTGTGGGGGAAATGAAACCCACCACTATTTCTCTCCAACTTGCTGACCGTTCCATTAAATACCCGATGGGTATTATGGAAGATGTCCCTTGCCAAATCGGGAAATTGATCATCCCGGTCGACTTTGTAGTCCTTGAGATGGAGGAAGATCACCAAATTCCAATTATTCTAGGAAGACCTTTTCTTGCCACCGCTGGTGCAATAATAGATGTAAGGAATGGCACTCTTTCTCTAAACATTGGAAATAAGAAAGTCGAATTTAAAGACTTAAATCTCAAGAAACCGTGCCATGAAATCAACACTCCTGAGAATGATAGCAAAAAGGGTGAAAAATTGCAAGCCAAGGACTCAAAAATAATAATTAAAAAACCCTTAGATCATAGAGGTGAAAAAAATGTGCACCCTAAAAAGCCTAATAAAATTGAAAAATCAAAGGGTAGGGGGCCTAAGAAAAAAGGCACACCGGGATGTCGTATGTGCATCAATCATAAGAGCTCAATCACGCCAAAGGGGAAGGAATGGCGAGTTGTTAAGGATAAGAGACCATTACAATACCACTCACCGTCCATTGTCACTGATAGAAAGGGGTCGAGCTTATGACCTTAAACAAGCATCATCGGAATAGTAAACCGATGGATTATATTACTGTTTATCATAATTTTGTTTACCACCACATGCTTATCTCTTTACTCTTTGTCCTTGAAACATTGAGGACAATGTTCATTTCAAGTGTGGGGGGGTAAATCTATCCTTTTATTTTTCGCTTTATTTTTCGCTTTCTAGTATAGATTTAACTGCTTTCTAGTATAATTTTTCTTTTTTAACTTAGTTGCATTTTTTTCTTTTATGCATGTATAATAGTATATAAAAAAACAAACAAAAAAAAAATCCCTATGATGATCAAAAATCATTATCTTTATGCTTGCCATTTGCCCTAGTATAAATGCCTTTATCTTTCCTCTCATATTTTCTATACACTTAGAAATCTATAAAAAGGAAAAGTATAAGGGATCTTTTTAGGAAATAATTGAAAGCCTCATAAGTTGGTATAGCACAATATAGAATCTCATCAAGGAAAATGCATTTGATTAGAAAGGAATTCTTTTATGCTTGGTTATATATGCAAATTTTGAATATATTCTTTTAAGATTGTACATTTTTTTATCTTTATTAGATATTTATTCCCTTTTTAGAAGCACCTTTTTGTTTGCATCCCTTGAATCACACCCTTTCATAAATTCCATCCTTCCATTTTCCAATCAAGTCAAAGAAAAACACTTCTATCTTATTAATAAAAGAGTGACAATGGTCACCAAACCTTAAAAGCAAAAAGAAACCTATTATCTCCTAAGTAACTCGGGGCACGGCGTTCGCTGCGACGATGCTTCCTTGCCAAAACGGAAATAATATCCAAAAGTATTCTTGATCTAAGTATTAGGAACATGGGGCTCGCGACCACAATGTCTCCTACTTGAAAGGATCAAGAATAACTTAGGTCTTTTGCAAAAATATAACACGTACAAAAATAAGATAAATTTGTTTGACTTTGACGAGATTTTTCCACTACCATCACCCATTCTTCACCCTTGTGATTCAAGAATGTAATACAATTCTTCGGAACTTCTAAATTGTGAATAAAATGTCTATACCTTCTCTTGTACACCTTAAAGAAATAAAATTCATCTTTTCTAAAAAAATCACTCTAAAAAGTGATAGCTTTTCCTACCAAGAAGATTCTTCCTTCTAGCATGCTTTACTTGGTCAAAATTCTATATATGCTATACTAGGTTATTGTCTTGCATTTTATCTCTTTAAAATATCCCTAAAATATTTCTTCCTAAAATAAATTTTTAAAGGTATTCAAAATATGATTAGATAGATAAAAGGCATTATCTACTAGGCATTCAAGGGCTTGCTACTTTATTTCTGAGGGATCAATCATATTTTTCTCCCTCTCCATATTTCATTCTAAGTTTGCTTGGGGACAAGCAAAGGTTTAAGTGTGGGGGAGTTTGATAAGTGACTATTATATAGTCATTTATCCTTATTTTTATATACTTTTTATGGCATAAAACATCATTTTTCATTTCATTTCTTATACTTTTTAGTTTCTTTTCCTTATTTTCTAGATTTTACGCTTTTGGTATATTTCTTGCCTTTTTAGACAGGTTTTAGGTTCATTTTTATCAAAAGGATACTTGGACACTTCAAGGCAAAAGACATGGGAGAGCACCAACCAAATCAAGCACACAAAGTTAAAATTCGAGACAGAGCGGCCGTGCGGCGAGAGATGGAGCGGCCGTGCACTTGGCATTTTTCGAGGCCATTTTTGGCCCTAAAATATGGAGTGGCCGTGTCTTGAAGAAGGAGCGCCCGTGTCATCGGGCGGAGCGGCCGTGCGGCTTATTTAGGAGCGGCCGTGCAAGGTGTCAAGACTTAAATTCAAAGCGCGCCAAGGGTCACACGGCCGTGCAACTTCCTTGACACGGCCGTGCAAAACGTGACTGGCGACGTAAAGGCACCTTTTGGTTGCACCCGATTGAAGAGTTCCCTCCTTTTTTATAAATAGGACCCTAGAGATCGAGTCTTAAACACGAATCATTAGAGAGAAATACTGATATTTGATAGATAGAAAACACAAAATACTTGTGATAACAATTTCCAAGGAGATTTGAAGATCAAGTCATTACTTTGTTCTTGAAGTTACTTTGGAAGAAGATCAATAAAAGTGAAGCATTATTTCCAGCATTTGTCCATCATAAGTCTCTCTTACTCAATCTCTTATTTTAATTGCTTTTATATTATAAATGGCTTGTGAGTAATCCCCCATATTCTTGGGGTTGGAAACTCAAAAACATGCTTATTCATCATCTAAAAAATGATTAGTCTTGTCTTCTTTCTTCATCTAAAACAATTTCTTTATATTATTCTCTAAATGCCTTACTTATTGGCGATATCCAATTTGTATGATTCGAGTCAATTGAGAGAAGTACCTAGCGGAGAATCTCAATTGACGGAACCATATAAAGAAACTAGGTTCATTGATCACGAGAGTAGTTCAATGGCCTAGGGATGTTCTTTTAATGGAAAGTATGTTGAACTTCCGTCCTTAATGGATTCTTACTAATTATGGTCGGCTAGAGATAAGCCGAATGCCCGTTTGTGACAGGGCGGGGTCAAACATAAACGGATTTCTCAAACGGTTAGAACATAATTAGTGAAGAATACAAACGCTATTGTCCTAGCCCGAAATAGCGTAGGCCTAACATACCATCCTTGCTTTTTATGAAAACCTTTTATTTCTAAGACAATGACAATTTGATGAATAAGATTATGTGTATGATTTCCAATCCCGAGAATGCTTCGTTTTATAAGAATTCAATTAAAGTATTTTCTGTCTATGCTCTCTCTATTATTCTAAAAACAAATTTTATCTACCCCCCAATCCTTTTTATATTTTCTAAAGACAAAAATATCCCTTAAGTAAACCCTGTCTCTGTGGGATCGACTCGTACTTGCACCCGCTATATTACAATAGCCCGTGCGCTTGCGGATATAAAATAAACCGTTAGGTTTCGACTCTAACAGTATGAAGGGATAAATCTAGGAAAGTGGTTGTTTGACAGGCTTTGGGATCACGTTTCCCCAACATTTCCCGGTGATATTCATATTGGAGGGATTATAACCCTCATAGCAATCCATGTTGGTATTGAATTACCGGAGGAAGGCGACAATGCTTGGGTGCCAGTTAGAGGATCTAGGGTGCTTGATATAGCAGCCCTAAAAATGATGAACATGATCTCCGAAGAAGGGCAAGGGAGGTATACTTGGTTTGTAGGAGGAGGTGCTAACAAGACACCACATGCTATTTTGCCCAACGCCAACATTCCGGTGGTATTAGTAAACCAACCGGATACTTGGTCCTTCCCGCTTTTATTGGGGCAAGTTGAAGAGGGAAATGAAGATGTAAACATGGGGCAAGAAGAAGAAGAAGGGCAGGCCAACCTTAACCAAAATCAAATGCCACCCGACTTTTACCAACAATTCAACCAAATGGCCATCCAACAAACCCAAATCCTTCAACAACTCAACCACTTCAATCAAAACTTCAGCCAATTCCAAGAAAATATTGAAGGGCGTATACAACATGTGCAAGGAAGGGTTGATTACATCTACGATTATGGAGTAAGGCATTGGGAGAATTTTTACCCACCACCACCACCCCCAATGTAAGTCTTTCTTTTTATTCTTTCCCCACAAATCTCTTTATAGTCCTTGAATCATTGAGGACAATGCTTAAATTAAGTGTGGAGGAGGAACTTGCGTTTTATTTTAGTCTTTCATTTACTTTTTCTTTTATAACTTAGTTGCATTTTTCTTTTTATGTAAGCATGCCTAGTATTTCAAAAAAAAAAAAAATCCCTATGATGATCCATATTAGTAATCTCTATGCTTGCTATTTGCCTTAGATTAATGCCTTTATTTTTTTCCTCTCATATTTTCTATAAACTTAGAAATTAATAAAAAGAAAAATATAGGGATATTTTTAGGAAATAAATTAAAACCTCATAAGTTAATATAGCAATATATAGTGTTTAGTCAAGGAAAAAGCATTTGATTAGATTAAAATCTTTATTGATCATCTTTTTGATACTTGGTTGTTCTTTTGAAAAATTTTGAAAATATTTCTTTAAATGTACATTTCAAGTTTCATTAATGCTTATTCCCTTATTAGAAGCATTTGCTTTGTTTTTGCATCCCTTGGATCACACCCCTTCAATAAAATTCCATCTTTCCATTTCCACTAATCAAATCTAGGTTAGACATTTTATCTTATTGTGAAAAGAGTGACTTAGTCACCAAATCTTCAAAGCAAAAAGAAACCTATTACTTCCTAAGTAACTCAGGGCACGACGTTCGCTGCGACGATGCTTCCTTGCCAAACGGAAGTAATATCCAAAAGTATTCTTGATCTAAGTATTAGGAACATGGGGTTCGCAGCCACAATGTCTCCTACTTGAAAGGATAAAAAATAACTAAGGTCTTTTGCAAAAATATAACACGTGCAAAAATAAGATAAATTGTTGAAGCCTTGATAAGATTTTTCCACTATCATCATCCATTTCCACCCTTGTGATTCAAAGATGCAATTCAAATTTTATGAAAGCTTCTAGTTTGTGAATAAGTGTTTAGGCCTCTATTTGTACATTTTAAGCAATAAATTCATTTTTATGAAACTTTCATTTTTACCAAGTTTATGATCTAAAGTTTATCTTCCTAGCATGCTTTACTTGACCAATTCCTATATAGGCTATATTAAGTTATTGTCTCAAAAATTATTTCTTTTAAATATTCCCAAATTACTTCTTTCTAATAATTTTTAAAGCGTATGCAAAATATGACTAGAAAGATAAAGGCAATCTTCAAAAAAGGGCAATAAGCTTGCTACAATAAATTTTCTGAGGGATCATTTTCATTCTCATCTTTATTTTATTTTTTGCATTCTTTTTCCCTCCCCATGTTTTTATCCTAATCTTTCTTGGGGACAAGCAAGGTTTAAGTGTGGGGGAATTTGATAAGTAGTTATTATATAGTAATTTATAGTGTTTTTATTACATTATTTACCTTAAATTGTGTACCAATTAAGTACAAATTAGCCTTTTTGTGTATATATCTTCGATTTTATGCTTGGTTGGTATTTTGTGTGATTTTACAGGTTTTTAGGTCATTTTCACAAAGTATAAAGGGTTCAGAGCAAAAGCATTGGAAATAGAGGGACCAAAAATGAAAATTTGTTGAAGACCAGTCAAAAAAAAGCTCTGCTCGGCCGAGCAGATTCATTGACTCGGCCGAGCACCCTCTGTTCAGCCAAAAGGTGCCTTTTACAACAGTCGTGACCAGTGAAGAAAAAGCTCTGCTCGACCGAGCAGATTCCTTGACTCGGCCGAGCACATCCATTATCAGCCAAAAGGTGCCTTTTCGCAAGAGATGTGTCCCTAGCATAGAATGCTTATATAAAGGCTATTTGTACTCAGTTTAGGGGATTCGAAAATAGTGATAAATACATCCAGAAAGGATCATATTATACTTAGAATGTATAGCAAAATACTCTAGAAATTTATACATAATGTTCAAGGTGTATCAATGATTAGTGACAAGTCTTGTATAATCTTGAAGATGGTGAATGCAATACAAGGGTTATTTGCCAGCCATTGTCTCTCTTTCATTATGAATAAGTATCTCTTTTCTTATCTCCATTTCTTGCTTACTTCTTTTATTATTTCAATGGTTTGAGTAATCCTCCATTTCTCGGAGTTGAAAACTCAATTATTTATATTCATGCTTCTCTTACTTGTCATTTCAATTCTATTCTTATTAATCTTAAATACTTGCAATTAGGGAGACGTTCTTAATTGTATAGCCTCAGTTAATCGAGAGAAGGACCTAGCGGAGAATCTCGATTAGCGAAACTCTAAGATTGGAACTAGGTCAATAAATTACGGAAAGTAATTTAAAGACCTAGGGATGATCCTTTAGTAGAAAATACGTGAGATTGATCGACTTAATGGATTTTGATTTATACGGTACCCTCGAAAGGTGAGTCGGATTTCTCACGTGACGAACGGGATTACACTAAGCCGGACCCTCGAGAGAAAGGCCGATAAGTTTTAAAATGCGTGTGCTAGTTAGCACAACTTAGCGTATCATCCTTGAACTTGGCACTTTTATCTTAAAACAATTTCTTTATATTATTCTTAAATTGCCTGCAAATATGAAGACGTTTATATTTGTGGAATCCTAGTTATTTGAGAGAAGTACCTAGCGGAGAATCTCGATTGACGAGACCTTATAAAGAAACTTGTCCATTGGTCACGAGAAGTCGTACAACGGCCTAGGGGTGTTCTTTGAATGGAAAGTATGTTGATTTTCGATCTTAATGGATTATTTCTAATTGTGGTTAGCTAGAGTTAAGCCGGAATGCCCGTTTGTGACAGGGCGGGAGTACCATAAAAGGAAATCTCAAACAGTTAGGGCATAATTAGTGAAGAATACAACGCTACTGTCTTAACCCGAAGTAGTGTAAGCCTAGCATACCATCCTTGTTATTTTGATAAAAGCCTTTATCTAAAGCATATTTATTTGTTTTCAATCCCGAGAATACTATCATTATATGTTAGAATAGTTTTTGCATCTTTCTAGTATTTTCTCAACAAAATCTTATCTCCCCCAATTATTTTACCTATATATTTATATGAAGACAAATATCATCCCAAAATAAACCCTGTCTCTGTGGGATCGACCCGTACTTGTACCAGCTATATTGAAATAGCCCGTGCGCTTACGGATATTAAATAAACCGTTAGGTTAAAAGCCCAACACTATACAAAAAACGCTACCAAGGACCGCTCCTACACTGCATCAGCCAGGAAAAAGCAAGTGAGCTCATGAACGAAGTCCAAAATGGGGCTTGCGGCCCCCACATGAACGCCAGAGCCCTGATGCAAATCATTCTTCGGATGGGCTACTACTGGATCTCCATGGAGGCAGACTGCATCCACTTTGTCCGAAGCTGCGATAAGTGTCAACGGTTCTCCAACCTCAATCATCTACCGCCTCACGATCTCTACTGCATGACTTTGCCCTGGCCCTTTGCCACATGGGGAATCGACGTCATCGGGAAAATCGCTCCGCCAGGAAGCAACGGCCACGAATTCGTCTTGGTAGCCATCGACTACTTCACAAAATGGGTCGAAGCCAAGTCCTACAAGGTGCTCACCTCCAAGAAAGTGGCACATTTCCTCAAGGAAAACATCATCTGCCGATACGGCATCCTTAACGAGGTCATATCAGACAACGGCTCCCATTTCGAAGGAGAATGCGACAGACTGCTGGCCGAATTCAAGATCACGCGCCACAAGTCTTCTCCCTACCGGCCACAAACGAACGGCGCCGTGGAAGCAGCAAACAAGACCCTCGAACGGATCATCCGAAAAATGACCACCCGAGGACGCGATTGGCCCGAGAAGCTGCACCTTGCACTTTGGGGCTACCGAACATCAGTCAGAACAGCCACGGGAGAAATTCCATTCGCCCTGACATACGGGATGGAAGCAGTACTGCCTGTTGAATTGGAAATTCCCTCACTTCGAGTGTTGCTGGAAAATGAAATCAACGAAGTCGAATGGCTCCGAAGCCGATATGAGGTACTGGCTCTGCTAGACGAGCGACGACTAAAGGCCATGGAACACGTCCGAGCCTACCAAAGCAGATGGCCAGAGCTTTCGACAAGAAAGTCAAGTCCCGAGACATCAGGGAAGGCGATCTGGTACTCAAAGAAAAGCCTCCCACTCGAACCAACCCACTGGGAAAATGGGAACCAACATGGATCGGCCCTTTCGTGGTTCAAAAGATTTTCTCCGGAGGTGCCATGAAGCTGACAGACCTCGACGGCAATCCCTTCATGAATCCAGTCAACGGAAGCAAACTTCGCAAATACTTCACCTAAAGAAGACCAACTGTGCATCTCTTGGCACTCCATGTAGTGTCGAACTACGCAGACCTGAGCCCTCTAGTTCGGGGGAACGTAGGCAACCTTAATTGGTCCGGTCTAAAAACACACAAAAAAGTCAAAAGTTTGAATGTCAATCAAGACCTCCATCAAACTACACACTTTCCAGGAGCATTCCCACAACATCACCTTAACCAAGTCAAACGACGGCGGAAACATCAAAGGACATCCGAGGGTCACTCAGCGTCAAACGACTGACCCATGTCAACTTCCAAGCCAGGGGATTGTCTTCGCCCTCACGCGCTTCAAAAAAAAATAAGCTCAAGCAGAAGCTACAAAAAAAGAAGGTCAAAAGCCCGACGCCAACAAACAAGAGGCAAGGAAGCCACGAAAAGGACCGTCAAAATGATTTGTCAAGGGATCACCCAACCTCCCATTCAAATACAAAACCCCGGCGAAAAGGGGATTGCCATCAAGGCCCAGGCTGCTTCAGCCTGCAAAGACAACAGAAAGGTCCAAAGCTGGATGCCGTCAAGGCTCACAAAAGAAACAAAAGGCGAACAAGAGATCTTGCGTCTCGACAAAGCTTTAAAAGTAAATCACAAATCACTAACGATTACAACATTTCTTGATGAGTTCAAGCACGGTCTACTCTCAAGTTCACAACATGCTAAAAGACAGCTTAATACATTTAACAAATAATGTGTTTGCAATACAATGAATGGATACCTAGGAGGTTATTCCACGCCATATGCGCTTGTCCCCTCGCCATTCTTCCCTTTCTTCCCTCGTCCCCGGCGAGTCTTCTTTCGCTCCACGCGAGCCAGCTCTGCATCTCTCAGTCCGAGATTAGGGGTCCTCCCCGTAGAGTCAAACAATCCAGTAGCTCGCAGGGCTTCATTCGCCCGTGCTTCGGCTCGGATCTCCTCCCTGTGAGTCTGTAAAAGAGGACCTCTCTCCGTCAGTCGGTCAACTCTGGTCTCATAGTCAAACAAAGTGTCTCCCGTAACATCCTGAGGGTCAGACCAGGCTTTGGCACTCCTAAGGCAATAGCTGCGACGGCAATCGGGCCCCAGAATCGCTTCACGTCTGCTCCCCAAAATCACTTGGGACTGCCCGACACACTGCTCGTACCAATCCAGGTACACGATAGTCAATACAACACTCTCCTGACGTCAAAGGAGCACCACAGGAGGGAAAGCAGAATACTCCCATACCCTCAGAAAATACGAAAGAGCACCTGGAGCTTCCATACAAAGAGGAGCTACCTCTGCAGTGGCAAGGTCATCCCAGCCCAACAAAGGCTCCTACCTCATCTCGAACTGCCGGGAAACAAGCGACGGAATGTAGAAGGAGGACCAAGAGTAACCAGGAACTCTGAAAACAACACCCTTCCTGAAAGGCCCTCCTAGTCTCAATTCCCCAATGTGGAACCCACCAGCGGATCTGATGCGTACCAAGCTGTGCCATCCATCTCTCCCAGGCGGACTGATCCATATCCAACACAAGAGAACGCTGAGCAAATGTCCACGGGCTAAACGACGCCGGAGCCTCATGCATAGCCTGGAGTCTCTCTCGCAACCACAAAGTGAGCAAAGCGGGGCTTCCCCCTCTCATGAACCTATCTCCAGTCGCCAGACGATCAATGCCGTGAAGGGTCTCCCCCAGCACCAATGGCACAATATCCTCTCCGGCTCTGCAGTGCCCAACCACATCCAGCAAAGCGTCGTCGTAAACCCCAAGGGAGCTGACCATGAAAATCGTCGCTATCACGCACAAGGCAAATGCATCCCACGAGACGTCACTCTCGTCATCGCTCATAAACCGCTCCGGCAGTGCAGAAATGTCTATGTGACCCGAATCAAAGTTCATACCTTGCACTTCTTCCAACGAAGCCCGAAGAAAGCATGCAAGCTTCACGCTCACGGCAGCACCGCCAATCAAAGGAAGCGAGATGGCCTCCACCTCCGGTCCTCCCATCAAAGCTCAAAAATCCTCAAAATTGGGCGTCACTTCATTGTAGGAGAAGCTATACACATGCCTCCTAACGTCCCAGAACCTCGCGGCAGCCCGCAACAATTCCCAATCAGGAACCAACTCCTTAAGGGACCAAACCGAGCAGAGTCGAAATCTCACCTCGAAAGCCCACCTCTGATGCCTCATACGGTGTCGCATCCACATTTTCAGCCGCTCAAGGAAGTATGCTTGCCTCTCCTTCGAAATCCTCGACAAAACTCGTGGAACATACGAAGAATCCATGGCAAAAATGGAGGTTCCTAGAGAAAATGGGGAAGAAAGCTCGAAATGACTGCAAATGGGAAGTGGGGGAAGTTCAGACATCCTGAAAACACTTATCCTCTCCCCAAAAGCAAAGAAGATCCGTACGGACCTTTTTGCATGGCTAGGTGGTCCGTACGGACCTTCTTACAACATTGGTCCCACATTTCAGCAAACAGTACCATAGCCACTGTTCCCAGCAGGATCTTGCTCCAAATTGCCCAAATTCTGGCCAAAGCCATTCTCGGCAAGCATACGCTACCCACAAACGCACTCCCAGCTCACGTGGCATGCACAAATAATAAACTAGCAACCATTTCTAGGACAATCCCCGGGAATCACAAAATAAGACATTATATCTTAAAATAAAATACTTTGATGTGCAAATACAAGTGTTTTATTACAGGTACTCAAAATGTCTGTAGCTAAACAAAAAAAGAAATATATACAAAAAAATGGAAAGAGGGAAAGCAAATGAGCCCTACTCCGACTCCTCATCATCGACCTCATCAAACGTGAAGTCAGGCATATCGACAAACTCGCCAGTCACGCCCTCGTCATCCGAATACTGGACCCCCTCCTGAGGCAAGTACTTGAAGTAATCCGCAGGATCGAGCCCGGTAAAAGGATCAAAGAAGGAAGGCTCCGATGAACCCGCTCCCTGAGAATCATGTGCCGGCAAAAACTGGTGAAAAATCGGCTGCCATCGGACCCCCGAAGACGTCCCTGCATCCATGCTATGCCGTCCACGAATGGGTCCCTCCTGCTATGGCCCTGGCTCATCTCTCGATGGAGGAACATCTATGGAATGCCTCGAAGGCATCGGCTCGTACGCCGGCACACGTCGCGAAGACTGGCAAGACAGCTTCCCCGCCATCTTCTTCACAAAAGACCTCAATGCCACGTAACAGCGGGTCAACGTGTCAAAGGATCTCCCCGAGACCTGCATAAACAAGCAGCCAAAGAAACGCTCAGCAAAAGAGATACAGTCATGCTCAACAAAAAGAGAAAAATACAGAAAAGATGCCAAAATGGAAAAGAGTAAGCACACTCACCGGCGCAGGAGCCTGCTCAGGCACGGGTACCGACACCCTCCGCCTCGACGAGTCGCCCCGTACATAAGTGAAGTCCGGCCCCGACACCGGAACATCTGGAGGACGTGGTGGGCCATCCCGCCTCTCTCTCGCCAACACCTGTGGCGTCCTCAGCTTCCTCCTGACGAAGGCCCCATACTCCTCGCCAAACAAGATGAACTCCTTGGCACTCACGCCACCCAAGTACCTGTCGTACTCTATCACATCCATGTCACAGGGATGCATCATCCCAAAGGGCGGATCCCTCGGAGCCATAGGGGGCACACCCGGGCCATGCTGCCAGAAGACCCTCTCCCCCAAGTACATAATATCACAGGTCAGGCCCCGCAGCATCTTCCTCTGCGCCGTCACCACGGGACCACCCTCAAGCTCGTCGCCTCCATACCGAGCCCAGGGATACAGCTCAAACTCCGCCGAGCTATCCCTCTCCAGGTACTCCTGCACATCTCAATAGGCGATGGTGAGCTTCCCCCTATTCGTCCTCCTCCTCCTCGACTGACGGGCCCAGCCCAACATAGCAGGATAGGCCTCCATAGCCTCAGCATCTCGATCCCACGAAAAGCACCGGAAGATCTCATAAAACCACACCTGCAACGAAAGCAGATAAGGCTCAGGGCAAAAGAAAATGGAGAAATGACAAACTGCTAAATCACAAAACAGCAATAAACTCATACCTCCAAAGCAAAATCGAAGCATCCCAGAGAACTGGCCACGCCTCGGCTAAACCGGTCCAAAGAAAAATAGAGCTCGACCAGGCCCGCCTCGCCTCAAGCTATCTCACCAACCCTCTCCAAATCCACCAAGCTCTCCAGCAGAGGAAAAGGAGCCGAGGTAGCATGATTCGAGAACAAAGTCTCGGAGAGAGCAAACCACAAGAAAGAGCGCGCCAGCTGCTCAGCCATCACCAAGCCGGTACCCCGGCGATAGGCCCCGATGTTGGCCGTAATTTGCGCCTCCACATCGCCATATAACATGCCCAGGCCCCTGCGAGGAAAAGGCGCAAAGACCAACAGCTCAGTCAGCGTCCCATCGGACATCCTGTCCCTCCATCTCACTGGCCCTCCTTTGAAGGAAAGCCCGGTAATAGCCTCAAAGTCGATAGGAGTCACCGTCACCTCTCCCCAGCTCAAATGGAAGGTGTGCGTGGTGTCCCACCAATACTCGAACAAGGCTAGGAAGATACTCTTGTTCTTCCTCGTCTCCGTAATCCCGATCAGGTTCTCCACGAACGCGCCAACACCAGAAGCGAAGACTAGCTTCTTGGGGCTCGGCCTGCCCT
The DNA here is from genome assembly GCA_022495995.1 of Adenophora triphylla var. japonica. Taxonomy (NCBI): domain Eukaryota; kingdom Viridiplantae; phylum Streptophyta; class Magnoliopsida; order Asterales; family Campanulaceae; genus Adenophora; species Adenophora triphylla. Next base: position 372,327 of record JAFEMH010000675.1, read on the forward strand.
CCCTAGATATATCTGGCAAGTGCTGCCACAGCTCAACTACAGCCTCGAGCGACCCCCGAGACTTCATCCTCTTGGCCTTTTCGGACAAAGGCCCCTCATCCTGCAGGTAAACACAGCAAAGGTACGTCAGTCACAATACTTAATGCCAAATACCAAAAGGAAACGAAAGCATAAAAAGTCCATCCCAACACGGCAAAGCATAAAAAGTCCGTCCCAACACGGCAAAACAAAAACAACCCGTCACAAAACACGGCACACATTGCACATAATTTTCCCCATGTAACCCGTCACAAAAACACGGCACACACTATACAAATTTTCTCAACAGAGAGATCAAGCCCTACACGACACATTTTCAAAAAAACCCGTCACAAAACACGGCACACATTGCACATAATCCTCCCCACAAAGTCCGTCCCAAAAAACATGGTACACACTACATGGCACATTTTCCAAAGAAAAAAATCCGTCCCTACACGGCACACACTTTCAAGACAAAACCCGTCACAAAACACGGCACATGTCACACTTTTTTTTCACAAAGTCCGTCCCTACACGACGACTTTTTCACAATGTACATACAATAGAAATAGCATAGGGTACAAAACACCAAAGCATGCATTTCAAAGAGAGGCACTTTATTTTTACAAATAAGAGCTAATCTTCACATTTTTGCACAAAAATCACATACCCATAATTCTCACATGCCCAATTTCAACAATTCATCACGAATTTCACAAAAAAGCATGGCAATAACAAAAAGCCCCAAATATGCGAAGAATTAAAACCTAGTTCTAGCATACAATAATTCGAGCAAAAAAATCAAGATGAAATTGATATCTTACCTCCCCGACGGCCCTATCTCGCATATTGTGCACCTCCGGGTCCGGATACAACACATCCGAATTCCTCGACGAAGGAACGAAGGAAGTACAATTCCTTTGAAGGTCCGCCCTTTGCTCAATGGCCTCTTGACCCCGTTGACGACGACCTCTCCTTGCTCTTTCCGCCATTGACAAGCAATTCAAGCTAAATGCGGAGGATTTACTTAGGAATTTGGATCAAAATCAAGGTTTTCTCTCCCTCTCTCTCTGGTTTTCACGAAACTGGAAGAAGAAAATGGGTGTGAGCCTCGTTGCTGAAGCTGATCAAATTCTGGGAATTCAAAATTACATGAAGGTCCGTACGGACCTCTTTACAAACATAAAAGGTCCGTACGGACCTCTTTGCATTTTAGGGCCAAATTACCCCTTTGCCCTTATAATCTTTGCCCCTGGCTGTCCAAATGCCTATTTCAGCAGATTCAATGCAGTTTGGTCCTTAACCCAACAAAACCAACCCCGGCCGTCATCGTAAGCCCGAGCCTCACCCACTAAACGGCAACACAAACCCCGACCGTCATCGTAAGCCCGAGTCTTGCCCACTAAACGGTAAAAAAAACACAAAAGGCGCAAACGCCTCCAAAGACAAATCCCAAGGCACAAAACGCCTCCAAAACACGAAATAGTGAACCAAGCACCGGCCATCAAAGTAAGCCCGAAATCACCTTCTCAGCGGACAAAGCCCATACGAGACTACGCGTCCCCAATAAAACCAACACCGGCAGTCATCGTAAGTCCAACCTTTCCCCCAGTGGACAAAACACGAGGCAATTAGGCCTCTCACAACCAAAACATGAGGCAATCACGCCTCTCACACGAGGCCATCATGCCTCTCACAATCAAAGCACAAGGCAATCACGCCTCCCAAAAAACACAGTCAGAGGACACAACACATCCCCATGCATGACACAAACATAGTCAGAGGACACAACACATCCCCACGCACGACAAAAACACAGTCAGAGGACACAACACATCCCCACGCAGGACACAAACACAGTCAGAGGACACAACATATCCCCACACACGACACAAACACAATCAAAGGACACAACACGTCCCCACGCATGACAAAAACACAGTCAGAGGACACAACACGTCCCCACGCACGACACAACCACAAGTCACAAGGCATAACATGCCCCCATCAATATCCGCAGCCCGGAAGGCTTTAAACCACTCGGTCCGAGAGATCGCATAAATCAGCCAAATCACTATCTCCAGCCCGGAAGGCTTTAAACCACTCGGTCCGGGAGACCGCATAAATCAGCCTCATCACTATCTCCAGCCCAGAAGGCTTTAAACCACTCGGTCCAAGAGACCGCATAAATCAGCCAAATCACTATCTCCAGCCCGGAAGGCTTTAAACCACTCGGTCCGGGAGACCGCATAAATCAGCCTCATCACTATCTCCAGCCCAGAAGGCTTTAAACCACTCGGTCCGAGAGACCGCATAAATCAGCCTCATCACTATCTCCAGCCCAGAAGGCTCTAAACCACTCGATCCGGGAGACCACATAAATTAGCCACATCACTATTCGTAGCCCGGAAGGCTCTAAACCACTTGGTCCGAAAGACCATATAAACCTCTCAAATCATCATCCGCAGCCCGGAAGGCTCTAAACCACTCGATCCGGAAGATCGCATAAATGTCCCAAAACATTTTCACAATTAGGTAGACCCCTTAAAACAGTCACAATTAGGTAGACCCCTTCAAACAGTCACAACTAGGTAGACCCCTTCAAACAGTCACAACTAGGTAGACCCCTTCAAACAGTCACAACCAGGTAGACCCCTTAAAACAGTCACAATTAGGCACAAACGCCTCCACACTCACAATTTATCGACGGCGAACTACGATCAGGCTTGATTCCCGCCAGGGATACGTAGGAATCCTATCATAGGGTCCAGCCAATCGACCTATACGGTCACCCAGGACGTCACCACGTCCTTACCACCGACCTATACGGTCACCCAGGATGCCACCACATCCTCACCACTGACCTAAACGGTCACTCACAGGACACTGACACGTCCACTTCCCCACACACCCGAACTACGATCAGGCTTGATTCCCGATAGGGATACGTAGGAATCCTATCACAGGGTCCAGCCAACTGACCTAAACAATCACGCCTCAGGACATCACCACGTCCTCACGCAATCAAGATCAGGACCATTATCTTATCAATGACCCCACTTCCTCCGTAAGTGACGTCATCGAGGGGCTTCTGTAAGTACCCCAATCTGGATCACCCTCTTCCGAGCATCCGGGAAACACCGCAGACTCACTCAAACGCAGTCTCGAACACCCGAAACCCTCAAAAAACCCTCAAAAACCCTCAAAGGCCCAAAAAACCACCAACCAAACCAAGGGAGGGCTTTCTGGGACAAAAAAAACACAAAATAACTTTTTAGGAACTATGCAGAAATTGGAAAAGCATAGAACGTCCGTACGGACCTCTTTGCATGCTAAAAGGTCCGTACGGACCTCTTTGCTACCAAACCTCATAATTACTGAATCCCCTTAAAGTCCACGAGATTCCCCTAAATCTGGGAAAACTACAATTTTGGATTACCTAAAAGGTCTGTACGGACCTCTTTGCAGTTTTTCCCACACTATAAATAGAGGGCTCCCCCTCCCTCATTTCACACACCATCCTCTTCTACTCTCTCCCTAAGCCTTCTGGCTCCCCCTCTAAGCCCTTCCGAGGCACTCCCGGGCCCTTTCGATTCCTTCCGAGGTCTTTCGAGCTCCCTTGTGGTGCTCCGAAGCCCTTCTGAGCACTCCCGAGACGCTCCCTGATAGGTTGGTTTTGATCTATGGTAATTCCTCGATTTTCCGAGACATTTTATAGCAATTTTGGTACATTTTGTGTTTATTTTAGTTAAATTGCTATATTTTGTATTAGTGAGGAAACAATGTAATAGGAAATATTATGTTTAGTATTTTCATGTAATATGGGACAATGTTATTTTGGAAAGGCTAATTAGAAGGTCAGCATTTGGTCAAGTCAAGTCAACTACAGGCCAGGGGGTTAAAGTGTAACAATGGGGAGACTTCAAGGGCCAAAGATCAGAAAGCTGGAAAATCAGACGAAGCACGACTCGTGATTCTAAGCACGAGTCGTGGCAAGAACCTGCACGACTGCTTCATATGGAACGAAGCGTGACACGAGTGCTCAAGGCATGTTCACGAGTCGTGAGAATTAGCTCGACTCGTGACCCAGGCATGTTGTGACGTCAGCGGAGCAGCAGTTTTACGCGTTTGGAATAGTTTTATTATTAGTTTCCTTTTTCCTTTCCTTATTAAAGTAGGTTTAGTAAACAAGTATAAATACTTGTTTTAACTTCATAATTAGGGTTCTACTTTTTATTACTTTTTCCCTAGAGAGTTGAAAACTTTTTATGGAGAACTAATTTCTTTGCTTTGGATTCAATTTTTGGAACCGTCTTGAATTCAATTGAGGTTAATTTCTTTTCATCTATTTTATCCTATTCATATTTTCTTCTGTTTTAATTGATTGATTTGATTTCTAGGGTTTTTCAATTAGGCCGATTGTTTAATCATGGATTTTAATTCATTGCTAGAATCCCTAAGATTGTGTCAATTTAGGGTTTCACAAGTAGCAAATTTATGATTTATGCATGTGTCATGGTAAATTGTGAATGGGAAGAAAATAGACAAGTATCTAATTGAAATAACATTAGAACGTGTTCTCGATCTTAATCTCTTAAAGCGGAATCAATCGATATTGTGAATCTAGACTGTGTCAGTTAGGTTTAGATATTGATTAGGGTTATTAGTGAATGTGTCATTGCTATTAACTATTATCAAAGGAAGAGATAGAGATTGAAATAAATCTCGTGATCGAGTGAATAGGATAAAAGTGAAAAGAGTTAACCAATGATATTTGAATGATAGACGGGGAAAATAATTGATTCAAAGTGCTTTCCGTTAATTGTTTAAAACTTAGTTTTTAATTCCAGTCTTAGAAATTTAATAAAATCAAACAAACCCCCAATCTTGTCAAGTGACAATTGTGCAAATAAATAACCGTTCTTCAGTGGATCGACCCTGGACTTGTCCTAGCTGCAGTTTTGTAGCCGAGTTTTGGTATTTAATTTGTAGGCGTGCGACTATAGCCTATCAAATTTTGGCGCCGTTGCCGGGGAACGGTTTTATTTGTTTGCACTCTTATTCTTTTCTTAATCTATTTCTTTTTCTTTTTCTTGTTTCCTGTTAATTGAGCTTTATTATTATTGTTGTCTTGTGGTGTGGAACCTTTTATGGTCCATACCCGTTCTGCTAATCAATTTGTTAGTCCTTTTGTTCCAGAAATTGAAAGGTATTTCAGGTGCAGGAGAACTTTGCAGCGGAACGAGATGAATAATAATAACGGCATGGGAGATAACGATCTGGAGGTTGTGAACAATAGGGGTAATGGAAGAGGCAATAACAATCTCCCACTTCGGACATTGAGGCAAAGGATTGCTCCGAACTGGAATGAGCAACCACAAGCAGTGCTATTTCCTGATTTGGCGGCTGGGGTCACTTTTGAGTTGAAGCCGGGGTTGCTGAACCAGTTGCCCCATTTTAATGGGATACTAGGGGAGAATCCTAATCAGCACATAGCTCAGTTTGCGCAGATGCAAAAGCATGAAGCCGGCTGCATTGCCTCTCGAGCAATTATTGTTGAGGGCATTTTCCTTTACGATCAAGGACAACGCGAATGCGTGGTATTATCACTTGCCACCCAATAGCATTACTTCTTGGCAGCAGTTAAAGGAGGTGTTCCTTGATGAGTTTTTTCCTCCAGATCAGATCAATGTTATGAAGAGGGATATCAGCAACATGGAGCAGCGGTACGATGAATCATTATATGACTATCACAACCGATTCTACAAGCTCTACAGAAGCTGTCCGTATCATGGCTTTGATGATGAGCAGCTTATTATTTACTTCTGTGGGGGATTGACTGTGCAGGAAAAACGGTGGGTGGATTCTGGTTGTGGAGGTAGTATTCTGAATAAAACTACCAGGGATGTAGAGCAGTTGATAGAAGAACTAGCCAAAAGCACTAGGACGCATGGAAGGAGGTCTAGTCTTAGACAAGTCAGTGCAGCGGGGTCGAGTGATGTTACAAGCAAGTGGGAGAACGAGTTGGTAGATGTTAAGAGTCTGTTGAAGACATTAGTTTTGGGTTAACAACCTCATCCCTGCGGTATATGTAATGATGTGACTCACCCGACTGATTCTTGTCCTACTCTTCAGACTGATGAGGTGGTAGATTTCAATGCTATAGGGTTCAATCAGCAGGGTCAGAGGCAGCCGCAGTTCAATTACAACGCTGCGAATAATGTTCATCCGAACTTTAGGTATGGTCCACCACAGGGTCAACAAGGTTTCGATACTGCTCAATAACCAAAGATGGGTTTCAAAGCAGGTCGCAGCTTTAGGGAAATCAATATAATCGCACATAGCACTCCGTTGGACAAAGAACACATAGGACAAGCCTACAGAGGACATGGTCCGGTCACTAGCGCAGAGCATGTCTACCATGAATGGAAACTTTCAGCAGTTCCAGCAAAAGACTGAATCGAGCATCAGCAGTTTAGAGAAGCATGTGAGTCAGCTGGCAGATGCAGTTGGGAGAATGGAGGCTAAAGATTCGAGGAAGTTGCCATCTAGAATTGAATCGAATCCGAAGTCTAATGTTAGTGCGATGACTTTGCGTAGTGGAAGGAAGCTAGAGGAGGTAGTTGTCGAAGAGGAGCCCGAGTTAGTGGTTGAGAAGGTTACACCTGAGGCAAAGACTCCTGAAAAGGAGAAGAGTACTGCACCAGTATTTCCTGTGTATGAGCCAGTTCCCCCATTTCCGTATGCTTTAAGGGAGGACAGAAAACTGGAGCCTGATAAGGCTATCTTTGATACGTTCAAGAGACTTGAGGTAAACATTCCATTTCTAGATCTTCTTCAGTCGGTTCTAAGGTATGCGAAGTTTTTGAAGGAGTTATGCACTATGAAGAGGAATCAGAAGGAGCGAAGGAGTCAGAAAAAGGTAAAAATCAGTGAGCATATGTCTGCAGTCTATCAGAAGAGGATGCCGAAAAAGTGTAGTGATCCGGGTATGTTTGTGATTCCGGTGTCTCTAGGGGATGATTCGGAGCATATGGCCATGCTTGACTTGGGGGCTTCAATCAACGTCATGCCCTACGCGTTGTTTGAGAACCTAAAGTTGGGAACTTTACAGGATACTCGAGTGATTATACAGCTTGCCGACAGATCTAATGCGTACCCTAAGGGGTTGATTGAGGATGTTTTGGTCCGGGTTGGTAAGCTCATTTTTCCTGCAGATTTCTATGTATTGGAGATGGATACGGATCCTAAGGCTCCCATTCTGTTAGGGAGGCCTTTCATGTCGATTGCTCGTACCAAGTTGGATGTCACTAATGGGTTATTGACTATGGAGTTTGATGGGCAACAAATGGAGTTCAATATCTTTGATGCCATGAAGTACCCTAAGGATGTCCACTCGGTGAACTTCATTGATGTAGTTGAGCCCATAGCTCAAGAGGTGTTAGATGTGTGTGGAGGAGATGATGACATGACGTCTATATTAGAGAATGCGTTGGAGTATGCCGGGTTAGAGTTTGACATTTTTGATGAGATGAAGGAGGCAGTGATGAGCCTTTCTGAGGATGCTATGTATGTCTCACCACCGGGTTGTGGTCATTTACAGTTGGAGGTGCCACCGGAGAAACCATTGACATCTGTTGAGAAGGCACCTGTGCTTGAATTGAAGCCTCTTCCCGAGAATTTGAAATATGCTTTCTTGGGTGAAGAGAAGACACTTCCGGTGGTGATCTCTAGTGTTTTGATGGAGGAGCAAGAGAAGAAATTAGTTGATGTGATCCGGGAGCGGAAAGAAGCAATTGGGTGGACTATTGCCGACATCAAGGGCATAAGTCCTTCTTTATGTACTCATCGGATTTTGCTAGAGGAGGGTGCTAATCCGGTAAGGCAACCACAGAGGAGGTTGAATCCACCTATGATGGAGGTGGTGAAGAAGGAGGTTCTGAAGTTACTACAGATGGGGATCATCTATGCCATATCCGATAGCGAGTGGTTGAGTCCTACTCAATGTGTAGCCAAGAGGGGCAGGATCACTGTCGTCATCAATCACAAGGGCGAGTTGGTGCCAACCCGGGAGCAAACGGGATGGCGTGTTTGTATTGATCTTCGTCGACTGAACGAGGTAACTAGAAAAGATCACTTCCCCCTCCCCTTTATTGATCAAATGTTGGAAAGGCTTGCCGAAAGGGCATACTATTGTTTTCTTGATGGTTATTCCGGGTATTTTTAAATACCAATTGCACCGGAAGACCAAGAGAAAACCACTTTCACTTACCCCTTCGGCACTTTTGCCTATCGGAGGATGCCCTTTGCTTTATGCAATGCACTGCGACTTTTCAAAGGTGTATGATGAGCATCTTCTCCGATTTTGTGGAGAACTTTATGGAATTTTTCATGGATGACTTCACCGTCCATGGAGACTCATTTGACCAATGTCTTGCTCACCTTGCTTTGGTTTTAGACCGATGTGTAGAAACAAATTTGGTGTTGAATTTTGAAAAATGTCACTTCATGGTTGAGCAAGGCATTGTGTTGGGACATGTGGTTTCGAAAAAGGGTATTGAAGTGGACAAAGCTAAAATCGATGTTATTTCCACACTTCCTTACCCTACGAATGTGCGTGAAGTGCGGTCTTTCCTTGGTCATGCGGGGTTTTACCGTCGCTTCATAAAAGATTTTTCAAAAATTGCATCACCTCTATGCACCTTGCTGCAAAAAGAGGTGGATTTTAAATTTGATGATAATTGCAAGAAAACTTTTGATGAGTTGAAGGGTAGGTTGACATCTACTCCTATTATTCAAGCCCCCAATTGGTCTCTCCCTTTTGAGATCATGTGTGATGCTAGTGACTATGCCGTGGGGGCAGTTTTGGGTCAAAAAGTGGATCGTGCCTCTCATGTGATTTATTATGCATCTATGACTTTGAATGAGGCACAAAGAAATTATTCCACTACTGAAAAGGAGATGTTAGCGGTGGTATTTGCATTAGAAAAGTTTAGGTCCTATTTGCTTGGGACCAAAATCATTGTGTACACCGATCATGCTGCTCTTAGGTATTTGATGTCTAAGAAAGAGGTGAAACCGAGACTCATTCGGTGGATCCTCTTGTTGAGTGAGTTTGACATAGAAGTCAAGGATAAGAAAGGGGCTAAAAATGTTGTGGTCGATCACTTGAGTCGTCTTGTGAGAGAGGATGACAAGCCTTATAAACAAGCCCCTATTAGGGGTGAGTTTCCTGATGAGGCTTTGTGGGCAGTGAAAGAGGTATTCCCTTGGTATGCGGATTTGGTGAACTTTTTGGTCTCTAATAAATTTCCCCAAGGATTTTCTAAATCCAAGAGAGACAAAATCTGCAGTGAGGCTAAGTACTATGTGTGGGACGAACCAAACTTGTGGAAGCATTGTGCTGACCAAGTCATTCGTAGATGTGTCCCGGAAAATGAGATGGCCTCTATCCTAAAGTTTTGTCATGAGTATGCATGTGGTGGTCACTTTGGTGCCAAAAATACCGCTAGGAAAGTGTTAGACAGTGGTTTCTTTTGGCCAAAATTATTTATGGACGCCACTGCCTTTTGTAAGACTTGTGATCGGTGTCAACGTGTTGGGAATATAGGACGCCGCAATGAGATGCCACAAAACATCGTAATTAATTGCGAGGTTTTTGATGTGTGGGGAATCGACTTTATGGGTTCGTTCCCTATTTCTTTTGGTTTTGTGTACATCTTACTTGCAGTGGACTACATTTCCAAATGGGTCGAAGCGATCCCTACACGCTCCGATGATTCTAAAGTGGTGGTGAGTTTCCTCAAGAGTAATATTGTGTCTAGATTTGGGATGCCTAGGGCCTTGATTAGTGATAGGGGAACTCATTTTTGCAATAGGATGGTGGAGGCCTTGGTTAAAAAGTATAACATCACTCATAAGGTCTCTACCGCTTATCATCCCCAAACAAATGGCCAGGCAGAAGTGTCCAATAGGGAAATCAAGTCCATCCTCGAAAAGACCGTGAACCCGAATAGGAAAGACTGGAGTCTTAGGCTAGAGGATGCTTTGTGGGCTTATCGTACGGCCTACAAGACACCAATTGGTATGTCCCCATATCGATTAGTGTTTGGGAAGCCATGTCACTTGCCCGTGGAATTAGAGCACAAAGCCTTTTGGGCGATTAAAAAGTTCAACATGAACTTAGACGGGTCCGGTGAGGAAAGAAAATTACAATTGAATGAACTTGATGAAATCCGGAGAGAGGCCTATGAAAATAATTTGTCTTATAAGGAACGAGCAAAAGCGTGGCACGATAAAATGATTTTAAGGAGGGAATTTAAGGTTGGTCAAAAAGTCCTCCTCTTTGACTCCCGTTTGCGCTTGTTTCCTGGTAAGTTGAGGTCCCGGTGAACCGGTCCCTATTTGGTGAGGGAGGTATTCCCGCATGGTGCGGTTGTGATCTCTAGTCTCTCCAGAGACCAAGAGTTTAAGGTAAATGGGCAAAGATTGAAGCCCTATTTTGATGGTGGAGATGTTACTGTTGAGGATGTGGAGATGATGGATCTCTATGATCCTATTTATGATTGAGCCATATGCTATGCCGGGAGCTTACCCGGCGTTGGGTCTAGCCAAAGACGGTAAAGAAGGGCGGCTTACCAGGAAGCAACCCTGGGTTTTCATTATGTATTTCCGGGGTTTTCATTATGTATTTCTTTGTTATTTTTTTGTTTATTTTATTTCGTTATTTTGTTTGGAATTGGTGCTACTAAAGGTATTGTGTGTTGTGGTGTTGTGCAGAAAAGCAGTTGAGATGGAGCAAATCGAGTGCCCAGGTTTCAAAAAAAAATGTGTGTGTGAAAAATTGACCTGGGCACGACTCGTGACCACAGGCACGACTCGTGACAAGATCCTACACGAATGCATTCTTTTTCACGAGGCGTGTCACGAATGTAGAAGGGGGGGACGACTCGTTCTTATCAGCACGAGTCGTGCTTATAGCGGACAGACAAAGGGTGAGCGTGAGTTTGGATTTTCAAATTCCCTACCCCCAACTCCTTCTTCCTTCTTTATTTCTCTCCCCCTCCACCATTAAAACACCAGCCGCCACCATTGTCGTCGCCCTCCTCATCTTCTTCTTCTTCCCGTTCTTTTCTTCTTCTCCCTCTTCCATAAATCACCCCCTACTTGCACCATAACCAATTCGGCCACCATTAAAACTGCTCTCTCTCTCTCTCTACCCTTAAACCCACATATTACCCCTCATAACCCCAAATTGACCAAACCCACCACCTTCCCCATAAAATCCGACCCCATACACACCATTCTCAACCTTCAATTTCCTCTTTGATTCAAGAATTTTTGAAGCCCTAGAATTTCAAATTGGGGCTTTTTGAAGCTGTGTTTTGGAGCAACAAGGTGGAGTTTTGGGGATTTGGGAAAGCATATTAAGGTAATTTTCGAAATTAATTCGTTGTTGAGCCTTAATTTTCTTGGGGAGCTGTGGAGGTTCGGTTGGTTGTGAACGGAGATTATTACATTGTGTTGGTGTTGATTGATTACTGTTATTACATTGCGTTGGTGTTGTGGTGTCTGTGTTTGCATTGTCTGAGTTTTGAGTTTGATTGAATTAAAATGGTGAGGACAAACGGTGGTAATTCTCAGCCTCCATCTAAGAAGCAAAAGAGGTCGGTTTTCTTGCCTGAACAAGAACCTCAACCCGACGATTTTATGGGCCTAAGGAATTTGAACTAAACACAGAAAAACAAATGGAGGAATTTGTATAAAAGGGGGCGTGAGATACAGGTGACAAAATTTTTGAGCATTCCGACATTGCAAAAGCTTGGGGTAGATGGATTGGTACAACAGCTGCTAAATGATGCGGGGTTGGGTGAGTTTCTGGGGAAGAGTGCCACAACGTACAGGCGGTATACTCTAGAGTTTCTATCTACTATAGAGAGATACGTGGATGAGGAGAGAGATCAATGTGTGAGTTTTAATTTAAATGATGTCCGCAGGGTGCTTAAATATAACGTAGTAAGGGGGTTGTTTGGAGTTGATGAATTACCGGGGGATGAACCAAAGAAGGATAAGGCTCTGGAGTTTTTCTACTTCGAGTTGACCGAAAAATACATGCAGAGACCCTATGTGAGGGCCAAGGAGTTTTACCACCCGGCGTGGAGATGTTTGTACAAGGGCCTATCTATGACATTCTTTGGCAATGGGGAGCCGGCCCAAATGAATGCCACCTCTATTGCCTTTATGCAGTGTGCCCTACCATCCATTGACAAAATTCCGGATTGGGTTGATTATTTCTTTAGGAGATGTGAGAGTTATTCGGGACAGACTAGCGGGAATATCCCAGTTGGAGGGATGATTACGTTGTTGGCCCTATATTTTGTGAAGAAGCCGTCGGATACAGCAGGATTGGTTGGTGGTCCGAAATTCTATGACCATGAATATTTGTTGAGGTATGATAATGCTTTCTCCAGGGTTGAAGGGTCCGTGGATGCTTTATGGTTGACGTATGGTAACGGACTGAGAGTGAGATGTGCTAGGGGTGAAGTTTATCCATGTGGGGATCAGCCTAGGGATTGGCATATGCCTGGGGTGGTTGATATTTCTGCCAGGCAGCTTGCGATTGATAGGGGCGAAATGCCCGAGAGTGAGGATGAGGAGGAGGAGGAGCTGCATGTTGAGAGGCAGGAGCCCAGGAGACAGGAGGCAAGTAGTTCGAGCCGACAGGGGTCATTCGGACAATAGGAGGAGATGCGAGCCTACTTAGATGAGCAGAACAGGGCGCATGCGGCCCGATATGAGCAGATTGAGACCCGATATGGGAGGATTGAGGAACATATGAGAGAGGCGGACCTGCAAAGAGAGGAATTAGCTGGCAGACTGGAGGCGGTTGATGATGATATCATAGTGATGAGCAGGAGGCAGCAGCAGCTGGAGGCCTACATGCAGCAGCCCGAGCCTAGAGTATATGAGCCTGTTCTTGCAGATTACACTGAGATGATGGAAGGCCGGGCAGTACAGAGGGGGCAGAGGCGCACTGAGCAAGGAGTCCGATTTGGCGAGTCCTCTCGATCCTTTGGGAGTTGCTGGCGTTGATGGTACTTCTCCTTACTCCCTCACGTTTTTTTCTTTATTATGATGTTCTTTGTCACACTGAGGGCATTGTGAGATTGAAGCGTGGGGGAGGGGGTTGATTTATGTTGTACATTGTTAAAAAAAATGAAATGAAATGAAAAAAAATGAGAGGCTAAGTGAAAACCCGAAAGGGCACTTTGGCAAAAGGAGAGGATATGTTTTGAAATTATCTTGTGAAATGACCGGCGAGGAGACATAAGGGAGGATTGGAGTGTAGGGTAGGATTGTTTCTTTTGGCGTAGGAGGTTCAGTTAGAGGAGCTAGGTTAGAAAATCCTCGTTTCTCCTTTGGTGATATAAGGGGGGTTGGCGTATTTCACGAGGTAAGTCTTTGCTTGGGCATTGACTTTATTTTTGAGGGAGTAGTAGTGTGAGGATAGCGTGGGGGAAGCTTAGGACATTGTAGTTCCCCCTAGCTTTTTGATATGTGGGCCTTAGTTTGGATGTTCCGTTTTTGCATACTTGGAGTTGGGATCAAGCTAAGGCTATTGGTACCATTATTACTTTTTTGTTGGAGTGATAAGGAGCGGAGCTCATTCTCCGAATTGGTTTTGTTGATATCATTGATTTGGTTGGTTTAGAGGAGTTAGGGAAATCACTTTCCCCTCGCGCGCCTGTTTTAGACCTGGAGTTAGCGAGGAATTAGAAATTTACTCAGGGACGAGTAAAAGGTCTAAGTGTGGGGGAATTTGATAGGTTGGTTTTGATCTATGGTAATTCCTCGATTTTCCGAGACATTTTATAGCAATTTTGGTACATTTTGTGTTTATTTTAGTTAAATTGCTATATTTTGTATTAGTGAGGAAACAATGTAATAGGAAATATTATGTTTAGTATTTTCATGTAATATGGGACAATGTTATTTTGGAAAGGCTAATTAGAAGGTCAGCATTCGGTCAAGTCAAGTCAACTACAGGCCAGGGGGTTAAAGTGTAACAATGGGGAGACTTCAAGGGCCAAAGATCAGAAAGCTGGAAAATCAGACGAAGCACGACTCGTGATTCTAAGCACAAGTCGTGGCAAGAACCTGCACGACTGCTTCATATGGAACGAAGCGTGACACGAGTACTCAAGGCATGTTCACGAGTCGTGAGAATTAGCTCGACTCGTGACCCAGGCGTGTTGTGACGTCAGCGGAGCAGCAGTTGTACGCGTTTGGAATAGTTTTATTATTATTTTCCTTTTTCCTTTCCTTATTAAAGTAGGTTTAGTAAACAAGTATAAATACTTGTTTTAACTTCATAATTAGGGTTCTACTTTTTATTACTTTTTCCCTAGAGAGTTGACAACTTTTTATGGAGAACTAATTTCTTTGCTTTGGATTCAATTTTTGGAACCGTCTTGAATTCAATTGAGGTTAATTTCTTTTCATCTATTTTATCCTATTCATATTTTCTTCTGTTTTAATTGATTGATTTGATTTCTAGGGTTTTTCAATTAGGCCGATTGTTTAATCATGGATTTTAATTCATTGCTAGAATCCCTAAGATTGTGTCAATTTAGGGTTTCACAAGTAGCAAATTTATGATTTATGCATATGTCATGGTAAATTGTGAATGGGAAGAAAATAGACAAGTATCTAATTGAAATAACATTAGAACGTGTTCTCGATCTTAATCTCTTAAAGCGGAATCAATCGATATTGTGAATCTAGACTGTGACAGTTAGGTTTAGATATTGATTAGGGTTATTAGTGAATGTGTCATTGCTATTAACTATTATCAAAGGAAGAGATAGAGATTGAAATAAATCTCGTGATCGAGTGAATAGGATAAAAGTGAAAAGAGTTAACCAATGATATTTGAATGATAGACGGGAAAAATAATTGATTCAAAGTACTTTCCGTTAATTGTTTAAAACTTAGTTTTTAATTCCCGTCTTAGGAATTTAATAAAATCAAACAAACCCCCAATCTTGTCAAGTGACAATTGTGCAAATAAATAACCGTTCTTCAGTGGATCGACCCTGGACTAGTCCTAGCTGCAGTTTTGTAGCCGAGTTTTGGTATTTAATTTGTAGGCGTGCGACTTTAGCCTATCACTCCCGCGCTGCCCCGAGGCACTCTCGAGGTACTCTGAGGCCCCTCGTGGTACTTCGAGGCCTTGTCTGGTCTTTCCCGAGGCGTCCCGGCCCTTTTCGAGCCAAACCGGCAATTCGGACGCATGCTGGAACTCTGCCCGAACGCAACCGACAATCCCGACGCACGCCGAACCTCTGCCCAAATCCAACCGACGATCCTAACGTACGTCGAACCTCTGCCCAAGTGCACACCCGTCAATCCCGAGGCATGCCGAAGCTCTGTCCGCAGACAACCGGCACATCCCGATGCAATCCCGGTCCGTCCCGGAACACTATTACATCCTCAAACACTATTCCCCAGCGGAAGACAGACACGAACCAATATTGGTAAGGCTTCCTTTATACACTATTTAAATACATTTCAATACGTAGTGTACAATGTAGACATCCGATACAGCATGCATTTTTAAAAGCATACACACACACACAACATTTAAAGAAAGAAGGGGTGTCGAAAGACTCGTTTTTATGAGGCTACTCGGGTGAGCTCTAATATTCTAATATTCTCTTCCCGAGGAGTAACCTGACCTCCGAACTCAAAATCTCATCACACAAAACAGTTTATTTTTAAACTGATGCCTTTTCTCAATGTTTTGGGCTTAATCAAAACGGCGTGGCGACTCTACGAGCAAAAACACAGCGAGACACTTCCAATGCGACGCACAACCACAAACGGAAAAGCGCGAACCTCGAAATGCCAGATGTTGGGGCACGATTGCGCTGCCTCTCGGATCCGGCCAATTTCACAACCGCAGGATTTGGAAGATGAAAACCCCCTGACCACGGCCTGAACTTGTAGAGCTCGTCAAAAATAATGGAACAAGTGGCCGGAATTTCTGCACTTTGGCCAGAATTGATGAAGCTTTGGCCGAAATTGATGGGAAACACTGCAACTTGACCGAAAAGTTCATACCCACGTGATTTCACGGCTTGGCTGTTGGCAATGGATGAAGCGGGTAACAACTTTTATGATTTCGGAGGGGGTGATTTCGGATTGGGGGAAGATTTCGGAAAGAGGGGGGTTGCTACCGGGGACGGAGTAGATGGCCGAAGTCGGAGTTGGCAGGGGTTTCAAGGTTGTCGGCCGGAGCTGTGTTTTGGGGGTGGGGTAATTTGAGAGTGAGAACAAAGGGAGAGAGTCAGCAATGGCGTGAGAAGAGGGCGCTGCTGTGAGGGTTTTATTTATTTTATTTATTTATTTTTAATTGCAAATGACCTTTGTGCCCCCGCTCCATGGTAGCCACGTTTGATCAGCAACATTTGTGTGATCACACACATTTTTGGCGTGACCACACGCAACAGAGCTGAGACATTGCTGAGACATTTGCGTGGTCACACAAAATTTTTGTGTGATCACGTAAAACTCCCTGTATCCTTCCTTTGACTTTCCTTAGCATTGATTTGTTACAATAAAATCTGCACATCACCACAAAAATAAAAACAAAGCATAATATCCACCAAAATAATAAAACTAAATTAAAATAATTAAAACAAAATATATTGACTCAACTTTTTTTTTATTAAATTGAAAACATTTAAATGAAAACAATGAAATCTAAGCTAAGAAACTTTACACCCCCAAACTTAATTATTACTTTGTCCTCAAAGTGATGAAAACAAAGGAACAATTAACTTTAAAGGAACTACAAATTAAACTACTCACCTTGGGTTTGCTCCCAAGTAGCGCTTTGTTTAAGGTCGTATAGCTAGACCGATGCCAAGGTTATCTTAATCTTCACCTTCCTTCCTTTTTCCCACTTCACCGTCTCGCGGGTCTTCACTTTCAGTTTTAGCCCCATAAATATTCCCTTTGATATATGACCATTTAGGGCCCAAGGGAATTTTTGACTTTTAAGTTTCTTGGGCTTCTTCTCTCGGGAGTCCTTGCCACTTTCTTTGTCTTCAAAGATGGGAGGGATCACCAAAATGATGGAGGATTCGTCATCGGCATTTTCCATGAGTAGAGGTTGGTGTTCATTCAAACATGGCTTGTCGATCTTGGCGAGAGTGACCATATCTTCTTGAAATTCATTGCCCCGCATCTCACTATAAAGAGCAAGCTCAATTTCATCAACTTGCTCATGCCATGATTTTTCTATAATTTCTTCTGTCTCCATACAACCCAAACTATCATACAATTGCACTTCACTAGAATTTTCATAGGAGGTTTCATAAACAAAATCCTCCATTTCATTTTCCAAAAAGTGGCTCTTGTTGTAGTTCGTTCTCAAGTTCTTCATCGGAGTCTTCATAGACAAAGTTCCCAAATGAGTCCCCCAATAGTTGTTCTTTGGGTTGTGCATGGATTATGGTCGAATTTTTATTCCTCACTGCCTTTATCAATTTGTCCAATTGTGCCGATATGTTACTCATGGTTGCCTCTATTCGACTATCCCGTTGTCGGTTCTCCTCCTTATATCTTTCTATAGCTTCCTCCCATGGTTGCTTTTCAAGTTGAGGATGAGAAGGCTCATAGTAATGTGGCTCATAACTGTTCCATCCTTGACTTTGTGAATGGAACGGACTCCCCTCTTGTGGATAATACTCAAAAGAATATGTCCCTGAAGGGCACTCATAAGAACCATGAGAGTATAATCCACAATTTCCACACGAATCATAGATGTCATAGTTATACATCCTTGAGTCCATTTGAATGTTTAGTCGTCGGTCACTACATCCAGAGTTGTTACCAATTGACCACAACATCCATTTGCAACACCAAGTTAAAACAAAAAATATATACAAAATAATATTCACAATAGCAAATAATTAAATCAACTTTAAAATAAACGCGTCCCCGGCAACGGCGCCAAATTTTGACGACTGTCGAAATGCGTCAAAAGTAAATTCCAACTCAAACTACCTATAATTGATTTGTAGATAGGGTAAGTAGAGTCGAACCACCGAGACACGTATTCAAAGTAGAAAAAATTATTGCTCTAACAAAGATTTAATAAAAAAAATAAGGGTTTTGTTGTTTTAAAAACTAATGCTTTTGAAGAAATAACTAAATTTCTATAGAAGAGATTTTAATAATAAAATGGAATTCCCGTGATTGGTTTCACAATTATGCTCAAATTTCAATAATCATCAATCAAAGTATACTTGGGGTTCGTTCTTACAAACTTATGATTGGGACACTTAGGCGGGTGATTTGCAATCAAGTGTCTCCAATTAAGCTATTCCCTTGGCACGTTCATAGATTAATTAGAAACCCATTTAGAAAAAAAAACAACAAGAACCACAATTCTTATGAATCTTTTGGCGGGGATTCAACAAATTGTCATTATCAAGCAAAGACTAATTACAATTGATAATTTGGCGATTCACAATTATAATTCAACAATATTCAAGAACAAATATGGCATTCAACATAAATATTCCAAAACTCCATTAAAATCTACTTGTTAATCCCAAGTCTATAATGAAAATGATGAAATTAAAAACTTAAAGCATAAAATTGTTACCTCCAATCCCAAGAACTAGATGTTTAGCTACCAATTGAAAACATGATGAACACCAAGAAAATAAAGAAAAATTGATAAGATGATATGATAAGATGCTATCTAAAAAACCAAATGCTATCATTATATATTCCTAGGTTTGCAGAGAACATGAACAGCTGCCATGAAGTCAAGCCTAAACTAAGCCCAAGTCCGTTCAGCATTCCTTGGCCCAAACTGCCTGCAATGTCTCAGCCAGGTCATTCCCATTGGCCGGCCAACTGCCTGTGCCTTGGCCCTTGTTGTTTGGCCTTGTTTTGGACCCCCTTGGATTCAGTTCGTCACATAATTGCACCGTCACCTTTTTTCGCATTTTGGTCATTATAAAAATTTATGTTGCACCTTGTTCTTGAACTTTCCATATTTTCGCTTTGCCCCTGAACTTCTAGAAAACCAATTTTTCTCCCAATTTTCCAAATTTGCAATTAGGTCCCTGTACTTCCAAAAATTACAGTTTGGCCCTTGAACTTCCAAAGTGGGCATAAAATGCTTCTAATTTGCTCATATCTTCACTTGAACCCCTGAAAACTAGAAAAACACTAAAACACCCATTAAAACACACAAAACTCAAGAATTAAGCTAAGAATAAGTTTATAAAGTATTAAATGGATGTGTAAAACTCACTCATCAGCCTCCACCGCGGCCTCCTCCATTTCCTTCTCTCTCTTCTTTCACAAACTCAATCCTTTCTTTCACATTCTTGCTTGCTGTAAAAGTTGATGCGGGAATCACTAGTGCTTCGTCATTATCATCTCCCCCACAATATCCCCTAACCCGCACGTACAACTCGCCGGCGGTTTCAGGTAATCTCATTCCCAATTCTCCCCCACAAGGTACGTTGGACCTTTTGAGATTTTGGAAAGAGTCGGAAATCTTGCGTATCGCCTTGCGTTGCCCCCTTCTATTGGTAAGATGCACAGTGTGTTTCATGTCTCAATGCTTCGTAAGTATTTGTATGACCCCTCTCATGCGTTGCTAAGAATATCGGAGGATATTGAACCGGATATGTCGTACGTGGAGCCACCAATTCAAGTGAATGATACTAAGGTTCAAGAGTTGAGGAATAAGAGTATTCCCCTTGTTAGGCCGTATGGAGGAATCATGATGTTGAAGAATCAACTTGGGAACTTCGGAAGGAGATGGAGCAGAAGTATCCGTGGTTGTTTGATCTTCTTGGTAAGTAAAGTTAAAATTCGGGTCGAATTTTTTTTAAGGGGGAGTGATTGTCATGACCCTAAACCTAGGTCCTATTTTGATACATGCTTGAACTCGTATTTATGGCGTGTGTTGCATCTTATTGTTATGCTTCGCATTTTATCGGTGAGCATTATGTGTTACTTTAACATTTTAAATAACTTATTTGATATTTAAGTATGTTAATAAATTAAATATAATTATTTAATGTCTAATTAGAATTATTAGGAGTTATTTAGCTGAAGTGGTAAATATTGAAATTTAATTAAATATCTTATAAAATGTTGAGGTGCTAAATTGTAGAAGTTAAAGACTTAAGAAATGTAAAGGTGAAATGCTTAGTTCATGGAGGAGCATAGGTGGAACATTTTCAATGTATATCCTTGTTTTGTTTAATTAGGAAGCTTCATTCTTCATTTATCAAAACCCTCCCAGCCAAAGTTCTTCCTTGTTCCAAAGAAAGGTCCAAACCTAGTATTTCATTTTAAAAATCCACCATTAATTCAAGATAAATCCATTCTTCAATCCGTTTGCTTCTAAATGTTCGAGAGGAAAAGGGGATCATTTTCAGCCTAATAAATATTGAAGTTTGTCATTTCATTTTGGAGAGGTAATTTATTATTTTCCCTTCAATGCATGCTCATTTGATGTTTGAAGTTATGGAATATATATGTTGCATGGAACATTTGGCTATTTTCCTTGAGTTTAAAATGGTGGAAATGGCCTTTGGTTGAGTTTGGAATGGTTTGAGGTAAATTTGGTATGTGTTGAACTGGAGTTGGGTTATGGTGTTGTTGTTTGAGTTAGAAAAATGGTAAGTTTTAGGCCTTTGCTGAAGTTCAGCTTCTGTTCTGATTTCTGCAAATGGCACGACTCCTGCCCTCTGTCACGAGCCGTGCCATGCCTTCAATCATTCCCACGAGTCGTGTAAAAAAATGTACTCGTGATGATTTCAATTGGCACGACTCGTGATGTAGGGCACGAGTCGTGCCCTGCCCTGTTTTGCTGAGTCATTTGTAAAGCAATGTATATCCAACTATCTAACATATCTTTTACCCAATTGAAAACCATAATCCAAGTAATATATATGAGCTACAAAAGGATGTCTTTACATACCAATTGTGATGTTGGGAAGGTGGTTAAAATAGGTTGGAACACTTGATTTACATGAAACCTAAATTGCTCTACATCTTTATATGGTTGATATTAGATCCTTGAATTGTTATATTAAGTGTCTAGACCTTATGTGTTACATATTATATAATTGTTTGACATCTTTAATGGTGTGCTTGATAGGGTTCCCTACATTGGAATTCTAATTTAAAATGAATTGTTTCAAGGATGTTTAGATGTTGTGCTATTTATGAGTGATACTTGTTATCATCTTGTTATCATATTGTTATGATATATTTGGTATGGTTCCCTACTTTGGAATCATCTATTGGTTATTTAAGCAAGTATTTATTAATGTGCTTTTATTTAAAGTCCAGCTGGTACTTGATTGTTCGGGCAGTGGTATGGGATTATAATGGCACCCGAGCCGCGTTCATTATAATACATTCACTGGGTCCCTTTTTTCCCTTCCATTGCCCATGATTTGGGTGGTGGGATAGCTCCCCTTTGGGTGAGGTCTAGTTGCACTTTGGGGTATGACTTTGTGTCATTTTCACCCAGTTGTTGATGTTGTTACTTGGTTTCGGAATCGCTTCTTCAGCTGTTGATGCTGCTCAGACTGCTATATCCTTTTGGGATTAAACCTTGGCTCAGTAACCTTCTAAGTGTTACATTATTGCACTTATGTATTATCTTATACATCCTTCTATGTGTTACAATATTGTGATGTATATCATGAATGTGTTGATATATGTTTTCCTAATGTGATTGCATATCATCTTGTTGCATATATAATAGCTTACTGAGATTTATCTCACCCCGTCCTTTTATTTTTTTCCTTAGATAGGGGCGAGCCAGGGAATAGGCCACGTTGAGCACGGAGAGGATGCCGAGTTTGGGTTGTAACTGGGAAAAGGTATTTTGTAGTGGTTTGCATTATGTAAATGTATAACCAAAGGGTAGTGTACCCGAGACTTGAGATGTATGTCACTATTTTGAAGCCTTTAGTGATTGTAAATATTGTATATTTTGAAACTATATTCCTTGGTTTGTAATTGGTTTGTAAAGTGTGGAGTTGGTTTTGAAGTTAAGTGTTTTTACCTTTAGTGGTATATTTATGAAACTTTCTTTAAGTTAAACATGTTTTATATACGAATAATAGGGAAAGGACATTTCAAAAGTTTTTTTTATAAAGGCGTCTTCCGAGCGTGTTCCGGACGTGGGGCCAAGTAGGTCCACGGTTCGGGGCGAGTCAGTTGGTATCAGAGCTAGGTTATATATAGTCTAGAGTTACTAAGTGACCTAGGAGGGTAGTTATGGATTGAGTGAGTGATGTTAAGTGCTTTATGCAGGTACTCAGTTGTTATGGCAGGAGCTGAGGGTGATCAAACTGGACCTTTGGGCCGCAGAAATGTAAGGGAGGAGACTCGGGATATGTTTCAAGGCATGTTAGAGGCAGCCATGAAAGTAATTAATGATCAAAGGCATGGAGGAGAACAGGCACCTCCAAGGGTTGGACTTGAACAATTTTTGAAGATGAAACCCGTTGGGTATAATGGTGAGCTAGATGTGACAAAGGCTGAGAGATGGCTAGAAGCAATGGAGAAAATATTTGATGTATTGAGATATACCGAGGAGGATCGAGTTAGGTTTACTGCTTATAAGTTTTCTGGGGCGGCAGAGAATTGGTGGAGAACGTTAAAGGCAAGTTGGGATGATGCTCACATTCCATATACTTGGGAGAATTTGAGAGGAAGTTCAAGGAGCACTTCATTCCGAAAGTGGATCAAGATAAAAAGGAGATGGAGTTTCTTAACTTGGAGCAGAATTTCATGATGGTGGCTCAATATGTGGACAAGTTCACTGAGCTATCCAGATATTGCACTCATCTAGTTGCAACCGAAGAGAGAAAATCAATGAGGTTTGTTCGGGGATTGAAGACAGTGATTAGAACTTAGTTAGTGTCTCACAAATTTCAAGATTTTCAGGATGCGGTGGATCGTGCTTATCATGTGGTGCATGATATTTAGGAGCATAAGAGGAAGACAGAGGTGTTAAGTATCGGAAGGCAAGGTAGACCACAACAACAAAGCCTAGATAGTCGAGGAGGTCAAGGAATGACATCACAGTTTGGAGGATAGCCACAGGGTCAATCAAGTGTTAGAAGGCAAGGTAATACTCTGGGGAATCAATTAAGAAGGTTTGTACTCATTGTCAGAAGGATGGGCATATAGAGGATCACTGTTGGAAGAAGCAAGGCAAATGTTTGAATTGTGGACAATTGGGGCATTTTCAAAAGGATTGTCCTAAACCAAGGCATCAACCATCGGGGAGTGGCGTCGGGACTTCACAAGGGAAGAAAAGGGATGCTTCGGGGAGGCCTAAGGTTCAGGGTCGTGTCTTTGTCGTGAATCAGCAACAAGCGGCGAATTCCTCCACAATCATAGGAGGTACCATTTTTATAGCAAGTCTAAGAGCACACGCACTTATAGACTCTGTCTCATCGCATTCTTATGTTTCCATGCATTTTGCATCGCAATTGCATGCTTCTGTTGAGTCTTTGCCTTATGTGTTAGAAGTATCGACTCCTATGGGAGAATGTTTGGTAACTGATGAAGTGTTACGTGCCTGTGATGTGCATATATGTGATCATGTGTTACCTGCTGATTTAGTAGTGTTACCCATACATGATTTTGATGTTATTTTGGGCATGGATTGGCTAAGCAAGTATCATGCTTTAGTTGATTGTCGTAAGAAGATTGTTACATTTTCAGTCCCGAATATGCCTAAGTTTTTTTTTAGGCTATTCCATCTATTCCATCGGAATATTCGTGTTATTTCTTATATGAAAGCTAGAAAATTATTACTTCGTGGTTGCACCGGATTCTTGGCTAGTGTTCTTGATACTACTAAAGAGTTGTCTGAGTTTGGGGATGTACCGATAGTTAAAGAATTTCCTGATGTGTTCTCTTCTGAGTATGTGATACCTCCGGATAGGGAGATCGAGTTTGGTATTGATTTGCTTCCAGGTATAGCTCTGATATCAAAGGCACCGTATAGAATGACTCCAGCTGAATTGAAAGAATTGAAAGCTAAGTTACAAGAATTGCTTGATAGGGGATTCATCTGACCTAGTGTTTCACCGTGGGGAGCTCCAGTTTTGTTTGTTAGGAAGAAAGATGGATCCTTGAGATTGTGCATTGACTATCGGCAGTTGAACCAAGTGACGGTGAAGAACAAATATCCATTGCCTCATATTGATGATTTATTTAATCAACTTCAAGGTGCGACAGTCTTTTCGAAGCTCGACTTAAGGAGTGGGTATCATCAGTTGAAGGTCCGTTCAGAAGATGTTTCTAAGACTGCCTTTCGTACCAGGTATGGCCATTTTGAGTTTCTTGTCATGCCATTTGGGTTAACAAATGCTCCGGCCATTTTTATGGATTTGATTAATCGGGTTTTCAAGCCTTATCTTGATACTTTTGTAGTAGTATTCATTGATGATATTCTTGTGTATTCTAAATCTCGGGAGGAACATGAACAACATTTGCGAATGGTTTTGGCGGTGCTCCGAGAGAAGAAATTATTTGCCAAGTTTAGTAAGTATGCTTTTTGGCTTGAGGAGGTTTCTTTTCTTGGGCATGTTGTGTCGAAAAAGGGAATTACCGTTGATCCTTCTAAGATTGAACCCGTTGTTAATTGGAAGAGGCCGGAAACATTCACCGAGATTTGAAGTTTTCTGGGTTTAGCAGGGTATTATCGAAGATTCATTAAGGGTTTTCGAAGATTGCTACACCATTGACTCAGTTGACCCGGAAGAATGTACCCTTTGTGTGGAATGATAAGTGTCAAGTTAGTTTTGAAGAATTGAAGAAGAGATTAACTTCGACACCTATTCTTGTTTTGCCTAATGGGAATGATGGCTTAGTTATCTATTGTGATGCTTCGAAGGAACGTTTGGGGTGTGTTTTGATGGAAAATGGGAAGGTCATTGCTTATGCTTCGAGGAAGTTAACTTCTTGTGAGCAGAACTATCCGACTCGTGACATGGAACTTGCTGCGATTGTTTTTGCGTTACACAAATGGAAGCATTATCTTTATGGAGCAAAGTTTGAAATTTTCACGGACCACAAGAGTTTGAAGTATATTTTCTCTCAAAAAGAGTTGAACAATAGACAGCGTAGATGGATGGAGCTTTTGAAGGACTATGATTGTACCATTTCTTATCATCCGGGCAAAGCTAATGTGGTTGCGGATGCTATTAGTCGGAATTCTTATGTAGCTTCAATGATGGTCCGAGAATGGAAGATGTTAGAAGATGCTCGAGATTGGTGTCCCAGGGATTCAAGGCATGGAGCTATATTTTCGAATATTAGTGCATTACCAACCTTGATTCAACAAATAAAGGAGGTTCAAAAGGATGATTCCGAGTGAAGAAAATCATGGATAAAACTATGAATGGAAAATTCAAGGATTTCTCTCTTAGTTCCGATGGAGTACTAACTTATAGAGGCCGATTGTGTGTGCCTAGCCTTGATGAAGTGAAATGCCAAGTTCTTGATGAAGGCCACGAGTCCAAGTATACCATTCATCCCGGGAGTACCAAGATGTATCAGAATTTGAAGCAACATTTTTTGTGGAACAATATGAAACAAGAAATAGCGGATTATGTATCAAAGTGCCTGACATGTCAACAAGTTAAAGTTGAACATCAAAGACCCCCAGGTTTGCTTCAACCTTTAGAGATTCCGGAGTGGAAATGGGAGCATATCACGATGGATTTTGTCACGGGATTGCCTCGTACTAGTAGGAAGAATGATGCAGTTTGGGTGATTGTGGATAGATTGATAAAGTTCGCTCATTTCTTACCTATTGATATTGGTTATTCAATGGAGAGGTTGCGAAATTGTATATTCATGAGATTGTGCGATTGCATGGGGTTCCGGTTAGTATTGTTTCAGACCGTGATCCTAGATTTACTTCTAGATTTTGGCAGGCGTTGCAAAAAGCTTTGGGTTGGCGTTTCATCCTCAAACTGATGGCCAATCCGAGAGAACAATTCAGATTCTTGAAGATATGTTACGAGCTTGTTCAGTTGACTTCTCGGATTCTTGGGATATTCACTTACCGCTTGTTGAGTTTTCTTATAATAATAGCTATCAGTCAAGTATTAAGATGGTCCCTTATGAAGCTTTGTACGGGAGGAAATGTAGATCTCCGATTTGTTGGGATGAAGTCGGGGAAGCCAAGCTTTGGGGTATTGATATGGTTCGGGATTCGGTTGATAAAGTCAAGATTATTCGGAACCGATTGAATACGGTCCAGAGTAGACAGAAGAGCTATGCCGATCAAAGGAGGCGAGACCTTGAGTTTCAAAGGGGAGACTTTGTATTTTTGAGAGTTTCTCCAAAGGTGGGAATTAGGAGGTATGGTAAGAAGGGTAAACTAACTCCAAGGTACGTTGGACCTTTTGAGATTTTGGAAAGAGTCGGAAATCTTGCTTATCGCCTTGCGTTGCCCCCTTATCTTAGTAAGATGCACAGTGTGTTTCATGTCTCAATGCTTCGTAAATATTTGTATGACCCCTCTCATGTGTTGCCAAGAATACCAGAGGATATTGAAGCGGATATGTCGTACGTGGAGCAACCGATTCAAGTGATTGATACTAAGGTTCAAGAGTTGAGGAATAAGAGTATTCCCCTTGTTAGGGTCGTATGGAGGAATCATGATGTTGAAGAATCAACTTGGGAAGTTCGGGAGGAGATGGAGCGGAAGTATCCGTGGTTGTTTGATCTTCTTGGTAAGTAAAGCTAAAATTCGGGTCAATTTTTTTTAATGGGGAGTGATTGTCATTACCCTAAACCTAGGTCCTATTTTGATACATGCTTGAACTCGTATTTATGGCGTGTGTTGCATCTTATTGTTATGCTTCGCATTTTATCGGTGAGTATTATGTGTTTGTTTAACATATTAAATAACTTATTTGATATTTAAGTATGTTAAAAAATTAAATATAATTATTTAATGCCTAATTAGAATTATTAGGAGTTATTTAGTTGAAGTGGTAAATATTGAAATTTAATTAAATATCTTATAAAATGTTGAGGTGCTAAATTGTAGAAGTTAAAGACTTAAGAAATGTAAAGGTGAAAGGCTTAGTTCATGGAGGAGCCTAGGTGGAACATTTTCAATGTATATCCTTATTTTGTTTAATTAGGAAGCTTCATTCTTCATTTATCAAAACCCTCCCAGCCAAAGTTCTTCATTGTTCCAAAGAAAGGTCCAAACCTAGTATTTCATATTTAAAATCCACCATTAATTCAAGATAAATCCGTTCTTCAATCCGTTTGCTTCTAAATGTTCGGGAGGAAAAGGGGATCATTTTCATCCGAATAAATATTGAAGTTTGTCATTTCATTTTGGAGAGGTAAGTTATTATTTTCCCTTCAATGCATGCTCATTTGATGTTTGAAGTTAAATTTATGGAATATATATGTTGCATGGAACATTTGGCTATTTTCCTTGAGTTTAAAATGATGGAAATGGTCTTTGGTTGAGTTTGGAATGGTTTGAGTTAAATTTGGTATGTGTTGAACTGGAGTTGGGGTTATGGTGTGGTTGTTTGAGTTGGAAAAATGGTAAGTTTTAGGCCTTTGCTGAAGTTCAGCTTCTGTTCTGATTTCTGCAAAGGGCACGACTCGTGCCCTCTGTCACGAGTTGTGCCATGCCTTCATTCGTGCCCACGAGTTATGTAAAACAATGTACTCGTGCTGATTTCAATTGGCACGACTCGTGATGTAGGGCACGAGTCGTGCCCTGCCTTGTTTTGCTGAGTCATTTGTAAAGCAATGTATATCCAACTATCTAACATATCTTTTACCCAATTGAACACTATAATCCAAGTACTATATATGAACTAAAAAAGGACGTCTTTACATACCAATTGTGATGTTGGGAAAGTGGTTAAATACTTGGTTAAAATAGGTTGGAACACTTGATTTCCATGAAACCTAAATTACTCAACATCTTTATATGGTTGATATTATATCCTTGAATTGTTATATTAAGTGTCTAGACATTATGTGTTGCATATTATAGACTTGTTTGACATCTTTAGCCATTGTGCTATTTATGAATTGTTTAGCCATTGTGCTATTTATGAGTGATACTTGTTATTATCTTGTTATCATATTGTTTAGCCATTTTGCTATTTATGAGTGATACTTGTTATTATCTATTGGTTATTTAAGCAAGTATTTATTACTATGCTTTTATTTAAAGTCCAGCTGGTACTTGATTGTTCGGGCAGTGGTATGGGATTATAATGGCACCCGAGCCGAGTTCATTATAATACATTCACTGGGTCCCTTTTTTCCCTTCCATTAGCCATGGTTTTGGTGGTGGGCTAGCTCCCCTTTGGGTGAGGTCTAGTTGCACTTTGGCGTATGACTTTGTGACATTTTCACCCAGTTATTGATGTTGTTACTTGGTTTCGGAACCGCTTCTTCAGCTGTTGATGCTGCTCAGACTGCTATATCCTTTTGGGATTAAACCTAGGCTCAGTATCCTTCTAAGTGTTACATTATTGCACTTATGTATTATTTTATACATCCTTCTATGTGTTACAAGATTGTGATGTATATGATGAATGTGTTGATATATGTTTTCCTAATGTGATTGCATATCATCTTGTTGCATATATAATAGCTTACTGAGATTTATCTCACCTTGTCCTTTTATTGTTTTCCTTAGATAGGGGCGAGTCAGGGAATAGGCCACGTTGAGCACGAAGAGGACGCCGAGTTTGGGTTGTAACTGGGAAAAGGTATTTTGTAGTGGTTTGCAGTATGTAAATGTATAACCAAGGGGTAGTATACCCGAGACTTGAGATGTACTCCCTCCGTCCCGTCCGAAAGGGCAAAATTTGTGTCTTGCACGGGAATTAAGAAAAGTGATGTGGGAAAGACAAAAAGTGTATAGTGGAATAAATGTTGTGAGTGAAAGGTGATGTAGGAAAGAGAAAATGGGGTAGGGAATAGTTAGTGGATCTTTATTGTGAGAGTATGACAAGTGGGTCCCACAAATAAAGAAGTATTAAAAAAAATTCCATTTTTGAGTTGTGCCCTTTCAAATGGGATGCCCGAAAAGGAAATTTTTGCCCTTTGGGGCGGGACGGAGGGAGTATGTCACTATTTTAAAACCTTTAGTGATTGTAAATATTGTATATTTTGGAACTATGTTCCTTGGTTTGTAATTGGTTTGTAAAATGTGGAGTTGGTTTTGAAGTTAAGTGTTTTTACCTTTAGTGGTATATTTATGAAGTTTCTTTAAGTTAAACAGGTTTTATATACGAATAATAGGGAAAGGTCATTTTGAAAGTTTTTTTTATAAAGGCGTCTTTCGAGCGTGT
The DNA here is from genome assembly GCA_022495995.1 of Adenophora triphylla var. japonica. NCBI lineage: Eukaryota > Viridiplantae > Streptophyta > Magnoliopsida > Asterales > Campanulaceae > Adenophora > Adenophora triphylla. The sequence goes on from JAFEMH010000675.1 coordinate 401,777, forward strand.
TCCGGACGTGGGGCCAAGTAGGACCACGATTCGGGGCGCGTCAGTTGGTATCAGAGCTAGGTTATATATAGTCTAGAGTGATTAAGTGACCTAGGAGGGTAGTTATGGATTGAGTGAGTGACGTTTAGTGTTTTATGCAGGTACTCAGTTGTTATGGCAGGAGCTGAGGGTGATCAAACTGGACCTTTGGGCCGCAGAAATGTAATGGAGGAGACTCGGGATATTATTCAAGGCATGTTAGAGGCAGCCATGAAAGCAATGAATAATCAAAGGCAGGGAGGAGAACAGTCCAAGGGTTGGACTTGAACAATTTTTGAAGATGAAACCCATTGGGTATAATGGCGAGCTAGATGTGACAAAGGCTGAGAGATGGCTAGAAGCAATGGAGAAAATATTTGATGTATTGAGATGTATCGACTTATCAGCTCGCCCCTTTGATTCCCGCTCCCTACCACGCCTGATGGTTGACTCTGTCTCCGTAGAATGTACCTCACCTTCCCTTTCAGACCATCTGGCCACACGAGCGTTTTTAGGGTTTGGGGTCACCAACGGCAAATTCTGGGCAACCTTTGAAGGAACTCCTTTATCTTGACCCATTTTTCAACTATTTTGGTTTACAAACAGGTATTCAAACAAACCCAAAGCTTACACAAACAGAGACGAAACTGACAGCAACCGAAACAAAGTTTCTGGGCTTTCAAACAAGAACACGAACAGTAAACTACCTTAAGCGAACTGAAAATACACAACAAACTTCAACAGACCACACAAAGCTTACACCAACAGACACAAAGCTGACAGCAACTGACAGAAGGGTTTCCTAGGTTTCTGAACAAGAACAACCACCAACTCCAACAGACCAAGAACAACAACAAGCTTCGAACAGACCAAACAAAGAAGGAAAAATAAGGTCCCGACAACGGAACCAACTGATGCTACCAAGCCAAACTAGTTACACTGGAACAGATTTGAATAGGAAAATGGATACTCCGGCTGTCCTCTTTGGATGGTCACCTACACACATGCACAAACGTCAACTAGGTCGGGGGTGTCTCCGGCGTTACCCTTCCGACGTGAGAGTAAGTGACAAGTTACAAACAAACATATAACAATGGAACTTGTAGAGAGAGAGAGAGAGAGAGAGAGAGAGAGAGAGAGAGAGAGAGAGAGAGAGAAAGAGAGCTTAGAGAGTGTATGAGAGACTTACAAATAATATTTTCCCAATGGCTTATATACTCCCATGCACCATATGCCTTGCACATGGAGGGACACTTGTCAATCATCCACACAAGGTGCCAACAACCCCAAAGTTAGTGGAGATTCACTGTTCACCATGTCACATCACTCCATTTTGATGGTTATAATGGGGTACATACGTGGCAGTCCAGGTGTCATTCAAAGTCATTGGTCACGCAAGTCGCCCAGGCGACAATCCAAGAATAGGCGGCAATCCCCATATTGCCGCCAGTCCTATCCTCCACTCAGGCAACATTCTCGCCTGTTGGTTCTATCAATACATGCCACTCATAACCAAGAAAAACTTCTCGCTTGCCTTACTCTCACGCTCCGGCCTATGTATGTCGCCCTATTACACATGTCGCCTCACTACTTTGGGCCCACCTTAATACACATATTACGCGTACTTGGCCCAGTTGGCCCATTTCGCCATGTTGGACCTAATTTAGTGTTTCAGACCCAAATTCATTTTTCATAATCACATCACTAATGTCATGAGATTTCAAAGGTTATTAAACGAGAGTTCTGTTTTCAGAATAATTGAACCTTTCATTTTATTGATTCATTTGTACTTTTTCGTGTTCACCCTTTCTTAGAAACCAAAAGGGCGGCATATAAACTTACTGACCTTTTGTTCTCTCAAGAATCGATTGATTAGTATTCAAGTTTTTCATTTTGGATTACGAGTATAGTATTATAATAAGTATATTGAACATTGTAATTGACGAATTATTTCTTATGTTATTGAATTGAGGTTTTGGACTTGTCAGTTATTAATTATGGATCATAATGATTTTATGAATTATTGGTGTTGAATCATTATTAATGGTTACTTACTCAATATTAGGTTAAAGGTTGAAAGCCCGAGTTTGGATGGTGACAAAGATGTATAAAATCTCACAACCAGGCTAGAAATTAATCAAGAGGAGAGGAGGTATGAGCTTGGACAAGGCCATCTATCATATAATGCATAAGGGCTCTGATCAATCAGATTTGAGATTATGTATGTTTCTCCCATCAATGGTGGAAGAGAGGATATAAGAATTATGTTAGTAAGAGGATTGTGTATATTTTCTCTTTTTGTTATTTGTCATTGCAATCGACTAAACAACCCTATCATCGACTTGACTCGACTGACTGCACCTTTGAAATCTTTACTTTTAGTGTTGATAGTTTTACCATCACAATTAAGAGAATTTAACTTAACTTTGTGTACACTTGTGGCTTAAAAATAAATTCTTAGCCAATTTGTATGAGCAAAATAAAGTTTGCGCAAGCTAATTAATCAACAGATAATTACTTAAAATAGGATATAGTTATATACACGGCCCCAAATATACACGGCCGCTAACCGGCCGCTAACAATTTACGAAATTACCCATTTATATTAATTTTTTTTTTCATTTCAAATTCAAAGCTCGAGCTCTTCGTCTCCCTCGCTCTCTCTCTCTCTCAGTACGTAACTGACTGCCATCGCCGCCGTTCGTTCGCCATGGCTCGGGTTAAAATTCCGGCCGTCCCTGCTGGAGCTTCCGCCGCCGCTACAACCACTGCCATCGCCGCCGCCTCCGCTTCTACCACCGTGCCCGTAAAGAAGGTAATGCAATTTGAACGTAATTTAAACCTAATTTTACATTCCCAATGTCTAATTTTTGTTTGATTGCTTCAATTGATTTGGACGTCTTTCATGAACTGGTTGCTTCAATTGATTTCGACGTCTTTTTCTTTACATCGTTCATTTTTCTTTCTTTTTATGCATCTCGTGTAATTTTTCTTTCTTTGATATTAACCAAACTGGAGAATGCATCTCGTGTGAACTCACACGAGATGCATCTCGTGTGATTTTACACGAGTTGTGCCCAGTGTCCACTCTTTTTCTTTACATCGTTCGTATTCAGTTATAAATGCTAAATAGCTAATTTATTGTCTCTTATTTGTTTTTTTGTAGGCACGTGAACGTATGACCGCGTCCAATAGAAAGAGGAAGGCCGAGACGGCACCTAAGGTAGATAAACGCAGCAAAAGGATACATGATAGGACTATCGTGCGTGGGTCTGAGCTTGGGATTGAGCAGGATGTAGGAGATGATCATGATAGGACTTTACGGCTGACTGACCGGCACTGATACTGGGTTTGAGCATGAGCTTGAGGAGGATGTAGGAGATGATGAGGCATCTTCGATTCGATGATAGTAGTGAGGAGGATGTAGGAGATGATGATGGATCTTCGATTCTGATGATAGTGGTGAGGGGGATGAGGAGGCGGAGCAGGAGGGTGGGGATGATGATGATGATGATGATGATGATGATGATGATGATGATGAGGAGGAGGAGGAGGAGGTACAGGATGTTAGACCTTTGAGGCATGGGAGGGGAGGGGAGGGATGTGGCTAGAGGGCAGGGATGGAGGAGGCAGGGTGCGGGTGGGAGGAGCCACCATCATGGCAGATTCAGAGTGACCCAGGTGGCGGCCCAGAGAATGTTTCACTTATATACGGCTTTGGTGATCACAGAGCTCGAGAGATTTGGAGGGATGCCACTAGTGAGTCAGTGGTGACTTTTCATACGAGACTGCTACATCTGCAAAAGTAAGATAATCATTTATGTGAATTTATTAAAATCTTGAAGTTGTTTGGCACACACTCTAAATATTCCATTAATTATACATCTCGTACTTTTCTCGATCTCGAGTGTTGATTATATTTTTTGTTTGGAATAAACAGGTTCAAGCGTGATGATCTGGAGGCTACTGATAGAGCCTGGCTGACCCTCGTTGATGCATCGGGCATCCGGCGGTGCACGATGCCACCATTCGAGGCCTAATCATGCGCTGATGACGGCATTTTTGGAACGGTGGTCTCCTGAGACTAACTCGTTCCACATGCCATGGGGGGAGATGACCATTACGTTACACGACGTATTTCATATCCTGGATATGTTGTTATATATTATCAATTTCAAGACTATACTATCTACATTCATCTCTTGTACTAAAATGTGTTATTTCATCTTCAATTTACAGGTATCAGCTGTGTAGGTGCACCTATTCGATATCCGGATCCAGTGCCTGACCTATCCGGCATCACTAGACACCTCGTTTTGGGAGGCACCGGGTACTTATTGAAGGATGTCCGGCGTCTCTTTTCTTCCCGTATAGGCCACATGACTAATGCCCAGCGTGCTTCTGCGTATATCCTGCACCTCTTGGGTTCCACGATGTTCGTGGACAAGAGTCAGGATAAGGTGCCCTCAGCCTACCTTTCTCTATGCATGGTAGGGGTGTGCTCGGTCCGGTTTGGTTCGGTTTTAGGCTAAAACCGAAACCGAACCGAAAGATATCGGTTTTTGTATTTTAAAACCGTTAAGCTTCGGTTTTATTCGGTTTCGGTTTGGTGTCGGTTTGGTTCGGTGTCGTTCGGTTTCAATAAGATGAGAATAACATGCATATATTAATGGTTTATATATATATTAAAATGACACGTCGTTTTAATAGTATAATTATATGTTCCAATAATCTGTTTAAGAATCCCCTTTTAAACATTAGTATGTGGAACATGTGTGTGAGTGTTAGTGCCATGCATTGTAGGATAAAGCTCAGTCACTTTGATTGTCTTGAATCTCTTGATTTTCAATTGAATTGCCACTCTACTTGAGCTTTAAAATGGCAAACAGTTCAAAGTTCTGACTCGTGGTGTACTTGGAGAGCTCTTAAATGAAGGAAAGATGCAATAATCATTTAACAGTTTAACTATCGTTAGCATAATTTTAACTCTAAAGCAAGATGAGAAGATGAAATTTATATATATATTAAAATGATACGTTGTTTTAATAATATCGGTTCGGTTCGGTTTTATCGGCTCGGTTTTTCATTTGAAACCAAAACCGAAACCGAAAGTTTCGGTTTTTAAATGGTTAAAACCATTAACATTTCGGTTTTGTCGGTTTCGGTTTTTTCAGTCCGGTTTTCTCGGTTTCGGTCCGGTTTTTTCGGTTTTCCGGTTTCGTTGCACACCCCTAATGCATGGATCTTGAGAGACTCCCCACTCTCTCATGGGGATCAGCTACATTGGCATATTTATACCGAGAGTTGGGGAAGGCGTCCAGATCCGGATGCAAGCAGATGGGTGGTTGTGCGACACTGCTAGAGGTACATCTTACTCTACTCATTTTCTTTTTACTCTGTCGACTCCCCCTCTGTAATTACATGTTGCATTTGATTAGTATTTAATATTTTTTACATACATCTCGGGGTGGATATACGAGTACTTCCCGGATTTCAGGCGACTTTGACCCGCACCGGCGAGGGGCAGCCGGAAGCCGTAGATGGTCACGTCTTGATACTGGGAGGGGATTAGATCATCTAGTGCGGTATCGCCGCACTCTTGACGAGATGCATGTTGATAGGGTGAGTTATTCATATTAAAATTGTTTCAAATTGTTACAATCACTCCGTTATTATGTAGACTCGCCTAACAAAGTCTACTCACAAAGTTGTTTGGACTCCTTATGGTATCGGAGCGGACTCGATTCCCGGTTTCACACTTCGTGGGGTTATACGCTTTTGTGACATCACCGAGGCGTATATGCCCGATCGTGTTACCGGGCGGTTCGGGTGCACCGAGAGGATCCCAGCACGGCCCGTGACTCCCACGAGATGTATTTTGTCAAAGGGTCGAAGGGATACCAAAAGGCGTATGGTGACGGAGATGATTTTTGGGACGGGTGGGTGGAGTACGACATGCATGATTTCAGCCCGTTCCCGATGGGGGCCACCACTAGATACTACATCTTCTCCGTGGCGATGATTATATGGAGTGGTTTCGGCTAGGAGTCATGTTCGGATATCTAATCCGATACACGATCCTCCCGTTGACATTCCACCTCCCCCACTCCCCCAGTTGATGTTCCACCGCGGCACTGGGGTTGCGGCCGATCGCGCAGATCTCATACTTCCATTAGTGACAGATGCGAGGCTCCCCGAGGACGCCAGAGATATACTTAGACGGGCACACGAGGGTTTAGGTCGTCTTATGTAGGAGGTCGCATTTATGTATTATTGATTATGGAGTTTTGGTATATTTGTAGTACTGATTATGGAGTTGGATTTATTTTCTGTAGGAAATGGATAGTTGTTGTTGTAATGGTATACTGATTGTATTGTTGTTGTTTATGGAGTTATGGATTTGTAGTACTGAATATGGAGTTATGGATTTGTTGCTGTTGTTTATTGAAGGCTCAGATGGAGGGTTGTCTACTTCAATGTCCAACTTCTTCCAAAAATCATGAATCGAGGCCAGCTCAATCCGTCCCCCACAGTCCTCTATCCTTGCAATCTCGTGACTACATGGAAGTCCATGTGTTCGCCTGTAGTAACACCCGCAGGCATCCTCAGTGATGACATTACCCCCATTACGACCCCGCTTGATTTTCTGAAGTCGACCCCGCTCTTGTCTGATAATGCGCAAGGCTTCCGTTGACACTTTAGTCAATATGTTGTGATACAGATTACGGGTCCTCAAATCAATTGGAGTTCTGGTCTTTGATCTATTCATACCCTGTTTGATATTTTTTAGTTGGATATCGAAGATCTTATGAGCCTTTTTGAAGATTGTGTCAAAAGTAGAAGAAGCACTCCCAATGCCTTCTTCACTGTTATGCTCACCCTCAGTCTGTTTGTGGTATGGGTCCCAAAGTGTGGTAACACATCCGTGTGCATGGAGAATATTACGAGAGTATGGAGTAATCCATGTATCGCGGAGGTAATCCAATAATACAGATAAGATATGAAACGGTCACTGAAAGCCCTTGCCAACGTTTGTCCCATTCGCCGGAGGTAGGGGTGAGATTGCATAATTGAAACTCCTCATGAATGATTACGCCAAATCCTCGCTACACCGTAATTTAAGCAATTATATATATTATAAACAAAGAAAATCAATAAATAAATAAATAAGTAAATAAATAAATACATGTATGACTCAACCCATGCCTTCTAACATTGACTTCGATATGCCTCAGGCAAGAAGTGTGCGGTGTCGGGAAAAAGCTGTACGGAGAGCGATAAAACCCAATTCACGATCGGTGACAAAAGCTGTTGGCAAGCGGGGAGGTGTAAACAGCCGGGTGCAAATTGTCCAATGCCCATTTGTAATCATCCGCACTCGATACTTGAGGAACGCATACGCTATTGTGAAATTATGCCGGTGGAAGTAAATCCTACAAGCTGCAAGAAGTACGATCCATAGCAGTTGGTGTTGTAAGTGCGATCACCTTGTACAACATATGGAAAACGGTTTAGCATCTTCATTGCTAATGGGTGAGAGAAGAATATATCGCCGATCATGCCACTCGGCGTCTTCCCTCGTGTAGTATGTATATTCATGATCTACGAGTAATTTAAGGAATTGTTGTAGCGGGGTCCTTCCTTGTCGTTCTTTTTCTCTATATTTTGTGATGGCATTGCGGACGTGCATCGGAGTGCTCATATTCTTCTCATCATTCATCTTTAACATTGCAACTATGTCATTTGGACGCAATGAACATTCACTTGCCCTACACACAACGTCATATTCGGCACCTGTCAATTTCCCGAGAGAAAAACCTTCCGGATACAAAGGAAAGCCATGATTATGTATACCATTCCTTACAACATAACCCCATAACCCATCATCCCTCCTTTCTTTGGCATATAGTTTAAAACTACACTCTCTCTTCTTGCTACTACTCTTCTTTATATTCTTAGATCTTAGGGCTGTGATATCCACCAAAATGACATATTATCATCGCATAAGCTAGTTTATTTCCAATTCTATTCTTCGAGTTCTGTATAACAAGGTGTATATTTCGACGCCTCGCGATTTCCCGTACATGTGCAAGAAGCACATCCCTGTTTGGAAATAATTCTGATGTCGTGAATTCATCCATCGATATCCGGAAATGGACCCTGCAAAATACAGTACAGTCGGTTCAAAGCTCCGGTAAGTATACATTTCGTGTATAAATACACGACATAGATCAGTACATCTCGTGTTATTGTACACGATATGTAAGCAACTATGCCGTGTATTTTTACACGAAATTATCTCCGTCCAAGATGGAATTTTGATTTCGATTTTGATCACAATACAAAACAAAAGATTAAGAACTTACTTCATAGAAGCTTGGATCATTAAAACTTGGAGAATGTTGATGTGGAGGAGAATTTGGTGAGATTCCTTCTTCTTCATCAAGGACAAATTCTATATCATCAAGGTTAATATACTCATAAGAATCCATGCTATGATCATAGAAGCTTGGATCATTGAAACTTGGAGAATGTTGATGTGGAGGAGAATTTGGTGAGATTCCTTCTTCTTCATCAAGGACAAATTCTATATCATCAAGGTTAATATACTCATAAGAATCCATGCTATGATCATTGAAACTTGGAGAATGTTGGGGAGAATTTTGTGAGGAATCCATGCTATGAACTTAGAGATTGATTTTTTGAATAATAATGGGGTTTATGGTTTACATTCGAGAATAGGTGTGTTTTAAGGAATTATAAACGGCGAATTCAACGCAGCTCGTTTTGAAGGGTTACAGGATTTTAAACCTCTCGTGTACATCAACACGAGATAGAAGTATATATTTCGTGTATTTTTACACGAGATGTATAAATTATAAATGGCTACCTATTTATTTTTTTTTAATTTTTTTTTACATTCTAAATGTCATTTAAAGTGTTTTTCATCTCTATGAAAATACTCAAAATCCAAATGGAAATTGAGTTACAAATATGTGCCATTATTTAGGGTTTTTAGGGTTTCATGGGTCCCGATCCTGTAAAAAATGGTATACGGATACCTCGTTTATTTTTTTTTTAATTTTTTTCTAGATTCTAGGTGACATTTAAAGTGTTTTTCATCTACATGAGCTTCCTCAAAATTCAAATGGAGATTGAGTTACAAATATTTGCCATTATTTAGGGTTTTTAGGGTTTTATGTGTCCCGATCTTGCCAAAAATGGTATACGGCTACCTCGTTTATTTTTTTTTAATTTTTTTCTAGATTCTAGGTGACATTTAAAGTGTTTTTCATCTACATGAGTTTCCTCAAAATACAAATGGAGATTGAGTTACAAATATTTGCCATTATTTAGAGTTTTTAGGGTTTTATGTGTCCCGATCTTGCCAAAAATGGTATACGGCTACCTCGTTTATTTTTTTTAATTTTTTTCTAGATTCTAAATGACATTTAAAGTGTTTTTCATCTACATGAGTTTTCTCAAAATCCAAATGGAGATTGAGTTACAAATATGAGCCATTATTTAGGGTGTTTAGGGTTTTATGTGTTCCCGATCTTGCCAAAAATGGTATACGGCTACCTCGTTTATTTTTTTTTAATTTTTTTCTACATTCTAAATCACATTTAAAGTGTTTTTCATCTACATGAGTTTCCTCAAAATCCAAATGGAGATTGAGTTACAAATATGTGCCATTATTTAGGGTTTTAAGGGTTTTATGTGTCCCGATCTTGCCAAAAATGGTAAACGGCTACCTCGTTTATTTTTTTTTTATTTTTTTCTAGATTCTAGGTGACATTTAAAGTGTTTTTCATCTACATGAGTTTCCTCAAAATCCAAATGGAGATTGAGTTACAAATATTTGCCATTATTTAGGGTTTTTAGGGTTTTATGTGTCCCGATCTTGCCAAAAATGGTATACGGCTACCTCGTTTATTTTTTTTTAATTTTTTTCTAGATTATAGGTGACATTTAAAGTGTTTTTCATCTCTATCACTATACTCAAAATCCAAATAGAGATTGAGTTACAAATATGTGTCATTATTTAGGGTGTTTAGGGTTTTATGTGTCCCCGATCTTGCCAAAAATGGTATACGGCTACCTCGTTTATTTTTTTTTAATTTTTTTCTACATTCTAAATGACATTTAAAGTGTTTTTCATCTACATGAGTTTCCTCAAAATCCAAATGGAGATTGAGTTACAAATATGTGCCATTATTTAGGGTTTTTAGGGTTTTATGTGTCCCGATCTTGTCAAAAATGGTATACGGCTACCTCGTTTATTTTTTTTAATTTTTTTCTAGATTCTAAATGACATTTAAAGTGTTTTTCATCTACATGAGTTTCCTCAAAATCCAAATGGAGATTGAGTTACAAATATGTGCCATTATTTAGGGTTTTTAGGGTTTTATGTGTCCCGATCTTGCCAAAAATGGTATACGACTACCTCGTTTATTTTTTTAAATTTTTTTCTATATTCTAGGTGACATTTAAAGTGTTTTTCATCTACATGAGTTTCCTCAAAATTCAAATGGAGATTGAGTTACAAATATGTGCCATTATTTAGGGTTTTTAGGGTTTTATGTGTCCCGATCTTGCCAAAAATGGTATACGGCTACCTCGTTTATTTTTTTTTCTAGATTCTAGGTGACATTTAAAGTGTTTTTCATCTACATGAGTTTCCTCAAAATTCAAATGGAGATTGAGTTACAAATATATGCCATTATTTAGGGTTTTTAGGGTTTTATGTGTCCCGATCTTGCCAAAAATGGTATACAGCTACCTCGTTTATTTTTTTTTATTTTTTTTCTAGATTCTAGGTGACATTTAAAGTGTTTTTCATCTCTATCACTATACTCAAAATCCAAATGGAGATTGAGTTACAAATATGTGCCATTATTTAGGGTGTTTAGGGTTTTATGTGTCCCCGATCTTGCCAAAAATGGTATACGGCTACCTCGTTTATTTTTTTTTTAATTTTTTTCTACATTCTAAATGAAATTTAAAATGTTTTTCATCTACATGAGTTTCCTCAAAATCCAAATGGAAATTGAGTTACAAATATGTGCAATTATTTAGAATTTTTAGGGTTTTATGTGTCTCGATCTTGCCAAAAATTGTATACGGCTACCTCGTTTATTTTTTTTTAATTTTTTTCTAGATTCTAGGTGACATTTAAAGTGTTTTTCATCTATATGAGTTTCCTCAAAATCCAAATGGAGATTGAATTACAAATATTTGCCATTATTTAGGGTTTTTAGGGTTTTATGTGTCCCGATCTTGCCAAAAATGGTATACGGCTACCTCATTTATTTTTTTTTAATTTTTTTCTGGATTCTAAATGACATTTAAAGTGTTTTCATCTACATGAGTTTTCTCAAAATCCAAATGGAGATTGAGTTACAAATATGTGCCATTATTTAGGGTGTTTAGGGTTTTATGTGTCCCCGATCTTGCCAAAAATGGTATACGGCTACCTCGTTTATTTTTTTTTAATTTTTTTCTACATTCTAAATGACATTTAAAATGTTTTTCATCTACATGAGTTTCCTCAAAATCCAAATGGAAATTGAGTTACAAATATGTGCAATTATTTAGAATTTTTAGGGTTTTATGTGTCTCGATCTTGCCAAAAATGGTATACGGCTACCTCGTTTATTTTTTTTTTAATTTTTTTCTAGATTCTAGGTGACATTTAAAGTGTTTTTCATCTACATGAGTTTCCTCAAAATCCAAATGGAGATTGAATTACAAATATTTGCCATTATTTAGGGTTTTTAGGGTTTTATGTGTCCCGATCTTGCCAAAAATGGTATACGGCTACCTCATTTATTTTTTTTTTAATTTTTTTCTGGATTCTAAATGACATTTAAAGTGTTTTTCATCTACATGAGTTTTCTCAAAATCCAAATGGAGATTGAGTTGCAAATATGTGCCATTATTTAGGGTGTTTAGGGTTTTATGTGTTCCCGATCTTGTCAAAAATGGTATACGGCTACCTCGTTTATTTTTTTTAAATTTTTTTCTAGATTATAGGTGACATTTAAAGTGTTTTTCATCTCTATCACTATACTCAAAATCCAAATAGAGATTGAGTTACAAATATGTGCCATTATTTAGGGTGTTTAGGGTTTTATGTGTCCCTGATCTTGCCAAAAATGGTATACGGCTACCTCGTTTATTTTTTTTTTATTTTTTTTTACATTCTAAATGACATTTAAAGTGTTTTTCATCTACATGAGTTTTCTCAAAATTCAAATGGAGATTGAGTTACAAATATGTGCCATTATTTAGGGTTTTTAGGGTTTTATGTGTCCCGATCTTACCAAAAATGGTATACGGCTACCTCGTTTATTTTTTTTTATTTTTTTTCTAGATTCTAGGTGACATTTAAAGTGTTTTTCATCTACATGAGTTTCCTCAAAATTCAAATGGAGATTGAGTTACAAATATGTGCCATTATTTAGGGTTTTTAGGGTTTTATGTGTCCCGATCTTGCCAAAAATGGTATACGGCTACCTCGTTTATTTTTTTTTTAATTTTTTTCTAGATTCTAGGTGACATTTAAAGTGTTTTTCATCTCTATCACTATACTCAAAATCCAAATGGAGATTGAGTTACAAATATGTGCCATTATTTAGGGTGTTTAGGGTTTTATGTGTCCCCGATCTTGCCAAAAATGGTATACGGCTACCTCGTTTATTTTTTTTAATTTTTTTTTACATTCCAAATGACATTTAAAATGTTTTTCATCTACATGAGTTTCCTCAAAATCCAAATGGAAATTGAGTTACAAATATGTGCAATTATTTAGAATTTTTAGGGTTTTATGTGTCTCGATCTTGCCAAAAATGGTATACGGCTACCTCGTTTTTTTTTTTAATTTTTTCTAGATTCTAGGTGACATTTAAAGTGTTTTTCATCTACATGAGTTTCCTCAAAATCCAAATGGAGATTGAATTACAAATATTTGCCATTATTTAGAGTTTTTAGGGTTTTATGTGTCCCGATCTTGCCAAAAATGGTATACGGCTACCTCGTTTATTTTTTTTAATTTTTTTCTAGATTCTAAATGACATTTAAAGTGTTTTTCATCTCTATCACTATACTCAAAATCCAAATGGAGATTGAGTTACAAATATGTGCCATTATTTAGGGTGTTTAGGGTTTTATGTGTCCCCGATCTTGCCAAAAATGGTATACGGCTACCTCGTTTATTTTTTTTTAATTTTTTTCTACATTCTAAATAACATTTAAAATGTTTTTCATCTACATGAGTTTCCTCAATATCCAAATGGAAATTGAGTTACAAATATGTGCTATTATTTAGGGTATTTAGGGTTTTATGTGTCTCGTATGTATCCACACGAGACACATCTCGTGTGGATACACACGATATACATCTCGTGTATATCCACACGAGACACATCTCGTGTGGATCCATACGAGATGAGTGAAGAATTAGGCAAAATCCATTACCAAAACATCAACAACCATCATCATAATCAACACGAAACAACCGATTACCAAAACCTGAATATTCAATTAAATGAAAGGGCCCTTATAATGGTGGACGGAGATAAATCTCGTGTAAAATCACACAAGAATCTTCTCGTGTTATATTACACGAGATAAACTGAAAATAGAGTTCCTCTTATACTGGACGCATCAATGGTGTCACTAACATTCCCTTTGAAATCAAAACCTCCTTTTCCAACAATCAATGCTCCAATTACTTCAAACCCTTTCAACAAAAGTGTCCTCAAATCATCTGCACGGAAAAATTCAACTAAATCAATCACAAACGCACAGGCAAACAAAGAATCAGATGATTGGGAGTTAGGGTTACCTGATTGATTCTCTGACGAAATCAGGTGAAAAGGGGTCGGAGGGGTGGGTGTGAATGCACCTGAAGGTGGATATTACTGTGAGGGGAGAGACGAAGGGAGAACCTATCAACCATTGGAGACCTGCTTCGTTGTTGATGATGATATCGTTCGCAGTGTCCATGAGTGAACGATTGAAATTTTCCTGCGAAGTGTGTCGTGTGAATATACACGGTATAAGGAGAAAATATCGTGTAGACACACACGAGACGGAAGGGCAAAATTAAAATATTTCGTTCCCTGTATTTTTCGTTCTCTGTATTTAGTATTTACCTTAAAATAATTAAAATAATTGCATTACCATGTTTTCTTCCAATTGAACCTAACACTTTTTATTATTTTATTTCTTTTGAAATTGAGGAAATATAATTTTACTTAAAATAATAATAATAATGAATTTTCTCCCCACATCTTGTAAAAAAGCCAATACAAACAAATAAAAAATACTATTGACTTGTTGACTTATTCTGAGCTTTACCCTTTCCAGCAGGAATCTAATCATGAGGTGTAAATAGTTTTAACAACTAATAAAGGGACACTTCCATTAATTTTGTCTTTTCACTCCCGCTCATTCCCCATTCCCCATTCCCCTTCCCCTTCCCCTTCCCCTTCCCCTTCCCATTCCCATTCCCATTCCCATTCCTATTCCCACCTTAAAAATCAAGAAAACCCACCCACCAATTTCTCTCTTTACTCAAAAACCCTAAAAACCCAACAATATTCTTACCCCCAGAGCTGGATTTCAAGTTTCTTGGCTGTCGCAGCTTGCCAAATCCAGTCATAATTTCCTACTTCATTTGTAAGTCAATTTAATGTTTTATTTATTTCTGGGTTCTGTTTATTTATGATTTTTAGGCGTTGAAATTACCCATATTGTGGATTTAAGAGTTAATTTGCTCTTGGGTTTTCTTTGTTTGGTTGCTGGAATTTTTTTTTTCTTTTTTTTTGTTGTTGAATACAGATAGTTGGAGGAATATATATATTTTTATGTAAATGGGGAGCCAAGAGGTGTTGGAGAGAGTAAGTGGGGTTGAAGATGGTGGTGTTGGGTTTGACCAAGTGGGTGATTCTGGGAAAGTGATTGAGAATTTGAATGTTGACCTTGTGGATGATTTTGATTCTATCTGGGAAGATATTGATGACAGATTGACAATTTCCAGGATGGTGAGTGCGGCTGTTACTAAGGGTATGGTCAATGCATTTCAGCAGAAAGCCTCTGAGGAAATTGCTGTGAAAGAATTCGAGGTGGCCAGGTTGAAAGAGTCTTTTTGTTTTCATCATGTGGGTAGTGGCGAAACTGAGTCAACTCATTTGTTGGCCATTGGCCATGAGCAGGAAAATATAGACTTGGATGAGTGCTTGAATTTTATGGATGTTTGTGTAAAACATGATAAGATGAGAGATTCGTTGCACATGTTGAGAAAAGATGTTAGTGATGAGTTTTCGGCTCTTAAGAAAGAGATTGGGTGTATAAGAAAAGGTAGTTCCCTTCAAAGGGCTGGTTCTGGTTCTGGATTGGTTGGATTGAGCGGTATACTTATTGAACATGAAACTGGAAGTTGGGCAGGGCTAGATAGAACGGTTGATAGTCTGGAAAAGACAACGAATTCTATATGTACTAGTGTTGATAATATGCTTCAATTGTCTAAGGCATCCGTTTGTGAATGGAAGCAGGAGCAAGATTTTAAAAGAGATCTTGAAGCAATGGTAATGAAAAGTTTCATAAGAAGTCAGCAGGAAGAATTTGAAACGAAAATGTGGGATCAGCAAGCTTGTTTATATAAAAACCAACTTGTTAATTGGGTTGAAAAATTCAATGAGATTTCTGGTTTACTAAAGGAATTAGATGCATTTATTAAGTTATTGCCCACTTCTCCTGACCATGGTCAGCTGGTCTCTCATGGTTCTGCCGATTTGGATAATTTTCTTGGGACACCTCAAACTCCACGGTGGGAAGGAAATGGAAAAACGGATGGACCTAAAACCAGTGTGCCCGAGAATTTCGATCCAGCCCAGTTAATTCACATGAAAAAGGAAGAAATGGTGAATTACTTTAATGCTGTAATCCTGAAGATGAAGAGAGAACACGAGTCTGAAGTGCAAGAGATCACTGAAAAATATTTTTTTATAAAGGGGAAATATTTGAGTGAAAGAAGGTCTGTTTTGCCGCTCACGAAGGGCAAGGAATTTGATTCATTGAGGAAAAAGATCCCTGAGGTCTTATTGAAATTGGATAATATCCTTGCGGACAGTGAAAAATCACCAACACTTGGTTGCAATGGTGAAGCTCTTGGCAGTTTGAGGGATAGGCTTGACAACCTTCTTGCTGAAAATCGTCAACTTAGAGATTCACTTACGGATAAGAAACATGAACTGAAGTGTGTGTCAATGCACATTTCAGATGCTTCTGAGAGAATATTAAGGTATTCATCAGCTGAGGCAAACTTGCAAAAAGTGATACTAGATCTAAGTTTATCTTTGGAGGATGCACACATAGAAGCTGCAATTACCGAAGATGTATATACCTGTGTTCTTGAAGAGCTGAGGGACCAGATCATATGCACCAATGAGGAATCGGGATTACGACTTAGCATAATGCAGGATTTGTATGGAGTCATGCTCAGGGAAGCCACCATTGGTGTCAAAAGTGCCATCAAGTGTGAAGTTGAAGATGCTGATGTAGAATCATTAATCAAGCGAGGACTGTACGAAAGTATATTGGTAGAAAGCCTTAATGATGGGAAAAGAAAGTTTGAGGAATTGTCCGATAGATATTTGTTGGTCGATCAAAATCGGATTTCTCTTGAAGTGAAAGCGAAGGAAAAAGAAGTTAGATTGAGATCAGAAGTTGAAGAAAATGAAAGATTAAGGCAAGAATTAATGCTACAATCAAAAAATGTGGAGGAGAAAGAGAGGTTAGCAATGAAAGTGTCAGCAGCATTGACAGAAGAAAAGCAGCTGGTTGAGCAAGTGTTAGAAGAGCTGAATGGTTTAAAAGAGCAAGCAAGCTTGCAGCAAACATTAGTGTCTAAGGCCAATAAAGAAATAGATATATTGAAGGGTGAATTGGAGGAGGCGGGAGAGCAAATTGAAGCAGATCAACTGGAAATACAAAGCTTGAATCAAAAAATTGAAGGAGTGATGGAGGAGCTAAGGGAAGCTGATTTACAAAAAAATATGGTTCTTGCTCTTACCCAAGAGAAAGAAAAGGAACACATGGAGCAAATAAAAGCAATGATCCCTCTTATTGAGGGACTGCTGAAAAAGATTGCCAATTTTGAATGCCAAGTCGCTGGTGATATGGAAAGGAACAATTTGAGGTACTTATTCTACTCTTGTAGTACCATCTTTACATTTTCCTCGTGGTTACAATTTATCTATGATTATACTCTTTTGAAATATTTGTGGCACAAGCTTGAGATTGAGTATGTGCTTTAATTGCATCTGTGTCAATTATAGATGGTTTTTGCTCTCTCTCTCTCTCTCTCTTTATTGTCTTGGAAGTGATATTATTTTGGGTCATCAATCACTTTGATGCTTTGATCTCCTTTCTTCAACTAGCTTACCCATTTAGTTTGTGTAAACCAGCAATGTTTCTGCTGCTTTCTTCTGTATTAAGTGTCTACTGCCTTGCTCTCCCCCGGGTCCGTGGGGAATTTTCTTTTATCATTTGAGCTATTGACTTTGAACAACAGCTAAAATCTGTGTAGGAGCTTTCTCAGGAGCCATTTCAGACTAGGTTATCTTGGGGTGCATATCATATCTGAAATTATATTTTTTTGACCATTACCACTGAATATTAAAATTAGATTACATGTATTGTTTTTACTGCTTTTTTTTTTTTGTGGTTATTCACATTGTGTCAAACTTTTCAGATTGGAAAGCTCATACTCTGAACTGAGGTCTCTAATCAAGAAAGCTAATGTACTTCGACAAACTGAGTTTCATTACAAACAGAGGCTTGAAAGGAGATGTGCTGACCTTCAAATGGCCGAGGCTGAGGTAATGACTAAATTTTTCAAACATGGATCCTAAATTGACACTAAAGAATGAACTTTTCTTTGTTTTGGAATTATCAAACAAGAAGATCTACTTTTACTAGATCTTTTATTGAATCCAGGTTGATCTTTTGGGGGATGAAGTCGAGACACTTGTAAGTCTACTTGAAAAGATATATGTAGCTCTTGACCATTACTCACCAGTTTTACGGCATTATCCTGGGGTAAGATAAATGTACTTTAATAATGGGCTTATTACTCTTATTTCTTCTTTAACAATGTTTTATTGTTTGTGTATTGGTATCTCCGTATTAAAAACGTAAGTTGCTGTTATTCATTTCTTTGCCACACCCTTGACCCTTCTACTAAACTAGAAATTGTTTCAGGTAGGGAATAAAGAGAGGAAAATATAATTCTTTAGTGTTCTCATACAATTTGGATTTATTTTGCACTGGTTGTTCACCTTTTGAGTTTGACGCCATCAGAAAAAGAATCAAGGGAATTGGATATATGCACTACAACTGTTTTCCTTATCGGACAAAATTAATTACTCCCTCCATCCCATAATAAACGTCACACTTTCCTTTTTCGTCCTCCCAAAATGAATTTCGCAATTCTATATAAGGAAACAATCTTAGTGCAATTTTACTATTGTACAAGACTACAAGCGATACACAAACAATTAAAGCACATTCCTTTAAAATGTTGACAAGTCAAATGCTACATCTATTATGGAAATGAGGGATTGATAGATAAACTATTAATGTGGTCTGAACTTTTTCACAATACTAAATGATCACTTCTTAAAGCTGATGCATATCCTTTCAAGCGGGATCCTGATTGCCTTTAATTTGTAATAGTTCTATTAATATTAACGGCCTTTACTATTATTCTTTTTCACTGCCTAGGTTATGGATACCCTGAAGCTGGTAAGAAGGGAATTAAGTGCAGAGCCCGTGAAGTTAGTTTAAACCTCTACCGTGCTAGGTAGGATTCTATCTCATATAAAGTATTTACTGCTTCTGTCACATAATAAATGGCGTACTTTGACTTTCTTGGTCAACTATTTCAAACTTTGACCAATATTTTTTGCAAATATATTCAATCTTCATGAAATTCTAACAATAGATATTGATAGTATTTTTACTGGTGCATCAATAACAAACTTTAAATCTACATACAGATAATTAATTTTTTTTATAATTTTTTTGGTCAAAAGTTCAATCAATTTGACCACAAAAGTCAAGGTGCACATTTATTTTGGGATTATGTGTTTTCTGTTTTTGATTCTTATTGAACTATAGTATAAAATATAGGGAATTTGCCCCATAAGTTCCTTTTGGAACAAATCACTTCCCACTAAGTTCCTCATTGCATTAAAATGCCCCATAAGTTCTCATATTGTATTATGTACAACATTTAGTTATGCATTAGTTTAAAATCATAATATTGCATTCGCACCACCGCCTCCGCCACAGCCTAGCTCCGCCGCCGCCGTCTGCTATCGCCGCATGCCGGATCCCGATCAATTTTCGCCGGAATCCGGTCAATTTTCGCCGGAATCCAGCCACCGATCACCGGAATCCGGTCGCCGGAGGTCGAAATCTGGTCGCCGGTCCATAGGCTTCGGACTCCGGTCACCGGCGGCCGCCGGAATGCAGTATTATGGCCTTAATTGATGCTGTATTTTCGAAACATAATACAACATCATAATACAACATGGGGAAGGAATTTATCGGGCATTATGAAACTTTTTTAGAACTTATCGGGCATAGTCCGTAAAATATAAAAACTAAAAAACTTCTGAACTAAGAATTTCGGAAGCAATCTCTTCATTTCGCTAAAAGAGATCTTACTTTCTGTTTTATGAAGTTGGTCTCGAAGAATCATTTTGAAAAAAAGTTTCTTACTCCATCCGTCTCAAAATGAATGTCCAATTTTTTTGGAATTTGCTCATGATCGAGAGTAAATTTGAACAATTTTTTGGATATTCATTTTGGGACGGAGGGAGTATTTTTCATGTCCATTTACAAATTATATTGCACTAGACTTGATATTAATTACTCGTATTTTGATCAGCAATATTAAAACAGATGAATGGATGGAATTTAGATATCTCCAGATTGCAGCATTTTCAGGCAAGTCTGACATTTTGCTTTGTTTGATGATACAGTTTTACAACCTTTTAAGATGCCAATATCCCACAAACTTGGAAGAATGTCAAGTCTCGAGTTGCCGAAATGACGGACGGAAATTATCATTTTCAGGACATTCTGAAGAAAAAAAAAAGTTGTATTTTTGTTTTCAACTTTTGCTAGTATGTATATATACTCATTTTTGGGTGGTTAATTGGTCTTTTCTTACATTTTCTGAATACATATGTATAGGGCACCGATGTAAATCTTCTACGAGGTAGAATGCAAGTAGGTTGTGGTTTGGACTGGTCGCAAATCCTATAATTTTATATTTCTTAATATTTGCATTGCAGGATAAAGTTTGCCTACTCCCTCCTTCATCCCACCTGAGCTTACAAAATAATCGTTAAGGCACGAGAATAAAGATGAAAATGCTGATGTGTTGTAAGCGTAGATAGTTGAATACGAGAGAAAGTGGGTAGTAAATAAATAGTGAATAATTGTTGTAGCATGACACGTGAATCTCATTATTTATTGTGTAATAAAAACTCACCTAAAATAAATTTTGTAAGTTCAAGTGGGACACGCCTAAAATAGATTTTGCAAGTTAAAGTGGGACACGGGATAGTTTTTACTAGCTCAAGCTCATGTGGGACGAAGGGAGTAGATTAGAAAACCATCAGATTTTGAACACGAAAGAAGAAAAAACAACTTGTATTATTGAAAGTGAACTACTGCATGATATACTCAAATTGTCCCCCAAGTGACACATTACATAATCCATTGCTCCCTCAAACCCAAGAATGAATGGGGAAAAAAATCAAATTTACTATTGAAATTTGAATTTTTTTGGCATCCATTTTGGGACAGAGCTAGTATGACAGTATATTTATACAACCAGAAAATAATAATCTTTATGCAATTTCACAAATGTACAACCCAGCAAACATACATTCTTGAAAAGCATGACAGGTTGTACAACTCTATACTTTAGGGGGGACGGAGGGCGAAATAAGGAAAAATATTTTCAAAATTTCCTTCAAGTTAGTGTGTATTCTGAACGTCTCATCTGTTGCCGTTCCCATCTATTTCGTTGATTAAAAAGTTCCAGCCTAGCAAAGCTGCCCCAACCGCAGGTTCGACCTAATTTGTCAAACACAAGTCACAGACATGAGAATTCATTTCTAAATATGTAAGCGTCCAAAACTCAGGTCATAAAATACAAGTACGACAATTTAAACAGGTTAAATAGTTGTACCTTAATTACCTGAAGAACTCAATAAGTATCAATAGTACTTCCCCTGTCCCAAATGATAGACTCGCTTTGACTTTCATTGTCAACTCAATAGAATTTGGACCAAAACATTATGAAAATTTTATTATCCTAATGAATTTCTAAAAGTTAGCGGTTCACCATTAAATATACTATCAATAGCAATTTTAGAATTGCATAGAGATAATTACGATTTCAAGCAACTGTAGTCAAAGTTAAATTGAGTAGACCATGAAAGTTAAAGGCAGAATATCTTTCCAGGATGGTGAGAGTATAATAATATGCATGGGGAAATCTTTCTCATTCATTCAAAGAATTTGTTGACTGGGGCCGTGGAAGTTTAGCGTATCCAGCCATGTAAAGGGACATTTCAACTTTCCAAACCAACTTAGAAGCCCTTCAAGCAAAGCAGTAGCATCCTAATGCAAGCATGACAATAACCATTTCTGCAGCATCAAGCATGTATATCTTTCTTTGTGGATTTGTTTTCCTATGTTGTTAAAAAGTCATTCGAGAGTGCTACATCTTGATTGTTTCAAATTAATAGACAGTAAATATGAATAAATCTGAAACTAGAATCACCATAATGGGGGGGTTTGAATGGTATGATAATGAAAAAAAAAAAAACTTAATCCATTTCAAGACCCGATGAAAGAAATCTCTTGGCTATATATTATCGCCCTCACGTCTCTTGATTTTTCTACACCATTGTTTCACTTAAATTTTCTATGCTGTGTCTTGGAAAAATTGGGGCTCAAGATAGAATACCAGTGAAGGTGTAAGCTTAAGAGAAGGGACTTCGCAAGTGGGACATAAGAGAAGGTAGGGGATCTCTAAATGGAACAGCTATAATTACATATGACAATTAAAAAGCACAAACGCGCTTATGATTTTTGACATTTCTATTCCAAAAAATTCCCGTTTTCTATCACTAGTTTATGTAAGTCAATGATTCTTAATCACTTGCATCGGCAAATTATTCATTTCAGTTTTTCTGGTTTCTTCAACTTCTATTGTTAACAAAGAACATCGAACAAGCTTATACATGATCTCCTCCCCAAGAAATATTATAAAGAATGAACGAATTGGATCATACCCATGAACAATAATTTTAACATACTAACCTTTGGTCTTATTGGACAAGCCCCAGGATATGTCATCATAATACAATCAACAACCTCTTTACCAATATCCCACTTGTTGTTAGCTTCAAGTACACCACCAACCATAACAATGGGAAAAATGTCACTGCCATCTGCATAAAAAGATTAAATTTTAAATTACATTTTTTTCCATTCAAGAAAATGGAAACTCAAATGGGAGGGAAAAATGTTACGAATTCAACTTTCATGTTTGGGTTTATATATCCCAAAACCAAAACATTATCTTGTATTTATGGTTGCTTTTAAGGTTAATAGCATCACACTTTTAATCTGTGGCGGAGGCAGAAAATTTTCAAAAGGGGGGCAAAATTGTTTTCACTCATTAAAGGGAGGAAAGTAAAAGTTAGTTCATTTTTTTTCTTTACACAAACGGGGGCAAGTTTCAATAAATTTCACTAAAATTAATGAAAAAACAAATGGGGCTATTTCTTCCATGATCCTCTTACTAGCCCCGCCAGTGTTTTTAACATCTAAAGAACAGACCTTTTCCGGATAAGCCAAGTCTTTGAATGACAGCTTTTACAGACAACGCCAATTCTTGCACAGCAGCATTCAAAATTTCATTTGCAATAATATCCCCAGCTTCTGCACAAGATACCACTACTGGAACTAGGGCTGCAATGCGGGCCCAAGATGGATCTGCGTAAGTCCACCTAAACCCCAATAAGAAAGAAGATGAAACAATTTGTAGCATGCTGCGTGCATATTGACCACCATTGGTGATACTTATTTAGGCTGTTAATCGGTCATTTCTAAAGAGCATTACATGATATAGAATTACTGCATTGACCTCTCAAAGTTGCAGCCTACCCATCTCTTGTTTTGCGATTCACCCCCTCAATATGTCATATTCATATACTCCCTCTGTCCCACAATAATATAGACTTTTGCCAATGCACGAGAATTAAGGAGGAAGTATTATATTGAAAGTGTTGTGAGTGTGAAAATAAAATAGGAGAGAGAATGAGTGGAGAGAATAGTAAATTATAATGGTGATGTGAGTATTAAAATAATGTAGGAGAGAGAATGAGTGGAGGGAATAGTAAAGATTCCTTTCTATTTTAGGAAAGTTATATATTATTGTGGGACGCCCAAAAAGGAAATTTTATATATTATTGTGGGACGGAGGGAGTATATATATATACTCCCTCCGTCCCGGAACTTACTTCACAAACACTGTTTGCACTGGTTTTAAGGAGGGAGTATTATATTGAAAGTGTTGTGAGTGTGAAAATAAAATAGGAGAGAGAATGAGTGGAGAGAATAGTAAATTATAATGGTGTTGTGAGTATTAAAATAATGTAGGAGAGAGAATGAGTGGAGGGAATAGTAAAGATTCCTTTCCATTTTAGGTAAGTTTTAAATGTGTGAAGTAAGTTTTGGGACGCCCAAAAGGGAAAGTGTGAAGATTGTTCCGGGACGGAGGGAGTATATATTTTGTGAAGATTATACTTGTATCCCCTAAAATTTTAGAGCATGCCTTAGCTTGAAATGGAAAAACAAACCAACATAAAATTATCATGACATAAATTAGAAAGGGAAAATTGTACTCCCTCCGTCCCTAAATATATATCCATTCTTGACTTTTAAGGGAAATTTAAGAAAGTCGACATCAAAGCCTTTTTTAGCATATACTCCCTCCGTCCCACCTCAAACCGGACAAACTTTTTGGACACAACATTTACGGAAAATTAGGAGAGAGAATGAGTGGGAGAAGATGTTGTATGAAAAGTAAAATTAGAGAGAATGAGTGGGAGGAATAGTAAGTGAAATGTTGTTGTGAGAACGACAAGTGGGTCCCATTGAATATAAAAGTATAAAACCTTTGCCCATTTTTGAGATGGGACAGACGAAAATGGCAAAAAGTCCGGTTTGAGATGGGACAGACGAAAATGGCAAAAAGTTCGGTTTGAGATGGGACGGAGGGAGTATACATATACATCCTTAATAATCTCACCATATAACATTATGAGTAAAGTGTAAACTAGAACAGTATGATTGACAAGGGGGATTATGTAACATCACTTAAAAAATGGACATTCATTCGGGGACAATTTTTTTTTTTTTGCAAAAATGGGGCAGTATATGCTCAAATATTAGTCAATATAGTGTACTTTGACAAACCTGAACCACAAACTTTACAAATTAATATAAATTGTGAGCAAAGTACAAATAGATTTAAAAAGTATTTATAGATCAAGAAAGAGTAATACCCAATGAGTTCACCAGGAGAAGAAAGCCTAAGTCTTTCTAAAATAGAATCTGTAAGCCTCGTCTCAGGACCACGACCATCATAGGCTCTAATAACTGCTGTCAGTGCTTGCGCAGCAATTCCATAGCCACTGTAACAAAAGACGTAGGTTCAGCAGATCACATCATGGAAATTACAACAACAACAACAAAACCTTAGTCCCAAAATGATGCATCATAAAAATTATGAGATTACAATATGAAAAACTCGTTTACAAATAAACAATTCCTCATGTAACCTCAACCACTCATGATACGTAAAAATTACACATTACAATTAACAATGTATATAGATATAAGTTTGTGTTTAGTTAGCAATCTTTGATATCGCTCTAGATCGTCAAACATCTCCTTACGGACCCCACCTACAAGCTTCTCATTATGATTGAATTGATTGGAGTGTATCATGATTTTGATCCAAGTAATTCAACTTCCTCAAGCAAATCATAGGCATAGTTTCTCTACAAAAGTATACCTTTCTTGGTCTCACTTTAATTTCAAGAAAGTACTTTAGAGTATCCTTTTCCTGAAACGTTGCCTGAAAAGAAGACTTGAGGGCTTCACCTGTTATGGATTGAAGCTTTACGGTGTCGTTTTACTTTAGTAGTCTGTTGATTTAATAAGGTATGTTTAGTCTTTCTTTATGTTGGTTGCAGAGCAATTATATCATTTCACAATTGGAGGTTAGAACTTAGATATATTCTGTGTATCTGAATTAGGATTGTCATTCGGAAAAGTTTTTAATTAAATAATTTCCTTTCATCTTCTTCGTTCTCTCTTTCTTATCAATTAGGTTTTTCAAACCTGTTATGAATTCTTCAGTTGTTCGTAACAAACTTGGTATCAGAGCATAATTCAGGACCTGGATGTCAACTATAGCGGAAGGAACACGAATGGCTCAAGCAATTAAAGCTAGTGAAGAAAGGATTGAGGCATTAGTGAAGGAAGGTGCAGAGACAAGAGGAACAGTGTTGCAACTCATTAATGATGTTCGATCTTTGGACGAGCGATTTACCAATTTCATGGTGACGTTCAATAGATTCACGACGGATTCAAAGGAAAAGGGAGTTGCGGGTTCGAGTAATACTACGGAAGTTACAGGGAAGGGAGGAACAGAGCATGAGCGAGTAACTATGGATGTTGAAACTGAATTTATGAATTGGGAGAAGGTCAATCAAAGTAACATCAAAATTGATTTTCCTCGTTTTGATGGAACGAACCCTAGGAATTGGGTGAGGAAATGCCAAAAGTATTTCAGGTTTAAGCCAATGGACGATTGGAAAAAAGTGGAATTGGCTTCGATCTATATGGATGCTGATGCGAACGACTGGTACCAGAACTATCAAGAGGCGATGGGACCTCTTCCTTGGCCACGCTCTGTAGAAGAAGTTTTTGTGAGATTTGAAGAATCATGCAAGTCTGATCCTCAAGAGGAGTTCAATAAATTGCGTCAAACTGGTACCGTTGATGAATATCATAGTAAGTTTGAATCATTGAGAGCTCAAATCATAGTTAGGAAGTAAAGGCAGTCTGAATCGTATTATGTTTCCAGTTTTTTAAGTGGGCTTAACCCAAAAATAAGGAGTATGATTAAATTGCTGAAACCAACAACCTTGAATGAAACCATAAGTTTGGCCTTGTTGCAAGAGTCCGATGTACACATTTTAACGGAGTCTGCAATTGGATCAAGTAAGTTCACATCCGGTGCATTCTCAAAAGCATTATTGCCAACTCCTTCTACGCCAAAATGTAGTAATAAGGTGGGAATTTCTGGTAGTAATACTATGGTTTTTCAGTCTAGTAAACCGAAAACCGTTACCGTTTCAACTTATGAGAAAGAACTCATAGCAATCGTGTTGGCAGTCTAGAAGTGGAAGCCCTATTTGATAGGTCACCATTTTGTTATAAAAATCGACCATCAATCTCTGAAATATTTTTTGGAACAGAGGGTAAGTACCTTGTTACAACAGAAGTGGTTGGGCAAATTGATGGGTTACGATTATGAAATTCAGTATAAGAAAGGGGGGACAATGTGGTTGCGGATGCATTGTCAAGACAGTTTGAGGATGGCTCTTCGTGTAGTGCTTTGACTGTCATGCGACCAGAATGGATGACGGAGATCGAAAAGTCTTATAAAGGTAATAAGCAGGTGCATTCCTTAATTTCACAATTACTGATAAGTCCTCATTCTGAGTTTGTCTATGATAAAGGAATTTTACGGAAGAATGGCAGGTTGTATGTGGGAAGCAATGGCGAGCTTAGGAAGCAAGTTGTGGAGCAATTGCACAACTCGGGCATGGGGGTCACTCTGGTATTCATGGGATGGTGAAACGGGTGGAACAATTTTTTTTTGCCATGGCTATCAACATTAGTAAAGAAAATGGTGTCTGAATGTGGGGTTTGCCAAGCTAATAAGAATGAGAATGTTGCACCTCCGGGGTTATTACAACCCTTACCTGTTCCGGAGAAACCTTGGATTGATATATCCATGGACTTTGTTGAAGGTCTTCCCAAATCTCAGGGCATGGATTGTGTTATGGTGGTCATTGACAGGTTAACAAAATATTCTCATTTCATTCCCTTGAGTGACCCCTTTACAGCAACGACAGTAGCTAAATTGTTCCTGGAAAGTGTTTATAAATTGCATGGGTGTCCTGGTTCGATTGTGTCAGATATAGAGATAAAGTGTTTGTTAGCTTATTTTCGAAAGAGTTGTTCTGTTTAATGGGAACTACTTTGAAAATGAGCTCATCTTACCACCCCCAAACCGATGGTCAGACCGAGCGAATAAATAGATGTATGGAGCAGTATTTGAGATATATGAGCAGTCATAAACCTCATCAATAGATGGCATGGATTTCAATGGCAGAGTATTGTTCTGTATATACCAGACTCTACCAAGGTTGCTTCAATGGATGAGTTGATGAAGGAGAGGGAATTGGTTGTTCAAACCTTGAAACTCAGTTTACAGCTAGCTCAGTCAAGGATGAAGAAGCAAGCTGATAAGCATAGGAGTGATAGAGTATTTCAGCCTGGAGAATGGGTGTACTTGAAACTGCAACCGTTTAGACAGGGTTCACTGGTGCAACGAGTTAATCAGAAACTTTCACCTCGATATTATGGGCCATATTTGATTCAGGAGAAAATTGGAAAAGTAGCCTACATGTTAGAGTTACCTGCTCGGTCAAAAATCCACCCCGTCTTCCACGTATCTCAGCTCAAACGAAAAGTTGGTACTTCAACGATGGTGACTCTGGAATTACCTACAGTACGTAACCATGGTAAAGTGAGGATATCTCCGAGAGCAATCTTACAGCGAAGGATGATTAAGCACAACAATAGGGCTCTTCCTCAAGTTTTGGTGCAGTGGTCTAACTCTCCTAGAGAGGACGCAACATGGGAAGATGCAGCTTGGATTTATGATCAGTTTCCAGAACTTGATCCTTGAGGACAAGGATCATTTGAAAAGAAGGGCAATGTTATGGATTGAAGCTTTACGGTGTCGTTTTACTTTAGTAGTCTATTGATTTAATAAGGTCTGTTTAGTCTTTCTTTATGTTGGTTGCAGGGCAATTATATCATTTCACAATTGGAGGTTAGAACTTAGATATATGTTGTGTATCTGAATTAGGATAGTCATTCGGAAAGTTTTTAATTAAATAATTTCCTTTCATCTTCTTCGTTCTCTCTTTCTTATCAATTAGGTTTTCCAAACCTGTTATGAATTCTTCAATTGTTCATTCCGTGAACCAGCACCCATAATCACAACAGAGATAACCAATTTACAACTGGTTTCAGTAAATTAAAAAAAAAACAATAATCATATGTACTCTTCCAAATTCTAGCACCATAGAGCTGAACTGCCAAAACCAAACTCAGAGAGATTGTTTTTACCCCTTACAATGACATATTTAGCTTTGCACATCTTTCCCTCACTCTACATGGGATCAAAACAGGGGTTACTCAAATATATACATTTTTATGTAAATCACAAAGAAAAACATATATAAGGGCTAGTGATTAGAAGGATCTAACAACATCAAAACAAACATAAGTTAGATTATCTACCGGAGAAAACGTCAAAAGCTTTCACTTCCTCTTTTATACGGATTTCTAACTACTATTGACATAATGCCTCGAATGTAGTCTTATAAATAAAATGGGCAAATGACAAATTAGGGTCCAAAGTTTGGGGGGTGCCAATCAGGGCTCGATGTTTCACTTTTGTTAATAGGGTCCAAAGTTGTGCAGTTAGGGGTTTTTGGACTAAATTGCTAAGAAAAATAAGTTAAGTCACACGTTGCATGTGAGACTTAACTGAAATTATTTAAGATTGAAATACCCGATATACCCTATATAACTTTTTATAACACTACCCCTTATCCCTAAATAAACCCCCTCCCCCCCCCCCCTCTTCTCTCACTTTCTCTGTCTACCTTCCAGTCCGGCAAACATTCCTCTTCCCCTTTCCCTCCCCCTCCGGCCAACCTTACCCTCCCCGCCCACATCCGGCCGCCCTAATGATCTCCTTCTGCGGTGAGGTCACACACTAACATACACACACACACACCTTTACCCTTGTTTCACAGTCTAGTGCCCCCTCCTCTTGCTTCTCTGTCCACCGTCGTCTTTTCTCCTCTTCTTCAACTTCGCCAACACCACCTCACCATCTTCAACTTCGCCATCATCAGATTCCATAGCCATGGAACTCCACTCCGAGCTCTTAGCATCACATATTGAAATCCGATCTGATTCCTTCGGCTCCCATCCTTCTCTCTCTCTCTCTCGGCTCCCATCCTTCTCTCTCTCTCTCTCTCTCTCTCTCTCTCTCTTGGCATGGATTTCAATGGCAGAGTATTGTTCTGTATATACCAGACTCTACCAAGGTTGCTTCAATGGATGAGTTGATGAAGGAGAGGGAATTGGTTGTTCAAACCTTGAAACTGTTCCTAGCTCAAGGATGAAAAGGATAAGCACAGTAGCAGATGATTTCGAGTATTTCAGCCTGGAGAATGGGTGTACTTGAAACTGCAACCGTTTAGACAGGGTTCACTGGTGCAACAAGTTAATCAAAAACTTTCACCTCGATATTATGGGCCCTATTTGATTCAGGAGAAAATTGGAAAAGTAGCCTACATGTTAGAGTTACCTGCTCGGTCAAAAATCCACCCCGTCTTCCACGTATCTCAGCTCAAACGAAAAGTTGGTACTTCAACGATGGTGACCCTGGAATTACCTACAGTACGTAACCATGGTAAAGTGAGGATATCTCCGAGAGCAATCTTACAGCGAAGGACGATTAAGCACAACAACAGGGCTCTTCCTCAAGTTTTGGTGCAGTGGTCTAACTCTCCTAGAGAGGACGCAACATGGGAAGATGCAGCTTGGATTTATGATCAGTTTCCAGAACTTGATCCTTGAGGACAAGGATCATTTGAATTTGAAGAGAAGGGCAATGTTATGGATTGAAGCTTTACGGTGTCGTTTCACTTTAGTAGTTTGTTGATTTAATAAGGTCTGTTTAGTCTTTCTTTATGTTGGTTGCAGGGCAATTATATCATTTAGAGAGGAGAAAAGACGACGGTGGACAGAGAAGCAAGAGGAGGGGGCACCAGACTGTGAAACGACGGTAAAGGTGTGTGTGTGTGTGTATTTTAGTGTGCGCAGAAGGAGCTGATTAGGGCGGCCGGAGGTGGGCGGGGAGGGTAAGGTTGGCCGCAGGAGGAGGGGAAGGTGAAGAGGAATGTTTACCGGAATGGAAGGTAGACAGAGAAAGTGAGAGAAGAGAGAGAGGGGGGGGAGGGGGTTTATTTAGGGATAAGGGGTAGTGTTTTAAAAAGTTATAAAGGGTATATTGGGTATTTCAATCCTAAATAACTTCAGTTAAGTCTCACATGCAACGTGTGACTTAACTGATTTTTCTTTGCAATTTAGTCCAAAAACCCCTAACTGCACAACTTTGGACCCTATTAACAAAAGTGAAACGTCAAGCCCTGATTGGCAAACCCCAAACTTTGGACCCTAATTTTTCATTTGCCTATTTTATTTATAAGACTACATTCGAGGCATTATGTCAATAGTAGTTAGAAATCCAGATAAAAGAGGAAGTGAAAGCTTTTGACGTTTTCTCCGGTAGATAATCTAACTTATGTTTGTTTTGATGTTGTTAGATCCTTCTAATCACTGATCTGATTCCTTCGGCTCCCATCCTTCCCAGTCCGTCTCTCTCTCTCTCTCTCTCTCTCTCTCTCTCTCTCACTCTCTCTCTCTCTCTCTCTCTCTCTATATATATATATATATATATATATATATATATATATATATATGTGTGTGTGTGTGTGTGTGTGTGTGTGTGTGTGTGTGTGTGTGTGTGTGTGTTTCCAGATCTGGTTTTTATATCAGATCGAATTGTTTTTCTGCAAAATCAGATCTGGGTTTGACAATAAGATGATACTTGGTAATTGGTTCTTTGATTTGAATTCATCTAAGAAATTAGGGTGTGTCTGTGTGTATTTTATTTAAATCTGGAAAATTAGTGTGTGTGCGTTCTTCAATTCTGGAAAATAGCGATTGTGGGTTTTGAATAATGAAGACAGAAATTATGGTGGTTGTGGGGTGATAGTAGCGGTTTTGGATTGATGTTGGTGGTGTTGATGTTGACGATGGTCATGGCCAGTGAGGTGGTGGTGGTCATGGCCGGTGATGGTGGTTGTCATGGCTGACTAGATTGAAGAAGTAAGAGGGTCTTTTTCTTTTTTTCTATTTAAAGTTATCAAGAAATAAATAATTTACATTATTAAGAATCATGGTTTTAGTTATCAAAAAATAAATAAGAAAATGACAACATTATCAAGATAATTCTACATTATCAAGAAAATGAGAAATAATTATATTTTAAATTAAACTTTTTAAATTATTAGAAAAAAAATGTTATTTTTTCTAAAAAAATAAAAAGTTTAATTTTTAAAAAATTACTGAAAAAAAACATATTAAAAGAATTATTTTTATTGTTTTAGAATATTAAAAGAACTATTTTTGAAAAATAATTGAATATTTTCAATTAAGGGTCTAACAACTAAGGGTATATTTGGAATTTCATCCCTACATAGCCCCAGTTAAGTCACACGTGCAATGCACATACTCCCTCCGTCCCGGTTCACTTGGCACCAAAGAGGTGGACACGGTAACTAAGAAAAAGTAAGAGAGATAATTAATTAAAGAAAATGTTGTGAGTAGAAAAGGTAAAATAGGAGAGAGAATGAGTGGAGAGAATAGTGATTTGATTGGTGTTGTGAGTGTAAAAACTTTCCATTTTGGACAGTGTCAAGTGAGGTGGGACGGACCAAAATGGAAATTAGTGTCAAGTGAAGTGGGACGGAGGGAGTATGACTTAACTGATTTTTCTTTGTAATTTAGTTCAAAAACTCCTAACTGCACAACTTTGATAGCTTTGGACCCTAAATTGATAAAATTGAAACATCAGACCCTGATTGGCACACAAACCCCCCCTAAACTTTGGACCCTAATTTGTCATTTGCCCAAATATAATATAAGCAGACTACCTTCTGAAATAATAAATGTCTTGGTATACGTTATGCTAGTTTGAGCAGTCAATAGGTTCATTTCCTAGAGAATTCACACCTCACCCCACAAGAAAACTGTAATCTCATAGAGCAACAAGCGGCCTGATTGAGGAGATGATCACTTATTGGTTAATTTTAAGAAGTTGCCGCAAGAGCATATCATCCTAATTAATATTCCCTCCGTCCCACTCGAAATATGATTATTTGGAATGGCATGGGGATTACGGAAAAGTATTAGTGAAGTAGATGTACTGAGTATAAAAAGTGGGGTAGGAGAGAAAAAGTGGGGTAGGGAATAGTAAGTAGAAAGTTGTTGTGAGTGTGAAAGTGGGTCCCAATGAATAATGGGACACCCCAAATGGTAAAATGTCATAATTCAAGTGGGACGGAGGGAGCATTTATTTTTCTTTTAAGTGCATTAATAACCACTTCATGTTTATAGATAAGGTAGGGGCACCTATAATTATACCAAAATTACCTGCCCCAGTCACCCAAGACAGGCCCTCCACCACCAGCACGAGCTTCCCTTCCATCTTCTGAGAATCCATATGAAATGCTCCCTGTACCAGCAATCAAAACGCAGCCATGTAGTTTCCCCATGGTTCCACTAGCAAGAGCTGCTACGGCATCGTTTTTAACATATAGCTTGACATGGCTCGGAAATAAATCCCTGGAAAGGTGGAAAGGAATATAAAAGTAAAATTAGAACAAAAGAAAGCAGGATGATATCCAGGCTTCAAAGTAGCAACTTGCTAATGCTTCACAATTGACGTTCACCTAACTTTAGTTGGCCACCGCAAAGCCAAATTGATAAAGTATATGCGAAAGGGAAAATTGGGAAATCGGAGAGAGTATATATAAAATATTCTCATCTATTCATATTGAACTCATGACATCACTCATACTCATTACAATACAAAGAACATTCGAAGTATGTGAACCTAGGATGCATAAAATCTTGAGGATCATATCTAGATTGTATCCCTTACAATTAGAAATTGGATGTGCGGTGCATGTTCTTTTACATTTGCGAACTACAGAGATCGAACTCAAGTGGTGATGACTTATATCAGAGAAGACAAAAAGATTAATGGTGGAGCATTCGAGTCATTTGGGGCATTGTTACTTCGAAGGGTAAATTAGGCTGTAATAGGCGTGGAGTAATTATTGCTTTGACTAGAGGGAATAGGAGGAGGTAAACTAAAGAGAAGGCCACGTGGAAACAGAACTTTGATATACTTCCTCCATCCCGTTTGAAACTACACTTTTTACCCAAAAGGTTGTGCCATTTGAAACTACACACTTCCATTTTATAATGCTCAATGGGACCCACTTTCACACTCACAACAACTTTCTGCTAACAATTCACTACCCCACTTTCTCTCTCCTAACCCACTTTTCATACTCACAACACCTACTTCACTAACACTATTCCTTAATCCTTGTGCCCAACCCAAGGTGTGTAGTTTCAAACGGGGCAGAGGGAATGTAGCGGGGACAAATTCATTTTCATAAAAGACCAGAAATTGTATGTATGGAGGTCTGTAAACAAGATTTTATGAAAGGACAGCAGAAAGTTTCAAGGAATCGAAAAGTAAGATGATTTTATCAACCAGAAAGCAAACCTCAGCCAATTCCATATCCTTTCTTGATCCTTTGGATGGTTAACACCAGAGACACCTAAACAAACAGCTCGAACAGCAGATTGCTTTACACCTGAGTTTGAAAGCGCTTCAGCCATAACCTGCTCCAGTGTGTTCCTGGCAGCGGTTTCTGTCAACATTAATTAAAGAGAAAGGGAACAAATATTCTTTAAATTCCAAGTTTTAAGAATATTTTCCTTCTGTTATATTTTCAACATCAAAAGCAAATTAAGTATTCTAACATAGCAATCAATCTATGTCATTAGACCAATAAAGAAACCAATGATGCAGAAAGCATATTCTAACAATGTAGCAAAGAGAAAAGTTTGAAACATCCTGAAGTTCATGATAACTATTCCCTCCATCCGGGGCAGAGGTAGAACCACTAATATGGGGGCAATTTCCCCCATTCATTTTTACAAACCAAAAAATTAGTAGTGCAATTTTTACAAAAATTTGTTAGATTTAGGGGATTTAATGCAAATTGCCCTCATTTATATCAAGGAAAAAACACATGATAAATATTTTTTGCTAGCAAGTGTAATGTTTATGAAAATAATCTTGCCACCTTCCAAAAACTTCCTGGCTCCACCATTTTTAGATATTTTTTCCTTATATGAATGTCCAGAAAAATGTTCCTTAACCCATCGGTTCTTTGGAAAACATTTTTTCTTTTTAACTTCTAAAGGATATTTCAACAAGTATTCATAATGATCATAGATGAAGAAAGAAACAACGTAGAGGATACAAGTTTAAGATTGAATTATTAATCCCTGTGATAGATTCACAAATATGTAAATTACAGAACAATCATTAAATGAATATGAGTATGAAGTGCACCACACTCAGGTCCTGTGATAAAGTTCAACCAGATCTGTACCTTTCCCTGCGGGGGGAGGATTTGGGAAGCACACTAGATGAATAACATTAATTTAACAACAAATGAATGAACATAGTGAGATAAATTAAAAGATAAAGTTATGGATGTGTGTGTATGTAATAAAGAGAAAGAGAGAGAGAGAGAGAGAAAGAGAACAACAACAACAAAGCCTTAATCCAAAATGATTTTGGGTCGAGAGAGAGAGGGGTGAAGGTAAAAAAATTAAGTTCGATTGGTAAGGCTTAAAAGTTTCCTGTTTTGTATCAGAAAGTGCTGCTGGGCTTCTTAACACGCTATTTACAATGCCATATTCAGTAGCACTATCTCGATTGTTTACTCAAGGGTGAACATATCTTCTAGATACCATGAAATTATTGAAGTGCCATTTACCAGAATCGCGTTGAGCCTCATATTCTTTCCAGAGGGTAGAATCATAATCATCCATATCAGAGAAAAAGATGTATGACAAAGTATTGCGAAGGGGATTTTACATTCTGATTATGCCTCTATTAGTTTGAACTAATTAAACCTCAAGGCAAACATTTAGATGGGAAGAAACTCAGGTCAAATTATTGGAATTATAATCATTGGAAATTTGGTCAAACTGATCCCCCAACAAAAAAAAAACTTGGGATTGAATTTTTATTTGATAATCAAAATAGAAACAAAAGCAGTGATCTTTCAATGAGTGATAACTTAAGCACCCAAAGCACAGAAGAACAATAAATAATCCCCAGAAACATGTGAACAAAATGGGCAATGAAATGTTCAATTGTCATCACTGAGAAGATAATTTCGGGTTCATACTGAGATCGGAAACGAATAAGTTTGTGAAATACCTCCAATGCTGTTGTGGTTGGAGCAGCCGGCGACGGCGCGGCCGAGAATTGGAAGAGGGTAAGGGAGGTGGTCTGGATCGGAAAACGGAAGGAGTGGCATACAGACACAGATAGTGGAAGTTGTTCCACCGTCCAAACCCAATATTACATCGCCGATCACGCCGGCGTCTCCGTTTTCCGCACCGGAAATTTCTCCATTTTCGAACAATTTTGTCATCGTATCTATAGTCAACCGAAAATCAATGACAATCACTACTCTGCCGGAGAATGGTTATAGAGGAAGGGAATGGAGAAAGATCAAACTCAAGTAGAGTTCAAGCGCGGCAGAAAGATCACCGCCGGTAGGAACAGAGTTCAAGTGCGGGTGATTTTGTTTGTTTTTCTCCGGCTGTCCACCCGTCCCTATGGTGGGAATAGAGGCCTATTGTACTCGGAGGTCTTCTTCTTTTTCTTTTCTTTTTTTTTTTCCCAAAATACTTTTTTGAGCACCCACAATTCAATTATACAACAGTAAGATTTTTATATTGAATGACTTACTCCCTTCGACCCATGATAATATATAAATTTTTCTTTTTGAGCGTCCCACAATAATATATAATAATATATGCTTTCCTAAAATGGAAAGGAATCTTTACTATTCCCTCCACTCATTCTCTCTCCTACATTATTTTAATACTCAGATCACCATTATAATTTACTATTCTCTCCACTCATTCTCTCTCTTATTTTATTTTCACACTCACAACACTTTCAATATAATATTTTCTCCTTAATTCCCGTGCAAAACCCAAAAGTCTATAAAAATGTGAGACGGAGGGAGTATATTTTATAACTAGCAGTAATCCCGTGCGATGCACGGCAGAATTATGGATTTTTTTCTTAAATAATTTAATTTAAAAAATCTAAATCCCAAAATAACCCACATTTGAAATTATTTGTCAAAATGAACAACTTTTTGAAACTCGCTACACGGTAGTTTATAATTTTTCCGATTAAAATTGCTACACGGTGTAGCGAATTTAAATTTGCTCAATTTTATTTAAATTTATGCTATTAAAAAAAATTGAACTCGCTACACAGTGTAGCGAGTTCAAATTACCAAAGTTACCAAAGCAGGCCACAATCGATCCAAATCAAACCAAAGGTACAAACTCTGTCTCACTTTAAATTACAAAATAATAATTATTAATAAAAAAACTAAATAGAAATGTTATTTTTTCCATCTCAAATAAATACTTTAAAAAATAATACTTTAAAAAATATACTTCTATAAAAAAATTATATTATTCATTTCAAAAATAACTATTACTTTCGACTCAAAATGAATAACCAAAAAATAATACTACATTTTTTATCCAAAAAAATGAGGATTACTTCCTTCGTCCCAATGAATATTTTAAAAATTAATACTACTTCATTCGCCTCTAAAATTAATGTTTGTAATGTTAGTGCATTTGTCTCAAAATATGACATTAAGATGACATTAATTTTTTAGACGAATAAAGTAGTATTTTTTTTTTTAAAATGTTCATTGAGACGAAGGAAGTCATATTCACTTTTTTTTTTGACATAGAAAAAAATTCTACTTTTTAAGAAAAAAAATTCCTTCAATTCAAAAATGAATATTACTTTCGTCCCAAAATTAATACTACTTTCTATATCCAAAAAAAAAAATTGCTTCCTTTGTCTCAATGAACTTTTTAAAAAAGAATACTACATTACTTGTCTCAAAAATTAATATTCATTTTCTGAGACGAAGACACTAATATTATAAACATTAATTTTTACAAAAGAATACTACATCGTCTAAAAAAATAAATTACTATCTTCGTCCCAATAAATATTTTATAAAATATTACTTCATTTGTTTAAAAAATTAATGTCATATATTGAAAAGAAGACACTAACATTACAAACATTATGTTTTGAGGCAAATGAAGCATTATTATTTTTTTAAATATTCATCGGGATGAAGAAAGCAATGTTCATTTTTTGGACAAAAAATGTAGTATTATTTTTTGGTTATTCATTTTGAGTCGAAAGTAATATTTATTTTTAAAATGAAAATTATATTTTTTTATAAAACCATATTTTTTAAAGTATTTATTTGAGATGAAGAAAATAATATTTCTATATAATTTTCTTTATTAATAATTATTATTTTATAATTTAAAGTGAGATGGAGAAGTTTGTACTTTGGTTTTAATTTAAAATCCATGAAACATATGAAGGTAATCGGTTGTTCTAACCGATTGGTTTGGTCTAACCATTTGCTCTGTGAACTTTAATTCCCAATATGGACAAACAGTAACACTACAACCAACCATCGAGTTGGGCTGGGCACGTGGGCAAGGATCCTTTGTTCTCTTTCCACTTTCTCTCTTTAGATGACCGGTAAACACATACAAATCAGTCGCACGGGACGGTAATCCACATTGGTTGTAAACTCGCTACATGGTATAGCGAGTTCTAAAAATTTTTGGAAAATAGTTTCAAATATGAGTTAGTTTGGGATTTATAATTTTAAAATGAAATTATTTTTGAAAAAAATCAGGATTTTTTTCAAATAATTCCATTTTTAAAATCTAAATTTCAAAATAACCCACATTTGAAACTATTTGCCAAAATGACCAATTTTTTTTGGTTAAAATCGCTACACGGTGTAGCGAATTTAAATTTGCTCAATTTTATTTTAATTTATGCTATTAAAAAAAAACTAAAATTTGACCTCGTTACAGTGTAGCGAGTTCAAATTATCAAAGAAGGCCACAACCGATCCAAACTGAAATTAATGATGGGTAACCGATTAGGTTTACTTCTTTCCTTTATATTTTGCAGACATTAATGATAGGTAACCGAGATAACATAGATGAGATGTCTAATACCAATTCTTTTGCCCTTATGTCAACCGTTTCAAATCAAACCGAAGGTACAAACTCCGTCTCACTTTAAATTACAAAATAAAAATTGTTAATAAAGAAAATTAAATAGAAATATTATTTTTTCTATCTCAAATAAATACTTTAAAAACTATACTTCTATAAAAAATTATATTATTCATTTCAAAAATAAATATTACTACTTTCGACTCAAAATAAATAACCAAAAAATAATACTTTACATTTTTTATCCAAAAAAATGAGCATTACTTCCTCATCCCAATGAATATTTTAAAAATCAATACTACTTCATTCGCCTCTAAAATTAATGTTTGTAATGTTAGTGCATTCGTCTCAAAATATGACATTAAGATGACATTAATTTTTTAGACGAATAAAGTAGTATTTTTTTTTTTTTAAATGTTCATTGAGACGAAGGAAGTCATATTCATTTTTTTTTTTTGACATAGAAAAAAATTCTACTTTTTAAGAAAAAAAATTCCTTCAATTCGAAAATGAATATTACTTTCGTCCCAAAATTAATACTACTTTCTATATCCAAAAAAAAAAATTAATGCTTTCTTTGTCTCAAAGAACTTTTTAAAAAAGAATACTACATTACTTGTCTCAAAAATTAATATTCATTTTCTGAGACGAAGACACTAATATTATACTCCCTCCGTCCCGGCCGAAGTGTCCCAACTTTCTATTTTGGGCGTCCCATTTAAAATGTCTCATACCCAAAAAAGGAAAGTTTTTTCACTATTCCACCCACTCATTCTCTCTCCTACTTTACTTTTACACTCACAACATTCTCTCTCCTAACTATTCCTCCCACTCATTCTCTCTCCTATTTAATTTTTCATACTCACAACATTTAAACTTTTCTCTTTCTTACATCACTTTCCTTAATTCCCACGCCGAACCCATTTTGGGACACTTCGGCCGGGACGGAGGGAGTAAACATTAATTTTTACAAAAGAATACTACATCGTCTAAAAAAATAAATTACTATCTTCGTCCCAATAAATATTTTATAAAATATTACTTCATTTGTTTAAAAAATTAATGTCATATATTGAAACGAAGACACTAACATTACAAACATTATGTTTTGATGCAAATGAAGCATTATTATTTTTTTAAATATTCATCGGGATGAAGAAAGCAATGTTCATTTTTTTAGACAAAAAATGTAGTATTATTATTTGATTATTCATTTTGAGTCGAAAGTAATATTTATTTTTGAAATGAAAATTATATTTTTTTATAAAAGTATATTTTTTAAAGTATTTATTTGAGATGGAAAAAATAATATTTCTATATAGTTTTCTTTATTAATAATTATTATTTTGTAATTTAAAATGAGACGGGAGAGTTTGTACTTTGGTTTTAATTTAAAATTCATGAAACATATGAAGGTAACCGGTTGATCTAACCGATTGGTTTGGTCTAACTGATTGCTCTGTAAATTTTAATTCCCAATATGGACAAACAGTAACACTCCAACCGACCACCGAGTTGGGCTGGGCACGTGGGCAAGGATCCTTTGTTTTCTTTCCACTTTCTCTCTTTAGTTAGATTAGATGACCGGTAAACACATACAAATCAGTCACATAGGACGGTAATCCACATCGGTTGTAAACTCGCTACATGGTATAGCGAGTTCTAAAAATTTTTGGAAAATAGTTTCAAATATGAGTTAGTTTGGGATTTATAATTTTAAAATGAAATTATTTTTGAAAAAAATCACGATTTTTTTCAAATAATTCCATTTTTAAAATCTAAATTCCAAAATAACCCACATTTGAAACTATTTGCCAAAATGACCAACTTTTTTTTCGATTAAAATCGCTACACGGTGTAGCGAATTTAAATTTGCTCAATTTTATTTTAATTTATGCTATTAAAAAAAAACTAAAATTTGAACTCGTTACAGTGTAGCGAGTTCAAATTACCAAAGCAGGCCACAACTGATCTAAACTGAGATTAATGATGGGTAACCGATTAGGTTTACTTCTTTCCTTTATATTTTGCAGACATTAATGATGGGTAACCGAGATAACATAGATGAGATGTCTAATACCAATTCTTTTGCCCTTATGTCAACCGTTCCAAACCAAACCAAAGGTACAAACTCCGTCTCACTTTAAATTACAAAATAATAATTGTTAATAAAGAAAATTAAATAGAAATATTATTTTTTCTATCTCAAATAAATACTTTAAAAACTATACTTCTATAAAAAATTATATTATTCATTTCAAAAATAAATATTACTACTTTCGACTCAAAATAAATAACCAAAAAATAATGCTCTACATTTTTTATCCAAAAAAATGAGCATTACTTCCTTCATCCCAATGAATATTTTAAAAATCAATACTACTTCATTCGCCTCTAAAATTAATGTTTGTAATGTTAGTGCATTCGTTTCAAAGTATGACATTAATTTTTTAGACGAATAAAGTAGTATTCTTTTTTTAAATGTTCATTGAGACGAAGGAAGCCATATTCATTTTTTTTTGACATAGAAAAAAATTATACTTTTTAAGAAAAAATTCCTTCAATTCAAAAATGAATATTACTTTCCCAAAATTAATAATATTTTCTATTTCCAAAAAAAAAATTGCTTCCTTTGTCTCATTGAACATTTTAAAAAAGAATACTACTTTACTTGTCTCAAAAATTAGTATTCATTTTCTGAAACGAAGACACTAATATAATAAACATTAATTTTTACAAAAGAATACTACATCGTCTAAAAAAATAAATTACTATCTTCATCCCAATGAATATTTTATAAAAAAATTACTTCATTTGTTTAAAAAATTAATGTCATATAATGAAACGAAGGCACTAACATTACAAACATTAATTTTTGAGGCAAATGAAGCAGTATTATTTTTTTAAATATTCATTGGGATGAAGAAAGTAATGTTCATTTTTTTGGATAAAAAATGTAGTATTATTTTTTGGTTATTCAATTTGAATCGAAGGTAATATTTATTTTTGAAATGAAGATTATAATTGATGCCGCAAGAAAAGTGCTTATCAATCTTCCTCCACGTGGCAGGACTGTTCACCTGGCTCCTTGACCTGAAATCAGAACCCACGACTAGCCGGATGTGTCTCCGGCTTAGACCCTCGGGCGTGAGAGTAAGTATTTGATGATTGGAGAGCTAAAATGTACTGAATAACAGAATTCTGATAACAAAATAGCAGTTACCTTTTGTAAGTGCTCCAATTTGAGCTTGTTAGAATTTTCGTTAGAAAATTAACGAAAGTTATAACATTTCTAACAATTCCTAACATTCCTAACATTTCTAACCAAGTAAGGGTAGATTAGGGATTGCCAAAAAAAGATAAACCAAGGAAAGGAATCAAAAAAGCAAAAGAAATAAGAAAAACCAAAAAAAGAAATGGCTGGAAACAAAATCTGGCTGGTTAATTTGAATTTTAAAAAAGATTATTCCTTGTGTCCAAAGCCTGGAGCAGCATTTAATGAACAAGGCACGCCGCAGTCCTATCCGCGCGGATGGGATTGTAAAATTCAGAGGGCTATAAATTGAGCCCTCCAGTCACAAAAATAAGAGGACCAAGAACACAATTCACAGCATTTGGCGAAAATACTTGAGAAAACAGTGAGAATTCTATAAGAATTGTCACCTTTTTCTCTTGAATCTTCCCAACTTTCACTCACTCAAATCAAACCTAAACACTCTTGCATTCAAGCCTTTAAACACCAAAAACACAAGGAAGATAGGTATAACCTCCCTCTCCTTACCCTAAATTCTCTCATCCATGCATGCATTTTCAAGCTACAAAATGTAGTTCATCCTTCTTCTTGTCTTAGATCCAAGAAGATCACCATGGAAGTTCATCTCCATGGATGATCTTCTACAAGGATCAACATTTTCTTCAAAGTGTTCTTACTTTTTTCCAAAGAAAACACATTTTCAAAACCCTAAAAACCATTTTCAAGCATCAAATCTCATTTTCAAAGGATAAAATTCCCCTTCCCAAGCAAATGAAGTGCTTAGTCCTAATGTACCCCAAGGATGGTTTGGTATAGTTGATTCACCACTAAAATGTCAAGTTATCACTAACCAAAACCTAGGGAAATGGGGACAAGCATGGATGCAAAACCCCCCTTAAAATCATATTTTCTTTCTTGAGAAGTTGCTGTCCAGTAGCAATTTTCCAAGACCCCAGTCCATTGTCTTAATTTTTGGACACAGATAAACTTGGAATTTGGTGTTGACTACAAAACACTTTTTGTAGCCAACATCCAGATCTTTCAAGACATATTTTTACTTTATTTTTTGGGTGAGTAAAACTCCTCTTTTCAAATTTTATTTTAGAGGCCAGTTCATCAGCTTCTGGGAATCCAGATCTCATATCTGAGATTTCCAGAAGGTTTTGACCCCTCAAATCTTCTCCAAAATAGAAAATTCCTTCGCACAAATCTTATTTAAGGTGTCTGGAACAACTTTAATTCTCTGAGTTTATCCAGATTATGAAGTTTTAAGGCCCTTGAATCCATTTCAAAATCAAAGGTCCACTGCCTTTTTCATTCTGGCAGAAGTGACTCTCAACTTCAAAAGGTCTTTAGAGTACCAAATCTCAATCCAAAAATCTTTCAAAAAATCATGGGATCAGTTTAAAGTCTTAAAAAGACATCCCAATTTTTACTTTTCTGAGTTTCAAATTATTTTGGCCAAAACACACACACACACACACACAAGTGATTTTCAGCTTGGAAGACTCGTTTTACGAGGCATTCCGGGTGCACACTAACGTCCTTCCCGGCGTGTAACATGACCTCCGAACCCAAATCTTTAATCTCGGGCATTTTTCAAAGTTTTGGCCCTTAAAACAAAAATGGCGTGGCGACTCCGTTCTTTTTTCGGGTTTTATTTGGTTTTTTCAAAGAGACGCAAAAATCGAAATTTCCCGCGAGAAAATTTTAGGTGGCACATCATCACAGTGGCGACTCTGCTGGGGACGTAGGCTTTTTCTAAAAAAAATGATATTTGGTATATTGGTGGAAACCATTAAACTTCCCGTTATCGCCTCCTAACACG
Organism: Adenophora triphylla var. japonica; assembly: GCA_022495995.1. NCBI lineage: Eukaryota > Viridiplantae > Streptophyta > Magnoliopsida > Asterales > Campanulaceae > Adenophora > Adenophora triphylla. The sequence goes on from JAFEMH010000675.1 coordinate 445,411, forward strand.
AGTCGGGGATAAATTGTGGTTTAACAATCCCACGTACCGGTATCATTGTTTTCAAAAAAAAAAAAGAGAAAAAGCTTTTGAGGGTCAAGCTTCCGTCCCGGCTTTAAAAATCATTTGTGTGTGTGTGTTGATTTTTGCACATTTTCGTATTGTTTTGGCCACCTCGGAAAAAGTCAAAATTTTGACTGTCGGAATCATGTCCCTAACTGTCGGAATTTTTGTGCTTATGTGCTCATTTCAAAAGAAAATTTCAAAAAAAAAAATTCAAAAAAAAATTTTTTCAAAAAAAAAAAAAGAAAATTTTCAAAAAAAAAATCATGCATCATATTTTTAAGACACATAAAAAATTTCTATTTTACTCAGAAAAAGAAGATAGACTGCTTGCACACTACGCGCACGTGACCGTACACTGCACACTACGTCCCTAACCCGGGGAAATCCTTGTCGCGGCCCGTTTGGTCTTATTACGCCTCTCGGTGCAAGCACAGGACTACCCAAACATCCCATGGAGCCTCGTGTCGACCATGCACTTGTCCGTGACACACTTTGTCCGAGACCCGGTTGGTTTAATTAGTCTTACATGTCATGCCCTGTACAGTGTATAGACCTTTCCTTTCAAGCCTTTGTCGGCATACCGACTCAATATCTTCGGGGACCACTAATCGATCGAAGCTCTGCCGGTTTTCCGCCGCAGACTTTGACCAAGATATTGACAGACGCCTTGACTTCGGCTACGGCGGCACAAATTATACACCGACTCCCAAAGATTGACATTTGAGTCATCAAGGATTAACGATTATTCCATGCCTAATTACGGCCTAATTGACGACAAGTCAAGATCAATTATGGATGCTTATTAGTCAAATCATGCCGAGCTTTTTGTCGAGCCTTCGGACACGATCTTGACTTTGACGTCGGCTTTGTCCGTAATTTACATCGAATTCTCGTTAAGACTCGATTACCCGCCGACTTTTAGGATCGTTTTCTTTCGGTCGGTGGGACCCGCTTGCCCTATAGGACCCTCGCCCGGGGCTTTCCACCCTGGAGGTCGAAATACGGAGTGGAATACGAGGGGCTTATAGGCGTAGTGACGGGGGCCCACCGATCCGAGATCCATAGTAGTTTGCGAAAAAGAAGAGCAATCTTTTCCAACCGATTAGGTTAATAAAACATGTTTTAAGTAAACGTGAACAAATAAGCGCATGTTGCATGAGCCCAAAGCCCAAACGCCCGCCCTCTTTCATTCCCGGACATCTGAACCCTCGTGCCTTTTCCGCAGCCTCCTCACAAAGGTTGGTTTCGGGCACCTTGGTCACCGATTTGATTAGTTGGGAAGAGTCAAGCGCGTCATCGGCTTCGCCGTTTGTTCCGACTCCGGGTTTCGGAATGTCCGCACGCCCCGGTAATGATGGGGACAACGTCACTCCGCCTCCAGGACCCCTTAGGCGAGCACGGCGGTGGAATCGGTTAGCGGAAACGAGATGAGGTTACGACGGGAAGCACGAGTTGAATAGCCTTATGGAGGCTATCGAAAGCCACGGTTTGGCCGCCGGCACTCGATCCCGATGGCACCTTCACCGTGGAAGAAGACGAGGATGCCAACCCCACTCTCGGTCGCCCGACTACTCCGGGATGCCACCACCCACCTCCTGTGGTGCCACTACGTAACCCGTGCTCCTCGGTCTTCGGGTCGGCCCGGCTCCCGACCACGAGACCACTTTGGATCCATGCGGCCGCTGGCACAAATCGGTTCTGATCCTCGGTGGGAGCAAGCCGATACGGAATGTCTTCTCATGGATTTGGGGTTATCTCGGAATGCCCAACAAATTGGAATGCCACCCCGATTCGGAACCGATCAATCCAGGACCTTCACGTGGCAGCCTACGAGCTCGGAATGCCGCCACAACTTGGTTACTGGGCGCGCCAGAGCCCCTCCTCGGAATAGTACTAGTTCACCAAGCTCCTCACACAAATCTGTTCCTCACTCCCGGACTTCTATGGGTCACCCAGCCTTTCATCCCGGTGTCATCCGAATCACCGGGACCGCAGTACCGGGTTATACACCATCGCCTCGGCCGGCCATGCATTTCAACGATCGGGGACGGCAGCCCGCACCAAAGCCAATTTATGGGCCCCACTGAAATCCAAGCCCTATCCCAGGCTACCTCGGGCCGCCTCCACCTACTTTGCCGGTTGAAAATCAACGGCGAGCCGCAAGAGTTCTTTCCCTTCGCCCGAGCTCCTACTCATGCTCCCCCGGCAATTTGGGCGGACGGAGGTTTTCACCTACATCCCGGATCGGCCGTTCCTCCACCCGCTGCACGCGCGGTGGTAGCTCCTCTCTCCTAACTCGGCCACTAGCTTGAATGCCATGGCTCCGCCACAAGACCCTCATCCGGCCTGGTTCATGGAACAACACAAGGAGATGAAAGCACGGATCGCCGAATTAACCAGCTAAGAAGTCGCCTTCGGTCTACGTGGACAGGACTCCATTGTTCCTCCGCCCCACAAATTCGTAATGCCTAATCTGGATCTCTTTGATGGGACTGCATGCCCGAAAACCCATTTGGACACATATACCTTGGCAATGAAGGCGAAAGGGTGCACCAATCAAGCCAGTTAGGCGGCTATTTCGCCTATCCTTGAAGTCCAAAGTGCCTTAAAGTGGTTCTTCCGTTTGAAACACGAAGCCAGGGCTACATGGGACCAGATTACCAATGCTTTCACGAGAGAAATATAAGGCCCGACTTGGAGTGGGAAACAAATAGGGTTGACCTACAAACAACGGTGTCGGCGTCTGATGAGAATGTTGGGGACTTTTACAAGCGGTGGAATGCGAAACTCGGCGAAATGGCCATCCCTCCTTGAAGAGGAACAAGCGGACATCTTCCAGTCATGTCACAGAAACCGCATCTCGAGAGCCTCCCTCGGGCCTTCCGTACTCGGACTTACGGGCCATGGTTAACTCCGCGGCTAAGTTTGAAAAAGGCTTACAATCGGCCCATTTCTTGCACCTGCCTACGAGATATCGGGCTCCTCCCTGCAAACACTACCCCTGCTCCTGCTAAAAGCAAAGAAATGATTAATTATACGGGACAGAATGTAATAACACAACTCACTTTTGCTCCCGAGAAAACCCGGTCGAGCCCGGACCACGGGTCGCGAACCTCGAAAACTTTGGAATGCCTCACGAATGACATCTTTAGGGGCCCGGTGAAAGAAGGCTTGCTGCGGCCTTTGGAGAATTTCCAACCAGGAATCCAAATGCTCCAGTGGATACTACAAAGTATTGTGCTTTTCATCAAGCCCACGGACATCTAACGAGATAAGCGCTTTACTCTGAAAAAGGCAATCCGAGGGCTAATAGAGCAAGGAAAGTTGGAAGGCCCCGAGGGACCTAATACGATCAAAAATCCTCTGCGCAAGGAACCATAATCGAGTGGAATATGATTGAATGCGGAGAACCTTCGCATGACCGGGAAGATGCTTGATGAAAGTCCCCCAAATACCGTGTGAGCCTCGTCGAGGATCCACGATTCGATTCCCCCTCGGCCTTGAGGATATCGAGCAGAATCAACCCATCTTGGTCTCATGTCGGAGACTCCTTGCAAGAATACGAGGCCTGCTTATTTCTCGGATGAAGGGAAGAGGCAAATCTTAGAAAGAAGCCAGGGCTTTCCGGTCAAAACATGAAAGAACCATTTACACAAGATGGTTAGAGCGATCAAGAAAGATTGAGCAAGAAAGCTTCGGGCGGGCGCCGTGCGGGGCTTATTAGCAAAAAAAAGCGAAGAGCATCTGGAGCTAGTACATACGTAAAGGCGGCTGTGGAGAAGTCAAATACGATCCGAAGGCGGTGGGCGAAAGAATCGGAGGAGGAAGAACCCTTCTACATTACTGCACAGTGTCAAATACGTGCCACCCCTCTCACTCTTCCCCCTTAGGTTACGGGAGGAGAAGACAAAGCCGCAATTATCACTTAGGGAATGGGAGCATATGACAATTTGCGCGGCTGCACTTGGCACCCGTATTCCCCTAGCACGGGTTTGATCGGCGTTCCTCTCAGCGAAATCCGGTGAGTATGGGAAGATGATTCCGACGGCAACGATGATGATGATGATGGCGAGTGAAGAGTCGGCGAGGCCCCAGATCCGGAAACAATGCGGAACAATCATGCGAGAAATGAGCCCGTGGGAGCCAGGACACAATGGGTGGTTGTCGTGGCGACGGCGAAGAAACCGGAAGATGAATATGAAAGCGAGGGATATGAAGGCCATGAAGTTTCTGGAGTGCGAGGCACGTGGATGTCTTAGAATTCAACACTTTGCCTACCATGCTTTGGGGAAAGAGGTTTTCGGGCGTCCAGATCCAGTGATAGTTGAAGATACGATAGAGAGAGGGAAATTAAATCCCATCCGCCCAAATGAGAAAATAACCCGTGGTTAGATCAAATCCACCCCGAGCAGTAACAACTCCTTGTCGGGGTCACCCAAGAAGAGGTCACCTTCCCGAATGTATGTCGGCTTTTCGAGAGAAGTCCTAGGCTGGCATGATACCGGATGCGCCTCCCACGCGAATGCTATAATCATCTCCAACTACGAGTATTACGAAAGGAACCGAGAATGGGTACTATCACAGGGGATGAAATCGAAAAAGCCCGAGCCAGAAGCAATGGCGACTCTTGTTGTATGATAACTATGAAGCGAAGGCGGACTATAGGGAGCGAATGCGAGGATGCCCTAGCTCACGTGGGCCATCGAGGGAGCAACAGCCTGACCCCAGGACTCAGCACGTGACTTGGGAAGCAATTATAAGGGCCGCCGAGGAAGGGGCGGTACGGCTTCAAGCTCGGCCCCTCACGTTGCTAGACTCAAAAGTCAGGGAACGGTGGCCGATAGCCAAAAAGGCTCCCCATTGACCTAGCGGCACTCGAAATCCGGCCAAGAAGCGGCGATGAGGAAGTTAACTGTTGGCCGATCAGGGCAAATCTTCGAGGAATCCCAAGGCGAGATAAGAAGGCCACGAGACAAGCACCGAAAGAAGATCGCCGCCCCTATGCTAAGGCAGTGAAACTCCAGGACCCGAAAAAGAGGATCCGTGCTCACCCGGTTGAAGCGAGCACGAGCCAGCATTTCCCTCTGGTCTCTGCTCACCTCATCCTATCCCCACAAGCTAAAGTGGAAGAAAGCAGCCGCGCCTTGGTCCCTATCGATGCTACTCCCGATGACGTGGTACGAGTTGATTGGAAACATCCACTATGGGAACATAATCACTTTCAGATCTCGACCTCCCTCAATTTGGGGTGATCATAACGAGCCTCTCTTCATCACGGTCAATTGGATGAACGACGCCTTCCTCGGGTCCTGGTTGATAATGGAGTCCGGAATGAACATTCTTAGGCGAAGATCATGAGCTTGCTTGATATCAAGACTACGAGACTTGAAGCCTTCCTCCCTCACAGTCAAAGCTTACGACTCAACATCTCGGCGAGTCCTTGGAGTCGCTACCTTGGACCTCTGGTTTGGCCAAATTGATACTGTGGAATTCCAGGTCATTGACATCCCGATCACTTTCAATGCCTTATTGGGAAGACCTTGGTGCATCGAGTCAAGGGGGTCGCCTCAAGCCTCCACCGGTGTGTGAAATTCGTCTCGAATGGGGACACGACGACCATCTATGGGGATTTAGTCACCTTGGAGGGCACGGATACGGGCGGAATACCTATTACGGAAATCAAACATGACGAGGAAAGTCTCATGCTAGCGGCTTCACGGTCGAGGCCTCCCGAGGCCCAAGTGTGCAACATAGATCTGGCAATCACCGGGATAAAAACCCCGGTCTTGAAAATGATGAGAAAGATGAGCTATACTACTGGTCTTGGTGCAGGGAAGCACCAACAAGGAACTTCACAAACTCATCGAGGTGAAAGGACGGAAAACTCGCCACGGCTGGGATATGAGGCCTCCTCGGTGGACAACTTTGCAAAAGGAAAAAGATTTGAAGTCGCCGCGGGAAGGGTCCCGGTCGATGACCACTAAATCTCTCCCCTTGAGTCCTAATTTGGTGACCACTTTGTAAAGGGTCCCACACAACCGGGTAACATCACAGAGCCCACTCCTACAGAAGGGTGGCTGAAGGCTACTGGGATAGCCTCAACAAGTTCAAAGGGGAGCCAGAAGCTAACCCGGTCCGCGTAGAATGTTCTGGACCTACCCAGATACCCGGGGCTACCACTACCATGAGAAGTGAGTACACCTTCAAAGGCGTGCAGCCTAGTGGAACAGGTTCGAGAAACTCACAACCACAATTCCTACGCCCGGAAGGTTCGAAACACGAGTTTGAATTGACCGTGCCGAAAGCCAAAGCCACGAAGTCTTTTGAATGATTGGGATGGCCCAATCATGCGGCCGGTTGTTCGGGGAAGAGATCCAGTGCCGGACACGATTGATTTCGGCTCGATCAAGAAATGGTAGCAATGATCGAGGGAGGAGAACAGAAACGAGACAGCCCCCGAGTCATGAGATCACTGACAGCAATGCCGTTAAAGAATCGGGAAACACTCTCAGGCTCGTCCGCGACCAAAGAACAAATGATCACCAAGCCTGGATTGGTCTTCCATCCCTTTGTGTCAATCTAGGAAAAGTCCTCCGAGTCTTTCATTGTTAAGGTCGAGTCTCTAGAGTCGTCCGACGGCCTTACGCCTGAAGACTACGAGTCTGTAGCAAATGTTGTACTTCCTTTTCGTTCTCAATGAAATGACCTTTCTGAGTATCACTTGATTGCCACTTTAACTAATGATGAATGAATTAATAAAAAAAAACACTTAATAATAATTCATTAGATAAAGAAGCAGACACATTAAACAAAAAAAAAAAATCAAACAAAAAAAAATCTTTAAGCAGGTTGTCCGGAAAGAGGAAAATCGAGCCCAAGTTGCCGAGGAGATTTTGACGAGTATGAATTTGGGAACTGCGGAAGAGCCTAAAGAGACGCAGATTGGTAGGAACTGAAAAGGATGCCTTACAAAATCCTACAAGGTACTCAATTCAAAGAAAGTTGCCCTCTTCATCAAAGAGAACATCATATGCAGATACGGGTCGCCAGCCGAAATCATCTCAGATAATGGATCCCACTTCGAAGGGGAATGCGACAGGCTGCTGGCAGAATTCCGAATAACCCGTCACAAGTCATCTCCCTACAGGCCCCAAACCAACGGAGCCGTCGAGCCAGCAAACAAGACTCTGGAAAACATTATCCGGAAAATGGCTGTCCAAGGTCGAGATTGGCCCGAGAAGCTACACTGGCACTCTGGGCTCTGAAGCATCCGTCAGGCAGCGGCCTTGGGAAGACACCATTTGCTCTCACCTACGGGATGGAAGCCGTGCTCCCAATCGAGCTAGAAATCCCCTCGCTCCGTGTGCTATTGGAAAGCCAGATCAACGAGGTCGAATGGCTCCAAACTCGCCATGATGAATTGGCCCTGCTAGATTGAGCGACGATTGAAAGCAATGGAACACATCCGAGCCTACCAAGGGAGAATAGCCAGAGCCTTCGACAAGAAAGTAAAGCATCGGGAGATCCGAGAAGGCGATCTCGTCTTAAAAAGAAGCCCCCGAGTCCGTATCAACCCCCTCGGCAAATGGGAGCACTGTGCAGGTTGGACCATACGTCGTCCGAGAAGATCTTCTCAGGAGGAGCCATGCAACTTGCAAACCTCGACGGAAATCCCTTTGTACACCCGGTGAATGGTGACAAGGCTACGCGGATACTACGCGTAAAAAAAAAAAACAAAAAAAAAAAAAGAAGAAGAGAAACAAAAAAGAGTGCTAAAAGAGTAATACCCAACTAGGTTGAAAACCCGAAAAGGGCGGCCTAGGTAAAAAACGGGGTTGCACCAAAAAAAAAAAACAAAAAAAAAACAACAAAAAAAAAACAAAAAAAAAAACAACAAAAAAAAAAACAAAAAAAACACAAAAAAAAAAAATCGGGTTGAACTACGAAGACACAGGCTCCTCAAAATGAGGGAACGTAGAGCGGCGGAAACGGTTCGGTCTAAAACACAAATAAAAGTCATACTACGACATCAATACAATCGATCGGACCATGAAAGCGTCTCGAAAAACTATGAAGCAATTCAAATATTCATTACAAGTTAAAAACTTTTTGATGAGTCTAAGCCCGATTCATTCCTACAAGCGGTAACTGCTAAAAGAAATTAAGATACATAAGCAAACTAATGTATGCGCCATGACAAGAAAGGGATACTCGGAAACCTCGAGAGTCACTCCAGGCCACTCGTCTTGGCCTCTCCCCTCTTCTTCCCCCTTCGAGTCTTCTTCTTACGAGCAGGAAAAATATCGGTCTTCCTCTACCAAGCTGCTGGTATAGGAACAGGATCTATCGGACCCGGCCTACATCGGGGCCTTAGTAGCCCTAATGTCATCTCTCATCTCCTGTAGCCTAGGCGGTAGCATAGGGGTCCTCCTCTCCTGCCTCTTGACATAAGCCTCATAGTCGGTCACGGCGTCTCCGCTCTGTCATGAGGATTGGCCCTCGCCTCGGCCCTCCTCCTCTCGAAGCGTCGAGTCCTCCGCACCCACAATGGCCTCACGCCGCCTCCAAAATAGCCACCGAGTCTCTCCCGGATGCCTCTCGTACCAATCCAGGTACCAAGTGGTCGGGAACACCGGTCTCGGATGCTGAGGATAACTCGAGGAGGAAAGACGCCATACCTCCATGCTCGGGAAAGAAAAGAAAACAGAAGGATCATCCATAGAAGCAGGAGCCACCACCACTGGTGGCTATATCATCAAAGTCCTCCAGAAAAGGAACACTGCTCCAAGCCAGCTGTCTCGAGAACCAGGACGGAATGTAGAAGGCTGGGTGAGAAAGCCCGGAAGCATGACCACATGAGACCCGTCTGAAGCACTCTGCGAGTCTCCACCCGCCAACAAGGCACGGACCATCGATATCTTACGTACGGCGACCAGCCATCCAACGCTCCCATGAGCCACGATCATCGAAATCCACGGCAACCCCCCTCACAGGCAAATGTCCGAGGCTTGATCATGTCGGGAGTTTCCCGAAGAATCCCCAAGCGCTCCATCGGCCACGGGGTCAAGAGGAACGGGCGCCCCGTGCATATACCGCTTCCCGGTAGCCGGCCTATCGAGAGCATGGAAAGTCTCCCCCAGGATCGGAGGTACAACATCTACGCCAAGCGACAATGAACGACTACATCCGGCGAGACCGATGACGAGATCCCGAAAGAATAGACCATGAGCAAGGTCCCGAACATGCAAAGTGCAAAGGCATCCCAATAGGCATCGTCAAGCAAACCTAAGCCCCTAAACCTATCGGGGAGACCAGGAAATATCAAAATGATCGGGACCACGGATCATACCTTGCGCTTCCTCCAGGAAAGATGAAGGAGGATGCACAATCTGTCAAACAAAAGAAGCCCCTCCGGGCAAAGGAACGCTATCTCTTCCACCTCTGGACCTCCAAGCAAGGCCCGAAATTCTTCGACGGTTGGGACCATCTCGTTGAAGGAAAGGCAAAAGACATGCCTTCTAGTATCCCAAAATGAGGAAGAAGCCCTCAGAAGATCGTAGTCCGGAATCAATTCCTTGAGAGATCATAAGCACTTCACCTTGTACCTTTCTTCAAAGTAGGACCTCCTCTCATGCATAATCTCCCGGGACCAATCCTTGAACTTGTTGAAGAATGACATTTGGGATTCTTGGGACAATTTTGATGGAGCTTTTCTAAGGTTTTCCATGGATTTTCTCTCTTTCTCCCGAAAATGGCTGTTTGATTTGGAGGTTGAAGAGGATATTTGAATTTGAAATAAAGTGAGACCGGATACGAAGCAAAATTAAAGGACAATGTCGGATGCGGGACTCCTCCGCGCGGACATGATTGTCTTTATCGAGAAAAAAATCTGCAACAAGTCCAAGCTTGCCCGAACCAAAGAGGAATATTCGTCAGGTTTGCTTGGAAACACATTGCAAAAAAAAAACCTCCCCAAACCGAGTCCATATACCAAACACTAAACACCACTTGCCAAAAAACCGGGGCTCATGCAACATTGCATTCATCTTGCATTGCATTTATAAAAACAAAATCCTAAATTATTACATTCCAAAAATAAAGGGAGTGTGCAAAAAAAAAAAAGAAGACAAAAAAAAATCAAATAAAAAAAAAGGAGGAAGGTAGGTAACAATAATCCTAAATTATTACATCCAAAAAAAAAAGAAAAGAGCAAAAAAAAAAAAAGCAAGTTGTATATGTACAAATCTCAAAATCCCAGAAAATCAGTCTAAAAAAAAGAAGAGGGTAATCAATCAGAATCCCTAGCGCTGACGTACGTCCCGGTCCCTCTTGCGACTCGGGCCCGCCTCCTCGGGAGCCACAGAAAATCTCGGGCTCGAGAATCGTCCTCGTCTCCGGAAAGAGGCTCGTCGGGACCAGCGGCACGCTACGATAGGGCAAGCCAAGATCTGCGAAAAAATCATATATGAAGGTGAAGGCGTCGGATTCTGGACATACGAAGACGACCCACCATGCTTGCCAAACGTGTCCACTGCCCGTGTGGATCCCGAGAATGACGTGATCCGAAGCGGCACCGCGCGGGGATCGATGAGAGGACGAGAGGAGTCTCTGAAGAGGTCTACGAGCGAATAGGGAAGCCTCCACTTTGACGGGCGCCGGCCGTGGTCGCCTCGCTCTAGCTGAGGAGCCCCGCAAGCGACCATCCTCGGATAAATCTCTTAGCTCCGATCACTTGCTTCGTCGGCTTCTCGACGACCACCTCAGCGCACAAAAGCAAAAGCGTCGAAGCTTGATTGAAAAAAATAAAAACAAAATAAAAATAAAATGATGACAGGAAAGAAAAGAAAAGACACAATCAAAAAAAAGAAGAAATGAGGGAAGGAGAAGCCATACCTTCATACCGGACGAGGCCGGAAAGCTCGTGGAAGCCGCTCGAGTGAGGGATCTGCACCCTCAATCGGACCCCATCCTGGACATATGAAAAATCCGTCCGAGGGTACCGCGGGATCCCGAAGCCCCTCTCTATCCAGAACACAGGGCATCCTCGGCCTCCTCAGAAACAAATACGGGTACGGCTCAATCGCCACAAATGCCGAGAAGTCTTTGGCCGGCTCGGTAATCATCCCAGTCGCGAGATCTGTCACTCGGAGTGCATCATATCGGCGGGAGGCTCCACCGGTGTCATCAAAGGCGAATTCACGCCATGCGGCGCGTCACCCTCTCTCCCGGATAATAGGCATCGCGAGTCGGACCTCTCGGAATCCTCCATTGCCACGGTCCAAATCTCGGCGCCCTTCGAGGCTGCGCCGCCACCTCAAACGATCCCGGGGATAGAATATCATCCTCTCATCCGTCTCGGCCCTCAGTCGAGGGAGGCAATCCGCGTATCTCCGAGTCGTACGCCCCTGGAGCTTATCTTCTCTCGGGCATGCTTGGACCGAGCGCATGGCCGGATACGCCCAGACGTACTCCGCCAGTGTCGCCACATCGTGACGTGGAAGAACTCCAACGCCCGTACTGCGAAAGGTAAAAATCAAATCAATCCGGTCTGCAAAGAAAAGTGTGTGCCCAAGAAGAAAGGGAAAGCAAAGAGAGCTTATACCTCCGGGGCAAACTCAAAGCGATACAAGGAGCTCATGACCTTCCCATTTGTACCTATCAAGAAGCAAAGTAAAGCTCTGCCGGCCGGCTTCTCCCAGGAAACGTCTCCGGCCATCTCCATGTCCTCCAAGGACCTCGGCAAGCAAAGGCTGCCGTCCCTCGGCATGTCCAAAAAGGGTGCTCGAAAAAGCAAACCATAAGAAGGCCACGGCAATGCGATCGGCGCCTATCCTCTCCTCCCGGCCTCGTAGCTCACAATGGTCTCCACAATCTTCCCGTAGACCACGGCATACTCCATCCCCATCCCCTTTTTGGGAATAGGGAAAATCCCGAAGAGCACTGCGGATCCGCATCGGCTGTAGCCATCCCGCCACTCAATCTTTGCGTCCATTGAAGGACAAACCGTGATCGCGGCATAGTCGGAAGGCATAACCGTAGCCTCGCCCCGAAGAAGTGAAAGCGTGTGGGTCGCGTCCCACCGATGCTTTGCGCCAAAGCAAACATCGAGGCCCTTGCTCTTAGGGAACTTGACCAATCCTCAAACACTCAATGAACTCCCAAGCCCGGTCTCAACAACAATGCATCTCGGACTCGGCAAAGCTCCTCGGCCGGCATTCGGAAGCCGGTCCCACAAGTCAACTACAGACTCCACCGATCCTCGAGTCTTCATCTTGTTCACCTGCTCCGTAACGTAGTTGTTTCCACCCTGCAATAAAACAAAAAAAAAATGTCAAAAAAAAATTGCATTTGCACGAAAAAAAAGAGCATACATATGCATCATGAAATTTCAAAAAAAAGTCGACAGCATAACAGCATACAATGAGCATAGCCCCATTTTTCTCGCACAAAAAAAAAGACAGTTTTCAGCAAATCCCAATCAACATTCATGAAAAAAAAAATTTCATACAAAGAGTCAACGGAAGTAGAAACTCCGTCCCATTTTCAAAAAAAAAAAAAGGAAGTTCCTATGCATACATGCATATCATCCATCATCTCAAAAAAAAAAAATCCTACATTCATACATTCAACAGAAGGAAAAATCCGTCTCACTTTTCAAAAAAAAAAATCATTCATATCATCATCTCATATTGGCAAAATGCCCATTCTTTTCAAACAAAATGCATGCATTGCATCATTTTTCAAATCACAATTCTCGAATTTTCAAAAAAAAGTTATATAAATAATAAGAAATGGCGAAAATGCCAATTCTTTTCCCAAGCAAAATGCACATTTTGGGACACCCACAAATTCATTGCAACATGCAAATCAATATTCAAATTTCAAAAAAAAAAAAAATCACAATTTTCATTCATAATTTTCGGATACTAAAAAAAAATGGCGAAAATGCCAATTCTTTTTCCCAAGCAAAATGCACATTTTGGGTTACTCATATACTCATTACAACATGCAAAGCATCAAAATCAAGATTCAAAGCCAAGAACATCAATCATTCGAATTTTCAAAAAAAAAAAAGAAATCAAAAATCACCCAAAATTCAAGCAAGAAATCAACAAAGGGAATGAAAAGATTCGAAGTATACCGTTCGGAGACTCGGATCAGAAGCCCAATGTTGCCAAGCATCGGGGTATGGCTCCTCCGCAATCGATTACGAAAGAGTATAATGCCTCCTCATTCGGACGAGCTCCAATCGTCTCTCCGCTACCGGGCCACGTCCTTGGCCTTGAAAAACACCTTCCCCGTGTTCCATTGCTTGAAAATCGAAGAAAATCGGAAGATTTTTGAAGCTTTTTGGACAACAATGGCGGCTTGGGGCGTTTTCTCTCTTCCTCTCTCGTAATTTTCAAAAAACTGAATGGGGAAGAAGAAGGGCGTTGGCCCCTCATTAAGACCCTCTGACTTTCAGATCCCCTCCGCGCGGATAGGGTTGTAAGGGTCAAAATGACCCTTTTGCCCTTTAAAAATCCAGGACTCTGCAATTCAGTCCTCAACTTGACAAAGTTAACCAAAGTTAACCAAAGTCAACCCCCTGTCAAGAAAATCATCTCCGGCAGTCAAACGTAAGACCGATTTCCCCGAGAAAGATAACGAGATCCCGTATCTTTCATCAAAATTACCCCGGCGAGTCAAGCGTAAGACCGATTTCCCGAGAAAGATAACGAGATTCCCGTATCTTTCATCAAAATTACCCGGCGAGTCAAACGTAAGACCGATTTCCCGGGAAAGATAACGAGATCCCGTATCTTTCATCAAAATTACCCCGGCAGTCGAAACGTAAGACCGATTTCCCGAGAAAGATAACGAGATCCCGTATCTTTCATCAAAATTTACCCCGTGATCGAAACGTAAGACCGATTTCCCGAGAAAGATAACGAGATCCCGTATCTTTCATCAAAATTACCCCGGCTGATAAAACGTAAGACCGATTTCCCCTATAAATAACGATCCATTTCCCCAAAAAAGGCTAACTAAATCCCCCCAGCAAAGCCAACGGAATCTCGAGTAGATCTCGAACTACGAAAGGGCTTGATTCCCACTAGGGATACGTAGGTAGCCTATCATTAGGTCCAGCCCCTCGACCAAAACGGTCACCCTCTCCTTCGGCAGCAGACAAATTCCACCGAAAGGCCATTTCACAATCCAGGTTCGAGGCACCTAAAACGCCATCATCTCCAAAGGTTCGAGGCACCTAAAACGCCATCTCCAAGGTCCGAGGCACCGGAAACGCCATCATCTCCAAAGGTTCGAGGCACCTAAAACGCCATCTCCAAGGTCCGAGGCACCGGAGACGCCATCATCAAGGTTCGAGGCACCTAAAACGCCATCTCCAAGGTCCGAGGCACCTAAAATGCCATCATCAAGGTTCGAGGCACCTAAATGCCATCTCCAAGGTCCGAGGCACCGGAGACGCCATCATCGAGGCACCTAAAACGCTATCACACACAACACTAGGAAAGCGATAAATCACAATTATCCCCAGCAGAGCGGATATACAATTTCAGCCACCAGACCAAAAATGGTCATTCTTATCCCCAGCAGAGCGGATATACAATTTCAGCCACCAGACCAAAAATGGTCATTCCTATCCCCAGTAGAGCGAATAGCCATCAGACCAAAAATGGTCATTCCTATCCCCAGCAGAGCAGATAGCCCTCCGACCGAAAACGGTCATCTCTTATCCCCAGCAGAGTTTCTCCCCAGCAACCGACTGCAGAACTCGCTCATCAGGTTCGAGGCACCTAAAACGCCATCATCTCCAGGGTCGAAGACCCGAACTACGACCGACTTGATTCCCACTCGGGATACGTAGGTAGCCTATTAAATAGGTTCAGCCGCTCGATCACTCGATCATCCCGCCAAATATGGAGCCTTACTCTTATCGACGACCCCGCTTCCTTCGAAAGCGCCGTCGCCGAGGGGCTACTGTAAGTGCTCCAATTTGAGCTTGTTAGAATTTTCGTTAGAAAATTAACGAAAGTTATAACATTTCTAACAATTCCTAACATTCCTAACATTTCTAACCAAGTAAGGGTAGATTAGGGATTGCCAAAAAAAGATAAACCAAGGAAAGGAATCAAAAAAGCAAAAGAAATAAGAAAAACCAAAAAAAGAAATGGCTGGAAACAAAATCTGGCTGGTTAATTTGAATTTTAAAAAAGATTATTCCTTGTGTCCAAAGCCTGGAGCAGCATTTAATGAACAGTGCACGCTGCAGGTCCTATCCGCGCGGATGGGATTGTAAAATTTAGAGGGCTATAAATTGAGCCCTCCAGTCACAAAAATAAGAGGACCAAGAACACAATTCACAGCATTTGACGAAAATACTTGAGAAAACAGTGAGAATTCTATAAGAATTGTCACCTTTTTCTCTTGAATCTTCCCAACTTTCACTCACTCAAATTAAACCTAAACACTCTTGCATTCAAGCCTTTAAACACCAAAAACACAAGGAAGATAGGTATAACCTCCCTCTCCTTACCCTAAATTCTCTCATCCATGCATGCATTTTCAAGCTACAAAATGTAGTTCATCCTTCTTCTTGTCTTAGATCCAAGAAGATCACCATGGAAGTTCATCTCCATGGATGATCTTCTACAAGGATCAGCATTTTCTTCAAAGTGTTCTTACTTTTTTCCAAAGAAAACACATTTTCAAAACCCTAAAAACCATTTTCAAGCATCAAATCTCATTTTCAAAGGATAAAATTCTCCTTCCCAAGCAAATGAAGTGCTTAGTCCTAATGTACCCCAAGGATGGTTTGGTATAGTTGATTCACCACTAAAATGTCAAGTGATCACTAACCAAAACCTAGGGAAATGGGGACAAGCATGGATGCAAAACCCCCCTTAAAATCATATTTTCTTTCTTGAGAAGTTGCTGTCCAGTAGCAATTTTCCAAGACCCCAGTCCATTGTCTTAATTTTTTGACACAGATAAACTTCGAATTTGGTGTTGACTACAAAACACTTTTTGTAGCCAACATCCAGAGATTTCCAGACATATTTTTACTTTATTTTTTGGGTGAGTAAAACTCCTATTTTCAAATTTTATTTTAGAGGCCAGTTCATCAGCTTCTGGGAATCCAGATCTCATATCTGAGATTTCCAGAAGGTTTTGACCCCTCAAATCTTCTCCAAAATGGAAAATTCCTTGGCAAAAATCTTATTTAAGGTGTCTGGAACAACTTTCATTCTCTGAGTTTATCCAGATTATGAAGTTTTAAGGCCCTTGAATCCATTTCAAAATCAAAGGTCCACTGCCTTTTTCATTCTGGCAGAAGTGACTCTCAACTTCAAAAGGTCTTTTGAGTACCAAATCTCAATCCAAAAATCTTTCAAAAAATCATGGGATCAGTTTAAAGTCTTAAAAAGACATCCCAATTTTTACTTTTCTGAGTTTCAAATTATTTTGGCCAAAACACACACACACACGCACACAAAAATGATTTTCAGCTTGGAAGACTCGTTTTACGAGGCATTCCGGGTGCACACTAACGTCCTTCCCGGCGTGTAACATGACCTCCGAACCCAAATCTTTAATCTCGGGCATTTTTCAAAGTTTTGGCCCTTAAAACAAAAATGGCGTGGCGACTCCGTTCTTTTTCCGGGTTTTATTTGGTTTTTTCAAAGAGACGCAAAAATCGAAATTTCCCGCGAGAAAATTTTAGGTGGCACATCATCACACCTTTGCACCGTGGGTAGTGATGATGTATTTATAGGTGATGACCGTTGTATTTTTGGTGGTGCTACATGAGCTCCGTGATTTTAGCGGCAGTTATTAGTAATGTGAACGTGCCTATAACGGTCCCTGATTTATAGGGATGCGGTTATAGGAGTAATTCGAACATGTGTGCCTGAAAGTGTTAAGTCGACACTTGTTGATTAGGTCGAGGTCGCCATTTGAGGAATGGCCGACTGTAGCGGAGTAGAACATGGATCGTACCCGTATTAGAACTTGGATCTTAAGGTCGGACTAAGTTAGGTCGGGACCTGGTAGGTCGGACAATGAACTTAGTCGACCGATACATGAGATGGGCTTTGGGCCATGTATTGATTGGGCCTAGACCACTGGATATGCTGAGGCAATAGCTGCTTTGAGGATTGGGCTTCACTTGCTTGGACCAACTCGCTACTTTTGGTATGTTCAGTGGCCCCCAACTTTCGAGTTGACTTTGTCGACTAGGAAGTTAAGGAAATCTCAATGAAGATTATTGTTACTCGCAGGTCGATACTCGCTCTGAAGTTTAGTCGACCATAGATGACGTGGCACGATCCTGGACGTCGGCGATGAACGGTCAGAGATGAAGGAGCGCCGTTTTTCTGTCATCATTGCTATTTTGACGCTTGGTAGTCCACCTCGGAAACCGCTTCCTTGTTTAATTAGGAAATTAATTTTGAATTTCCTTTTTCCTTTCCAATTTTGGAAAATATAAATACCAAAATCCTTTTTTGATTTGAATTCTTACCGTCTTTGAGCTCTGAGAATCCCCGGCGAAAATAGCAAGGAAGCCATTGATTAAATTCAACCTTTGTTCTCCGCAACAGCTCTCATATTCCGATATCAAGCAAGGTATTCTTCTCTTTTCTTGTCTTAGGGTTTTGATTATCGTGTTGTTTCCGTTTTTCGCCATGGCTAGAACCTTCAGTAGCGAACCAGGAGCCGGTTATGGCTATTGCACTGTTAATCGTAGGGTGTATAAGAATATGAACGGAGAGTGGAGAGAGATGTCCCTTGATGAATGTGCCTCCATCTTGTTAAGGTGGGGATTGAAATTTAGCGAAATAGGTTTTCCCGTTGTAGAAGACACTGTAGATTTAGTAGTTGACGATTCGAATGTTGTCTCCTTTCATCTCTTTCACGAATTGCTTGACCATATAGCTTTGTTTTATGTTAGGGATGTTGAGAAACCCTCTTTCCTTAGGAACAGAAAAGGCTTTCCAGGGGAGTCTAGGTCGCCCTTAGGTAGGTCGACTGAAATTGTTCACAGGTCTGACTCCCCTATTTCTCCTTCTTCTTATACAGATATGGCTTCTCGAGGTGGAGCTACTACATCTACTTCTTCTGGCCCCAGGATTGTGGATGCGTTTGATGATTCAGCTGTGCCTGGGAAGAATGAGAGAGGCTATGTTCCTCATGGGCCGTTGCGAGGAAGGAAGAATTTGCCCTCTAGGTATAGCATGATCTGGGATTTCTGTGAAGTGAGTAAGGATGACTATAGAGTGACCATCTATACTCAAAAGGATTTCATGGCCCAGTTTAGGTCGACCTTCACCAAGGATGCCACTAGGGTAGCTTTCTTCTATGGTCAATTCGTAGCCGGCCTCAGGTTGCCACTTGACCCTTTTATCAATGAGTTCTTGGAGTGTGCTAATGCCCTACCCCTTCAGCTCGGAGCTAATACCTGTAGGGTTCTAGTATGCTTTGCTATGGTGTGTAGGTTTCTAGGATATGAACCCTGTATGAGGGTCTTCAAGGAATTCTTTTGTATTAAGTATAGTGGGGAGGACCTGAGCATCAGTACCCCTTCTAAACCCAAGTCTCCCAAACTCTTCACGAATCTCCCAAGCAAAGCAAGTGGATGGAACTCCTACGTAGTAGTGGTAGAGAGTAGGTTGGGATGGGAGTTTCCTTTACCCAATGATGAAACAGAAACCATAGATGAGAGGGACTATTGGGAGCCATTTTGGCATTTTGACCTGTATAAGAAGTTGTGTCGATAAGCTGACAAGGGGCCCATCAATTGGGAGAGTCTGATTACTACCAAGTATAATTTCATCCAGGACGGGATGATGGCTGGAGAGGGAGAAGTGCAGCCCTTGGTGCCCATTGGTAGGGGCACAATATATCAGGACCAGGTTACCCACCACAGGTAAGTTTGAGGATAAGTGTCAACGTTGTAAAAAGGCGCCAACTACTTTGCCAAGGACAATGGGGAGCATGCCGGTGGTAAGATACCCTTATTCTGCAACCTTTTACTCGCCTATTATTTGCCTGCTTGTTGGTCTGTTAGCATAATAAATTATTTTGTACTGCATGCTCTTCTCTTAGCTCGTTGTTTGTTAACTCGCACATAGGATGGTTAGGTCGCACATACTTTGCTCGTACATAGAACTTCTGCTCGTATGTAGAACTTTTTATATGTCGATCTAACATTTTGCTATTTTGGCCTTGTTGCAGTCTTGACCCCCGACCAAGAAGCAAATATGGGACGCATTGTTGGCGTTTCTGATAAGAAGAAAGCTCATGGAGCTGCTAATGCTCGAGCTAACAGGCAGAGGGAGGCTGAGATAAGGACCAATTTGCTGTCCAAGGATAACACTGGGATGGTGCCAATGGAGGAGGTTGAATCCGAGGACCCCGTGCAGAGTGGTACTCAGTCCGTGGAGGTTAATGAGGGAGGTGACGAGTCCACAAGGTCGGCTAGAGCAAGCCTAAGCTCCGACCCAATCCAGGAGGCTAATGTTGCAACCTCTGGAGCTGAGATGGCAGGGGCCAGCCCTCTGAATGTTGTGCATGTTGAGGACGATGATATGGAGGCAGATGCTGATGATCAACCTCTGAATACGAGGAAGAGGCTACGATCTGAGAAAGGGAAGTCAGTTTCTTCGAGCCAACTTCCCCTACCACTCTCTTCTCCCCCAACCAAAGAGTCTCTTGAGGACCAGATGAGGAGATTAAGCGATGTCCCTCCTCTCATAGGAGTTAACAACTTGAGCCGCCGTTACCCAGATATGAGCTTGGGCCAGGTCGTGGTCAGGAGGGCCATTGATGTCGGCCTTCTAGCTCACTTTGCTGATAAGGGGATCACCCCTGAAGAATTCTCAGCTCGCTCTGGGATGGTGCACAGTGAGGTAATCTTTAACCTTCCCCTTCCGTTTTAGTCGCTTGTTCTTTTAATCAGCCAATTTAAGTTTCGAGCTAAGACTTCTCTGGTTTTCTTTAATGCAGCATCTTACCATGGTCGAACAAGTGAAGAGTTCTTGGAGGGCCTCCATTGAGAGGGAGAAGCAAGCTCTGAAAGACTACTCCAAGAAGTCTCAGGAGTTGGCCGACCTAAGAGAAAAATACAATGATCTCGACAATTCCTTCGACGCTCAAGAGTTGGTGAAGAAAAAAGCCTTTGAGGATCTGGAAGCTGCCAAGGCCAAAGTCGAAGAGGTGACCTCTGAAAGAGACACTGAGCGTCTTGCTCATGAGAAGACAAACGTGGAGCTCGCCACCGTCTCCAAACTCCTCAAAGATAAAGATTCCTTTTTGGCAGAGCTTAATGAAGAGCACAACGCTGCTCGAGCTAAATGGAAGGAGGATCTAGAGAAGGCTGGTCCTGATGCTGTTGAGAAGTTCAAGGATGGAGACGACTTCTACAACGCCGTTGTTGCTAAAGCAGGGGACTTCCTGGATTTGGGCAAACGACATATGGCACGTCGAGCTCTAGTGGATCCCACTTCTGAGGTCTCCTTAGAGCAGCTAGCTCGCTGGGCGCGTGAGCCTCAGTATGACATGGCAGCTCGAGGGGGACACTCGGTTGTGCCTTATACCGAGAATGATTTAGCCTTTATTGCCCAGGAGGACCAAGAAGAAGCCTGTGAACCTTGGGTTGCCCCTGAATTAGCTCCTCGAAACTTTGATACTGTGCTCCAAGAAATGGAGGATGCAGAAGATATGGAGGAAGACGACGAGCCTGAGCAGTGCTTATATTCCGAGTCGGGTAAACCCCTGAGCCCACAGCAACAAGAAGGCAATGCGGATGGGCGGACTTCCAATGATAATCAGACCGACGCTGGCCAGGACTCTTAGGTCGCCTTTATGTTGATGATGTAAAGAACAAGTCCCAAAACAATTTTTTGCTTTTTTGTCTTGTTAGCTATTTAAATGCTTTGGCCCTGTTTTGGGAGGCATGAAACTTCGTACTTTATTTTGCTCAAGTCTTGTCCCGCCTTTTGGGAGACTTATTTATCTACTGTCATAGCTGACTTCATATCCTTGTATGTTTTATGCTTTTAATTTCAGCATATATATGTCGAGCTAGATGTAATAGGACAAATGGGTCACTCTAAGTATTAGGTTTACTCAAAGTCGAACCTGTTTTCAAGAAACCAAAGCTGACCAAGGGTCGAGCTTATAAGAATGAAGTCGACCTGAGGTCGGACTTGTAAATAGGACTCAACTGATTAAGGATCGAGCTGATAAAGCTGACTAAGAGTCAAGCTCTTTGAACGAAGTCGACTATGAGTCGGACTCGTTACAGAAACTGAGCTGATTAAGAATCGAGCTCGTTAAAATGAAGCTGACTACGAGTCGAGCTTGTTGAACGAAGTCGACTATGAGTCGGACTTGTTGAAGAAACTAGCTGATTAAGAATCGGGCTCATTAAAATGAAGCTGACTAAGAGTCGAGCTTGTTGAAGTTAGTGTAACAGCACGTTTTGATCGAGTAGAACTGTGACTTTTATTGAAGTAGAAATATGCTTACATCGACTAAAACTATGATAACTTCAAACTTTGCAACTGTACATACTCTGAACTGAACTACCACTTTGAACTAGAAGTAGTATTTGATAAGATGGGTGGCATGCCAAGGATGCTTCAGCTCTTCTCCTCCTGGGTGAGCAATCATATAGGTCCCTTCTTTGACGACTCGAGTAACTATGTAAGGACCTTCCCAATTAGGAGATAGCTTGTTCTGCTGGGTCCTTCTCCCTGTTGCCTCGATCTTCCTCAACACATGATCTCCTACTTGGAATGATCTAGTCTTTACCCTCTTGTCGTGGTAACTCTTGGTTCGCTGCTTGTAGTTGACCATCCGAAGGTAAGCTGTTTCTCGCTTTTCGTCGACTAAATCCAGGTCGATCAATCTGTTAGTGTCATTCTGCTCTTGATCAAAGAAAGTCACTCTAGCAGTAGGAAAT
This sequence comes from Adenophora triphylla var. japonica, assembly GCA_022495995.1. Lineage (NCBI taxonomy): Eukaryota > Viridiplantae > Streptophyta > Magnoliopsida > Asterales > Campanulaceae > Adenophora > Adenophora triphylla. The sequence goes on from JAFEMH010000675.1 coordinate 467,432, forward strand.
CTGAGTTCAGCAGGTGCCATGGCCTCTGATCCATATGTGAGAGCGAATGGGGTTTCCCCCGTAGGCCCCCGAGTGGTTGTACGAACTGCCCAAAGAGCAAGGGGGAGTTCGTCCAACCAATTGTTACGTCGACCAACCAAGCCTGTCTTTAGTGCGGATAGGACGAGTTTATTTGCTGCTTCAGCTTGCCCATTTCCTTGAGGATAGGCGACAGATGACTGCCAATGCTTGATCCCTACTCGAGTCATTTCTGCTTCGAAAGCCCTTGAGAATTGTAAGCCATTGTCTGATACTATGGCTCGAGGAAAACCAAATCTACACCAGATGAAGTCATGAATGAAGTTGATTGCATTTTCCTCTGTTATGCGAGCTAGTGGTTTAGCCTCGACCCACTTTGTGAAGTAGTCGATTGCAACGATCACATACTTGCAATTTCCTCGGGCGGGTGGGAAGGGTCCAATTAAGTCGACGCCCCACATGTCAAATGGCCAAGCTGCAATCACGGGGGTTTGCTCAGTCGTAGGCAGATGAGGTAGGTTGGCAAACCTTTGGCATTGGTCACACTGCTGCACAAAGTCATGAGTGTCAGCTCTCATATGTGGCCAATAATATCCCAGAGTAATCAATTTGTCGGCTAGAGTCCTGGCCCCCGGGTGTCCACCACAAATTCCACTGTGAACCTCATGCATCAACTGTGTGATTTCTTGAGGATGAATGCACTTCAATAAGGGCCTGGTATATGATCTTCTGAACAGCATGCCTCCTTGGATGACATATCTCGGAGCTTTCTTTTTGACAGCTCGAGCCTTCTTCTCGTCCTCGGGGATATGTTTTCATCTCCTCGATCCAGCACTTCTCATTTGAAGTGTTTTCCACACATTGAATCTGAACCCTTTCATAAGCTGGGCTCTCAAGGTATGAGATGGGCTCTTCATGTGGCTCATCTGATGTGGCCAGTTTTGAGAGTAGGTCGGCTAGCTCGTTATCTTCTCGACCAATCCTCTGAATTCCCCAAAACTCCAAATCCTTTGTCAATTTCCTCACCAGGTCGTGGTATCTGACTAGAGTAGAGTTCAACACCTCGTATTCTCCTCGGACCTGGTTGACTATCAACTGTGAGTCACAATAGGCCATGATTTTAGTCGCTCCAAAGCACTGGGCGTACTCAATGGCTGCCACTAAGGCCTCATACTCTGCCTGATTGTTGGATGCCTCAAACTTGAACCTTAGCGACTCCTCATACACTATTCCAGACTCAAGCTCGATCAGAACTATTCCAGCTCCACTGACATTTTTGGTTGCTGACCCATCCGAGTAGACCTTCCAACAATCGTCGGGTAAGTTGATGACGACTTGGGACTCTGGCTCCTTCCCCTTGACTTTCTCTTTCTGAGCTTGCACCTCGCTATCTTCCTTGGTGAACGTCAGCTCGACCAAGAAATCAGCTAGAGCTTGAACTTTTAATGCCTTTCGAGGTCGATACTCGATGTCGAATTTCGTGAGGGCAATTGACCAATTGAGTAAGCGACCTGAACTTTCTGGTTTATGAAGAATTTTTCTTAGGGGGCATTTGTGAGCACAACAATAGGGTGAGCCAAGAAGTAAGCTCGCAGTTTCCTTGAGGCTACGACTAGAGCATATGCGACCTTTTCTGCATTGTAATATCTGCCCTTTACATCTGATAGGGCCTTGCTAACATAATAAACTGGCCTTTGATGACCTTCCTCTTCTCTAACCAAGACTACTGCCGCTGACTTGTCTCCCACAGATAGATACACGAACAAGGTCTCACCAGTAGTCGGGCTGCTCAATAGTGGGGGAGTAGCAAGGTATTCTTTGAGTTGTTGGAACGACGAATGACATTCGGCCGTCCACTCAAAGTTTTTCATCCCCCTCAATGATTTGAAGAAGGGGAGAGACCTTTCAGCCGACTTGGATATAAAATGACCTAGAGCTGCCACCCTGCCTTAAGTTGCTGCATCTCCTTTATACTTGTAGGTTCCTTCATCTCGACTAAAGCCTTGATCTTCTCAGGGTTGGCTTCTATACCTCTCTGGGACACCATGAATCCAAGGAACTTGCCAGCTTCTACTCCAAAGACACACTTGCTAGGATTGAGCTTCATGTCGTTTGCTCGCAGATTGACGAATGTTTCTTTTAGGTCGACCACGTGACGTCCGGTCTTAGTTTTGATGACCATATCGTCGACGTAGGCCTCCATGTTTCGGCCAATTTGTGAAGCAAAGACCTTGTTTACCATGCGTTGATAAGTTGCTCCTGCATTCTTCAATCCAAATGGCATCATGTTGTAGCAGTAGATGCCTCCAGCTGCTTGAAATGCGGTCTTCACTATGTCATCCTCGTGCATCTTTATCTGGTGGTAACCCGAGTAAGCATCCAGGAAGCTGAGGGTAGAGTGGCCAGCAATGGAATCAACAAGTTTGTCAATTCTAGGAAGAGGATAGCTGTCCTTAGGGCAGGCAAGGTTTAGAGTGGTGAAGTCGACACACATCCTCCATTTGCCATTTGACTTCTTCACCAAAACCACATTGGCCAACCATGTTGTATGAGTGGCCTCTTTAATTATACCTGCACTCAAAATTTTTTGTACCTCAGCTTTTATGGCCTCCTCCTTATCACGAGCAATGCTTCTCAATTTCTGGGGTCTAGGCTTTATAGTCGGGTTGACCTCAAGCCTATGAATGGCGACCTCCTCCTTGATTCCCTTCATGTCCTCTACTCGCCATGCAAAGACGTCATTACTTTCTTTCAGCATCTCAACGATCTCTGCTCGCTCCTCGTCTGATAGCTGCTTTCCTATTTGAATTTTCTGCTCCGGATAAGAGGGATTTGTGATCACTGATTCTAGCTCGTCAACAGCCTCTAGCTCAGGGCCATCCCTGAATTGTAGGGTCTCAATGATAATTTCCTTCACTTTCTGCCTCTCTTCGGCCCCCAAATGTGGAGCTTCCTCAGCTATCATGTCATCTAGCTTATCAGCGATCTCATCGGTGGTGGCCCCCGAGTTATTGTCGACCTGGAGGCATAGGTTGCCTATGATGATTTGGTCGACCATAACTACATCTGGATCAACCGCTGTGGCTTCGGAGTGACGTGTCGACTCAACCATGAGCTCGTCATTTGAGCGATAGGTCGACTCCTCCACGTTGGTGATTGTTGACAGTCGAGTAGTTTTGGTGACTGACTGGGACAGCTTTAAGTATCCTTCCGCCGTTTCAATCTCCAGTTCTCTTTTCTTTCTTTCTCGTAGGACATGATCTAGATATGCTCGAGCTGTGCCTTGTACACAGCCGACTCCAGCAGGGGTTGGAAATTTGACTCGCTGATGGGGGATTGATGCTACCATTCCAAGTGCGACCTGACCAGGAATACCAAGGATAGCAGCATAGTCACTGTTCACATCTATCACAATAAATTTTACCTTAGAAACAACCCTGTAAGGGTGCTGGCCTAGGTCAACATCTAGCTCAATCTGTCCCTTAGCGTCGACTCGATGATTTGTGAAGCCTTCCAACCTGCCATCATATCTTTCAAGCTGCTCGTTGGAAAGACCCATCTCCTGGAAGGTTTTGTAGAACAGAATGTCTTTGCAGGCCCCCGTGTCGACTAGGAGTCTGCTCGTCGTACATCCGTCGATAAGACCTGGGATGACGAGAACTTGCTCTCTAGCCGCCACATTAGTTGCCAACTCATGGGGGTAGAAGCTGATCACCTCATCTCTAACATCTCTCCTTGGAGGCACATGTGGGGCTTTGTTGAGTTGGAAGATTTTATGTTTGATGGCTGTGTTGCTGGCTTGCTCTGTGATGACCCCCAAGTTCAATCTGGGTTGCCTTGGTCCCTGATGTCCGCCTGCTGGTTGCTCGCCTCCACCAGTTTGAGGCCTTTTAACATAAGCGTCGAGTCTTCCCTGGTCGACCATTCTCTGAATGATACGCTTCAGGCCTAAGCAATCCTCTGTGAGATGACCCGTATCCTTGTGGTAATCACAGTACTTACTATTGTCCCTTCTAAACTTGTTGCCTGGGTTCATGGGGGCAGGTGGGGCCAACTCAACCGCATTCATTATCTCTGTTCGACTCACCGTCAGGGGAGTGGAGACTTCAGGCACTTTCTCTGTCGCCCTAGTCCTGTTCTTACCATTTTTGTTGTTTCCCCCATTTTTGGCTGAATCCTTCTTATCATCAGCGACCTCGACCTTGGGGCCTTTCCCATTCTTCTTTTCTTTCCTTTCCTCGGCTAATGCCACATTGTAAGCCTTCTCGAACAACTCATGTCGAGTGGTGACAGTACGAACCGTTAGTTCATAATCCATGTCTTCCGAGGAAATGCCATTCCGGAAGCAATTGATCACCTCCCTGTCAGTGAGATCCTCCTCAATCTTGTCAACCATTTCTTTAAACTTGGTGTTGTAGCTCATGGAGCTTTCATTCTTCCCTTGCACCAAGTTTTTTAAGTCGGTGACAGTCACCTTCCGAGCTCCAGCAGTCGAGAAGCGTTCTAGGAATTTTGACCTCAGACTCATCCAGGAGGAGATGCTACCAGCTGCCAAACTATTGAACCACGTTAGGTATGCCCCTGTGAGTGTGCTTATGAGGGCTTTGCACATATTATCGTCCTCATTGGCGACAAAACATATCGTAGCTTCTAGGTGTGCTACGTGGCTTTTTGCATTGGTGGCCCCTGAGTACTTCTCTAAAAGTGGCAATCTGAAGCCAGCAGGAGGTCGGCTATCGATCAAATCCTTGGATAAGGGTCGAAGAGCAAAGTCAATTCATTCGACCTTTCCAAAGATCATTTTTCTTTTTCTCGCCTCCCATTGTTCAAACTTTCTCTTCCATTGGAGCCACTCCCTAGCATCGGGTCCGTCTTCTCCACAGGGGAACAACATTCGACCTCTGACCTTCACTTCTGGGGGGAGTTATCTGCCTGCTTCTCCTATCTCTATGAGAAGGTGCCCTTTCTGATTGAACTGGAGACCTATGCCTGTCATCTCTTGGTGGCGACCTGCGCCTTTCATCTCTGAGAGGCGACCTGTGCCTATCATCTCTGAGTGGCGACCTGCGCCTTTCCTCCCTAATAGGCGACCTGCGCCCATTCCTCCCCCTGTGGGATTGAGACCTCTCTGTCCTTGCTGGTGATCTGCGCCTACTTCGATTTGCCTCTAGCTGTGTCCTCAAGTCCGACTGTGCCTCCTGCTCCCTGTTCCTAGTGAGACTAGCTCTTAGGTCGTTACTGGGAACGTGAATGGGTGATTGAGGTCGAACCACCATCCTTTAATCAACGTTTTGACCCACAGTTTCGTTTGGTCTGGTGCTCCTGGCACGCTCCCTATTAGAGATTTGAGATGGGGCCACTCTCTCAGACCTTCTATCCGCCTGCTCCGCCTCCTCCATTGCCAATAACTCAGCCAGAATCTGAGCTCGCTCCATCAGCATTTTCTTTCTACTCAATGGATTGGATGAGGGACCTGCCATGTTTCCAATATTCATTTGTCCAGTTGGACGCTTTGGAGGAGGTGGAACTCCTTGTCCCTCCATATGACGCTTTTCTCTCCTTGCATCTGGCAATCCTCTGCCATCAGCTACACTGTTTGAGCATGTTGCCCTAGCATGATGACGAAGAGGAGGAGGAGGAGGAGGCAAATCTGCATTCACATTGGTAGTAGCGTTGGTGTTGGCATTCACTTCATTGAATTCATCAGAAGCCTCTGCAACATGCCCGTCTGGGGTTACCATGATTGTGGATTGAAGAAAACTTCGAGGTCAAGCTATGCACTCTTTCCCGGCAATGGAACCAAACTGATGCCGCAAGAAAAGTGCTTATCAATCTTCCTCCACGTGGCAGGACTGTTCACCTGGCTCCTTGACCTGAAATCAGAACCCACGACTAGCCGGATGTGTCTCCGGCTTAGACCCTCGGGCGTGAGAGTAAGTATTTGATGATTGGAGAGCTAAAATGTACTGAATAACAGAATTCTGATAACAAAATAGCAGTTACCTTTGCACCGTGGGTAGTGATGATGTATTTATAGGTGATGACCGTTGTATTTTTGGTGGTGCTACATGAGCTCCATGATTTTAGCGGCAGTTATTAGTATTGTGAACGTGCCTGTAACGGTCCCTGATTTATAGGGATGCGGTTATAGGAGTAATTCGAACATGTGTGCCTGAAAGTGTTAAGTCGACACTTGTTGATTAGGTCGAGGTCGCCATTTGAGGAATGGCCGACCTGACTGGCGGGTAGAACATGGATCGTACCCGTATTAGAACTTGGATCTTAAGGTCGGACTAAGTTAGGTCGGGACCTGGTAGGTCGGACAATGAACTTAGTCGACAAATACATGAGATGGGCTTTGGGCTATGTATTGATTGGGCCTAGCCCACTGGATATGCTGAGGCAATAGCTGCTTTGAGGATTGGGCTTCACTTGCTTGGACCAACTCGCTACTTTTGGTATGTTCAATAATTTTTATAGAAGTATATTTTTTAAAGTATTTATTTGAGATTAAAAAAAAATACTTTAAAAAATATACTTCTATAAAAAAATTATATTATTCATTTCAAAAATAAATATTACTTTTTTTAGATGAATAAAGTAGTATTCTTAAATATAGTATTATTTTTTGGTCGCTACACATAGCGAAGGTAACCCTTGACCGGTGGTGAAGACCACACTTGACCGGTAGTATTATTTTTTTGTTATTCATTTTGAGTCAGAAAGTAATATTTACTTTTGAAATGAAGAATATAATTTTTTATAAAAGTATATTTTTTTAAGTATTTATATGAGATGGAAAAAAATATATTTATATATAGTTTTCTTTATTAATAATTATTATTTTGTAATTTAAAGTGAGACGGAGTTTATATGTTTTGGTTTTGGTTTTGGTTTTGGTTTTGGTTTTGGTTTTGATTTCAATCGGTTGTGCCTTGCCTGGATTGTGCCTTGCCTTGCCTGGATTGTCATCCACTTATTATTATTATTGACTGCCTGACCGGTCACTTTTGGTTTGTTTAGTTTCAATCGGTTGTGCCCGTAAGGATGGCTATCCAATTATTATTATTATTATTATTGACCGGTTAAAGATTTGTTTGGTTTGAATCGATTGTGCCTGTTTGGATCGGTCCACTTATTATTATTGATCGGTCACTTGGATTGATCGGTCATTCACTTATTATTGACCGGTCACCATGTCAATGTCAATGATTTACCGATCCTTGATTTACCGATCCTTGTCACAACCTATTTTTATGACCGATTAAACTCGCTACATGGTGTCCCAATTAAAAAAAAAATTGCCTGCAGATACGCGTCTCTGTCGTGCGATGCACGATAAAATCATGTTAAGAAATAATTGATTTTTTTCTCAAATAATTTAATTTTAAAAATATAAATCCAATTGACCAGTCAGGTTAACAACCTTGTTTGTTTGGATCGGTCATCCAATTGACCGGTCATGTTATTTTTTTATTTTTTCCTTTTTTTCCTAATCTAAAGAGGATCAACATATGTTCCTTTTCAATTATTGACCGGTCACCATGTCAATGATTTATCGATCCTTGTGACCGGTTAAACTCGCTACATGGTGTCCCAATAAAAAAAAAAAAAAGGAAATCTGCATGCATACTCGCTACATGATTTACCGATCCTTGTCACAATCGATCCTTGTACCTCTTTGATTTTGGTTTGGATTGTTTGGGTTGTGGGTTGCTTTGGATCGGTCAACCAAGTCACATGCTTTGGATTGGTCAACCAAGTCACGTGCTTTGAATCGGTAAACCAATTTATTTGGTTTGGATCGGTCAGGAGGCATGTTTTGGATCGGTCAACCATTTGACTTGGTTTGCCAAAATTTTATATATATAGAGAATATATAGAGATATATAGAGAGAGATAGCGATGTGAGATTAATTCCTTTTATAACAAAACGTAAGGACATTGGTTGATTTAATCCCACATCGCTATCTCTCTCTCTATATCTCTATATATATAAAAGGAATTAATGTTCTGATTCAAATTTGCCACAACTTAAGAGTGTAATTACAAAAGTGCCACTCAAATTTTGGCAAAATTTTGGCGCTTTGACTGTCCATAGGATGACTTGCTTTAATATATAAATAGATATATATAATACTCAAAACTTTAAGCCATACTTGATATTTTTCCATAATATAGGAAAGCTCAAGCAAGCCTGTAGAAACTCTACAAATGTAGCCAATGATATAGCAAGTTAGCTCCAAAAGTTTTATTACGAATCCCATGTGGGATAAAGAAGACAATACTACTTCATTCGCCTCTAAAACTTAATGTTTGTAATGTTAGTGCATTCGTCTCAAAATATGACATTAAGATGACATTAATTTTTTAGACGAATAAAGTAATATTATTTTTTAAATATTTATAGGGATGAAGAAAATAATGTTCATTTTTTTGGACAAAAAATGTAGTATTATTTTTTTGTTATTCATTTTGAGTCGAAAATAATATTTATTTTTGAAAATGGAGATTATAATTTTATGATGTCATCCACTTATATAGGAGTATTAAAGAATTGTTTTTATCTAAATGAATTTTCCTTATTCATGGTCAAGCGAAGAAAATTTTATTGTAGGAAAAGAATAACCAATTTTTTTTTAAAAGTAATTAACTCTATATATAAATTAATAAATAAAAAAATACAAAATTTAAATATATTAAATTTATAAATGATTAAAAAATTAGTTTTTAATATTAATAATAACTCAAAAAATATAATCAAAATAAAAAAGAAAAAGAAAGAACGAAAGAAAAAAAGAAAGAGAAAAGAAAGAAAGAAAGAGACAAAAAGAGAAAGAGAAGGAAAATAATGTGTGTGAGTGTGTGACCCATGGTTAATGCCACAGGCTAGGCTGATTACCGATTCTCAATGTCTGGCTTACCGATTCTTTATTGCCTTGTCTTACCGATTCTTATCGGTTAAATAATGTGTGTGTGACCGATCACCATGTTAAGGATTGATATCGGTCATCCAATAATATTAACCGGTCATCATGTCAATGATTTATCGATCTTTGATTTACCGATCCTTGTCACAACCGATCCTTGTGACCGGTTAAACTCGCTACACGGTGTCCCATTAAAAAAAAAAGTAAATCCGTCTGCATACATGCGCCTGTGTCGACGCGTATATTGCACGCGTCATTTTTCTTCCAATCATGACCTGCCACGTGTAATTTGCGTAGTATATCTTCAATTATGTCCTGGAAGGAAATGACTAAATTGCCCTTGAAATTTTGGCGAAATTTTTGGCGCTATTACTGTTCCTTGGATGACCTGCTTTAATATATAGATAGATGTTATAAATCACATTTTATAGGTATTATTTTTAAAAATATATATATATAAATGAATTACATTTTTTATTAAGTAAAAAAAAAATTCTTTCTCGGTCTCTCGATCAAAGTTTAGAAATAAATTGATTCAATAATTAAGGAAAAGGTGGTTTGTTGTGAGTGTAAATAGGTAAATACTAAATACAGGGAACGATAAATACAGGGAATGAAAAATTCCAAACCTGTCCTTGCCCGTCTCGTGTGTATATACACGAGATGTACTCACTCATTTCGTGTGAATCTACACGAGATGTCTCGTGTACATATACACGAAATAAATGTCGTGTATATGCACACGAGACATCTCGTGTAGATTCACACGAGATGAGTGAGTACATCTCGTGTACGTATACACGAAATGGTGTCTGAACCTGCATTTTCACAACAGCAACAGCAAAAGCAACTAGAACTGAAATTTGTTTCTCGATATGATAGCACATCTCCACAAAACAGTGGGAGGGACCAATAGACAAATTGTATACGAAATAAAAGTGTTAACAAGGATAAGCATATAATTCAGACATCCAAACATTCATACAAACTTTATAATTCAAAAACCATTACACATATACTATCCCCTACGTAATCTTTCTCTTCTTGCATGGTTATCCTGATCATAGAGTTCATTAAATGATGCTATCCTATCTCGGTATCGAAGGATCAGTTGACTTGCGCTTGGATCACAGTGTTCCCTCCAAGTGTTCGGTGGTGGTGGAATTGGGTAATCATTGCCTGACATGTGCAGCTGCAAAAGTAATAACAGTTAAATATAACGAATTTAAGTAAGACACTTAAATATTACAAATATAGATGAGACAGTTAAGTATAATACCAATATAAAATGGTTTGTCACTTGTCCCACCAAAACTGTGTTTATCGGTGGTCCTACTCCTGCTGGTACAGTCACTGGAAGGCATAAGCTGCCGCCTGAAATTACCCGGATTTTGCGCGATGCGAAAGCGGTTGTCTTTCACGGAGGGTTGGTGTCTGAGACCTCGCTTTTCGGGAAGGAGAGGAGTCGCCACGCGGTTTTTGTATTTTGAGCCCAAACGTTGAGAAACAGCTTTTGTGAAAATGGTGTCGTTTTTATTGGTAGCAAAAACTTAGGAAAAGGCTTTGAAAACGGGGGGTCATTTTTATTGGTAGCAAAAACGATTAAAAAGCTTTTTAGTACCAGAGATTTTTAGGTTCGGAGGTCACGTTACGTTTCGGGAAGAGTATTACAAGATCACCCGAAACGCCTCGTATGACGAGTCTTTCTACCTTTCTCGAAAACGTGTGCGTGTATGTGTGTGTTTGCATTTTGAAATGGGGGATTGAATGACAAGCTTAATCTTGGTTTGTATGTCAAACTTTGATTAGGTGACTTTGTTTGAAAAGGCGAGCGTTTGAATGACAAACATCGGTTTTGGAAGTTTTTAGGAAAAATGGCACGAATGCTGATTTTAACTGTTTATCTTAAGTGTCAAATGTTGACTTTTAAGAAAAGAGCGTTTGAATGTCAAACGTCGAATTTTGAGTTTTGAAGATGAGCGTTTGGATGCCAAACGTCATTTCGCGCATTTTGAAAGAGAGTTCGAAGGTCGAACTACGGTTTTGAACCGAGCATTACATTGTTAACGATTTTTGCGGGAAAAAACGTATTAAATGATTTTGAATGTCAAATGTCGGCTTTTAAGTTTGGAAGATGAGCGTTTGGATGCCAAACGTCATTTTGCGCATTTTGAAAGAGAGTTCAAAGGTCGAACTCCGGTTTTGAACCGGGCATTACATTGTTAACGATTTTTACTGGAAAAAACGTATTAAATGATTTTTAAATGTCAAAGGTCGGATTTTAAGTTTGAAGATGAGCGTTTGGATGCCAAACGTCATTTCGCGCGTTTTGAAAGAGAGTTCGAAGGTCGAACTCCGGTTTTGAACCGGGCATTACATTGTTAACGATTTTTACGGGAAAAAACGTATTAAATGACATGCAATCAACGAATCGGGTTGCGACTCGGACTTTGAAAAGTAAATACTATCACGATCCAAACGGGTCGGACTTTGTAAATGACAGTATTTAAAGTGCGGTATCAACAGAATCAAACGATCCGGAATTGTAAATGACGATCGACGAGCCAAACGACTCGAAATTGTAAAGTTGCAGGAAATGTAAATGAAGATCGATGGATCAACCGGTCCGGAATTGTAAATGACAGAAATTTAAATGACGTTCGACGGATCGATCGATCCGGAATTGTAAATGACAGAAATTTAAATGGAACGGGGCCGGAACACCGTTTTAACCCGAGATTACTTCTCTTACGGGAAGAGAAGAGGATCTAGGGGCTAAAACGTATCGGACCCCGTCAGACGGAGGCGTCTACATTTCGATAATGTTCGTCCGAAACGGTTATAGCGACTGACGCGTAAACCGAGGCGGAACGAGAGATTAGGGAAAGGGAGTTATACTTATGGATAGGATCGACTCCTTTGGCTCGGGGGTGTATATGGGATACGAAAAGTGGTTTGGGATGGTGTTTTAAGGTGGTAAGGGGCATATTTGATCGAAATACGGAGGTTTCACGCGAATCGAGACGAAACGGGAGCTCGGGAAGGGGTGAAAACCAGTTGGGCCGTGGCTATGGTGAAAATGGAGAGCATTTTTGTTGTTCTAAATGGCTTTGACATCCCTTCTATTTATAGGTGAAAATTCAGCATGAGTCCGATCGAACTTAGCTTGAAATCCAGGGGGTTTTGTGAAACTTTGAAAATTGGAGGGACTTGCTGGCTTTAACTGGATTTTAATCCTCTCGTGTACGTTCACACGAGATACAAGTATACATTTCGTGTGTTTATACACGAGATGTATAAATTATAAATGGCTACCTATTTATTTATTTTTTTAATTTTTTTCTAGATTCTAAATGACATTTAAAGTGATTTTCATCAGTATGACTTTCCTCAAAATTCAAATGAAAATTGAGTTAGAAATTTGTGCCATTTTTAAAGGTTAGGGTTTAGGGTTTATGGCTATCTCGTTTATTTTTTTTAATTTTTTTCTACATTCTAAATGACATTTAAAGTGTTTTTCATCTCTATGACTTTTCTCAAAATCCAAATGGAAATTGAGTTACAAATATGTGCCATTATTTAGGGTTTTTAGGGTTTTATGTGTCCCGATCTTGTGAAAATGGTATACGGCTACCTCGTTTATTTTTTTTTTAATTTTTTTCTACATTCTAAATGACATTTAAAGTGTTTTTCATCAGTATGACTTTCCTCAAAATCCAAATGGAAATTGAGTTACAAATATGTGCCATTATTTAGGGTTTAAAGGAATGTGTCCCGATCTTGTGAAAATGGTATACGGCTACCTCGTTTATTTTTTTTTAATTTTTTTATACATTCTAAATGACATTTAAAGTGTTTTTCATCTCTATGACTTTCCTCAAAATCCAAATGGAAATTGAGCTACAAATATGTGCCATTATTTAGGGTTTTTAGGATTTTATGTGTCCCAATCTTGTGAAAATGGTATACGGCTACCTCGTTTATTTTTTTTTAATTTTTTTCTACATTCTAAATGACATTTAAAGTGTTTTTCATCAGTATGACTTAGGGGTGAGCAAAAAAAACCGTTAACACCGTTAACACCATTAACACCGAAAAATCGAATCCGATAAAACCGAAACCGAATCATTTGGTTTGGTTTAGGTTTTAAAAGTTTAGAAACCGAAATTTTCGGTTTGGTTTAGGTTTTAAAAATTTAGAAACCGATAAGAAACCATTAACACCGATAGTCAAAACTACGTCGTTTTATCTTACACTATATATATTATTTTTCTACCTATTATTTTCTGTTTTCCACATTCACATTACTGATTCACGGCAATGCCCTAGAAGTCGACAAGACGACGGCGCTCTTCTTCTCCTTCGCCTTCGCCTTTGCCGCATAGATCCAGTCCACTCTTTCAATAAACGACGACCTCCACCAGTCAAATTTGCCTCCATTCTCCCTACTTAAGCTTCATCTTCAAACATTTAGAGAAATCGTAAAAGGAATCCCGGTCAAGCCTCCCTCAAATCCGACGAGCTCCATTGATTCCGGTGACCAAGAAGGTGTGGTTATCTAGTTTCTCGAGGTAATTTCTCACTTTATTATTGCGTTGTTGTTTGAATATGTTGAATCAGTATGTAATTTTATGAAATGCTATGAATTTCGAAACAGGTCCGCCATTTGCCTCCATACTCCCTTCATTTAGGGATGAAGGGAGTATAATTTTGTGTTTATGTGTGTGTTTTGGTACTTAGGTCTTTTTTGTGGTAAATGCAGGTCAATATCTGAATGTGTGCGCGCTCACCCGAAATTAGGAAAAAGTAGGAGTCGCCACGCCGTTTTAAGAGGAAACATTGAAAACCTTTGTTTTAGAGAGAAAACATGAGTTCGGGGGTCAGGTTACGTGTTGGGAAGAACCGAGAGTTCACCCAACACGCCTCGTCCATAGACGAGTCTTTCAATCAAACACATCCAAGTAAATCCAAAGTGTGTGCAAATATCGATAATAAATGAAATGTGATAAAATGCATCTTATTAATTATGAAACGAGAAATTACATATTGTGAGCCCATTATTTAGGGAGGCCACATCCCTGATACAAACAAACTAGAACAGATTACAAAGGAAAAGAGTCACTGCAGATGGGTCATGTGAGTCGCATGACACATCGTACCAGTGACCACATGTGTCGCGTGACACAGGATCACTTGGGGACGAAGGTGTCGCGTGACACATATGAGCCTTCTGCAGAAACCTCACAATATGAACTCAGAAATTAACAGAAGCTATACAGATCTAATTAACAAGCTGAATTATGAACAAAAAACATAAACAACATCAAATCGACCCAGGGAGTGTGGATATGGGTAGATCCACACCCCCTTGGGGGCTCAAGCACCAAATTCAACCAAATCAATCAATATGAGCTCAATTACACAATTTATGTAAGTTAAACAGAGAGATTGCGATTGGGATTCAGTAATTCAGATAGCTAGGATCTGATTACTGAATCCAAACAAAATATAATGCTAGAATTACAAGGAATTAAGCAAGAGAGAGAGAGGGAGAGAGGGTTAGGGAATCGTTACCCTTGTTGCTTCCACGAATTCTATATCCAGTCAGATATAGAATCCTTCAATTCGTCGTTGCAGATCTCAAAGCTCTGGTGCAAGGGCTCCAATTGGTGTAGTTTGAGAATTGGGTTTGGATAGGAGGAATTGGTTAGTTGGAAGGTAGGAGAGAGAGAGGTTTTGTGCTTGGGACGCTCGTTACACTGCTATTTTGGCAGAGTAACAGTAGGCTAGAATTCGGATCTCATTTCAATGAGGGGGAGGGTCTTATTTATAGGCTGCAGTTGGCTGCCTTAGTATGTCGCACGACCTTACGCGTCCACTTTCCATGCCTCAAGCTGTCGCGTGACACAAGGTGGCTCAACCGCTTTTGGCGCCAAAAACCAGTTTCTGGAACATTCCGGGAAAATACCCAAAAGGTCCAACAGGTTTTATTCCCAAGGGGTCCTTTGGCATGAATGATGTACCAAAAGGTACTTCCTTCGCGGGAAACTCATGGAACGTTTCCGGAAGTCTCGGGATAGGCCGGGAATTTACCAAAACGCCCCTTAATGCAGTTTTATTATATTAAAATGCATCGAAAAGGTTGCGAATTGGATTGGCGTACTTACAATATCCTCAGAGGTGTCAAGTGATCTTATAGTTCAAGTGAAAGGGAGTAGATATTTGCTTCACAAGGTAATGTTCACTGTGCCTAATTCTTATAAGTATGTCAAAATTGTTGAATATGATGAACAAATTACATTATGATATGTCTGACAACTCAATTCAATGTTTTGGAACTGGAATTTGACCCAAAAGATCAAATTTTTTTTTGTCCAATTCCAGTTTTAACTCTTAGAATTCGAGTTGATATGTTCTTATATGTTGTGTCAAATGTGGAAATATTCCAGTTTATTGCATGTTGATGTTGTTGTTATTGTTTTTTCTGTAGATGGAACCCATTGATGTTGAAATTACGGATGCAAGCCAATCAGAGATACCGGTTGAAGAACAAAGCTGTAATGAGGGAGGAAAGGAAAGCAATGAAGAAAAAGATGGGAATGAGGAAGTCAAGCACCGATAAGGGGAAGGGGCAAAGGGCTAAGAGATCAATGGTATGGCAACATTTTACTTATGTACAAGGTGCAACAAGTGCAAAATGTCCTTACTGCCATTTAGTTTTACAATGTCATTCTACTAGAGATGGGACCTCCAATTTGAAGAGTCATTTAGAACACTATTGTCCAAAGTCTCCTGTTTTGATAAGGAAGAAGGGAGATAAAAAACAATCAACAAATGGTTTTAAGCCCGTTGGGAAGGGGGAAGGTAGTTCCCTTACTACTCACTCTTTTAATCAAGAGAAGTGCAAAAGGGCACTCTCTAGAATGTGCATCAAAGATAATAGGCCTTTCAGTATTGTCGATGATGAAGGGTTTAGGGAATACACTTGGCAATTAAATCCAATGTTTACAATTCCATCTTGGTGGACTGTAGCTAGAGATTGTTTGAGGATTTACAGGGAGGAGGCTGCAGTTTTAAATAAGCTTTTAAAAAATCAAATTGTTTCTCTTACAACTGATACTTGGTCATCTGTTCAAAATATCAATTATATGTGTCTTACAGTGCATTGGGTGCAAGGTTTAGGGAATGCGTTGATAAAGCTAAAGTTGATTGTAAGAAGAAACCTTGTCTTGATGTTGAAACTAGATGGAATTCTACCTACCTTATGTTAGAAACGGCTGTGAGGTACAATAAAGCTTTTGATAGGATGAAACTGGTAGATGACCATTTCTTGGGATACTTTGATGTTGATGATGAAGAGGAAGAGAGTGGTACAAGAAAGAGAAAGAGAAAAGAAAAAGTTTGGGGCGCTCCAAATCAAGAGGATTGGGATAATGCAAATCATTTCATTGAGTATTTGAGTGTCTTTTACAACGTAACCAACTTGATATCGGGGTCTAAGTTTGTCACTTCTAACTTGTTTTTTGGTGAACTTGTAACAATGCATGCAACCATATCACAAATGTGCTTGGATAGGGACGAGGCAAAGAAAAAAATGGCACTTTCGATGAAAGAAAAATATGACAAATATTGGGAGAACATGGATAATATGAACTTCTTGTTGCATGTGGCCGTTGTTTTAGATCCCCGCAATAAAATGAGCTATCTTGGGTGGTGTTTGGGTCAAATTTATGGAGTTAATTCACCAAGGACTAAAGAAATGTGTGATAAAGTGGTTAGAACATTGAATGACTTGTTTGATCATTACAAAAGAAGAGATGAGGATTTGAAGGGTGGCAACAAGGAAGCCTCTTCATCTCTTTCAAATTTTGTTGGAGGTTCAACTTTTGTGGGAATTGGTGCTAGAGCTAATCTTGAATCAAGCTTCTTAAAATATTTGGAGGAGCAAGTGTTGGAAAAAAGTGTGTTATTGAAGGAAATAATGAGTTATTTTCTTAATTTGTTATTTGTTAAAATAACAAATTGATTGTTGGATTGTGTTCTACTCCATGAGTACATTGAAATCATATATTCATTTGTCAAAAATGGTTGAGAAATGAATGAGATATGAAGGCTCAAAGTTAATGGGTTGGAATGGGTAAAATGTGGTTATCCCACATTGGAAAAAGATGAAAAAGTGGCTAAGTTTAAATACTCCTACACTTTGGTAGGGAGTAAGATTGTGGTACATAGAGGCTCTCTCTCGCGCACAGGTGCGCAGGGGGGGTGCAAATCATGGACCGAAATAGGCTTCGGGCTACCGAACTCATGTGCATGCGCGTCCTGCGAACACGAATGTAGCTCCGAAATAGCCTGTCCGCGCGAGCCCACTTTTTGCAATTTTTTTTCCAAAACTTAACCCAATGAAACTGGGAGTGAGGCGGGCGCCTGGACCTGCCTGAGGCGGGCGCCTCAACTCCAGTAAGTGCGGCCCATTTGAGCCAGTCTGAGGCGGACGCCTGGCGATTCCTGAGGCGGGCGCATGGAGTCCAGTAGGTGCCTCTCCATTGAGACCACTCCGAGGCGGGCGCCTGGGTGGGCTCGAGGCGGGCGCCTCATCTTCTACAGCTGAGACGCAGAAACGGCCCTGCTCCTGTAACTGCCGAATAAATTGCAAATTTATTGAGTATAATTGCAATATTGATTGACAAAATTAAAATTTGGTTTTAATTTTTTGCAATTTTTTTTTCCAAAACTTAACCCAATGAAACTGGGAGTGAGGCGGGCGCCTGGACCTGCCTGAGGCAGGCGCCTCAACTCCAGTAAGTACGGCCCATTTGAGCCAGTCCGAGGCGGACGCCTGGCGATTCCTGAGGCGGGCGCATGGAGGCCAGTAGGTGCCGCTCCATTGAGACCACTCCGAGGCGGGCGCCTGGGTGGGCTCGAGGCGGGCGCCTCATCTTCTGCAGCTGAGACGCAGAAACGGCCCTGCTCCTGTAACTGCCGAATAAATTGCAAATTTATTGAGTATAATTGCAATATTGATTGACAAAATTAAAATTTGGTTTTAATTTTTTGGGCAGTTTTTCTTTGGAAATCTATATAAATTGGAGAACACAACAAATGAAAAACACATAGATTTCCAAACTCTCTCTACATCAGATTTGTTGCATATTGAAAATTCTTTTCCCTTGGCCACCTGCATATTACATTGGTGGTGATATCGTCCAAGCATCGACTTCAATTCGCCGGAGGTAATTCTTGTGCAACCACCGTCCAGTCTATCCGTTTCATCCAGGGAGGCAAGCGTCCCGTAAATTCTCAAGCACAACGGGGTGAGGAGGCGTAATTTGTCTTAAGGAGAGTGTGATTTCACACGACTCGGATTTCAACGACAAATTCATTTTCTTCTCTTATATTTTCTATTTCTGTTTTAAATTAGTTTATATAATTCCAGCAGAGATTTTGTAATAGTTATTCCAACAATCTTAAGACAAATTATTGTCTCTTCGTTGAAAGGAAAACTATTTAAAGCAGTGAACTAAACTTGTTAGTTTTGTTTCAGATGGCTACTCAATCAAACGTGGAAACCAACGCTGGGAACAACTCCGAGAATTCTCGTGTGGAGGAAGCGCTTCGTGTGGAAACCAACTCTCAAAGGGTGGTTGTCCAAACTGTTTCGAACCATCATGGTGAGAAACCGGAAAAGTTTGTTGGCCAAGACTTTAAAAGATGGCAACAAAAGATGCTTTTCTATTTGACTACCTTGAACTTGGCGAGATTTCTTAAGGAAGATCCGCCACAGTTGGGTGAGAATGAGACGGATGGGCAAGCCATCTCGGCTCTTGATGCTTGGAAGCATTCCGAGTTTCTTTGCAGAAATTACATCCTTAATGGATTGTCGGATACGCTATACAATGTGTATAGTGTTAAGAAAACTGCAAAGGAACTATGGGAGTCCTTGGAATATAAGTATAAGATAGATGACGCGGGCACAAAGAAATTCATTGTGGGCCGTTTTCTTGATTATAAAATGGTGGACTCAAAAACTGTTAAAAGTCAAGTGGAAGAGTTACAAATAATCATTCATGAAATTCATGCCGAAGGGATGGTAATTAGTGAAAGCTTTCAAGTGGCGGCAATCATTGAAAAGTTGCCTCCCGCTTGGAAAGATTTCAAGAATTATCTTAAACATAAACGAAAGGAAATGAATGTTGAAGCGCTTGCTATTCGTCTTCGGATTGAGGAAGAGAATAGGATTGCGGAGAAGAAGTTGAATAATCTTCTTGTGGCGAAAGCCAATGTTGTGGCAAAGATGTTGATAGCTCCAAGGCCAATGGCAAGGCAAATGGCAAAGCTAAAGGCAAGTTTGGTCCCAAAAAGGGTGGTTCTAGTTTGAAACCAAAGGGAGGAATCTCCAAGAAGAAGTTCGGTGGAACTTGTTACAATTGTGGCATTGTAGGCCACAAGTCTTTCGAGTGTAGGAAGCCAAAGAAACAAGCAAACATGGTGGATGTCATCTCGAATGAAGTTTCCGATATGAATTTGGCGGCGGTAATTTCTGAGGTGAATTTGGTGGGTTCAAACCCAAATCAGTGGTGGATTGACACCGGTGCTACTAGGCATGTTTGCTCAAACAAGGAAATGTTTAGTAGTTTTGAAGCCCTTGAAAATGGTGAGAAATTGTTCATGGAAAATTCTGCCACCTCCGATGTGAAAGGTCAAGGAAAGGTGGTACTGAAGTTGACTTCCGGGAAAGAGTTGACTCTCAACAATGTGCTCTATGTGCCCGAAATCCGGAAAAATCTGGTGTCCGGATCGCTTGTGATTAAACATGGATTTCGTGTTGTGTTTGAATCCGATATGGTTACTTTGTCTAAAAGTGGAATATTTGTAGGCAAAGGTTATGTTTGTGATGGTATGTTTAAGCTTAGTGCTATGGTTGTTAAAAGCAATGTAATGGCTAACAAGCCTAAGGTGAATGAGATGAATAAGAATAATTCTTCCGTTTACTTGCTTGAGTCTTCCAATTTGTGGCATGGTAGACTAGGACATGTTAACTATGATACTATACGTAGATTAATTAACATGAATTGCATACCAAAATGTAAAATAGACTACAAACATAAATGTGAAACTTGTGTAGAGGCAAAGTTTACAAAACCTCTGTTCCATTCGGTTGTAAGAAATAATGAACCACTTGAGTTGGTTCATACGGATTTATGTGACTTCAAGTCAACACAAACACGAGGGGGCAATAAGTACTTTATGACTTTTGTTGATGATAGCACAAAATATTGTTATGTGTATCTTCTCAAAAGTAAAGATGAGGCTATAGAGAAGTTTGTTCTCTATAAAAATGAAGTTGAAAATCAACTCAACCGGAAAATAAAGGTCATAAGAAGTGATCGTGGTGGTGAGTATGAATTCCCTTTTGAAGGTATTTGTGCTCAACATGGGATAAAACATGTTACAACACCACCATACACCCCACAATCCAATGGAGTTGCCGAGCGAAAAAATCGGACTTTAAAGGACATGATGAATTCCATGTTAATAAGTTCGGGGTTACCGGATAACATGTGGGGAGAGGCCGTCTTGTCGGCAAACTATGTGTTAAATAAAATGCCCCGAAAGAAAATCAATAAGAGCCCCTATGAATTGTGGCATAGAAGAGTGCCATCATACCAATACATGCGAGTGTGGGGGTGTCTTGCAAAGGTTTCAATACCACCTCCCAAAAAGGTGAAAATTGGACCAAAAACTATTGATTGCATATTTATTGGGTATGCTCACAATAGTAGTGCTTATAGGTTTCTTGTGCATGAATCGAAAATTCAAGATATACACAAGAATACTATAATGGAGTCAAGAAATGCTTCTTTCTTTGAGAATGTGTTTCCGTGCAAAAGAGATGAGGCAAGTTCATCTAAACGGAGACATGATTCAATAGAAGAAGAAGAAGAAGTAGAAGGAAGAAATCATCATGATGAAAATGATGAAGCGGAGGTAGAACCTCGACGGATCAAACGAGGTAGGGTAGAAAAATCTTTTGGCCCAGATTTTCTAACCTATATGCTTGAAAGTGAACCACAAAGTTATAAAGAGGCCGTGAGCTCTTCCAAAGGACCTTTGTGGAAAGAGGCCATTAAAAGTGAGATTGATTCCATTTTACAAAATCACACTTGGGAATTAGTGGATCTTCCTCCGGGAAGTAAACCACTAGGATATAGGTGGATTTTTAAAAGGAAAATGAAGACGGATGGAACAATTGACAAGTATAAGGCAAGACTTGTAATTAAAGGTTATAAGCAAAAGGAAGGCCTTGATTACTTTGATACATATTCTCCGGTTACGATAATAACATCCATAAGAATTGTACTTGCGATAGCCGCATTGCGGAATCTTGAAGTACATCAAATGGATGTTAAAACAGCCTTTCTAAATGGGGATTTAGAAGAGGAAATTTACATGAAGCAACCGGAAGGATTTTCTGTGCCGGGGCAAGAAAATAAAGTGTGCAAGTTAGTAAAGTCATTGTATGGCTTGAAACAAGCACCAAAACAATGGCATCAAAAGTTTGATCAAGCCATGATGGAAAGTGGATTTAAAATAAATGAATGTGACAAATGTATCTATGTTAGAGACATGGGAAATGGCTACGTTATTTTGTGTCTTTATGTAGATGACATGCTTATCATAGGAAGCTGTGATAAAATGATAAAGTCCACTAAAGATATGTTGAACTCAAAGTTTGACATGAAAGATATGGGGTTAGCCAACGTAATCCTTGGCGTGAAAATTTCAAGAATGTCAAATGGACTTGCTTTAAGCCAGTCACATTATGTGGATAAAATTCTTGAGAAATTCAGCAAGGATGACTTAGCTATTGCTAGAACCCCAATAGACATGAGTCAACATCTATCAAAGAATAGAGGTGACACAGTTTCTCAAGTTGAATACTCGAGAATCATTGGAAGTCTAATGTACTTGATGAGTTGTACTAGACCAGATATTGCTTACACGGTTAGCAAACTGAGTCGGTATACAAGTAATCCCGGAGCGGAACATTGGAATGGTATAGTGAGAGTACTAAGGTACTTAAGATATACTCGCGATTATGCTTTACACTATACTAGACATCCAGCTGTAATTGAAGGGTATAGCGATGCTAATTGGATATCCGATATAAAAGACTCAAGGTCTACGAGCGGATTCGTATTCACATTAGCAGAGCGGCTATATCATGGAAATCTTCTAAACAAACGGTTATAGCTAGATCCACGATGGAATCTGAGTTTATAGCGTTAGATAAATGTGGTGAAGAAGCCGAGTGGCTACGCCAATTTATAGAAGATATTCCAAGATGGACGATGCCCGTGCCATCAATATGTATACATTGTGATAGCCAATCAGCGATTGGAAGGGCACACAATCATATGTATAATGGTAAGTCTAGACACATTCGTCGAAGACATAATACCATTAGACAACTACTCTCAATTGGCACAATATCCATTGACTATGTTAAGTCAAAGGAAAATTTAGCGGATCCGTTAATCAAAGGGTTAAATAGAGAGTTAGTTGAAAGCTCGATGAGGGGAATGAGACATAAGCCTCTTAAAATTTAAACACAACGGAAAATCCAATCTAGATGACTGGAGATCCCAAGAACTAGATTCAATGGGACCACCTAACTGTTAAAAGACTTGTAGCGTCACTGTGGGGGAATCAACCCCAAGTCCATTCCTATTAGTGACATCCCGAAAGGACAAGGATAAGCCTATGGCTTTTAATGATTCTTACGCGTCGAAAATTCGAGCGGGGTAATACGGGTTACCTTTAAGAAATCACCTATGTGAGAGAGAAGTGGGGCCGCTTCGAGGAGAATTGTGTGAGGCTCAATTCTTAGACCCTCTCGCAGAACCAGGCGTATGTTCAGGGCCATGATTGAACATAGCTATGAGAATTGAAGTATGTTAGGACGATACTTGTGTCAAGCATATGATCGGCTACACAAAAAGCATAACGATTCAAGGACATCGCGTCTATCGATTTGCGAGTAGAGTAAATATGCTTGTACGAGCGAAGATTCAATGGGCATTCCCACATCTTCGTATGCAAGTTTTCGTCTGCCGGGCTTTATCACCAATTCCGCATTATTCCTTCATGTGGGGGATTGTTGGAAAAAAGTGTGTTATTGAAGGAAATAATGAGTTATTTTCTTAATTTGTTATTTGTTAAAATAACAAATTGATTGTTGGATTGTGTTCTACTCCATGAGTACATTGAAATCATATATTCATTTGTCAAAAATGGTTGATAAATGAATGAGATATGAAGGCTCAAAGTTAATGGGTTGGAATGGGTAAAATGTGGTTATCCCACATTGGAAAAAGATGAAAAAGTGGCTAAGTTTAAATACTCCTACACTTTGGTAGGGAGTAAGATTGTGGTACATAGAGGCTCTCTCTCGCGCACAAAGCAGGGGGTGCAAATCATGGACCGAAATAGGCTTCGGGCTACCGAACTCATGTGCATGCGCATCCTGCGGACACGAATGTAGCTCCGAAATAGCCTGTCCGCGCGAGCCCACTTTTTGCAAAAAAAATTTCCAAAACATAACCCAATGAAACTGGGAGTGAGGCGGGCGCCTGGACCTGCCTGAGGCGGGCGCCTCAACTCCAGTAAGTGCGACCCATTTGAGCCAGTCCGAGGCGGACGCCTGGCGATTCCTGAGGCGGGCGCATGGAGGCCAGTAGGTGCCGCTCCATTGAGACCACTCCGAGGCGGGCGCCTGGGTGGGCTCGAGGCAGGCGCCTCATCTTTTGCAGCTGAGACGCAGAAACGGCCCTGCTCCTGTAACTGCCGAATAAATTGCAAATTTATTGAGTATAATTGCAATATTGATTGACAAAATTAAAATTTGGTTTTAATTTTTTGGGCAGTTTTTCTTTGGGAAATCTATATAAATTGGAGAACACAACAAATGAAAAAAACATAGATTTCCAAACTCTCTCTACATCAGATTTGTTGCATATTGAAAATTATTTTCCCTTGGCCTCCTGCATATTACATTGGTGGTGATATCGTCCAAGCATCGACTTCAATTCGCCGGAGGTAATTCTTGTGCAACCACCGTCCGGTCTATCCGTTTCATCCTGGGAGGCAAGCGTCCCGTAAATTCTCAAGCACAACGGGGTGAGAGGGCGTAATTTGTCTTAAGGAGAGTGTGATTTCACACGACTCGGATTTCAACGACAAATTCATTTTCTTCTCTTGTATTTTCTATTTCTGTTTTAAATTAGTTTATATAATTCCAGCAGAGATTTTGTAATAGTTATTCCAACAGCAAGGAGGTATGAGCTATAAGTCGGAAGTTGAAATATATTTATCCGATAGAATGGAAAAGAGGGATGATAATTTGATATTTTGAATTGGTAGAAAATTAATTCTACAAAGTTTCCTATCCTATCTCAAGTGGCTAGACATGTTTTGGGGATGCATATCTCCACCGTTGCTTCGGAGTCCGCATTTAGCACCGGTGGTAGGGTGATTGATCCATTTAGGAGCTCTCTTACTCCTCAAACCGCCGAAGCTTTAATTTGCACCCAAGATTGGATTCGCTCTACACCCGCCGATCTCGAGTTTCCGGATGTGTATGCTAAGGCTATGGAGGAATAGCAAGAGAAGCTAAAGAAACTCGAAACTGGTAAAATATATTTGATTTATTTGGTATTTTTTTAATGAGTTTGCTTTACTATTGACATATTCTATCATTTGTAATTTCAGATGAATTTGGAGGTGGACCAAAGTTCTTCGAGCCGTCCGTGGTTGAGGATTGATTGAAAATTGGTATGGTTACTTTTCTAAATCGTTCCAACTCAAAGCACATGTTCACATCTATACCCGTTTCTGTTTTTGTTTCTGTTTCTGTTTCTGTTTCTGTTTGATTCCTGTTTTGTTTACTGTTTTTTCTTATATGGGTGATTCTGATTCTTATAACTCTTTTGATTCCTGTTACTTTCAAATGTTATCTTTTTCCTCGAGCCTAGAGCTGATCAGTTGTTTTTTTTACTGTTTTTTCTTTACAATCATGCTCGGGAGTTGAAGGATCATGTAATTGTTCCTGTATTAACTGGTGGTAAAATATATTTGATTTATTTGGTATTTTTTTAATGAGTTTGCTTTACTATTGACACCGCCAACAATCAAAACCAGCTGGACCAAAGCCACAGGGTAAGCAAAATAATCCTAGTAAACAACTCAGAAAAGATACTTATATTTTTCTTTCATTTCAATAGTCTAGGATTCAATCTTCCTCTTAAGCCCAAGACAGATATGCTTAATGCCAATAGTGTACAACTATGAGTGCTGGATATCTTAATTAATGGCATATACATTTCATCTGTGCTAATATAAGCCCTCATTAGGCAACTATTTCATAAAAAAATATGTCAGTGGAATTGTGTACTTTTCTTCTATAGGGTCTGGCATCTTACCATTGGCTTCACGAGAGGTTTAAGTGCTAAATTTATGGGTGATTCTGATTCTTATAATATACTTTTCTAAGAACATTGTTCGCTGTTGTTGTTGTTGCTGCTGTTGTTTTACATTTTTACCGTCTCAAAATGATTTTTTTTTCAATTATGCAGGAATTGTAGACTTTTTGAAGAGTTGAAGAGGTCTCTTTTGAAGTGTTGAAGAAGAGAAGAATTTACATTTGTAATTCTCCTTATGTTTAACATGTGGATAGATGAATTTAACTTTTTAATATTTTGATTATCATTTCAAACATCATACTTTTAAGCTTAATATGTAGTCTAGTCTTACATATGGATGGAAGGATGGATGAATGTTATTTTTATGAATGAATGTTATTTTTATATGTGTTGTTGTTGTTGTTTTTTTTTTTTTTTTTTTTTGTGTTGTTGAATGTCAAAATCTCATTTATATGGGCTGGTTTATATGCTTGGCCCAACAAAGCCCAACAAAAGTAATTGATGCCCAAACAAGGCCCATTAAAGCCCAACAATCCATTAAGACACCGAACCAAACCGATATCACACCGAAATCGGTAACACCGAACCATTAAGAAACCGAAGTTAATGGTTTCGATTTACCCAAAACCGATAGTTATTGGTTTGGTGTCGGTTTTATCCTAAAACCGATCCAAACCGATCCGTGCTCACCCCTAGTATGACTTTCCTCAAAATCCAAATGAAAATTGAGTTACAAATATGTGCCATTATTTAGGGTTTTAAGGAATGTGTCCCGATCTTGTGAAAATGGTATACGGCTATCTCGTTTATTTTTTTTTAATTTTTTTCTACATTCTAAATGACATTTAAAGTGTTTTTCATCTCTATGACTTTCCTCAAAATCCAAATGGAAATTGAGTTACAAATATGTGCCATTATTTAGGGTTTTTAGGATTTTATGTGTCCCGATCTTGTGAAAATGGTATACGGCTACCTCATTTATTTATTTTTAATTTTTTCTACATTCTAAATGACATTTAAAGTGTTTTTCATCAGTATGACTTTCCTCAAAATCCAAATGGAAATTGAGTTACAAATATGTGCCATTATTTAGGGTTTTAAGGAATGTGTCCCGATCTTGTGAAAATGGTATACGGCTGCCTCGTTTATTTTTTTTTAATTTTTTATACATTCTAAATGACATTTAAAGTGTTTTTCATCTCTATGACTTTTCTCAAAATCCAAATGGAAATTGAGTTACAAATATGTGCCATTATTTAGGGTTTTAAGGAATGTGTCCCGATCTTGTGAAAATGGTATACGGCTACCTCGTTTATTTTTTTTAAATTTTTTTCTACATTCTAAATGACATTTAAAGTGTTTTTCATCAGTATGACTTTCCTCAAAATCCAAATGGAAATTGAGTTACAAATATGTGTCATTATTTAGGGTTTTAAGTTATGTGTCTCGTATGGATCCACACGAGACACATCTCGTGTAGATCCACACGAGACACATCTCGTGTGGATCCATAAGTGATGTGTCTCGTGTGGATCAACACAAGATGTGTCTCGTGTGGATCCATACGAGACACATCAGCAACAACAACAAGACCAAATAAACAACAGCACCAAATAAACAATAGCAACAACACAATCAGACACAACAGCAACAACAATACAATCAGACACAACAGCAACACCAAATAAACAACAGCAACAAATCCATAACTCCATAATCAGTACTACAAATCCATAACTTCATAAACAACAACAATACAATCAGACACAACAACAACTATCCATTTTCTACTGAAAATAAATCCATAACTCCATAATCAGTACTACAAATATACCAAAACTCCATAATCAGTAATACATAAATGCGACCTCCTAAATGAGACGACCTAAAATCTCGTGTGCCCGTCTAAGACTAGCTATGACGTCCTCGGGGAGCCTCGCATCTGTCAAAAATGGAAGTATGATATCTGCAACCTCTGCAACCCCAGGCTGCGGTGGAACATCAACTGGGGGAGGTGGGGGAGGTGGAATGTCAACGGGGGGATCGTGTATCGGATTAGATATCCGAACATGACTCGTAGCCAGAAACCACTCCATATAATCTCCAGTCACGGGAGAAAATGTAGACTCTAGTGGTGGCCCCCAACGGGGAACGGGCCTGAACTCCTCCATGTCGTACTCCACCCACGAGTCCCAAACATGATCTCCGTCACCATACTCCTTTTGGTATCCCTTCTGACCCTTTGACAAAATGCATCTCGTGGGAGCCACGGGGGGCCGTCTGGGATCCTCTCGCCTGTACCCGAACCGCTCTAGTAACACGATCGTGCATGTACGCCTTGATGTCACAAAAGCGTATAACCCCCCGAAGTGTGAAACCGGCGTAATCGCGCGTCCGCTCCGGTACCATAAGGAGTCCAAACAACCTGTAAGTAGACTTTGTTAGGCAAAGTCTACATAATAACGGAGGGAGTGTAACAATTTGAAACAGTTTTAATATGAATAACTCACCCTGTCAACATGCATCATGTCAAGAGTGCGGCGATACTACACTAGATGATCTAATCCCCTCCCACCGTATCGCACGTGACCATCTACGGGCTCTCGGCTGCCCCCGCCTGCCAGCCAAGGGTCGAAAGTCGCCGGAAATCCGGGAAGTACTCGTATATCCAGCCCTGAGATGTATGTAAAAAAGTATTAAATACTAATCAAATGCAACATGTAATTACATAGGAGGGAGTCGACAGAGTAAAAAGAAAGTGAATGGAGTAAGATGTACCTCTAGCAGAGTCGCACAACCACCCATCTGCTTGCATCCGGATCTGGACGCCTTTCCCAACTCTCGGTATAAATATGCCAATGTAGCTAATCTCTAGGAGAGAGTGGGGAGTCTCTCAAGATCCATGCATAGAGAAAGGTAGTCAAGGCACCTTATCCTGACTCTTGTCCACGAACATCGTGGAACCCAAGAGGTGCAGGATATACGCAGAAGCACGCTGGGCATTAGTCATGCGCTCTATACGGGAAGAAAATAGACGCCGGACATCCTTTAATAAGTACCCAGGCCGCCCAAAATGAGGTGTCTAGTAATGCCGGATAGGTCGCAATCGGATCCGGATACCGAACAGTGCACCTACACAAACCGATACCTGTAAATTGAAGATGAAATAACACATTTTAGTACAAGAGATGAATGTAGATAGTTAATATAGTCTTGAAATTGATAATATATAACAACATACCCAGGATATGAAAGATGTCGTGTAACGTAATGGTCATCTCCCCCCACGACATGTGGAACGAGTTAGTCTCAGGAGACCACCGTTCCAAAAATGCCGTCAGCAGCGCATGGTTAGGCCTCTAAATGGTGGCATCGTGCAGCTGCTGGATGCCCGATGCATTAACGAGGGTCACTGTGCTCTATCGCAGCCTCCGCATCATCACGCTTAAACCTGTTTATTCCAAACAAAAAATATAATCAATACTCGAGATCGAGAAAAGTATGGGATGATAATTAATGGAATATTTAGAGTGTGTGCCAAACAACTTCAAGATTTTAATAAATTCACATAAATGATTATCTTACTTTTGCAGATGCAGCAGTCTCGTATGGAAAGTCACCACTGACTCAATAGTGGCGTCCCTCCAAATCTCTCGGGCTCTGTGATCACCAAACCCGTATATAAGTGAAACATTCTCTGGGCCGCCACCTGGGTCACTCGACCTGCCATGATGGTGGCTCCTCCTCACCCGCACCCCCGCTCCTCCTCCGTCCCTGCCCTCTAGCCACATCCTGACCCCTCCCCCTCCCATGCCTCAAAGGTCTAACATCACGTATCTCCTCCTCCTCCTCCTCCTCATCATCATCATCATCATCATCCCTCCCCTCCTCCTCATCATCATCATCCCCACCCTCCTGCTTTGCCTCCTCATCCTCCTCACCACTATCATCAGAATCAGAAGATGCCTCATCATCTCCTACATCCTCCTCACCACTATCATCAGAATCAGAAGATGCCTCACCATCTCCTACATCCTCCTCAATCTCATGCTCAAACCCAGTATCAGGCTGCTAAGGCTGCACAGTCCTATCATGATCATCTCCTACATCCTCCTCAATCTCATGCTCAAACCCAGACGTCCGCTCAAAGCTGCTCACGCACGATAGTCCTATCATGTATCTTTTTGCTGCGTTTATCTACCTTAGCTGCCGTCTCAGCCTTCCTCTTTCTATTGGACGCGGTCATACGTTCACGTGCCTACAAAAAAATAAATAAGAGACAATAAATTAGTTATTTAGCATTTATAACTGAATATGAACGATGTAAAGAAAAAGAGTGGACACTGGACACATCTCGTGTGAACTCACACGAGAAGAATCTCGTGTGAACTCACACGAGATGCATCTCGTGTGAGTTTACACGACATTCTTCTCATGTGAACTCACACGAGATGCTTCTCGTGTGAATTCACACGAGATGCTTCTCTGCCATTAAAATCAAATTAAACCCAGTTCATGAAAGACGTCGAAATCAATTGAAGCAATCAAACAAAAATTAGACATTGGGAATTTAAGGAATGTAAAATTAGGTTAAAATTAGATTAAAATTAGGTTTACCTTCTTTACAGGCACGGTGGTAGAAGCGGAGGCGACGGCGATGGCAAATGTTTCTAGAGGCGGCGACGCCTCGACAGTGGACCGCCGAATTTTTACTCGAGCCATTCTTCGTCGTCGTGGTGTGTCGTCTGTTGGGTGTTTAGGAGAGAGAGACGGGAAAGAGGGAAAGATGGAAAGACAGAAATCAAAAAAAAAAAATTAAGTATATAAATGGGTATTTTGATAATTTACATCGTTTCATGCATTTTTACTTTCCTGTATTTAACTATATCCGTGTAAATAGTTGAATAGCAAAGAAAAATCGGGATAGAAAATAGTTAATGGATAATTGTTGTTAGTATGAAATGGAGCTAACAAATAAAAAAGCAATAAAAAAATTCAATTTTGAAATTTTAAACTTTTTCGAGTAGATTACATTAAAAAAAAAAAAAATGAACTTTTGAAACGTGGAATAGAGGGTTTCGGGTGGGACCCAGGGGGAGTACATTTTATAATTGACAAAATTTGATTGTTATACAATCGATATTTCTCCTTCTTGCTAGCATATAAGCATATAAGACCCAAATTCTTTTCTTGAATGACTTTCAATCCCCAAGCTTCTTCTATGCTTTTAATTGAAAAACAAAAATGAAGAAAAATGGTGATCACAACTCCCGAATTTAAGGCTCCGTTTGTTTATCCGGGGGAAATATTTTTCAGACTCCGTTTGTTTGGAGGAAATATTTTTCGAAAAATAATTTCTGAAAAATGAAAATGCTTTCCAAAAAATGACATTTGGTTTGGTAAATTTAAGAAAAATGTTTTCTGAAAATCTGGCCGGAAAATCTGTAGGCGAAGTTTGCCGAAAATATGTCCTGAAAATCGGTCTGAAAAGTTTGTCGGAAATCAGACCGATAAACTGCCGTAAAAGTCGGCCTAGAAAGACTGTCAAAAAACTGACCGGAAAACTGACCGTGGAAACTTACCGAAAAATTGACCCAAAAACTGTTCGAAAAAAATGGCCGGAAATGCCGGAAAACTGAACGGAAAATCTCGGAGAATCCAATCCTTATATTGAGTCATAGGTTCCAGAACTTGTCGGACGAACCGAAAAAACTGGGGTGGGTGCGAGGTAGTAGGGTGTGGGATAGGGGTAGCAGTGGGTGTGGGTTAAGTGCTTCGATAGTGGGTAGGTAGGGGTAAAGGTGGTGTTGGGAGAATTGATAAGTGGGGTAATCGAAAGTCGTTTTTCTTAATAGAAATTCGAAAACCATTTTCCATATAAAAAAAGGCTATTTTTTCATATAAAGTCGTGTTTATATATTAAAGTGGTCCTAGTTGTGCACTTAATCGAATGATGTGAGAATATGTTGTTTCGATTACATGCATAATTATAGAAAGGTGGGAAATGATACTTGACAAGATCTTAAGATTGGTACCGATACTTTTTTTTTTTTTTTTTGATTTTTTTTTTTTTTTTTTGATACCGAAGCAATTCCGAACCACCGCCTACCGCCTCACAATGTCCCTAATGGGAGGTAAGATTGGTACCGATACTTAACCAAACATCAAGTTTATCCGGAATAATTAGATACACATTTAATAATCCGTATCGCCGTAAAAGCTTAACCTGTGAAAACGGAGAAACAAAAATATCAACGAGTAAAAACTGTAGGGATAGCAGCTTCAGAATCCATATTTCGTGTCCATGATATTTCAGTACAAAATTCATTCCATAACAGTTTAGATCTCTCTTACCAAACAAGCACAGGGGACTTCATGAAATGGAAAACTAGTGAAAAGAGGAAGTAGCTCATCTATATAATTTAATTAAGATTCAACATACAACAGGTAGTCTTTTGATTTTCCGCTGGATAATAAAGAAAAATAAGTTGAAAGGAAAAATTGTGAATATCATCAAGAAGGTCAAATGTTTTCTCTTTTTTCCAGTTGGGGATTCAATTCTCTGCTACCACTATCTAAATAATCAGAATCTGAAGTCGGGTCCAATTTCCATTGCCCAGGCAAACTTCGCCAATAGAGACTTGTTGAACATCTGTGACGGAGTGGTAATATAGTAAGCAACACAAAAATCTAACAGGCAAACCAAAATGTTTGAAAATTATCATTATGGGAGGACGGAGAGAGTATTTTTACTGAGGGGGACAATAAAACACCATTTCTGGAATGAACGAGTGTGTTGTAACATTACCTTCTCAATTGGAACTTCTTCTCGCTTGCACCATGCAACGGTAATCCTAGGATCAAGATAGTTAATCTTTGATGTGCCCAACGCGATCGTCTTTAAATTCTCCTTGGTATCTTTGTCCCGCTCCATTTTCTCAATCTTTACATTGGTTTGAGAAATCTTTCTCCCTATTCTGAATTTGACATTTTACAATTTGTAAGAGTAAGACAACATTAAGAATAAGTGCAGTATATTAAGAGTAAGAAATCATTAGTATTACGCTTCAGGGTTCATATTTCTCTTTGGCTTCCCGTCAGCACCCTTTAATGGTGGCTTCCCTTTCTTCGCACGAGACAAATCAATTTGAAGTTCTTCCAAGAGGGCCTGTAATCAAACATAAATCTGCCTAAGAAGCAAGAAAGATGACAATGCTGCGATGCTCGAGAGACTAATTGCCAACACATAAGGGCACTGTTTAAATAGCTATTTCCCATTGTCATTTATCCGGCATTTTCTCTGTTTTGAAAAGGTTACTTTTCCACAGGCAGACATTTGTCAAAATTATCTTTAAATAAGATATATGAACATTTTAATGAAATGCTTCTGAAGAGAAAGTCGAAGATGCTAACCAAACACATTACTCATTTTCCAGAGAGCAAATAACAGAAAATGGGCTTTGAATTGTTAATCTATGGTAGGAGTAGCTTCCCTCATAGATTGACAGCCCTCCCCATGCAAAAACACATATGAACGGTGCACATGGCATCCAAATACAATAGAAAAAAGCAAACATCCTCCACTAATCTCACCCCACTCTTCTCACATACATTGAGGAAGGTCCTTACTCAATCCTGGTATTAATAGCCTCGGGCTAGCTCAGTTAATGGGGTTCTTTCAAATTCGGTTACCATATTCGTAAATCCCAAAATGAATGACCAAAAAAATTTCAAATTTGCTCTTGATCAAGAGCAAATTTCAAATTTTTTGGTCATCATTTGGGAGCGAGGAAGGTCCTAACTCAATCCTGGGATTAATAATCTCGGGCTAACTCAGTTAATGGAATTCTTTCAAATTCGGTTACCATATTCGTAAATTCAGACTAGGAATCAGTTTCTGTTCTACTCCCTCCGTCCCAAAATGAATGACCAAAAAATTTTCAAATTATCAAGAGCAAATTTGAATTTTTTTTGGTCATTCATTTGGGACAGAGGTAGTAATAGTTTAGAATAAACGATAAGCAACGACAAGTCACCTTTAGTTCATCTATCTTCTTATCCAATGTTTCCATTTGTTTTTCGTGAGTCTTTGATTTAGTACGTTGATGATTACAAATTATTGCAACCTGCAAAAAGACATTCCAAAATATGAAGTTGATTAAAATTTTAGCTCAAGAAACACTGGTACCAGCAGGGTACGGTCTTTACCTCCTTGTTTGCATGCTGATAAACAAGCACCTTCTGAGCAACATCTCCACCCTTTGTTTCCCTGCTTAACTGTCATCAGTCAAACAATACAAAAATATAAGACATCGAAAAAGAAATGAAATTATCTCTGGACCATTGAACAAAATATTCACTTCGCCATAAACAAAATAACTTACAAAGATAAAACAGTATATCATGGAAAGCAACTCCCTCCCCAACATAGACACACACAAAAGAAAGAGGGAGGGGGGAGAGGGAGGGAGCAATTTTCCAAACTTCCGAATACAAAATCCAAGTCCAAGATTCTATCTATTTCCACCATACATACATGTTTGAAGTGTTCGTACACCTAACTAACTTTAAGCACGTGCATTTACAGGATATGAATTTCTAAGGTCTATGGTTGAATCACGAATGATGGTTATTGTTTAGCCTTCCCTCTCATCTTTATTTCTTTATATTTTATTTTTGGGGTGGGAACGTGTTATGGGGGAAGAAACAACTCAGAGACTTTTTTGTATTTCCCACAAATGTGAAAGAGGTGCAACTTCAAGTCTGGATACAAACACACCAGACAAGTAAAGGTTAACATATATAAGCCCAAGCATGTGCAGTAAACCCAAGGTGAAGCATTTTCTGTTTAGGACAGAAGATTAAAATGGAAGGGATCACCCTCTCCCATTCTTGAATGGCAACAATCAGGATAAATAGAAAAGGTGTAACAAAGGTTTGAGTTGACACAATTGGATTTGAACAAATCATTATCAGACTCGATTGCCAATTATTTCACATAGACTATGATGTTCTCTACATCTTTAAAAGCCTAAGTTTGTCCCAGCATCCCATATACCATTATATATCTTCACTGCATGCAAGATTAGTGCGGTTAGGTGAACTGAGTAGTTTGAGTACCCAACTTTGACTAGAGCTACTCAGTTCGACTCAAGTAACTGACTTGAGTCAAGTTTGGCCAAATAGGTTGCTTGGTTAGCTATTGGCGTATAACTGAGCTACTAGTGAGGCTCAACAAACATGTTACCTAAATAATCGACTCAAACAGACTTGTGTCAACCCATTCACTCTTCCATTTACAATGAATTCTATATATCTATACTTACATATTTCAACTATTGTTCCATATTTTTAGAAAACAAAACTGAGCTAAACAGCACTATATTTTTGGAAGACAAAACTGAGCTAAACACACATACATATGCATATCATAATTTAACTCAGATGTCATTTATTGATGATTGTAATACTTAATTAGGTTCTTTAATTAGATTAAGCTACATTTCCCTCTATTTTTGGTTGAGCTCTCTTCGAAGATATTTAGAAGAGAAAATCAATTTATACAACCCGACTCCAACTTGGCCATTGAAACTCACTCCAATTTGACTGGAGTAGAGTGACACGGCTAACATACCCCATTCAAGTTTGGCATGGGTGAGCTACCCAACAGGATTAGTTTTCTAAGCAGTCTACTCGAATTTGACAAAACTCAACCCATTTACATCCCTATTTAGATCACAGTGGAGCAAACGCTTGGAGACTTCAACTAAATATCAGTTTCCAGTACATAAATCATCCCGGCCCTCCCCCCACCCCTGGACCCACCCGCAACAACATACAAAATAAACATAAAGAATTCCACTCAAAGAGGTCATAGGTACATATCAAACAAGAAATCCTCTTATGCTTGCATCTTACCATCTCATCCAATGTGATGGATGCGTTATATGTACGAAAAACTTTTGCAGTAAGGCCAGGCATGAGCCCCTTCAAATGAGCATTTAATTTACTGGTATCTAGCTTGTCAAATAGATCATCACCACCCTTTTTCCCTGAGAAAATTATGACAACATAATAAGAGTTTCTGCACAAAAATAATTGAATCAAAATGTGTACTTTTGCAGTAAATGTATCTAACTAACCACTTTGGAACTGTTGAATTGCTTTGTAGACAGGAAGTTCAACCTCCACTTCATTTTCGTAAGGTATAGAATCTTTACCAAGGAAGTCAAACTGTATAATCAACAAAAAAATGGAATTCATTCAAATGAGTTGCAGAATTTGGAACAATCTCAAATGGTTTACAAGTTCCTATTGCATAATCTGGGATTTTGCTGCACCTACAAACCAAACGTAATTGCAAATCAGGTGAATTTAAGAAACATAGATTCAACATCAGTGCCAGCCAATTCCTAATTTCATGATTAGATATTAGCAACTGTGAGACCTCAAGAATAAAGAAGTTCACCTTCAATATATTCGGAGGCTTTGGTTCCACATTTTCTACTTTCAATGTGCAGCAACCAACTGTATCAGCTTCATCATCATCCTGCAAAATGCCAAACGCTTGTAAGAATCGGGTCTGTAACAGTTCTTTTGTTTGTTGCTGAGAAAGTTCTCATCCTTATCGAAACTTAATTGGCGTCTCCACTGGTCCAATTATACAGGGTCCACATTTGAAAAGTCAATATTTGAATAGATGCATCACAACCCACTAACTTAAACATTAACAAAATATTTCCATATAATTTATTCATTTGAAAAGATAAATGAAAATAAAATAGACATACTTTTCAGAAATGAGTAAATCTTTTGTCAAAAAGGGACAGCACCCGTCGATGATTACTAATGATTCCTCACAACAAGAACACCCTTCCACTCAGATGGGTATTGATTGACCTTTTCAGGGACAACAAGGGTTTGAGACCTTGCCAGGGAATGTAAGGGTTTTAGTGGGGGAGATTGTGATATCCCTCATCGCACATTGAAATTATGTGGAAATTTAGTGTGATATATAGAAGGCCCATACACTACTATTAAGCATCAAATTATCCATTGAACTTTTGGAGGCCTGTGATGGGCTGTGGTTAACCCAAATGAGGAGATGCTTAGTGGGTCAGTGTGTGGTGCCTGCGTAGCGGGTCGGGCTTTGAGCTCGGGTCGTTACAGGAAATAATAAAAATAAACACAAGAGAATAGATTTTTCTCAAGTTTATATATATATATATATATATATATATATATATATATATATATATATATATATAACTTGAGGGGTGCCTGAATATAACTTGAGGGGTGCCCAGATGGCAAGAGTATAGTGGAACAACTATGTTTGATTTTCCCATTCTTGACAAGTACTTCGAAGAGTTCTTCTTGGGTGATCCCTTCAAGCTTGTCATAATGCCTATCTTTCTTCTTCTTTTGTGGTGGAGGTACTGCAGAGTACTTACCGTTTCCGGGATGATTGAAGACAATGGCATTGACAGATGCATCCTTGGGATTGGAGGAGGAAGAAGAGCTCTTGTTGTAGCGGAATCCACTTTCTTTCTTGGCTTCCCTTTTCTGTTTGATGAGGTCATCTAACCGTACGCCCGACTTGTGAAGTTCGGCGAAGCTGGGAAAGTAGTTGCCGGCTAGCTTGTCTTGATATTCCTCTCTAAGGCACTGTATGAGGATGTGAATTTGCTCGTCTAGGCTGGGCCTATCAACGATTTCGGTTAGCTTACTAAGGCACTGTATGAGGATCTAGGAACTATTATTTTGAAATTTTTGAAAAAGTTTCAAAATAGTCCCCAGCAGAGTCGCCACTGTGAATATCCCGTCCCGATGCAACGCGCATTCGGAGGTTTAAAATAAATAATCATATAATGTCGGATCGAAATGGGATATTCATTTAGTGACACTCGATTTAAACCATATTAAAAATATTAGTTTAACTTTTGAGAGTCGCCACGCCGCTTTGATATAGCCCAAAGCATTGAAAAAAGGCTAAACATGTAATTGGGTTCGGGGGTCAAGTTACAACAGAAGAAGAAACGTTATCACTCCTATTGCCCGACGGATCGGTCTTTCTAGCATATGAGGTGTTGGTTGTGTGCGGTGTTTACATGAATAGATAGAAGAAACGGGATCATGCATAAGGAGGAGGGGAGAGAAAGAATTAATTGATGATCACACCCTAGAACCTTTGATTTAGGCCCTTGGAAGGTGCACTTATCAACGTTCATCCTTGGGAAATTGTTGATCATGGGATGATTATTATTTAAGGAGGAAAGAAAGAAATAGTTCCTAGATCCATTGGGTTTCTCGGGGAGAACCTTAGATCATCCTCGGCTATGCATACTTAAATACATTAAAATAGTCCTAAATCTAGCATATAGGCACAATTAAAACATATGTAAGCATAACAATAATGATAATAAAAAATGGAATATTAATAAAAGGCTTACCAATTGTGGCAAGGCTTCGGAGGTCGAATCTTAGCAATATTCGAGGAGTATGGGAGAGGTACGGAAGGAAAATCAAGTATAGTCTTGATTTTCTCCGTGGAAATTGTGTGTGGGATGGAACAAATCAAGTTTAGTCTTGATTTTCCTGTTGAGAATCCGTGTGTTGTGGAAATAAACCAAGTTTAGTCTTGATTCATATACCGAGAGAACGTGTGTGGGGAGATGTGGGGAAAAAACTGTGTACTGAGTGGGTACCGAGTGCACGTATTTATAGTGCTTCGGGAAATGGGCTGGACCAAGGAAATGGTCGATCGACCCTAATAATAAGGGTCGATCGGCACAAAAAGGCAAAGGTCGATCGGCGCCAAACATAATGGTCGATCGGCACTAAAAATAATGGTCGATCGAACCCAAAAAATAAGGGTCGATCGGCACTATCTTCTGTCGTACTTTCCACGCGTACGGCTGACGGCGGAGGGAACAGGATAAAAAGATTAATTTGGGGTTTGTTAATTAGACCGGGCCAGAATATTAAAAATACCCTTTTTTAGGACCGGGTACTAACAAGTGGTGGCCCCCAACGGGGAACGGGCCTGAACTCCTCCATGTCGTACTCCACCCACGAGTCCCAAACATGATCTCCGTCACCATACTCCTTTTGGTATCCCTTCTGACCCTTTGACAAAATGCATCTCGTGGGAGCCACGGGGGGCCGTCTGGGGATCCTCTGCTGGTACCCGAACTGCCTAGTAACACGATCAGGCATGTACGCCTCAGTGATGTCACAAAAGCGTATAACCCCCCTGAAGTGTGAAACCGGCAGAATCGCGTCCGCTCCGGTACCATAAGGAGTCCAAACAACCTGTGAGTAGACTTTGTTAGGCAAAGTCTACATAATAACGGAGGGAGTGTAACAATTTGAAACAGTTTTAATATGAATAACTCACCCTGTCAACATGCATCCTGTCAAGAGTGCGGCGATACTGCACTAGATGATCTAATCCCCTCCCGTATCGATGCGTGACCATCTACGGGCTCTCGTGCGCCCCTGCTTTGCCGGTGCGGGTCAAAGTCGCCGAAATCCGGAAGTACTCGTATATCCACGAGATGTATGTAAAAAAGTATTAAATACTAATCAAATGCAACATGTAATTACAGAGGGGGGGGGGAAGTCGACAGAGTAAAAAGAAAGTGAATAGAGTAAGATGTACCTCTAGCAGAGTCGCACAACCACCCATCTTCTTGCATCCGGATCTGGACACCTTTCCCAACTCTCGGTATAAATATGCCAATGTAGCTGATCCCCAGGAGAGAGTGGGGAGTCTCTCAAGATCCATGCACAGAGAAAGGTAGGCTGCGGGCACCTTATCCTGACTCTTGTCCACGAACATCGTGGAACCCAAGAGGTGCAGGATATACGCAGAAGCACGCTGGGCATCAGTCATGCGCCCTATACGGGAAGAAAAGAGACGCCGGACATCCTTTAATAAGTACCCAGTGCCGCCCAAAACGAGGTGTCTAGTGATGTCGGATAGGTCAGGCACTGGATCCGGATACCGAACAGGTGCACCTACACAGCTGATGCCTATAAATTGAAGATGAAATAACACATTTTAGTACAAGAGATGAATGTAGATAGTTAATATAGTCTTGAAATTGATAATATATAACAACATACCCAGGATATGAAAGACGTCGTGTAACGTAATGGTCATCTCCCCCCACGGCATGTGGAACGAGTTAGTCTCAGGAGACCACCGTTTCAAAAATGCCGTCAGCAGCGCATGGTTAGGCCTCTGAATGGTGGCATCATGCAGTTGCTGGATGCCCGATGCATCAACGAGGGTCAGCCAGGCTCTATCAGTAGCCTCCAGATCATCACGCTTGAACTTGTTTATTCCAAACAAAAAATATAATCAATACTCGAGATCGAAAAAAGTATGGGATGATAATTAATGGAATATTTAGAGTGTGTGCCAAACAACTTCAAGATTTTAATAAATTCACATAAATGATTATCTTACTTTTGTAGATGCAAAGAGTCTCGTATGGAAAGTCACCACTGACTCACTAGTGGCGTCCCTCCAAATCTCTCGGGCTCTGTGATCACCAAACCCGTATATAAGTGAAACATTCTCTGGGCCGCCACCTGGGTCACTCTGAATCTGCCATGATGGTGGCTCCTCCTCACCCGCACCCTGCCTCCTCCTCCGTCCCTGCCCTCTAGCCACATCCTGACCCCTCCCCCTCCCATGCCTCAAAGGTCTAACATCATGTATCTCCTCCTCCTCCTCCTCCTCCTCATCATCATCATCATCCCTCCCCTCCTCCTCATCATCATCATCCCCACCCTCCTGCTCCACCTCCCATCCTCCTCACCACTATCATCAGAATCAGAAGATGCCTCATCATCTCCTACATCCTCCTCACCACTATCATCAGAATCAGAAGATGCCTCATTATCTCCTACATCCTCCTCAATCTCATGCTCAAACCCAGTATCAGGCTGCTCAGGCTGCAAAGTCCTATCATGATCATCTCCTACATCCTCCTCAATCTCATGCTCAAACCCAGTATCAGGCTGCTCAGGCTTCTCACGCACGATAGTCCTATCATGTATCTTTTTGCAGCGTTTATCTACCTTAGCCGCCGTCTCAGCCTTCCTCTTTCTATTGGACGCGGTCATACGTTCACGTGTCTACAAAAAAACAAATAAGAGACAATAAATTAGCTATTTAGCATTTATAACTGAATATGAACGATGTAAAGAAAAAGAGTGGACACTGGGCACATCTCGTGTGAACTCACACGAGAAGAATCTCGTGTGAACTCACACGAGATGCATCTCGTGTGAGTTTACACGACATTCTTCTCGTGTGAACTCACACGAGATGCTTCTCGTGTGAATTCACACGAGATGCTTCTCTGCCATTAAAATCAAATTAAACCCAGTTCATGAAAGACGTCGAAATCAATTGAAGCAATCAAACAAAAATTAGACATTGGGAATTTAAGGAATGTAAAATTAGGTTAAAATTAGATTAAAATTAGGTTTACCTTCTTTACAGGCACGGTGGTAGAAGCGGAGGCGGCGGCGATGGCAGTGTCGGTAGAGGCGGCGGCAGTTCTGACAGGGACTGCCGGAATTTTTACTCGAGCCATTCTTCGTCGTCGTGGTGTGTCGTCCGTTGGGTGTTTAGGAGAGAGAGACGGTTCGTCGTCGTGGTGTGTCGTCCGTGGTGTGTCGTCCGTTGGGTGTTTAGGAGAGAGAGACGGGAAAGATGGAAAGACAGAAATCAAAAAAATAAAAATAAATTAAGTATATAAATGGGTATTTTGGTAATTTATATCGTTCCCTGTATTTTTACTTCTCTGTATTTAACTATATCCGTGTAAATAGTTGAATAGCAAAGAGAAATCGGGATAGAAAATAGTTAATGAATAATTGTTGTTAGTATGAAATGGAGCTAACAAATAAAAAAGCAATAAAAAAATTCAATTTTGAAATTTTAAACTTTCGAGTAGATTACATTTAAAAAAAAAAAATGAACTTTTGAAACGTGGAATAGAGGGTTTCGGGTGGGACCGAGGGGGAGTACATTTTATAATTGACAAAATTTGATTGTTATACAATCGATATTTCTCCTTCTCGCTAGCATATCTATAGTATAAATTAAATCCCTCCGTGAACAGTTCTATGAACAGTTTTGGAGGGATTATTCCCTATTTTGTCCTTACTATTTAGTCTGTTTCCTATTTTGCCCTTAATTTGTGCTAAGACTTTGTATTTGTGCTAAGACTTTGAATTTGGGCTAAAAGTGAGCTTTAGGAGGGTTTACTTGAATTAATTAACTGATTTTTTTATTTTTTTTTTAAATTAAAAAAAAAATTAATTTGAAAAAAAAAAAAAAAAACACACACCCGTGTCCTTGGACACGGGCGTATGTACTAGTAAGCATATAAGACCCAAATTCTTTTCTTGAATGACTTTCAAATCCCCAAGCTTCTTCTATGCTTTTAATTGAAAAACAAAAATGAAGAAAAATGGTGATCACAACTCCCGAATTTAAGGCTCCGTTTGTTTATCCGAGGGAAATATTTTTCGGGCTCCGTTTGTTTGGGAAAAATATTTTTCGAAAAATAATTTCTGAAAAATGAAAATGCTTTCCAAAAAATGACATTTGGTTTGGTAAATTTAAGAAAAATGTTTTCTGAAAATCTGGCCGG
This sequence comes from Adenophora triphylla var. japonica, assembly GCA_022495995.1. Lineage (NCBI taxonomy): Eukaryota > Viridiplantae > Streptophyta > Magnoliopsida > Asterales > Campanulaceae > Adenophora > Adenophora triphylla. The sequence continues at coordinate 509,540 of JAFEMH010000675.1, forward strand.
AAAATCTGTAGGCGTAGTTTGCCGGAAATATGTCCTGAAAATCGGTCTGAAAAGTTTGTCGGAAATCAGACCGATAAACTGCCGTAGAAGTCGGCCTAGAAAAACTGTCAAAAAACTGACCGGAAAATTGACCGTGGAAACTTACCGAAAAATTGACCCAAAAACTGTTTGAAAAAAATGGCCGGAAATGCCGGAAAACTGAACGGAAAATCTCGGAGAATCCACCCCTTATATTGAGTCATAGGTTCCAGAACTTGTCGGACGAACCGAAAAAACTGGGGTGGGTGCGAGGTAGTAGGGTGTGGGATAGGGGTAGGAGTGGGTGTGGGTTAAGTGCTTCGATAGTGGGTAGGTAGGGGTAAAGGTGGTGTTGGGAGAATGGATAAGTGGGGTAATCGAAAGTCGTTTTTCTTAATAGAAATTCGAAAACCATTTTCCATATAAAAAAAGGCTATTTTTTCATATAAAGTCGTGTTTATATATTAAAGTGGTCCTAGTTGCGCACTTAATCGAATGATGTGAGAATATGTTGTTTCGATTACATGCATAATTATAGAAAGGTGGGAAATGATACTTGACAAGATCTTAAGATTGGTACCGATACTTTTTTTTTTTTTTTTTGATACCGAGTTAGTCCTGGACCACCAGCTACCGGCCCCACAGTGTCCTAGCGGAGGTAAGATTGGTACCGATACTTAACCAAACATCAAGTTTATCCGGAATAATTAGATACACATTTAATAATCCGTATCGCCGTAAAAGCTTAACCTGTGAAAACGGAGAAACAAAAATATCAACGAGTAAAAACTGTAGGGATAGCAGCTTCAGAATCCATATTTCGTGTGTCCATGATATTTCAGTACAAAATTCATTCCATAACAGTTTAGATCTCTCTTACCAAACCAGCACCGGGGACTTCATGAAATGGAAAACGAGTGAAAAGAGGAAGTAGCTCATCTATATAATTTAATTAAGATTCAACATACAACAGGTAGTCTTTTGATTTTCCGCTGGATAATAAAGAAAAATAAGTTGAAAGGAAAAATTGTGAATATCATCAAGAAGGTCAAATGTTTTCTCTTTTTTCCAGTTGGGGATTCAATTCTCTGCTACCACTATCTAAATAATCAGAATCTGAAGTCGGGTCCAATTTCCATTGCCCAGGCAAACTTCGCCAATAGAGACTTGTTGAACATCTGTGACGGAGTGGTAATATAGTAAGCAACACAAAAATCTAACAGGCAAACCAAAATGTTTGAAAACTATCATTATGGGAGGACGGAGAGAGTATTTTTACTGAGGGGGATAATAAAACACCATTTCTGGAATGAACGAGTGTGGTATAACATTACCTTCTCAATTGGAACTTCTTCTCGCTTGCACCATGCAACGGTAATCCTAGGATCAAGATAGTTAATCTTTGATGTGCCCAACGCGATCGTCTTTAAATTCTCCTTGGTATCTTTGTCCCGCTCCATTTTCTCAATCTTTACATTGGTTTGAGAAATCTTTCTCCCTATTCTGAATTTGACATTTTACAATTTGTAAGAGTAAGACAACATTAAGAATAAGTAACGTATATTAAGAGTAAGAAATCATTAGTATTACGCTTCAGGGTTCATATTTCTCTTTGGCTTCCCGTCAGCACCCTTTAATGGTGGCTTCCCTTTCTTCGCACGAGACAAATCAATTTGAAGTTCTTCCAAGAGGGCCTGTAATCAAACATAAATCTGCCTAAGAAGCAAGAAAGATGACAATGCTGCGATGCTCGAGAGACTAATTGCCAACACATAAGGGCACTGTTTAAATAGCTATTTCCCATTGTCATTTATCCGGCATTTTCTCTGTTTTGAAAAGGTTACTTTTCCACAGGCAGACATTTGTCAAAATTATCTTTAAATAAGATATATGAACATTTTAATGAAATGCTTCTGAAGAGAAAGTCGAAGATGCTAACCAAACACATTACTCATTTTCCAGAGAGCAAATAACAGAAAATGGGCTTTGAATTGTTAATCTATGGTAGGAGTAGCTTCCCTCATAGATTGACAGCCCTCCCCATGCAAAAACACATATGAACGGTGCACATGGCATCCAAATACAATAGAAAAAGCAAACATCCTCCACTAATCTCACCCCACTCTTCTCACATACATTGAGGAAGGTCCTTACTCAATCCTGGTATTAATAGCCTCGGGCTAGCTCAGTTAATGGGGTTCTTTCAAATTCGGTTACCATATTCGTAAATCCCAAAATGAATGACCAAAAAAATTTCAAATTTGCTCTTGATCAAGAGCAAATTTCAAATTTTTTGGTCATCATTTGGGAGCGAGGAAGGTTCTAACTCAATCCTGGGATTAATAATCTCGGGCTAACTCAGTTAATGGAATTCTTTCAAATTCGGTTACCATATTCGTAAATTCAGACTAGGAATCAGTTTCTGTTCTACTCCCTCCGTCCCAAAATGAATGACCAAAAAATTTTCAAATTATCAAGAGCAAATTTGAATTTTTTTTGGTCATTCATTTGGGACAGAGGTAGTAATAGTTTAGAATAAACGATAAGCAACGACAAGTCACCTTTAGTTCATCTATCTTCTTATCCAATGTTTCCATTTGTTTTTCGTGAGTCTTTGATTTAGTACGTTGATGATTACAAATTATTGCAACCTGCAAAAAGACATTCCAAAATATGAAGTTGATTAAAATTTTAGCTCAAGAAACACTGGTACCAGCAGGGTACGGTCTTTACCTCCTTGTTTGCATGCTGATAAACAAGCACCTTCTGAGCAACATCTCCACCCTTTGTTTCCCTGCTTAACTGTCATCAGTCAAACAATACAAAAATATAAGACATCGAAAAAGAAACGAAATTATCTCTGGACCATTGAACAAAATATTCACTTCGCCATAAACAAAATAACTTACAAAGATAAAACAGTATATCATGGAAAGCAACTCCCTCCCCAACATAGACACACACAAAAGAAAGAGGGAGGGGGGAGAGGGAGGGAGCAATTTTCCAAACTTCCGAATACAAAATCCAAGTCCAAGATTCTATCTATTTCCACCATACATACATGTTTGAAGTGTTCGTACACCTAACTAACTTTAAGCACGTGCATTTACAGGATATGAATTTCTAAGGTCTAAGGTTGAATCACGAATGATGGTTATTGTTTAGCCTTCCCTCTCATCTTTATTTCTTTATATTTTATTTTTGGGGTGGGAACGTGTTATGGGGGAAGAAACAACTCAGAGACTTTTTTGTATTTCCCACAAATGTGAAAGAGGTGCAACTTCAAGTCTGGATACAAACACACCAGACAAGTAAAGGTTAACATATATAATCCCAAGCATGTGCAGTAAACCCAAGGTGAAGCATTTTCTGTTTAGGACAGAAGATTAAAATGGAAGGGATCACCCTCTCCCATTCTTGAAAGGCAACAATCAGGATAAATAGAAAAGGTGTAACAAAGGTTTGAGTTGACACAATTGGATTTGAACAAATCATTATCAGACTCGATTGCCAATTATTTCACATAGACTATGATGTTCTCTACATCTTTAAAAGCCTAAGTTTGTCCCAGCATCCCATATACCATTATATATCTTCACTGCATGCAAGATTAGTGCTGTTAGGTGAACTGAGTAGTTTGAGTACCCAACTTTGACTAGAGCTACTCAGTTCGACTCAAGTAACTGACTTGAGTCAAGTTTGGCCTAATAGGTTGCTTGGTTAGCTATTGGCGTATAACTGAGCTACTAGCGAGGCTCAACAAACATGTTACCTAAATAATCGACTCAAACAGACTTGTGTCAACCCATTCACTCTTCCATTTACAATGAATTCTATATATCTATACTTACATATTTCAACTATTGTTCCATATTTTTAGAAAACAAAACTGAGCTAAACAGCACTATATTTTTGGAAGACAAAACTGAGCTAAACACACACACATACACACACACATACATATGCATATCATAATTTAACTCAGATGTCATTTATTGATGATTGTAATACTTAATTAGGTTCTTTAATTAGATTAAGCTACATTTCCCTCTATTTTTGGTTGAGCCCTCTTCGAAGATATTTAGAAGAGAAAATCAATTTATACAACCCGACTCCAACTTGGCCATTGAAACTCACTCCAATTTGACTGGAGTAGAGTGACACGGCTAACATACCCCATTCAAGTTTGGCATGGGTGAGCTACCCAACAGGATTAGTTTTCTAAGCAGTCTACTCGAATTTGACAAAACTCAACCCATTTACATCCCTATTTAGATCATAGTGGAGCAAACGCTTGGAGACTTCAACTAAATATCAGTTTCCAGTACATAAATCATCCCGGCCCTCCCCCCACCCCTGGACCCACCCGCAACAACATACAAAATAAACATAAAGAATTCCACTCAAAGAGGTCATAGGTACATATCAAACAAGAAATCCTCTTATGCTTGCATCTTACCATCTCATCCAATGTGATGGATGCGTTATATGTACGAAAAACTTTTGCAGTAAGGCCAGGCATGAGCCCCTTCAAATGAGCATTTAATTTACTGGTATCTAGCTTGTCAAATAGATCATCACCACCCTTTTTCCCTGAGAAAATTATGACAACATAATAAGAGTTTCTGCACAAAAATAATTGAATCAAAATGTGTACTTTTGCAGTAAATGTATCTAACTAACCACTTTGGAACTGTTGAATTGCTTTGTAGACAGGAAGTTCAACCTCCACTTCATTTTCGTAAGGTATAGAATCTTTACCAAGGAAGTCAAACTGTATAATCAACAAAAAAATGGAATTCATTCAAATGAGTTGCAGAATTTGGAACAATCTCAAATGGTTTACAAGTTCCTATTGCATAATCTGGGATTTTGCTGCACCTACAAACCAAACGTAATTGCAAATCAGGTGAATTTAAGAAACATAGATTCAACATCAGTGCCAGCCAATTCCTAATTTCATGATTAGATATTAGCAACTGTGAGACCTCAAGAATAAAGAAGTTCACCTTCAATATATTCGGAGGCTTTGGTTCCACATTTTCTACTTTCAATGTGCAGCAACCAACTGTATCAGCTTCATCATCATCCTGCAAAATGCCAAACGCTTGTAAGAATCGGGTCTGTAACAGTTCTTTTGTTTGTTGCTGAGAAAGTTCTCATCCTTATCGAAACTTAATTGGCGTCTCCACTGGTCCAATTATACAGGGTCCACATTTGAAAAGTCAATATTTGAATAGATGCATCACAACCCACTAACTTAAACATTAACAAAATATTTCCATATAATTTATTCATTTGAAAAGATAAATGAAAATAAAATAGACATACTTTTCAGAAATGAGTAAATCTTTTGTCAAAAAGGGACAGCACCCGTCGATGATTACTAATGATTCCTCACAACAAGAACACCCTTCCACTCAGATGGACATTACTAATTGATTAGAATTGTATAAGCACATTCTATCAAGGAAAAGCTCTGACAAGAAAGAGGAGAATAGAACAGAAACTAAGATATCCATGCAAAACATACCTTCTCGTTTCCTGCCCTCAAAGCTAGTTTATCGATAAGATACGTAGCCACAGCTATCTGCTTCTTTGTCTCATCCTTACTTCCGAAATCTTTAGTGTATGCTGTTCGGATACCTTGTATGTAGTCCTACAATCAAATTAATAGGTCAACAATGAGAAAACAGTAGCCTCGTATCTCACAACAAAAATGACACTTGTCAGAACATTCATTTGGACTACCTTCAAGATCCTAGCCTTCTCATATTTTTCCTTGTCACTTTGACCCTTCAAAGAGCTGCTAGCGGCCAAAAACACATACTTAAACTCCTTCGGGTTGATTGGATCATTCCAATATGCTAACCAAGTGACGGTATCATCATGCCTAACTTCTTTCCAGCTGCAAAGATCAAAACTTTAAAAATATGCACATACGTGCGCAGAAAACATGTCTATGACGTGGTGGTTCCATTGAACATTTAGGGGAAAAGAAAGAATGACTACCTTTCACCAGGAATGGGACATTCTGGAACTGGAGCATTTTTTCCAATATTTATAGTAATGTCACTAGGTTGGATCCGTTTTTTCAACTTCCCCATCTATGAGAACAACAGTAGTAGCAACAAAGCATCAATATAATTGACAAGTTTTGCGACATTAACTTTACGTGTTATGGTGGCCTCAAAAGATCAATTTCTATTGCGGTATGTAAAATTCTTAAGAATGAATCTAGTAAGATGGAACTATAACCTTTGGATGCTCCCCGCGGCCTCGGAACAAACCAGGTGGTTCAACTCGAAAGTTTCCAACCTGCGACACCAACACAAAATCGGATATTTAGTCAACGCTCTCAAAGAAAACTAAAAACAAATTAAAATAAATGCATTGAACTATGTTGGTAATGGGATACACGACATAACTGTAAACATAACTCAAAATTAGCTATGCAAACAAATTATACAGTGTGGAAATGGAGGATATACATGGTCCTCTGGCCTTAAAAAACTATGGTATACCTAAATGCATTTTAGAGAGGAAGGTTAGTAAACCTTTTTTGTGTGAAGTACGAAGTTTAAAACCTCCCTCAAACATGTCTTTCTTTTTCATTATATCACAGTTTTATCAAGTTTACAAAACCTAGAGTTTTAAAGAGTCCGGACACGTGGCATACCTATGAAAACCAATGGAAACCCCCAAGGTTCAGACCTTTACATTTGAGATGCAGGTAGAACATGCAAATAGGTCACAAAATTGAACATATGGGCCAATATTCCCTTAAGGTGGAGTGTGGTTAAATTCTTCTGCTAAATAGTTGTGAAATTCCTAATTTACCATTCACGTAGGCCATGAAAGTTGAAATGGAAATGCAGTTTATAAGGGTAGGATACAGCATTGGTGTCAGTCATCACATTGTAAATTTTCAATGAAATAGATAAGATCCTCTAAGAAATATTTCCTCCTATGGGTTCCAAATTCCTAAATATACAGAAACAATGTACACAAACCTTCCAAAGAGTCAGTTATCATCTACATATAATGAAAATGCAGTAACTTGTTATTACACTCTTTACTTTACTGAAGTAAATATGTTCATTCTTCCAACAAGATGTGAAAACAACATTCAAATTATGATACATAAAACCAAGGCAGGAGTTAACCTTCTCTTTAACACCATCAACAATAGCCCACATGTACTTCTCCTCCAGTTTCATCTTTTCTTCTTTTATGGCCTTTTTCTCCTGCATGGAAACCCTTACATTAAAAAATTTGAGCCTACCAAATACTATCAAAATGCATTCAAGAGACAGATTGACCCAAGGGGAAAAACATAAACATAAAATATGAGCAAGAGTTTGAGATGCATCTAGCAACAAGTCAATATCTATTTCAGCCTATCTCTTCAACTTACAATTACATCATGCTTAGTTTATTGCAAGTTTATTGCACATTTCACCCAATCCCTCAAGAGTTACAGTTGTACCATGCTCAGTTTGTTGTGACTCGATTAAAATGAAAGATATGTACTTATATAAGAAATGATTTTCCTCTATAAAACAAAGGGAATACATAACACATGCAGTTTCATCCATATCCTCGTCACTTTTTTATTACATGACTGGCTAGGACACTCGATAATAAAGGTCATGTAAACATGGTAACAAGGTACCGAAGGAGAATGTCAAAGCAATGAGCAAAAATTATAGTCATGAAAACCTCATTATGAACCTTCAACTCTTATTATGTGCATATTTGCAGGTGTGTGTCGGTGTTTGCATACATAGGAACTTATATAAGATTGTACAGAGAAGATCAAGATGTGAAAACACAATAATAAGAGTTACATACAGTTACTTTTACTAGAGTGTTATTCTTGTACCATCGAATGCTTAGGGTTGGAATATGAACAAGCCAGCCAATAAATGTTGGAAACACCAAAAGGAACCACGTAATAAAATGGAAAAGAGTCTTACAGTGAATTTTTTGTTTTTTAAACATCAAGTCTAATTTAACTAGCAAAAATGTTTTTCATATCAAGACAAATAACATTTAGGGCAAATAACTTACTTCTGTAGTCATTTGTTGCTTCTTAGCCTTCTCGCTCAGATGCCATTGATATATGGGGTCAAATTCGCAATCGTTCAAATCCTGAATTATGTGATTCTTTCCCAGAATTTTCCTCCAGTCAGTCCAAAAATTTTCTCTAAACTTATCTTTTTTAACGTAGTCAGTTTCACTCATCACCGCAAACATTGTCGCAACCTGCCATGTATCATTCCATATTAGAAATACAACTTCAGCAAGGTGCATTCAGCCAAAAGTATAAATAATGACTATCAAAAGTGAATAATGGGGATACTAGGTGGACCCACTTTACTGATCCTTCATTCAAAAGAACATAGTAAATACATCAATGAAAAAAAATGTGCTAAGCCATAATTAGGAAAACAATGTTATTTTACCTCCTCTTGTTCAGGTGTCAAGTCAACAGGCTTATTTTTGTAAAGAATCTTAACCCCATGAGGTGTGTAAGGAGGGGGAAAGATAACACCATTATGCTCCAAGCTTGTCCACTTTTTCCCTTCACCAGACCCCGGGGGGAGCTTTGAAGGTTTAGAATACTTTGACTTTTTCATCACTTTCTTTGATTTCTTATTGGTTGATTTCAAATATGACGAAACCACTTTTGTCACATTTTGTTTGACAGATGAGGATTTACTACCTGATGGGGCTGCCTTCTTCATCCTCTGGGAAATAGGAATGTGATCATTCTCATCATCATCAGGCTTGATTTCTTTTTTTGCAGGGACAGACTTACTATTGTTTGGCGTAGATGCATCGGAAAGCTTCGGCCTTTTAACTGACAACTGACCTGATGATTTGGCCTCACTTGAAGGTCTCTTATTCAATCCAACATTTGTTTTCCTAGCCTGATTATCCCTAACCACTGAACCATTTTGTTGTATTTTTGAAGACAAGGGTTTTTCATCATCAGAATCATAAGCCTTGCTTGTTGATGGGGCATTGGATTTAAGCTGAATTTTTGAAGACAAGGGTTTTTCATCATCAGAATCTTCATCTTTGATTCGTGGACTGGAAGATGGATGTGGAGATGATCGTGGAGCAGCAGTGTTGGGCACCTTTTTGGCTGGGCTGGGACTTCCCCTTGATAATCCAGCTGAAAGTCTAGAACTCAGTGGTTTATCGTCCTCGGAATCTTCATCGTCATTTCTGGGTTCAACATGAGGCTTCTTCACAAGCTTCTCCTCCTTGACAACAGGGGACGCATACGGTTGCGAGGAATGCTTTGACTTATCAGCAGCAGAAGCTGATGCCTTAGAGATTGACACAGGAGGCTTCCCCGTCGCTGGCTTAGCAGACGAAGATGATGCTTTCGGACTTGCTAGAGGTGACCTCCCAACAGACGAAGATGATGCTTTCGGACTTGCCAGAGGTGACCTCCCCGCAGACGAAGATGATGCCTGGGGGCTTGGTAAGGGTGATCTCGCTGGTGGTGACTTGGACGAAGAAACAGTACCTTTTTGAGCACTAGCTCCCTTTTGTCCATTGGAAGAGCGAATGTCAGAGCGCTGGCCACCTGACTTACTGTCATGGTTCTGCGATGATGACCTTTTCACTTCCGCATTCGAGTGACTTTGCTTAGATGCCGTGTTACTGCGTTTGAAAACCAATGGCCTATCATCCTCATCAGAGTCATCTGCCATGCTTGGATTGACACGAGCCTGAACATCCATCATCCAACTAAGCTGTGTGGTTTCATATACAGCACATCAATCTCTGCAATAACACAATAGAATAAACCAAAGAAAGTTTAGTTTTTCCAACTAAAAAAACCTAAAACTGTGCTCGGGCAAAAGAATATAAGCAGGCTGAGGCTACACAAGAAAATTCCACAACTATATACCCTAAGAGCCCACATAATGCATGAAATCTCTTCATACACTTTGCTAAACAGTGAGCATTGCACAACAATAAAGCAGAACGCACGAGTAAATAAATAAAATTTACTCTTGCATGCCTCCAAACAAACTCACATTCATGCTTAAAATTTGTGGCTGCACAACTCTGCGCTCCAAAAAGATCGTGACATATTTCAAAGACTTGAAAAAAAATCTTCAATCAGATAAGAAAAGTGCAGCTATACCTTTTAAATTCGGTCAAAGCAGTCGAATCAGGTGGAAAAGATAATGTCAGCAATTTTAGGGCACTAATTTCAGCAGAGCTACATTAAGCAAAGGGTTTTACCAACACAAATTCGTGAAATTCACATACAAAGCTTATTATATTATATTTTTTCATATTCAGCTGACATTTTTAGGGCACAAAACTAGGTCAATGTTCATTCTCAATTAATTTAACATTTATTTTCAAATTCACCGTTTTAAGAGGCGTACCGATTTGAATAGCGGCTAACGGATGAACTGTGGATCCCGATCTAGCTCCGAGCTCGGATGACGGATGAGGAGGAGACGGTGAAGTTGATGGTGAAGGTGAAGGTGCGGAATGCGGATAGAGAGAAGGGGAAAGACTAAAGCGTCGTCGTGTGAGTGCAGTCAAACGGGTGGAAAAAACGGGTTATTTGGCGAATGTTGGGTTAACTGGGGCTTCCGTCGGGTACTTGGATTATTGAATTGGGAGAGAGACCCTGGTTTTTTAGACTAAGACCCGGTCCTATGTGATTTGAGATCCATCAACTATTTGGTATGTGTCCTAATTTTTAGGGATAACAAAATAGCCTTTTAGCCCAAAAGAGAAGAAAATAAATAACTTATTTGGGCCTAAATTTTTGAGCCCAACGGAAAAGAAAGTTAAAAAATAACAATAGCAAGATTTGAAATCGGGTGTTATTATGCCTGTTTAATTCATCTCTTTAACCATTAGTACGTAGTACTACGTACGAGTGATATACCCGTGCGTTTACATATGGATAAAAAATTATTTTAAAAAAAGTTAGAAATAATAGGAGAATTTGCTCTTCATATCATAGAGCAAGTCACACATCTATCCCTTTTATTTATTTTTTCTTTTATTTTTTTCCCTTTTTTTATAGCAGGTCACTATTTTACAAATGTGAAATGACAAAATCGACCAAATTTCTAATTTCAAAACTGATTGTGAGCGGAAAACGAAAATGGAAAGTTTTCTTGAGAAATTAAGGAGCTATGAAAACTCTTAGTTAAAGAGTCATTTGGCAGTGATTGGGCGCCCTAGGCGTGACCTAGGCGCACCCAACGACAAGAAAGTTGGTGTTCACAATGGAGTCAAAGGCCCCAAAATTTATACTACTCCCTCCGTTCCGGCCCAAATGTCCCAACTTTTCTTTTTGGGCGTTCCATTTAAAATGTCTCAATCAAAAAAAAAAGTTTTTTATTATTTTTTTATTTGTGGGACCCACTTGTCATACTCACAATAAATATCCACTAACTATTTTCTACCCCACTTTCTTTTTCCTACATCACTTTCATACTCACAACATTTATTTCACTATACACTTTTTACATTATATATATTTATTCCTTAATTCTCATGCCGAACTCATTTTGGGACATTTATCATGGGACGGAGGGAGTATTTCATTTCCTATCACTATGCTAAGGTCTCTCAATAAATACTACTCAATTTTCTAGCATTTCAATTCCTAGACGATGTGGGATTAATATCTCATTTGGTTTTCAAATGTTAAGGCCTCTCAATATATACTACTCCATTTTCTAGCATTTCAATTCCTAAACGATGTGAAATTAATGTCCAATTTGGTTTTTAAATGCTAAGACCTCTGAATATATACTACTCCATTTCTTAGTATTTCAATTCCTAGACGATGTGGGATTAATATTTCATTTGGTTTTCAAATGCTAAGGTCTCTCAATATATACTAAATGGAACTCTTTCTTGAGAAATTAAGGAGATATGAAAAGTCTTAGTTGAGGAGCCATTTGGCGGTGATTAGGTGCCCTAGGCGTGACTTAGGCGCGCCCAACATCAAAAAAGTTGATGTTTACTAAGGAGCCCCAAAACTTATACATTTCATTTCCTAGCACTTCAATTATGTGTTCTTAATATACCATTTGGTTTTCAAATGCTAAGGCCTCTCAATATATACTACTCCATTTTCTAGCATTTCAATTCCTAGACGATGTGGGATTAATATCCAATTTGGTTTTCAAATGCTAAGGCCTCTCAATATATACTACTCCATTTCCTAGCATTTTAATTCCTAGACAATGTGGGATTAATATTCAATTTGGTTTTCAAATGCTAATGCCTCTTAATATATACTATTCCATTTTCTAGACGATGTATGATTAATATCTCATTTGATTTTCAAATGCTAAGGCCTCTCAATAAATGAAAAGCTTTCTTGAGAAATTAAAGAGATATGAAAAGTCTTAGTTAAGGAGACATTTGGCGGTGATTAGGTGCCTTAGGCGTGACTTAGGCACGTCCAACACAAAGAAAGTCGATGTTCACTAACGAGCCAAAGGCCCCAAAATTTATACCACTCTATTTTCTAGCATTTCAATTCCTAGAAGATGTGGGATTAATATCTCATTTGGCTTTCAAATGCTAAGGCCTCTCAATATATACTACTCAATTTCCTAATATTTCAATTCCTAGACGATGTGGGATTAATATCCCATTTGGTTTTCAAATGCTAAGGCCTCTCAATATATACTAAATGTAAAGCTTTCTTGAGAAATTAAGGAGCTATGAAAAGACTTAGTTAAGGAGTCATTTGGCGGTGATTAGGCGCCCTAGACGTGACCTAGGCGCGCCCAACACCCAGAAAGCTGGTGTTCACTAAGGAGCAAAAGGCCCCAAAATTTATACATCAAGAAAGCTGGTGTTCACTAAGGAGCCAAAGGTCACAAAATGTATGCTACTCCATTTTCTAGTATTTCAATTCCTAGATAATGTGGGATTAATATTTCAATTGGTTTTCAAATGCTAAGGCCTCTCAATATATACTACATTTCTAAGCATTTCAATTCCTAGACGATGTGGGATTAATATTTCTCAGATTTTTCAAATTTTATTTCAGGTTATTAAAGGGGGTGTGTTTAGTAAATGACTAATGAACCTAGCTTCTATTTAGTCTCGATTCTAGTTTGAGCGGGAAAATGGGGGGGGGTGCTGAAGTGTTTTTGCACTTCAGCCTTTATATAGTTATAGATTTCCTCTAGTGCATTTAAAATTGCAAAATTTGTTATTTTGAGTGTTCCATTTTGATGATGTCAAAAACGTGAAATCAACTCAAATTCAGTGTTTCGAATAATCGTGGTGGCTTTAAGAGTTTGAAAAAGATGACCAAACATGTAAACTAGTCGGGGGTTCACCGGCGGAAATCATCCGGTGTGAGATTAAGTATTTGGTATGTATAAAGACAAATTAGTTGATAATAGTTGGAGTCAAATAATGCGTTATCAAAATTATGAAATTTATGTCATGAATTTTTAGTTGTAAGAGGCGGTTTCCTGCATTGGAAATGAAGTTTATGAGAGATTTAAGGAATTAAATCTTATTCAAATCCTAATTTAAAGTTTTCACATTTGACTAGGATTCGAACTAAGTAAACTGGACATTTGACTAGGGTTGTAAACGAATTGAACTTTTTTTATTCGATTCGATATTCGATTCGAGTATTCGGTATTCGTATTTGAAAAATTTTAATTTTAATTCGAATTCGAATTCGAATCTTTATATTGATTCGATTAGTATTCGAATTCGAATAATATATCACGATATTCGATTCGAGTATTCGCGCATATTATTCGAATAATATATATATAAATATATATAAATATATATATATATATATATATATATATATATATATATATATATATATATATATATATATATATATATATATAATATTAATTAATAATTATATATATATAATGAAATCTATTTCTAATTTTTTCTAACCCTAACCCTAGAGAGCAGAGAGAAGTAGAGAACTGAGGAACGACGGCGCTCCCTCACACTGACCGATCCCTTTACCGTCGCCTCACCTCGCCGGCGCCGCCTCACCTCGCCGGCGCCTCGCCTGGCTGCTTTTCTTGGTTTCCGATGACTTCCCTTCAGTCCCTCTCCCCGTTCGTGTCAGTCGTCACCTCTACTAGCAACGGCCATCCTCTCGCCGGTAACCCTACCTCTCGCCTTTCTCTCTGTCTCTCGTTAATAAATCTTTGATTAGTTTCATTAATCTTGCTTCTTTATTCAATATCATTTTTGGAAATCAATGACAGTGGGGTTGTTTTTGTGGATTTTTGTTAATTGAAACAAGAAGACTTTTTAATTTGAATTTTGGAGGTGGGTTTTTATGATTTGATGCAACCACCATATCAGCTGAATGAAAGTTGTTTGTTGTTGTTATTGTTGTGGTTGTTCTTTTTAAGAGAGAAAGGTTATGGTCTTTAATTGTGGATGGGTTTGGTGTAGACAACATGTTTTTTCTAGAAATGTCATTGCTTTCTGCAGCTTATAACTTGTTCTTGGTTGTGCCCCATCCTACCTCTGTTTCTTATCTTGATGTAAGGAGTTATTTTATACTAATTATTCAGCTGAACCAATGACTTTTCTGCATATTGAAAGTGCTAGTTTGTATTATTTGTTCAATGCTGGGACTAAAATTGGTGTATGTTAACTGTTCATGTAGAGAATGGATAGCTCAAATGCAATAGAGCAAATACCTCAACTTCAAGTGGACGACATTTTTGTGGAAGATCATGAGGTAAATATTATATATTTACCTCATGATGCTGGTTACCTCACTCCTCCGGGTAACAATCAAACTTCTCCCTCGCAATTAAACCCTGTCAGACCAAGCACATCAGCCTTTAATAGGTTGGGTGGCCATTCTATCAATTAAGGATCTCTTACTCCTACTCAAAGAGACCTTAGGGAGAAGTTTGAGGCTGCCCGTAGAGAAAAAGCCCCCCAAAATCCAATTTCAAAAAACCCCACCTCTCCTATCACTCCTGAGTTGATACTCAAGAGAAACCAAGCTCTGGCTGAGAGAGCAAGGCTCGTGGCTAAGGCCATGGCCATAAATGATTCCCAAATTGAGTTGGTTGAGCTGGAGGCCAACGGTGGTTCCCCTTTAGAGGAAGGTTCCCAAAGGTTCACCCAAGGAGTCCATACAAAGTCTCTAGCTAGTAAATCTAGGGGGACAAAAAGGCTAGAGGCAACCCTCACTGACCGCGGTTCCGAGGAGGAAGAGGATGAGGAGGTAGGAGAGGGAGAAGAATCTACTCCTCTCCCCGAGAAATACAAAGCACAACCCACGACTAAAGCAAAGGGGAAGTTCGTGATTTCTCCCTCCAAAAAGCCAAAAATGGATGGCACTTATTTTATCAAGTTCATGCACCAAATGTGCGAAACCCATCAGTAAGGCTCCACAAAATGTGGCCGCACCATGGATGTCTTTGCGGACAAGATTGTAAACGTGCCAATCCAAAGGGGGAAACCTCCTCAAATAGAAACCTATGATGGCTCCACCAATGCAAAATGCCATATGGGAAGGTTTGAAGACAGATGGCCCTATTCTCCTCGGATGAGGCCGTAATGTGTAAAGCCTTAGTTGAATCATTCACAGGCAAGGCCTTATCTTGGATGTTGGGCCTTATGCAGAAGTCCATCAAAAGCTATAATCAATTCCGAAATAGCTTTTTAAACTCTTTTGATGGGGTCGGCGAGCCCGCGAGGCCAAAAACTAACCTTAAATGGTCAAGCATGGCACCATAGAAACCACCAAATCCTACATCACTCGGTTCAGAAAGATGTCCGAGCAGATTGTAGACCTGTCCGAGAGCGATATTCAGCTCTACTTTAAGGGCGGTCTGTCCGGCATTTTCTTGAAAATGAACATTGCCTCGGAGAGGCCCAAGAATGCGGAGGAAATGTATGAGAGAGTCTCTGCTATCGCCTCCGCAAAAGAGCTCAATGAATTAGCTGCCTGCAGGCCAACCAAAGAAAGAATTGAGCATGTACAAGAGGCCGGCCAATGATCCAGTCATGGTCAGAGGAAGAACAGAAACCGTAACACTGACAAATTCAGAAGGTTGGGTTACAAAACAGTATATGCTCCCCTGACCGCGTCGTGGGCAGCGATCTTAAAATATATGGAAGTTCTTCCTCCTCCCCCAATGGGTTGAAGGCCAAATGAGAGGAGCAGAGCCACATTTTGTGACTACTACAACGATCACGATCACAATACTGAGGATTGCTTCCAGCTAAAAAAGATCATTCAGCAGAAAATCAACAACGGCGAGCTGGCCAAGTGGGTGAAGGGTGATAAAGCAACAACAATGTTAACACCAATAGGGCACGACCTCAACGTGGCCCGGAGAGAAGAGAGAGGGGTAATACTGATGAGGACGAGAAATGGACCTACAATATAAATTTCATTGGAGTAGAGACTCCCTCCAACACTCAACTCTCCCATTAGATCAAGACTTTGAAGAAGGTATTCTTGATTCCTCCCTTGGCTCCAGAAGAAGAGCAAGAGATAGGATTCAAGTGGAGCGAGCTAGCCTCCATGCTCTTCCATTCCACCCAACCTATAACCATCAAAATGAGGATCTCGAGGGCAAACATTAGTAGAGTCCTCATTGACACCGGCGAGGCCAGAGACATCCTCTACTACCACACGTTGGTAGAAATGAAAATGTATGAAGCCCATCTCACTCCTTGCGCCGGTCTGCTTGAAGGATTCACTAATCACACTGTCCGCGTGAAAGGGACAATAGATTTTGAAGTAACCATAGCAAAAAATCCCCTACAGAAAACTACCAAGGTCACCTTCATGTTCATAGATCTACAATCCCAATACAACGCCATACTCGACATCACTGCTCAGGATGCATTTGGAATCGTAGCATTTTTCCCCCATCAAAGGGTAAAATTCAACACTCCGGGTGGAATTTCGATCATTAAAAACCATCATGAGAGATTCCTCAGAACGTTGGAGGAAAAGAGAAAAGTCAAGCCTCCTGCTCGCAGTTGGATGAGGAAGCCAAGCACAACAAAACAAAAGGCAAGTGCCCGCAGTTCGATTTTGTGGGTATGCTCTCCTTCCATTCCACCAAGATAGAGCTCAAAAAGAGCAAGAGGAAAAAAAGAATGGCTCCATTTGCTTGAGGCTATCTTGATAGGGGAATCTTAGGAGACATAGACCGAGAAATCATCTATTCCAGTCCGCTCTCCCTGGAGAAAGCTCCACCCCACCAATGATCATCATTGACTCCCTCCTTAATCGTGAAATCAGCGATCTCTGGCCTAACAATGAGCTCGAGGAAGTGGTAATCAATATCCACTACCCCGAGCAAAAAGTTAAGGTCAGTTTGGAAATTCACTCTGAGGAAAGAAAGATCTTGATTGAGTTCCTCAGAAAGAATAGCGATGTGTTCGCATAGAGAGTGGAGAACATGCAAGGTATCAGCGAGGACGTGATCATCCATAAACTCAATGATAGCTCCTCCTTCAAACGCGTCCACCAAAAATAAAGATACTTTTCTTCGGATAAAGAGACCACGATTAAGGAAAAGGTAGAAAAGCTGCTTAATGCATGGATAATCAAAGAAATATCATATCACAAGTGGCTAGAAAATGTTTTTATGGTGAAAAGGCCTAATGGAATGGAGGATGTGTGTTGACTTCACAGATCTCAACAAGTCTTGTCCCAAGGATTGCTTCCCTCTTCCCAGAATTGACCGCTTAGTGGACTCTATAGTCGGGCACAGCGTTTTGAGTTTCATCGATTCATACTCTGGTTACCATCAGATCAATATGGATCCTGAAGATTTTGCCTCCGTAGCCTTTATCGCAGCTGGCAAAACGTACTGCTACACTATGATGCCCTTTAGGCTGAAAAACGCAGGAGCCACCTAACAGAGAATGGTCAACATGGTCTTCAAGGACCAACTATGCAAAGATCTTGAGGCCTATATAGATGATATGGTCATAAAGACACAGGAGAATTCCCACGAGCTCGACATGACAGAAACTTTCTCAAACTTGCGTCGCAACAACATGAAGCTTAACCCCCTCAAATGTGCCTTTGGGGTGAAAGCGGGCAAGTTTCTAGGCTTCATGGTCAATCAGTGCGGAATAGAGGCAAACCCATAAAAAAATTCAAGCACTCTTAGGCATGAAACCTCCTGCATGCGTGAAGGATGTGCAAAAGTTAAATGGGTGCATCACCGCACTTGACCGCTTCATATCGCGGTCTGCAGAGAAATGCCTCTCCTTCTTAAAACTCTCAAGGGGGGGGAAGAGGGCTAACGAGTTTGCATGGAATAAGGAATGCGATCTGAATTTTGAAGTAGTCAAGAAATACCTCAGGCAGCTCCCTCTCCTCAGCACCTGATGCCCGGAGAAGAGTTTATTTTGTTTTTAGCGGTCACTGACCTGGCAGTAGTCGCTGTTCTTGTAATGGAGGAAAATAACTCCCAAAAACTAGTGTACTATGTATCAAAGGCGTTGTCCACCTTAGAGAGTCGCTATCTTAATATAGAGAAGTTAGTTTATGCCTTGCTTGTAGCTGCTCGAAAATTACGAGCTTATTTTTTTTTGCACACCCTATAACTGTATTCGCAGAAGCACCACTAAAAAGGGTCTTGTATAAGCCAGAGTATTTAGGGAGGATGTTAGCATGGTCTATAGAGCTCACTGAGTTTCAGATCACCTACTCCCCCAGAAGGACCATCAAGGCACATGACTTAGCAGATATTGTGGCAGAAACATCATTTAAGCTTGCAGACAGGGATCTGGGAAAAAGAAAAAGGGAAGAACCCCAAGAAACCCAAGAAAGTTAGGAGTCAGAGATGGATCCAACCAAAGAGTGACCACAAGAAATATGGACTCTATTTGTTGACGGATCTGCAAGCAAGTTAATAAGTGGCGCATGCATACTCCTGATCACACCTTGCAGGGAAAAATTCGAAAGAGCCTTGAGATTTAAGTTTGAAGCATCAAACAATCAGTCCGAATACGAAGCAAGCATAGCAGGCATGGAATTAGCCAGAGGTATGGGGTCCCATATATTGAAATAAATAGTGACACTCAGCTCATTGTAAATCAGATAAATGGCACGAATAACGCGGTTTTAGCAAAGTAATGTGGTCTAGCAAAATCCCTTTTCAAAAGGTTCGAATACTATGTGTTGAACCAAATAATGAGATAAGGCAATACAGAAGCAAACCTTCTCTC
The DNA here is from genome assembly GCA_022495995.1 of Adenophora triphylla var. japonica. Classification (NCBI taxonomy): domain Eukaryota; kingdom Viridiplantae; phylum Streptophyta; class Magnoliopsida; order Asterales; family Campanulaceae; genus Adenophora; species Adenophora triphylla. The sequence goes on from JAFEMH010000675.1 coordinate 528,800, forward strand.
CAGAATCATCAAGCAAGAAATTGAAGATCTAAATGCGGACTGCCAAATCGAATTCGTAGAAGCACCTGCCATAGATCGGATTCAGATTAACAACATTGAGGACCAAGTCTAGGACTCGGTAGATGAAATCCGAGATTACATTGAGAAAGAAACCCTCCCCGAGGATCAGGCAAATGCTAGACTCATCAAAAAGGTGTTCGCAAATTACACGGTGGTCATAGACGGAGTGTTGTATCGATGATTATTCACCAAACCTCTGCTCAGATGTGTGGAAACCCACATGGTCACCAACCTACTCTATTAAGTCCATGAAGGAGTCTGTGGCGGTCATCCAGGAGCCCGCACACTCTAGAAATGAACAAGATTAAATTTCAGGGATTCTACTGGCCAACCATGAGAAATGACCCAGAGGAATACGTAATGAAATGTGACAAATGCCAGTGGTTTGCGGACATCCCTATACTCACATCAACAAAGCAAACTTTAGTTATATTATCGTGGTCGTTTGATACGTGGGGCATTGATTTGATAGGGTCGTTCCTAACCGCTAGATGAGGCATTAAATACGTAGTAGTGGCCGTTGATTATTTCACAAAATGGACATAGGCCAAAGCCTTGGCCACTATCTCCGAGGAAAACGTCATCAACTTCGTTCATGATCACATCTGGTGTCGATTTGGAATACCAAGTGTAATAGTCTCGTACAACGACACTCGGTTCGCAGCACAATTTATAGCTGAATGCGAAAGAATGAAAGTCCAACACCGCCAGTATGCAGTAGCCTATCCTCAAGGAAATGGTAAAACTGAAGTCGCGAACAAGTTAGTCCTCGCTGCCCTAAAGAAAAATTTAGAAGGAAGAGGAGGACACTGGTTAGACAAACTCCAGACCGCACTATGGGTAGTTTGCACCACTATAAGAAACTCAACAATAGAAACTCATTTCTCACTCACTTATTGGTCAGAGGTCGTAGCCCCATTAGAATTAGCCCTCCTTTTCTAGAGTCACTTACTTCAATAAGACACAAAATGAGGCCACCAAAAGGTGCCATTTAAATGATATCGAAGAAAAAAGGATGTGGGCAAAAGAAAAAATAGTTAACTACAAGTAAAAAGCCAAGAAACATCATGATAAAACAGTGAGAAAAAGAAGCTTTTCATTTGGAGATTGGGTATTACGAAATTTAAAAGTCTAAGGGATCCAACACGGTTTTCACAAGCTCTCCCCAAAATAGGAAGATCCGTATCAGGTTACCCAAATTATCAAATAGGGTACCTACAAACTGCGAATAGAAGAAGGAAAGGACCTAAAAAAACATTTGGAACAACGATCAACTTAAAAAGTATTATTTTTTTATCTTTTTATACTAAAGTGTTGTAAAAATGATGATAGAGGTTAACAATGTATAAAAAAATGATATGTTTGTCATACTTTTGTAACTCAGATAAAACACAAAAATGACATACTCACTACTGAAGCAACAGAGTGAATGTCCGGAAAAAAAATAAAAAAAAATGGATGCCAGCACGGTCACAACCTGCTGATGCGCGATGATCTATTTGATCGCAGATTGCATGCCCACATGGATGCCAGCAAACGGACACGCCTTGCTGATGCACGGTGGTCCCTTAGACTGCTAAACCTCACACCCATATCTATAAAGGCCAAAATTGAGCCTGCACTCGACCTTCACAAGACTCATAAAGTCAAAACGCGTGAACCATCAAAATGAATATGGAAGCTAGCACGACCCAAAACCTGCTGATGCGCGGTGGCCTCATTGGCTGCTAACTGCATGCTCGTTTTAAAAAGGCCAAAATTGATCCCTTATCAGTGCCACTAGACTCAAAAGAGTCCAAAACACGCAACCGCCAAACACGGATACGGAAGCCAGCACCAGTTACGCCTGCTGATGCACGGACTAGCCTCACGACCACATTCTGCATGCATATACGAAGGCAGCTTACCTTGGCTCTTTCAGAATACGTCACGGACTCAAGAGTCCAGACCGCATAAATCACTAAGGTAAATGGATAAGAGTGATGTGCAGTTGGAGCCCACAATACATACCGAGATTAAAACTCAAAGTATAAAAGTCCACAAATAAATGTGATCATAGTGAAAAAGGTTAACTCCCGTAGTAAAAACATAAGAGGTTTTTACAAGGAGTTACTAATTAATGACGCGGCCTACAAACTAATAAGGGTATTACACTGCTCGCGGCCGAACATTGAGTATAAATAAGTTATTCACAAGTCATGCCAGCTAAAAGAGAGAAAGCAAGAGTACAAAATTATCAAGTTTTTTTTATAAACAAGGTGATTCATCAATTAATGAAACTCAAATTCTAAAGCCAAGAATAAAGTGGATCAAACTCTCTTCATTGATAGATAAAGAAGATTACAAAGTCCTAAATCTATTACATGAAAGAAAAAAGAAGTAGAAATTACAAGAAAAATCCTACACCTAAGCAGTTGGTTGAGTAGGCTCCTAGGTTGATATGGCCTCTGGGGTAGGAGCAGTAGGAGTTGGAGCAGAATCTGAAGCTGGAGTAGGTGTTGTCCGCGGCAAAAATAGTTCATTGACCGTAGGCCCATTGGGAAATAGGCGAACAGCAGTGACTTCAAGTGAAAGCTTTTCCTCACCCCACTTTAGTGTATCCAATTCATCCATTAGGCTTGGGGCGGTGATCGCGGCAACGGGAGGAAGAGTCGATAGTGTTGCTGCATCCAAATTGTCAATGTCCTCTTGAGCCAGAGGGACCAGTGCATGCCCGGGCAGACATTCAAGATCAATGGCGATTAAAGAGCCAATAATGGTCAATTGTTCCATGGAGAATTTTCACGTAGCAGCAAAGTTTCTTAAATGCGTCTTGTTAGCAGCATCGAACTGAGAAAAGCACTCCGCCAAGATTTCATTTTTATATTCTTAGGAGTTTTTAAACTCTTCAACAGCCTCCTTCCGGGCAACAGCGATCTGAGCATCCTTCTCCAGCTGGAATTGCTTAAGAGGAAGTAGCTCTTCAGAAAGCTTATCTTCTTGGGCCTCCAGATCTAAAACTTGTTTTTTAGAGGCCCCAAGCCTGCCCGCATACTCCTCCACTCTCTTCTCCAGCAGCTCTTTATGCCCGCGGTATTCATCATGCGTGCTCTTAGCCCGCTCCAAGGATTTGAGCGCCTCATCTTATTTTTCACAGAAGTATTTAAGGTCGGTCTCCTTCTCCTTTAGAGACATACCAGGGCATTCTTCTCCTATAGACCCTTCCCCAAGGCCTTGTTCTTGTCAGTGATGGAGACAGTCTGCTCGTTCGTTATTTCCCGGAGCCTCATGGCATCGTTGGCCATCAGAAAAGAAAGCAAAATGCGGTCAGCGATCATAAAAAAGAAAGAAAGACATAAAGAAAGTAAAGAATGAATGATATACCTCCGTGACCATTAAGCCAATGTTTCCCGCCAAGACTGAGGCACTGAGCTTGGACCCTACATTCTCGTAAAAGTCAGTGAAGTAGAGCATGTTCAAGAGACTAAGCCCCACCATCGAGTTGTGACCCCTGCGAGAATATAGGTCCACTCCTTAAACTGGGGGCACCTTCCCGATTTTGTTGCTCAGGTTCCACGCAGCTTCACGGCTCTCAACGTTCGAGATATTGTAAGCATTAGCGCAGATGGACCACATTCTGGCCGGTGAGCTAGGGGTAATAAAGGTAACAACCTCGGGATGATGAACCCTTGGCTGTTTATCTTTGCGGGCACCCTCCACCTTAGGCTTACTCCTCTTCTTTCCCCGGTCAACATGGTCAGGTGTATAAGCCTTGTTACCGGCAAGTGCGCAGTCACAGGCCGATTGAGACCGCGGCGAGAGATATTTGGATTTGGGGATGCCACGGGCAGCGATCAGAAGGTTCCCTGATGACTTGTCCACCACGGGCATCACCACCTCAGGAGCAACAGTCTTCTTTAAGGCATCTTGCCTTGCCTTGTTTTCCTTGGCCAGCTGGCGCGCTCTGGGGATAAATGGTTATTCTATAGTCATTTATAGCATTATTATTGTATCATTTGCCTCTAATTTTAGTATCATTAAGTGTAAATTAGCTTCTTTTATTGTTATATCTTCGATTTTACGATTGGTTGGTACTTTGTGTATTTATACATGTTTTAGGTTCACTTTTATGAGTATAAGGAGCTTAAGGATCAAACTAAGGAAGTGACAGCTTCAAAATGATCATCCAGGTGTAAGTACCCCGACCCGAACTCGTGTTTTTGGGCCTGCTTTCCATGAGTTGCAAAGGGCTTGCCTAATTATTTATATGCATTAGTTTTGGGCTTGCCTAAACTTAAGTTTTTGGGCCTGCCTCCCTTCGGCCCATTCTGCCTGTGGAAAGACCGGTGTCGTCCGACACAGGACAACCCCAAGGCGGTTTAATGCCCATGTCGTACGACATGGAAGCTCCTCTCCAGCAGCCTATAAATACAAGGCTTTGCTGCTCATTTTGGGGGGACTTTTTGGAGTAAGGTTACTCTGCCAAATTTGAGAGAAGAGAGAGAAACACACACACTCACCTCCCTCCTAAAACACACACACACCTAAACAAAGGAGAAAGGTGATCATCTTTGTTAGAGATTTGAAGGGGCAAACACCATACGATTGGTGCTTTGTCTTGTGGACTACAATAGGTAGACCCTAAATTCCTCCTATCTCTCTTTATATTACTTGTTCATTTGCCATGCTTGTTTATGCTATTTGATTATTTGTGACTATTTGGGTTTCTTATGTGATCAAGATGATGGAGATGTGACTCTTCAATATTCACATCTCCTCATCTTAGATTTGATCATTTAGTAGTTTTAGCATTATTAAAGTTTGGATCTGTGTTGAGCTTGCTTGAGTTAGGAGGTGATGGCCTCATGATCATGGCCCAAAATATGTGATCATTCACATTTGGCCATCAAAGCCACATGATCCTCCCACAATACTCACTTATTACTGTCGTTCTACTGCTTTGAATTAGTATTTTAGCTTAGTTTCATCGTTTGGGAAGCCTTGGATCATTTGGGTAAAGTCTGCTGATGGAGGCGACCTCTGTCGTATGACATAGACTGCCCTGGGCATCCTGTGTCATACGACATCCGTAGCCCAGGAAGTCAGTTTTGACTTCATTGACTCTAGTCACCCCAAATTGGTCCGCCTCATGGTCCCATACCTTAATTAGTGTTTTTCCTTAGTTAAAGTAGCCTTAGACTGGTATTGGTAGCCTGTCCACCCCCTTTGTAAGAGACAGTCTGACCAGGTCCTCCTGTGTCATACGACAGACCCTCTCCTGAGGAAGTCCTGTGTCGTACGACACTCAAGTCCCTGGAGAGACTGCCTCATCCCTTCCTTGTAATTCAAGTTCATCAATTGTAAGGGTGTGGCCCCCATTTTAATGGCTCACAAGTTGTATCTCGTTTTTGTTATCATTGATAAAATATAAATTTATATGTTTTGATTGTCGACACGATTTGCACACACCTAGAATGATTTACTTTGTCCTTGTTTAATTGAAAGTCTCGAAAGAGGCGACGTGGGTGAGCTCTATATTCTTTTCCCACGTCGTAACTTGACCCCCGAACCCAACTAAGTGTTTATGGTTTCTCAACGTTTTCCTAAAAACGGAGTGGCGACTCTCATTTTATTAAAGCCGCGTTCGTGTTCCCATTCCTTTTCAAAATAATAAATTAAATCCTTTTTTCAAAACTTCATATGTGTTCGGCATGCGGATCGGGGTATGTTCACCAGGCCTAATCTCAGCTGGAGTGGCTGTGCTCTATATATAAGAGCGGCCATGCAATTGCCTCCTGTCATGTCAAAAATGGCCCAAAGTCATTGGAGCGGCCGTGTCTTCAAATCCTGAGCGACCGTGCAAAAGAGGAAGGAGCGGCTGTGTAGCAAAAAGTGGAGCGGCCGTGCATTCAAGCCAGTTCAAAAGAAAATTTGGCGCCAAGGCTTGCACGGCCGTGCAAGTCATAATGCACGGTTGTGCACTTGCTGTTGCCAGTTCCTAAAGGCACCTCTTGAAGACAGCTTTTTGAAGAATTGCAACGTTAGCTTAGAATAAGGCCCCTTTGTATCAATTTTAGTCATGGAAAAACATCTTATTTACATCTGAAAATACATAGAATTACTACAGGGAATTATTTATTTTGGACCTAGGTGCCTTTTAATATAATAAAAATTGCACTAGGGGCATTTTGGTAAATTTCCGATCCATTTCGAGACTTTCGGAATCTTTTTATAAAGTTTCTTGCGAAGGAAGTACTTTTAAGTATTTTTTCCAGGCAAAAGGACCTACAGGGAATTATTTATTTTGGACCTAAGAGGAATTATCCCGGAATGTTCCAGAACAGGTTAATTGGCGCCAGAAACAGTTACTGGCTCGTCAAGTTGTGCGACACAACGAGCCACGAAAAGTCGAAGCAGTGGGTCGTGCGACACCACAAGCCAATTCCCAGGCAATGTTAAATAAAGACTTTCTCATTTTGACAAGGGGGGGCTTCTCTCTCTAAACGGTTTTCCATCTCTCTCTCTCTAATCGTTCCTCACTGAGCTCTCTCTCTCCCTCCAATCGTCTCCTCAACAACGCTCTCTCCCTCCAGCCACGCCCATCACCGTTCTCTCTCTCTACCCTAAAACAATTGTTTCCTCACCAGTTCTCTCTCTCTAACCATTGACACCTTCTTCCCTTGTTCCAGACCTTAAACCCGTCCACTAGGTCTCGAATTCCATTATTTTCGGTCGAGCTTCCATCATCTCCGGCCGTCCTCACAACCTCAGCCTGGTCTATTTTTGGTGGTCTTCACATATCCCAAATCCAACACATCGGTCCTACAATTTCCGGTCATTTCACCTACTAGCTCCAGCCCTTTTCCATCCCTTGGCGTCCCTCTATCAAAATCACGCCATAAACCTCTGTCTCCAATAAAACACACACAAACCATTGAACAATTCTCTCTCTCTCTCATCCAAATCTCCCTCTCTCTCATATACCCATTCAACACACACTCACACACATACTTGAGATTCCAAAGCAACTCTCAATCTGAGAATTCTAGGCTGGTCTTGAAGCTGATTTGAAGGCCCTCTATACCGACGTGGTATAGAGAGTGTGGATCTACAAGGGTAATTGACATCTTCTTTCATTATATCTCTCTTATTCATCCTTTCTCCATGCTAAGCAACGGGATTATTATTCATTCTGAGTAATTATGCCATGTTCTAATTTATGTGATGCTGATTATATTTTGATCTCCATGCTCAATCCATGATTCCGAATGATGTTGAGGAGTTCGGTTTCGTCCCTAAGATGAGTATGGATTCTCTATATCCACATTCTCTTAGGTGATAATTCCAATACCGTAACCTCTGTGTTTTAACTCTATGTTAGTCAATCTCAATTGTTCATCCTTGTTTCCCTTGTAAGTTGAATTATGTAAGTCCTATGATGATGCTGATTATACGTTGTTCTCTATATGCAATTTGTGATGTCTTATGATGTTGATGTGTTTGGTTTTATCCCTAAGATGAGTATGGATTCTCTATATCCACACCCTCTTAGGTGAAAATCTCAATATCATAACCTCTGTGGCTCTACTCTGTGTTAATCAATATCATGTGGTTCATCTTTGTTTCCTTGTAAGTTGAATGGTGTAAGTCCTCTGGAAATGGCACTATGTGTCGCATGACACAATTGGCCATGCCTAGTCCTGTGTAGTGCGACATAACAGGCCACTTACAGAGGTCATTTTTCAGTTGTAATCTGTCCAATTGCGTTGTAATCGGGATGTGGCCCCCCGCGCCAAGTGGCTCACAAGATGTAATTCTCTCATTTTGATCAATAAAGCAAAGCATTAATATGATTTTATCACATATTTTGTCTCACACAATTTGCACACACGTATGAATGATTTTGGATGTTGAATGGTAGAAAGACTCGTTTACGAGGCATTGTTGGGTGAACTCTCGGTTTTTCCCAACACGTAACCTGACCCCGAACCTACTTTTCTGATTTCAAAAGGTTTTCAATGTTTCCTTTAAAACGGGGTGGCGACTCTCTCAATTTGCATAAATTTTCGGCGAGCGCACATTCAGTGGCGACTCTGCTGGGGATTTGAAATTGGTTCTCAAAAGTGGGTCAAGCTTTCGTTCTTGTTCGACATCCAATTTGTTCATTTGTGTGTGCATTGTGTGTGAGAGTATGTGATATTTGCATTTTGTATGCTTTGTGGATTTCCTTTCCTTCCTTGCTTCCTGATTTGTTGTGCTGAGGTTTGGTGTTGAGCCATGGCATTGTTTGGAGGCTGGGGCTGGTTCTTTTTTTTTTTAGTCTGGAAAGCTGGCCTTCCTAGTCGCGCGACATAGTAAGCCAGGGCTGTCCTGTGTCACGCGACAGCTTTTGCCACTCTGCATGATTTGATCTTCTTGGTAAAAGTTGTGATTGTGGGCAATTCCCATGATCAAATTATGATCATTTTGATTATTGTGCTCTGTGGGGTTCAGTGTGTGTTTTCCTTTTCTCCTCCTTTTCAAATAAAAATAAAAAAAAATCATTTTTTGCAAATAAAGGAATCTAGTCACCCGCACACTACGTCACTGGATCTAGAGCCCATTTGGTGCGATTTACGGCATCGCGGACGGTGATGTATGTCGCCTACGCTTGAGCGCCTAATATCAATCCTTTCCCTCTAACACATCATAGGTGGAACCACACTTTTCAACTTACCCAATGGTTGGTTTTTGACACAACGTTTTCAAATATACTAAAATGAATTGTTTCAAAATTAGTCATAGGCTTTCATACCTATTCCAAAACCTAGCACGTGTGGGCATGTTGCCATTGCAACATGGTTTCGCGTATGGACATGTCGCTCTCACGACATGTTCTAACGAGAGATCATGTCGCTTTGTCAACGTTGAAATTACCCGAGATTTCGCGCGGGGCGCGAAACGCGATTGTCTTTCGCGGAGGGTTGGTGTCTGAGACCTCGCTTTCGGGAAGAGAGAGGAGCCGCCACGCGGTTTTTGTATTTTGAGCCCAAACGTTGAGAAACGGCTATTGGTTGAAAAAGGGTGTCGTTTTTATTGGTAGCAAAAACTTAGGAAAAGGCTTTGAAAACAGAGAGTCATTTTTATTGGTAGCAAAAACGAGTAAAAATCTATTTAGTACCAGAGATTGTTAGGTTTGAAGGTCACGTTACGTTTCGGGAAGAGTATGTTGAGATCACCCGAAATGCCTCGTATGACGAGTCTTTCTACCTTTCTCAAAATTGTGTGCGTGTGCGTGTGTGTTTGTATTTTGAAATTGGGGCTTGAATGAAAAGCTTAATCTTGGTTTGAATGTCAAACGTTGATTATGTGATTCCTTTTGAAAAGACGAGCGTTTGAATGATAAACGTCGGTTTTGAAGTTTTAGGAAAAAGTGGCGCGAATGGTGATTCTAACTGTTTATCTTAAGTGTCAAATGTTGACTTTTAAGAAAAGAGCGTTTGAATGTCAAACGTCGGATTTTGAGTTTGAAGATGAGCGTTTGGATGCCAAACGTCATTTCACGCTTTTTGAAAGAGAGTTCGAAGGTCGAACTCCGGTTTTGAACCGGGCATTACATTGTTAACGATTTTACGGGAAAAACGTATTAAATGATTTTGAATGTCAAATGGCGGCTTTTAAGTTTGAAGATGAGCATTCGGAGGCCAAACGTCATTTCGCGCTTTTTGAAAGAGAGTTCGAAGGTCGAACTCCGGTTTTGAACCGGGCATTACATTGTTAACGATTTTACGGGAAAAACGTATTAAATGATATGCGATCAACGAATCGGGCTGCGACTCGGACTTTGAAAAGTAAATACTATCACGATCCAAACGGGTCGGACTTGTAAATGACAGTATTTAAATGACGATCGACGGATCAAACGATTCAGAATTGTAAAGTACGATCGACGAGCCAAACAGCTCGGAATTGTAAAGTTGCATGAAAGTAAAGGACGTTCGACGGATCAAACAATCCGGAATTGTAAATGACGATCGACGGATCAAACGATCCGGAATTGTAAATGACATAAAAGTAAACGGAACGGGGTCGGAACGCCGTTTTAACCCGAGATTACTTCTCTTACAAGAAGAGAAGAGGATCTAGGGGCTAAAACGTATTGGACCCCGTTAGACGGAGGCGTCTACATTTCAACAACGTCGTCCGAAACGGTTGTAGCGACGGGCGCGTAAACCGAGACGGAACGAGAGTTTTAAAGAGAGAGGGAGCTACCTATGGCTAGGGTCGGCTCCTTTGGCTCGGTGTGCGTATACGGGATACGGAAGTGTGTTTGGAACGATGTTTCGAAGTGGCAGGGGTTGTATTTGATCGAAATACGAAGTTTTCACGCAAAACGAGGTAAAACCGGGGCTCAGGGGAGTGAAACCAGTTTAGGCCGTGGCTTGGGGTGAAAATGGCGTGAGTTTTTGTTGCTACAAATGGCTTTGACAGCCCTTGTATTTATAGGTGAAAATTCAGCATGAGTCCGGACGGACTGAGAGTGAAATCCAGGGGGTTTTGTGAAATTTGGAAATTGGAGGGACTTGTTGGCAATTCTGAAATTTCTACAAATGAATTCGGCCGGACTGAGACAGCATACCAAGGGGTATTTTTGTCTTTTCACTCTGAATTTGATTGAGAGGTGATGGGGGAGCTGTGGCATGTGAGCCACGTGTCCCTGTGACTCACAGGCCATGGAAGTTCGTGTCGTTATTTTCCGGTTTTGTCCGTTTTTAAAATAACAGTCCGGAAAATGTCCGAAACGCCCCCGAAAAGTGCCGGAAAGTGCGTTTTTAGGGAAAGCCGTACTTTTACGTGCGACGACATGTGTTGAGTACGTTTCGACATTGGGATGCTCGGGGCAGTCCCGGGACGTCTCGTTGGCTTGGCAACGGGGAGTTTAACGGGTTCCGGTTAACTTGGAGCGGGCCAGTTAACGGATTCCGGTTAACTTCTAACGAATTTTGACGATCCGGATTTGGGTACTTACAAACGTGCACCGACGAGAGGTCATGCCAGATTTTTCCTTGAATTTCTTCAGGAATATCCGTCATGCTGCCCAAATTTCTCCAGAAATTTGGACTGCTTGTCCGTCCCATAAATGCTTCGATTTTATTTAGGTATTATTGTCTATTATTAATTTTTAATCAATACATTTGGTATATTTTGGATGGTGTATTCTTAGGTTCCCCCGAGGTTTAGATTGCGAAAATAAAGACTTATCCTTTTCCAACCGTTCCTAAGACTTAAAAAACACCGCTTTCTACTTGAACATTAATAAGATGTTGCATGAGTCCATCTCCTTTCCCGTTCTTTCCTCTCTCATACCTTCTTGAGACTCTCCTCTATCCTCCACCTTATACACGCTCTCTCTTCTCCAGCTACGGCAAGTTGGGTGCGTGCTCTTGTTCCCGGTGCTCATTTGGTCCGTATTCCCGAGACGGAGACAGTTATAGTATCCGAGCGGTGTTCTTCTGATTCAGAATTCGAGATGTTTGGTGCAGAGAATGTGTTTGCTAGCCAGTCTGGAACTTCCCCTGTTTCGGGTCAGCTGGATCTGAATGATTTGTCTATGGTTGAGTTGCGAGCTTCTCTTGAGGCTGCTTTGGTTCATGAGCGTGAGGCTCAGTTACTCGCCCAAGCTGCTAGGGCTCGAGAAGAGGAAACGCATGCTAGGTTTGTGGAAGCAATGCTTGTCCAAGGGATTGCCGTCATTCGCCATGAATATGGGTCTTATGAGGAGATCATCGGTGCTAGCAACGCTGATTGTGGGGCTGGAAATGTTTCCCTCCCTCTTCATCCCACCAATAATGCTACATCTCCTCCCGTTTATCAAATGCATGGGATGAAAGGGATGAATGTGAATGCACAAGGCAGAATTCCTCCGCCAACATCTCAACTTAGCCGAGCTCAAATTCAGGGTGTACAACCGATCCTCAATGCTTTTAGGTCTCCTAATCAGTTTGGGTCACAGTGTCAACCTCAGCAAGGATCCCAGGGCCAATGTCATTGTTTGGACAATCAGTTTAAGCAGAAGGGATTTCTACAGTTTCCTGCTAACCAACTTCCGCATCAAGGAGGATTTTCTCAACCATTAATGGGTTCACCTTATGGTTTCAGCTTGTCGTCTACGCAGGGTCATTATTCAGGACAAACTCCATACTTGACTGTTAATGCCCCGCTCCGGAATCAAATGTCCTCCAGTCCCGTTATGACTCCCATTCGGCAAAGGGTACCAATACCTGAGTCACCTCCAGAGCTGGTTCAGAATAAGAAAGAAAAATAACATTATGATGATGTGGGGATGCCCATAGATGAATTTTTCGAAATCTTAGTGAGCGGAGGACTTGTTCAGCCACTGGTAAATTTCAACCCTGCTTATCCCAATCCTAAGCTGGACACAAGCAAGTATTGTCGCTTCCATCAATACCCTGGTCATACTACCAATGGTTGCATGGTTTTGAAAAGGATCATCCAAGGGCTCATGGATGAAGTGAAGATTGAAAAGGGCTTTTAGGAGAAAAGTAATGTTCTGAACCATGGTTGGTTTCCACCTCGCAAGCAGCGGAAATTTGATGATCTTGGGACAACTACCGAAGAGGCATTCGATGATTTGATTCAAGTTGGGATGATCAAGCCCCTTGATAATTACAAACCTGCTAATCCCAAACCCAACTTGGATAAAAGCAAGTACTGCCGCTACCATCAATATCCTGGCCATACCACCAATGACTGCAAATCATTGAAGGTGGTCATTCAAGGGCTCATGGATGAAGGGAAGATTGAGAAGGGTCCTTACCCCAGTGTTGTTACCAACCCTTTTTCATGATATCAACAGAATCAAGGGGTTTCCCATTCAAGGCTAGTGTAGTCAATCAGTCTTCGTAGGATCTAGGTTGTCTGTCATGTCATAAATGAATGTTGCTTTTAAGTATCGAGTCTGTTAAGTCCATTATGGACTAGTTTTTTGCTTTCAATAATAAAAGCCTTTGGTTCTCTTCTTGCTAGACTCGAGACATCACTTGCACACCCACATTACACTTAATTGAAATGATTTTATTCCATATGATCACTTGTGCTGCTCAACCACTAATGCATTGAAATGATTAATATTTAAATTAGTCGGAGTGAGAAAGTCAACTGATATCCTTCCTAAATTGGGGCTCACCAATTCCCCATCTCGCATTCCATATGCTCACATCTCTTTCATCATACTCAGCGTTCCGTTGCTCAATGAATTTGCATTAATCTTTCTCAAATAAGTTTAAGCAAGCAATGAAGCCTTAATCTCGTTTAGGTCATCCGGTAAGGATTGCGGTTGAAACCTTTCACCCTAGGGAAGCCATTACCTCACCCTCACCAAACAATATCCTTCATTTCCAGATCGGCATGTTTTGAAACCCCGTTTAGACATCTCCAGAAGAAAGAGGGACTATCCTTGAGGCTCCCATAACTCATGAAAATTGACCGCTTCCAAGCTAAAGAATGGCGAAATGCAAAGATCCACCCTAGGGGCTAGCATAAGTTATCTCTCAATAAAAAAAACCTAGTCCCTAGAGCTTCTCTTAAGGCAAATAAAGATCTAGCTGTCTACTCAAAGGGAGTCTCAGAGCAAATGAAGAATTTTCTCTCACCAACACCTTCCAACCAATTTCAGCCATCCTCTCAATTTTGGAGGATATTCCCATTACCTTAACCAATCCCAAACCACTCTCTCGCTTTTAGAGGACACTCCCATTACCCTTGACCTTTCCAAAGCCAATTTCGACCTCTCATTCTTGGAGGCAATCAATTCCTTCGCCTTATAAATCCCAAACACATCCTGGAAATCCAACCTCTCATCTTTAGAGGTTCAGTCAGTAAAAGGTCCAGCCAACCTCTCGTCTTAAGAGGTCATGATGTTCCAAATCACCAGATGGCCGATCAAAGCCCTGAAACCCAGCTATAGTTCCTACCGAATAGCAGTTTCATTCTAATCTCATCAAGATCTAAATCAGTTTAATACTTCATTGCTTGCTTGAATTCGGAGCCAAATCTATCTTGGTTCAAGACCATCAATCAGAGATTATGCAAATTCAAATTCAATGCATTTGGCACTTCATGTGAGCATATCTTATTTCTCCTCCACAAACACTTCCCGTGAATGCCTCACTGGGGCTTCGCATCCATGTCTTCATCGACACTCCGAGGAGACTTCTGCTTCAACTCTCCAATTCTCGAGAAAAATCCTCAAAATCCTCAAAGGTTCTCAAAATCTTGAATCTCCATATTCCTTCTCTTTCAATCGGGACTTGCCCGAACTACGGCGACCTGAGCTCCTCACATTGAGGGGAACGTAGGCAATCAGAAATGGTCCGGTCACAAACACATTCAAATCTCAGAAAATCTGATCTCATCAAGGGCCGTCCCCATACACAAATCCTCTTTCCACCTTTCCAAATTTGATTCTTGATATCAGTTGGTTTTCTCCTTGTGATTAATCAAAATATTTGTTAATATCAGGATTAGTGGTTGAATAACCCGAACATCAATAAAGGATTTTAAGCAGTCCTGTGATCATCATGAATAAGACAAGTTTTCAAATGTCTCGACAAGTCTTCTCTTCCTACATAATAGGGAAATAGAGTCAAACACTGTCTTTCTGTCAGCAGGGACTTCCATACACTTTTCCACACCTCATTACGATTATACTCTCTCAAAAAGAGTCAAACCCAAAGCGAGTGTGTTACACAAAATCAGGTTTCATTCCCACTCTTCGAAAGATGTGCCCCTGCACGTATACATTTCTTAGTCTTGTTCAATGACTGATTGACTAAGGTCCGGAAAGATGGATGCCTCCTTGGCCACATGATGATTCTGTCTACAATAGGGATGCATTAGAGCTCTTCAAGATGGGGCTTTGCTAAGCCGTTCTCTCAGGATATCCCGTATTAGTTTTTTGGCCATGGTATTCTCTGCATCCACTTTGCTACATGATGGATTTGCTCCTTATTGGGTTCACTTCGGGATTGCTTTGCATTATCAACTGGGGCTTCGCCAAGTGACCTCCTCAAGATCAGGGCTTCGTCTAGTCATCTCTTCAAAGCCAGGGCATTCTCTGCACTTCCTATGCTGCTTGCCGTCTCGGGCGTGCGACACGCTTTGTTCTTATCATCAACAATCAACCTGCTGCAATCTGTACTCTCAGGGCACGCCCCGACTTGCCTAGGCTCCACCATTTCTCATCCATCACTCGTACATTCCTCAAATTTATGGGAGAGGGTTCACAAACCATACATCATCATACATACACACATTCATTCCATACACAATCCATCATTTGCTACATATGCATATCAGCTCGTCGAGCCATGCAAAATTCTCACTTCATTATCATCCCCAGCCGAGATGGAATCGTGCATCAAGATTAATAATGCATAAGCAAAATTTCAAATCAAATCCAAATCAGATAAAATGCAAAGTGCATAGAGTGTTGTGTTCCCCCCCACAGGGTGCAATAATCAAATGATCATAATACGATCATAAGGTGTAACGACCCTAACTCTAGGCAATATTTTAGCATCATATTATATGCTTTTAATATTATTGTTAATATTATGTGTTCATTTTGCCGGAGTGGAGGGCAAAAATCCAAGTGGGGGGGTTGATTTTTTTTTTTTTTTTTATTTTTTTTTTTTTTTTTTTTTTAATTTTTTTTTTTTTTTTATTTTTTATTATTTTTTATTTATTTATTTATTATTTTTTTTTTTTCACGATAACATATGATGATTCATGTTAGCCGACCCCAAATTATTTTGGGACTAAGGCTTTGTTGTTGTTGTTGTTGTATTATGTGTTCATTTTATATCCTTGACTTCTTATATTAGGATGAGATGATTGGGAAATAAAATAAAGTTCATGGGGGAAGTATAATAATTGACAATAAATAAATGAGTGTAGTTAGGATTTCATGGTGTAGAGAAAGGAAGTAAAGGGGTTAATTGCATTTCTTGAGCATTTAGGGGCTTTAGTGTAGAATGTGGAAAGATTTTATTAATGTGGCATGGGGGGCCATATCCCTAAATCCCTCTCCTTTCCCTCCTTAGTCAAAAGCCTACCACTCCTCCCATACTTCCTCCATCCTCCTCACTTTCACCTCATCATTCTCTCTTCCTTCTTTCCAAGAATTTCCATGGAAGCTCCTCCATGGAAGCCTCTCTTTCCAAGTTTCTAGCAAGATCATTTCTTCTCCATTTTTCAATCCAATTGTACTTTTGTGTTTGGTACATCTAAGGGAGTTTATCAAGCTAAGAAGATCCTCATTCCATCCCATATTTACTAGGTAAGTTATTATGACTTCTTTCTAAATATTGCTCACTTTATGTGTTTATGAATATTTTGTGGAAATAAAATGATTGTGGTATTTTTGAATAAGGTTACTTGAGTAAAATGAGTTATTTAAGGTTGAATGGATTTTAGTTATGAGATGGGGGTTTAAGTTGAAGGAATGAGGATATAATGAGTGTAAGAGATAATGACTTTAATGGAGTTATTGTATGTGGTTATGTTTGTCTTACTTTGATTTGGGAGATGTAAGGAGTATATCTCATTTGGGTTGGAAGAGGTAGAGAAGGATTTAATATACTTTTAATAATGTGAGTTATTATGATTTTTCTTCAAACTATATCATGAAATGTTGATTTTGTTAGGATGTTGCTATAATTGTTGTTTGTGAATTTAGAGCACTTCCTTGGAGTTGAAAATTTGGGTAAAGACCTAAATGCGATGTTATTGTCTATGGAAATTGATAAAGAGAAAAGGATTGTGAGTTAAGAAGAAATAAAAAGGTTATATGTGAAATGGGATAGTGAAATGTGAAGAATTAACTAAGTAAGTGAAAGGGGTTGAGTTCATCTTAGTTGTTTGGAAAAGGTATGAAAGAGTTAAGAGTAAATGGTTATTGTTGGTTATGAATTGTTGGTTTAAGTGTTTGGTTCAATTGCAGATTTTGGGTTTTCAGGCTTGGGCGGTCGCCCATATGGGGCTGAGCGGCCGCCCATCCATCCAGTCTTTGACCTCCAGTTTTCCCTAGCTTGGGCGGTCGCCCAAGTGTTCTTGAGCGGTCGCCCATGTGCCTCTTGGGCGGTCGCCCACTTCTCCCTGGGCGGTCGCCCATGTCACCAGATTTCCTTCAGTTTCCTTTCTTGCTGATTTTCACCAATAACTTCGTGGCATGACTCCCAACCATTATAATTAGTAAAACCTAATCCAACCCGAATATGAATTAATTCTTTTAAATCCAAGTTAAAGTGTAATACCTTGGCTAGGCCATGATGTCTTATTTGGTCAAAATGGAATTGTGGGAGTAGTTAAATATTGTTCGGAAAATGGTGGATAAGCTTGATTCGTAACTTCACCAAAGTGGTTCAAACTTGGGAAGTAGGTCTTGCACTTTTATTAAGATTATTCAAGGTTGAGTAATGACTTCGTAGAAATGGTTTATGGTTCAGGGTGGCCTTACTTGCTCCCATACCCTTGGTGATTAGTTGAATAGTGTAGAGACTATAATTACACTATTGTGTTGGTTAGGAATGTATACGTGTTACATCGTTGTACTGTATCCCAATTGTGGATTATCTGGCATGTTGATTATATTGTATCCCGGTGTGGATTATCTGGTTATATTGTTACCTTACTTGAATTCATATTCATTGATGGTATTATGCTTAGTGTATTAAATGAATGTTGCACTATATTATTGATTTAACATGAGTATATTTTACCATGTTGTTATATTATTATCCCTTTGGTGGATTTTATTTCAAGTATCTATTATGTGCTTGAACGTGTTATATTATATGTGATTCGGGGGTATAATGGAATTCAATCAATTATTGATTTGTTCTATAAGTGATTGGAGGTTCATCATACATGTGACCGGCCCCTCTGTGGCCACAGAGTGGGTGTGCTAGCAGCTGTATTGAGCCAAAAGCCTTACAGTCCGCTGCGACTTTGGTGATTAGGTGGAATGCTTCTGTATTAAGCCAAAAGTCTTACAGATAGCGGCGATATTATATGGTACTCTTATTAAAGGGTCATATAAGTATCTGATTTTCTTATATGGATCTCTGGGGTATGAGTCCTATAAGCGGTGAATGTGCATGGAGGCAATTCACCAAAGAGCGGAGTTTTACTCCCACGTTGTACGACATATTGTTCAGACGGAAAAGGTAAAATGAGGTAACGTAAGGTGTTTACCGCTTTCATAATGTGTTATGTGTAACCATGCTATGTGTTGCATCTTGTCTGACATCTTGCTGCATTCATAATAGCTTATTGAGATTTATTATCACCCCTTCTCTTTTACTGTTTTAGATTGTGCTGAGACAGGTGACCTGAACCAGTGAGGCCGGGGATAAGATTGTGGACTTTTGCTTTTGGGACTTGTCAGGTTAAGTATAGGAGTTGGTTGTCTGAGAGTATTTATTAAGTATTACTGTTTTGAAAAGTTGTATATAAACTCTTTTGTAAACAAAGTTATTTTGGGGTTTACGATGTAATTTATTAGATTATGGTTTATCGAAGTCATTGTGGAAATTTCTCCAAGTGGAGATATTATCAGTTGATTTTAAATTGGAAGTTTGAGAAGTGGGTTTCTTTTAAATGTGAAATAAAAGTTTTTAAAAATCTAAGATGGGATTTCTTAGTTTGGGCTTCTCAAGCTCGGGACACGCGTTAGGTCCCGGGTTGGGGTGCTCACAGTTGGTATCAGAGCTTAGTTTAGAGGTCAAGGGTAGATGTCTAAACTAAGGGGGAATGTGTGGTAATTGACGCCGAGTGTTTAATGCAGGAGTTCATTCTAATGGCCGAAAGCAATGATGATCAACGAAAGGTTCTAGAAAATGAAGGAGACATGGGTATAGGTGGAATTCAGAATGAAGAGATGATGAAATTATTCAGGATGTTTGTACAGAATATGGAGACTAGAGGATCAGTTCCGAATCAACCTGAAGAATGTCAAAGTGATGAATTGGAAAGGTTTTTGAAGATGAATCAATCGAGTTTTAATGGAGATTCGAATCCGTTAAAGGCAGAAAAATGGTTAGCAGAAATGAATAGGATTTTTGAGGTTATAGAAAGTCCCAACGAAGAGAAAGTTAGGTATGCCGTTTTCAAACTTGAAGGTCCAGCTGATCAGTGGTGGCAGATTTTGAAGGGAATTTGGGAGCGGGATCATACGCCTCCGACTTGGGATAACTTCACCCAGCAGTTCAAGGATTATTTCATTTCAATGGTTACAAGGGACAAGAAGGAGATTGAATTCTTAGGACTAAAACAAGGGAACATGACGGTGAATCAGTATTCAGTCCGGTTTGAGGAATTAGCTAGGTGTTTCCCTCATTTGGTATCGCATGAAGCGAGGAGAGTTCATAGGTTTGTAAAAGGTTTGAGGATTGAGTTTAGGAAGAAATTAGTGATTGATAGCTTCACCAATTATCAGACAGTCATAGATAGAGCATATAAGATCGAGAATGACATTGAGGAAAATAGTGGAAAATCGAAAGGTGGGATTAGAAATAAACCAAAGTATCTAGGATAAGGATCCAAAATCACTAGAGGACAACCAAGGGATTCAAATTCAGGGAATGTGAGAGGGAAACTTGTTGTAGCTTCTTCATCTAGGCCAATATCCAAATAGTATGGGATGATTTGTAAATTTTGCAAGAGGGTTGGACATACCGAAGATCAGTGTTGGAATAAGTAAGGCAAGTGTATTAATTGTGGAGCAATGGGACACTTTAGGAGAAATTGCTCAAGGTTGCAGCGGGGACGAGTTTCAAGCAGTGGTCAGCCGGGTGGACGACAAAGAAGTGGTACCAAAAGAGATAACGAAGGGGAACCGAAAGAGAAGGTCTATGGTCGAGTATGTGTTTCGGGTCCAGGAGAGATAGATCCCTCAGAGGTCACTAGAGGTATATTCCCTGTCTCAAAAGTTAGGGGTCATATTTTTATAGATCCTGTTTCATATCATTTATGTTTGGCATCACATTTTGCTTCTATGTGGCATACATTGCTTGATATTTGTTTTAAGTGATAGAGGTTTCTGCTCTTATGAGAGAGTACCTCGAATCTTCTTTGATTTACTACTATGATGATGTGGTATAACTGGGCATGGATTGCCAGTTGATTTGGTATGATTACCGATTTGTAATTATGAGATATACTTGACCTGGAGAGTTAAGTAGTTGTTGTGCATTGGTAGACTATCATAAGAAGTGAGTCTCCTTTTCTATGTCTAATTTGCTTGTATTGGTATTTGACATAGATAAACCTTTACATGGTATTCTTGTTATATATGCGTTAAAGGTGGAAAGTTTTGGTTAAAAGTGTGAAGGGTATTTGGTATGTGTTAGACTTGCATAAGAAGTCTTTTCAAAAATTTTATGTGCTAGTTGTGAGTAGATGGTAAATGTGCTTCCATCGAAGTATATCATGTGTTGGTTCTGGGTATAGTAAGCAACATTTTAATCCTTATTTTGTTGGCTTTATGGCAATTATGATTGATGACTTCTATGTTTAATTAAAGTTTCGGCAAGATCATGAAAATCATTTGAGAGTTGGGTTAATGATCCCTTGTGAGAAGTCCTTGTATGTAAAGTTTAACTAGTGTGAGTTGGCTTGAGAAGATTCCAAATTTCGGGCTATAGTCTTAAGCTTGGATGTTTCCATGGATCTTGCGAGGATTGAGTCCGTGATCTTTGGGTTGGCAAGTTCTATCAAAGGAATTTTTAAGGAGTTCTTGAGAATTGAAAAAGCGTTGCTTTAGTTAACTCTAGAGGATGTATAAATGGTGTGGGATG
Source organism: Adenophora triphylla var. japonica (assembly GCA_022495995.1). Lineage (NCBI taxonomy): Eukaryota > Viridiplantae > Streptophyta > Magnoliopsida > Asterales > Campanulaceae > Adenophora > Adenophora triphylla. The sequence continues at coordinate 549,697 of JAFEMH010000675.1, forward strand.
TAATAAGGATGAATCATATTGATAGAGATGGAGAATAGATAGACTATAGATCCGATCCTTACCTTACCTAGTGGATGTGAGGACTTTGTGAACTTTAAGTGCGTATTAAAGGAAGATTTGGTTGTGATATTATGAGAAATGGGAAAGTGATAGCGTATGCTTTGAGGAAGTTAACTTAGATAAAGTGAAATTTTCTTATCCTCTACTCGGGAGTGGCTGCAATTGTGTTGCGTTATTTAAGTAGGAACTTTATCTTTTTGAAGCTCCCTTTGAGAGTTGTTACTGATCCTAAGAGTTTGAAGAATTTAGTTACTTGAAAGGAAGAGATTAGAAGACTATCTAGATTCTTGAAGAATAGGTTGTGTGTTGTGTGATGGACTTCCTTTCAAGTTGAGAAGTTAATTAACCTTAGCAAGTTTGCGTATAATAATAGTTTTTAGTTTAGCATTGAATTGGTACCGTTTAAAGCTTGGTATGGGAGAAATTAATTGTATGATCCTTTGTTTGTATGGAGTTCTTCAATTAATGATGATTAAGCGGATTTGGACTTATGCGGGAGAACCATTGAGAGTTATTAGAATTGTAGTTTAGGGAATTGAAATCCTAGAGTATTCGGGTTGTAAAAATGTATAGAAGAATCATGCCATTGAGAAAACTAATTGAAAGTTGTAATTTGAAATGCTTGGGGAAGTACCCTTTATTATTGATCCTTAAGGTAATCAAGTTTAAAATTCGAGGCGAATTTTCTTTAAGGGGGAGTGAGTGTAACGACCCTAACCCTAGGCAATATTTTAGCATCATATTATATGCTTTTAATATTATTGTTAATATTATGTGTTCATTTTATATCCTTGACTTCTTATATTAGGATGAGATGATTGGGAAATAAAATAAAGTTCATGGGGGAAGTATAATAATTGACAATAAATAAATTAGTGTAGTTAGAATTTCATGGTGTAGAGAAAGGAAGTAAAGGGGTTAATTGCATTTCTTGAGCATTTAAGGGCTTTAGTGTAAAATGTGAAAAGATTTTATTAATGCGGCATGGGGGGCCATATCCCTAAATCCCTTTCCTTCCCCTCCTTAGTCAAAAGCCTACCACTCCTCCCATACTTCCTCCATCCTTCTCACTTTCACCTCATCATTCTCTCTTCCTTCTTCCCAAGAATTTCCATGGAAGCTTCTCCATGGAAGCCTCTCTTTTCAAGTTTCTAGCAAGATCAATTCTTCTCCATTTTCCAATCCAATTGTACTTTTGTGTTTGGTGCATCTAAGAGAGTTTATCAAGCTAAGAAGATCCTCATTCCATCCCATATTTACTAGGTAAGTTATTATGACTTCTTTCTAAATATTGCTCACTTTATGTGTTTATGAATATTTTGTGGAAATAAAATGATTGTGGTATTTTTGAATAAGGTTACTTGAGTAAAATGAGTTATTTAAGGTTGAATGGATTTTAGTTATGAGATGGGGGTTTAAGTTGAAGGAATGAGGGTATAATGAGTATAAGAGATAATGACTTTAATGGAGTTATTGTATGTGGTTATGTTTGTCTTACTTTGATTTGAGAGATGTAAGGAGTATATCTCATTTGGGTTGGAAGAGGTAGAGAAGGATTTAATATACTTTTAATAATGTGAGTTATTATGATTTTCCTTCAAACTAGATCATGAAATGTTGATTTTGTTAGGATGTTGCTATAATTGTTGTTTGTGAATTTAGAGCACTTCCTTGGAGTTGAAAATTTGGGTAAAGACCTAAATGTGATGTTATTGTCTATGGAAATTGATAAAGAGAAAAGGGTTGTGAGTTAAGTAGAAATTAAAAGGTTATATGTGAAATGGGATAGTGAAATGTGAAGAATTAACTAAGTAAGTGAAAGGGGTTGAGTTCATCTTAGTTGTTTGGAAAAGGTATGAAAGAGTTAAGAGTAAATGGTTATTGTTGGTTATGAATTGTTGGTTTAAGTGTTTGGTTCAATTGCAGATTTTGGGTTTTCAGGCTTGGGCGGTCGCCCATATGGGGCTGAGCGGCCGCCCATCCATCCAGTCTTTGACCTCCAGTTTTCCCTAGCTTGGGCGGTCGCCCAAGTGTTCTTGAGCGGTCGCCCATGTGCCTCTTGGGCGGTCGCCCACTTCTCCCTGGGCGGTCGCCCATGTCACCAGATTTCCTTCAGTTTCCTTTCTTGCTGATTTTCACCAATAACCTCGTGGCATGACTCCCAACCATTATAATTAGTAAAACCTAATCCAACCCGGATATGAATTAATCCTTTTAAACCTAAGTTAAAGTGGAATACCTTGGCTAGGCCATGATGTCTTATTTGGTCAAAATGGAATTGTGGGAGTAGTTAAATATTGTTCGGAAAATGGTGGATAAGCTTGATTCGTAACTTCACCAAAGTGGTTCAAACTTGGGAAGTAGGTCTTGCACTTTTATTAAGATTATTCAAGGTTGAGTAATGACTTCGTAGAAATGGTTTATGGTTCAGGGTGGCCTTACTTGCTCCCATACCCTTGGTGATTAGTTGAATAGTGTAGAGACTATAATTACACTATTGTGTTGGTTAGGAATGTATACGTGTTACATCGTTGTACTGTATCCCAATTGTGGATTATCTGGCATGTTGATTATACTGTATCCCGGTGTGGATTATCTGGTTATATTGTTACCTTACTTGAATTCATATTCATTGATGGTATTATGCTTAGTGTATTAAATGAATGTTGCACTATATTATTGATTTAACATGAGTATATTTTACCATGTTGTTATATTATTATCCCTTTGGTGGATTTTATTTCAAGTATCTATTATGTGTTTGAACGTGTTATATTATATGTGATTCGGGGGTATAATGGAATTCAATCAATTATTGATTTGTTCTATAAGTGATTGGAGGTTCATCATACATGTGACCGGCCCCTCTGTGGCCACAGAGTGGGTGTGCTAGCAGCTGTATTGAGCCAAAAGCCTTACAGTCCGCTGCGACTTTGGTGATTAGGTGGAATGCTTCTGTATTAAGCCAAAAGCCTTACAGATAGCGGCGATATTATATGGTACTCTTATTAAAGGGTCATATAAGTATCTGATTTTCTTATATGGATCTCTGGGGTATGAGTCCTATAAGCGGTGAATGTGCATGGAGGCAATTCATCAAAGAGCGGAGTTTTACTCTCACGTTGTACGACATATTGTTCAGACGGGAAAGGTAAAATGTGGTAACATAAGGTGTTTACCGCTTTCATAATGTGTTATGTGTAACCATGCTATGTGTTGCATCTTGTCTGGCATCTTGCTGCATTCATAATAGCTTATTGAGATTTATTCTCACCCCTTCCCTTTTACTGTTTTAGATTGTGCTGAGACAGGTGACCTGAACCAGTGAGGCCGGGGATAAGATTGTGGACTTTTGCTTTTGGGACTTGTCAGGTTAAGTATAGGAGTTGGTTGTCTGAGAGTATTTATTAAGTATTACTGTTTTGAAAACTTGTATATAAACTCTTTTGTAAACAAAGTTATTTTGGGGTTTACGATGTAATTTATTAGATTATGGTTTGTCGAAGTCATTATGGAAATTTCTCCAAGTGGAGATATTATCAGTTGATTTTAAATTGGAAGTTTGAGAAGTGGGTTTCTTTTAAATGTGAAATAAAAGTTTTTAAAAATCTAAGATGGGATTTCTTAGTTTGGGCTTTTCAAGCTCGGGACACGCGTTAGGTCCCGGGTTGGGGTGCTCACAGTTGGTATCATAGCTTAGTTTAGAGGTCAAGGGTAGATGTCTAAACTAAGGGGGAATGTGTGGTAATTGACGCCGAGTGTTTAATGCAGGAGTTCGTTCTAATGGCCGGAAGCAATGATGATCAGCGAAAGGTTCTAGAAAATGAAGGAGACATGGGTATAGGTGGAATTCAGAATGAAGAGATGATGAAATTATTCAGGATGTTTGTACAGAATATGGAGACTAGAGGATCAGTTCCGAATCAACCTGAAGGATGTCAAAGTGATGAATTGGAAAGGTTTTTGAAGATGAATCCACCGAGTTTTAATGGAGATCTGAATCTGTTAAAGGCAGAAAAATGGTTAGCAGAAATGAATAGGATTTTTGAGGTTATAGAAAACCCAATGAAGAGAAAGTTAGGTATGCCGTTTTCAAACTTGAAGGTCCAGCTGATCAGTGGTGGCAGATTTTGAAGGAAAGTTGGGAGCGGGATCATACGCCTCCGACTTGGGATAACTTCACCCAGCAGTTCGAGGATTATTTCATTTCAATGGTTACAAGGGACAAGAAGGATATTGATTTCTTAGGACTAAAACAAGGAAACATGACGGTGAATCAGTATTCAGTCCGGTTTAAGGAATTAGCTAGGTGTTGCCCTCATTTGGTATCGCATGAAGCGATAAGAGTTCATAGGTTTGTAAAAGGTTTGAGGATTAAGTTTAGGAAGAAATTAGTGATTGATAGCTTCACCAATTATCAGACAGTCATAGATAGAGCATATAAGATCGAGAATGACATTGAGGAAAATAGTGGAAAATCGGAAGGTGGGATTAGAAATAAACCAAAGTATCTAGGACAAGGATCCAAAATCACTAGAGGACAACCAAGGGATTCAAATTCAGGTAATGTGAGAGGGAAACTTGTTGTAGCTTCTTCGTCTAGGCCAATATCCAAACAATATGGGATAATTTGTAAATTTTGCAAGAGGGTTGGACATACCGAAGATCAGTGTTGGAATAAGCAAGGCAAGTGTATTAATTATGGAGCAATGGGACACTTTAGGAGAAATTGCCCAAGGTTGCAGCGGGGACGAGCTTCAAGCAGTGGTCAGCCGGGTGGACGACAAAGAAGTGGTACCAAAAGAGATAACAAAGGGGAACCGAAAGAGAAGGTCTATGGTCGAGTATGTGTTTCGGGTCCAGGAGAGATAGATCCCTCAGAGGTCACTAGAGGTATATTCCCTGTCTCAGAAGTTAGAGGTCATATTTTTATAGATCCTGTTTCATATCATTTATGTTTGGCATCACATTTTGCTTCTATGTGGCATACATTGCTTGAGATTTGTTTTATGAGATAGAGGTTTCTGCTCTTATGAGAGAGTACCTCGAATCTTCTTTGATTTACCACGATGATGATGTGGTATAACTGGGCATGAATTGCCAGTTGATTTGGTATGATTACCGATTTGTAATTATGAGATATACTTGACCTGGAGAGTTAAGTAGTTATTGTGTATTGGTAGACTATCATAAGAAGTGAGTCTCCTTTTCTATGCCTAATTTGCTTGTATTGGTATTTGACATAGATAAACCTTTACATGGTATTCTTGTTATATATGCGTTAAAGGTGGAAAGTTTTGGTTAAAATTGTGAAGGGTATTTGGTATGTGTTAGACTTGCATAAGAAGTCTTTTCAAAAATTTTATGTGCTAGTTGTGAGTAGATGGTAAATGTGCTTCCATCGGAGTATATCATGTGTTGGTTCTGGGTATGGTAAGCAGAATTTTAATCCTTATTTTGTTGGCTTTATGGCAATTATGATTGATGACTTCTATGTTTAATTAAAGTTTCGAAAAGATCATGAAAATCATTTGAGAGTTGGGTTAATGATCCCTTGTGAGAAGTCCTTGTATGTAAAGTTTAACTAGTGTGAGTTGGCTTGAGAAGATTCCAAATTTCGGGCTATAGTCTTAAGCTTGAATGTTACCATGGATCTGGCTTGATTCCCTCCTAGGGATACGTAGGAATCCTTTCCCAAAAAGGTCCAGCCATCCATCCACATCAATCATTTTCCTTCATTTTCCATACCCCCTGCAGGTCCGTCAAGTTGACCACTCTGGTCTATCTTTCCCATCAGCCGCTCATTGGGCTTGGGATCCGTCTTATCGACAACCTCACTTCTTCCATAAGTGACATTGTCGAGGGGCTCTGTAAGTACCCCAATCCAATTCGCGACCCTTTCTAGGTGCCTTTTAATATAATAAAATTGCACTAGGGGCGTTTTGATAAATTTTCGATCCATTCCGAGATTTCCGGAGTCTTTTTATAAAGTTTCTTGCGAAGGAAGTACTTTTAAGTATTTTTTTCCAGGCAAAAGGACCTACAGGGAATTATTTATTTTGGACCTAAGGGGAATTATCCCGAAATGTTCCAGAACAGGTTAATTGGCGCCAGAAACAGATACTGGCTCGTCAAGTCGTGTGACACAACGAGCCACGGAAAGTCAAAGCAGTGGGTCGTGCGACACCACAATCCAATTCCCAGGCAATGTTAAATAAAGACTTTCTCATTTTAACAAGGGGGGCCTTCTCTCTCTACTCTCTCTCTAAACGGCTTTCCATCTCTCTCTCTAATCGTTCCTCACCAAGATCTCTCTCTCCCTCCAATCATCTCCTCAACAACGCTCTCTCCCTCCTGCCACGCCCATCACCATTCTCTCTATCTACCCTAAAACAATCGCTTCCTCACCAGTTCTCTCTCTCTCTAACCATCGACGCCTTCTTCCCCTATTCTAGACCTTGAACCCGTCCACTAGGTCTCGAATTCCATTATTTTCGGCCGAGCTTCCATCATCTCCGGTCGTCCTCACAACCTCAGCCTGGTCTATTTTCAGTGGTCTTCACATATCCCAAATCCAACACATCGGTCCTACAATTTCCGATCATCTCACCTACTAGCTTCGACCCTTTTCCAGCCCTTGGCGTCCCTCTATCAAAATCACGCCATAAACCTCTGTCTCCACCAAAACACACACAAACCATTGAACAATTCTCTCTCTCTCATCCAAATCTCCCTCTCTCTCATATACCCATTCAACACACACTCACACACATACTTGAGATTCCAAAGCAACTCTCAATCTGAGAATTCTAGGCTGGTCTTGAAGCTGATTTGAAGGCCCTCTATATCGACGTGGTATAGAGAGTGTGGATCTACAAGGGTAATTGACATCTTCTTTCATTATATCTCTCTTATTCATCCTTTCTCCATGCTAAGCAACGGGATTATTATTCATTCTGAGTAATTATGCCATGTTCTAATTTCTGTGATGCTATTTATATTTTGATCTCCATGCTCAATCCATGATTCCGAATGATGTTGAGGTGTTAGGTTTCGTCCCTAAGATGAGTATGGATTCTCTATATCCACATTCTCTTATGTGATAATTCCAATACCGTAACCTCTGTGGTTTAACTCTATGTTAGTCAATCTCAATTGTTCATCCTTTTTTCCCTTGTAAGTTGAATTATGTAAGTCCTCTGATGATGTTGATTATACGTTGTTCTCCATATGCAATTTGTGATGTCTTATGATGTTGATGTGTTTGGTTTTGTCCCTAAGATGAGTATGGATTCTCTATATCCACACTCTCTTAGGTGAAAATCTCAATATCATAACCTCTGTGGCTCGACTCTGTGTTAATCAATATCATGTGGTTCATCTTTGTTTCCTTGTAAGCTGAATGGTGTAAGTCCTCTGGAAATGGGACTATGTGTCGCATGACACAATTGGCCATGCCTAGTCCTGTGTAGTGTGACATAACAGGCCACTTACAGAGGACATTTTTCAGTTGTAATCTGTCCAATTGCGTTGTAATCGGGATGTGCCCCCCCGCGCCAAGTGGCTCACAAGATGTAATTCTCTCATTTTGATCAATAAAGCAAAGCATTAATATGCATTTTATCACATATTTTGTCTCACACAATTTGCACACACTTATGAATGATTTTGGATGTTGAATGGTAGAAAGACTCGTTTACGAGGCGTTGTTGGGTGAACTCTCGGTTCTTCCCAACACGTAACCTGACCCCGAACCCACTTTTATGATTTCAAAAGGTTTTCAATGTTTCCTTCTAAAACGGCGTGGCGACTCTCTCAATTTTCAAAAATTTTCGGCGAGCGCACATTCAATCGCGCCCATCATGCAGGTCCCACACTTTGACTCAAAATTGAAAAGTTCATGGACTCTCCAGTCCGGATCACGGAGTAGGGGCTCCATAATCACCATGGAGCATAGTAGCTACCTTCCCTTGGAGGTGCCACCCCTGCGAAGATCAACAAAGGCTCTCTATAATCGCACTCACGTAAAAAACGGGGGAATATCTCTTGGTCACGAACTGGGCAAGATATTTGGCAATAGCGATTTGGAGGCCTTCAGATTCAGAAGGGCTAAGATATGAGCTAGCAAAACCCTAATGGGAGCGGCACCCTCCGATCTTGGGAAGCTCCACCCAAACCTACTCTCAATTACCAGAATATTCTTCTAATTCCATTGGTCAAATTTATTAGAGGGAGGAGAAAAAGTGCGGGCATAATTGTTTTTGTTTTTCAGGCCAAGGTTGCAATTGGTTATTCTATTGGAGTAGTAGGCATAATGCCTAGAAATTGAAGGTTTATAGCTAAGAACCCTACACAGCACAATGAAGGAGACTAGGGCTTGAACAGTGTTTGGGGTTATGTGGGCGCCTCCCAACTCCTGGACCTATAAATCGTGTCCCAGAATGGAGGGTCCCAAAATATACCATTTCAAAAAAACTTTTCTTTCCTTTTTAACTTGAAAAGTACACAGCACCTTTTTCAAACCATTTCAAAATAACCTCTCTACACGGAGGTGATATGGGAACCTGTTTCAAACCAAACACATCTTGGTTTTACAAAATATACAACTGAAAAGGCTATACACAAGCCAACCAAAAACAAACCAAGTTTAAGTTACTTACAACACGACACAAATGAATCATGTTGTAAAACTTTATATACAATACATTCCCCAAAAGAATAACAACCAAATACAGCCCAACTCCCAAAAGAACTCGTACTACGACAACCCAAAGGAGTCCAAACTCTTCCCGGCCTCATTGTCCGGTCCACATCTCGGCGGGATCTAAAAGCAGAAAGGGAGAAGGGGTGAGATAAAATCTCGGCAAGTCATTATGTATGCAACAATATGCCATACAATATGCAATACATAAACGAGGTTGCTCACATTGGAAAACGATAAACACATCACGTTACCTTTTCCTTCCCGACCAATAAGTCATATACAATGCAACATACAATCAAGTTGCTCAATAACACATTGGGAAAACATGATAAACACATTACGTTACCTTTCCTTACCATTCCCATCTTCGAATCATATGTCGTACAAACGGTGGGAGGGATACTACTTGCTCGTGAAATGCTAGTGCTTATTCACGTCTTATACGACCTCAGCAGAGATCCATATAAGTTATCAGCATTCATATGGCATGTGCACATATCCATAGAAGGCGCACCCCTGCAGGCCGTGGCCCACAGACGGGAGAGGTCACAGGTATAAGGCAATCGAAACAACTTATGAAATATCTTCTCGCAAGTGTTGGGATCCCATATACCCCCACAATATTCAGCTGATACCATCATAGTCAAGTACATAACAGTTACTTGAACATAAGTCCACCCTATGGGACATCAATATATATAACATGGAACTATAACTCATGTTAAATCAATAACAATAGTGCACATGTATTTCAACACTATTGAATAACAACAATGAAATGACATGGTATTAAATACTCATGTTCAACCAAAAGAACAGTGCAACAAGTATTTGAACACTTTGTACACAATCAACTATGAACAAGTAAGCACTTATGTCACCAAATATATCACATAAGTCTTACGTAATCAATTCATACTATGGAAAGTAGAAACAGGGTCTTGACTCTGTCTAACAACAAACACGAGGTGCAACTTCTTATTTAAGGCACTATATAAGCCAAGGACCTTGTCCAAGAAACCATGTAGGGATAAAACCACATATAACCAGCCCTACACAATCTGTATATAATATTGAACAACTTCCCTTTAGGGTTCAAGTTCAAAAAACCAAGTTTTATAACATTTGGTTTAATGGTCAAAAACTGCCTTTCAAGCAAGTTCACGACCACTTTTAAAGCACTTCCCATTATCCAATTGTCCCATTTCAAATTCCCTAATGTAGTACTATAGTTTTACTAAATACAGGATCAAAAATTATTCCAATCCGAGTTGTTTAGCCTAGGTTTGCAAAGCCAAGAAAATGGACCAAAAGCTACTTGATTAGAACCATTCGGCAATAAAGCGCCTTTTAAGCAACTTTAGATTAATTTTTAAAGCTCTTGCCAAAACCTTTTTGGACAATTCCAAGTGCTAAAATGTTGTACTAAAGTTGTACTACAAGTTTAGTTAAAGAGTGGTTCAATCCATACCCTTTACCTAGGTCTACAAAGGCCCAAAGTTGACCCCGGACCCTTGTTACAGTCACGTAGTCGTGCGTGAGTGCACGAGTCGTGAAACTCCTAGGCACGACTGATTCCAAAAGCACGACTACCCTTCACGAGTCCCCCACGAGGGTCACGACTCGTGCTCATAAGCACGAGTCGTGCCCCTAGCACCGAAACCCGGGCGACTTGAAACATCGGCTGACCCACAACAACAACACACGGTTCCATCACCTTTGTTCTCCAACTACTTCAAGGCTATTTACAGCGGTGCATAGACCTGTTTTGGGACTTAAATACACTCCTTTCAAGTCCCATAACACTTATATAACTTGTATACAACAATTATCAATTCATTCTACCACCTTTTACCAAGTTGTTCATCACTAACTTAGTTTATTACCATTTCAAACCCCAGTTTACAAGTTTCATCAATTCATAACTTGTTAATAACATCATATCAACCATTATAATCATGTTATGAACAGTTATATCAAAAGAACATAACAACTTACCTCAAGTTATCTAAATAACAGAGAAAGAAAATCACTTCTTCTTGCTCACTTCACTTCCCTTAGCAATATTTCCAAGTTGGAATCAATAAGCAAACCACCTTAGAATTTAAGGAATTTTAGAATGATATACTGAGGTTTGGAGAAGCTTCTTGGCTGGTGGAAGGTTTAAGAAGACTGAGGAAACGTAATGAGCTTCTTGAAGAAGCTTTCCACAAGATATATATCACATAACTACACAAAAGCTCCTCCAAGATTGAAAATGAACAAAACACTTCCTTAAGCTTTATTTTACACATAAGCTCCTTATAACTTTTTATAACACTTTCAATTACAAACCAAGTGTTACCAATGAACTACACCACTTTTCTTTATTTAGACATTATAGCATTAAATCAAGTTATAACATCTCAAAGTCACATAGTTCAACAAAATGGCACAAGATGCACACGTAAGCAATCAAATGACACAAACCAAGGATGATATGCAAGGCATACCCAACCTCACGTGCTTCACGTGTGACCAAGAATGTGCCTAGGCTTAGGGTCGTGACAGGTTAGGTGCATAGGGAGGCATCTGTTGAAACCCAAGAATTGGACAATGAAGGGGTCTAAGGGAAGCCTAAGTCCGTTTTCAAACTGGACCCCATAGAAAATGCAAGTTTTATTGTCCCCGCGGACATCGACCACGGTCTCCGGCCGCAACTTCCCCTTATATTCTACCTCCTGTAGCTCGCGAACATGAAAAGAGTTCGGATCAACACCAAAGGTAGTATACCGCTCCATCGCTACATCCGGGCAAGGCCCTTCCTTCTTCTTCTTTTAGCCGCGACCAGTTGTAGAGGTACTAGCCTGGCTTTTTCCGCAAGCTGCAGTAGTCTCCTCCGGTCCTTCAGCAAAGGAATTGACTATCTCAACTGCCCGCTGTACTTTTCTCACCGCCATGCGGTCTAAGGTTTCACAGTCATCAACCTCTGTCTACGAGCTATCAGAAGAGCCAAAGAGAACAGAAGTTGATTCTGATGATAACTCCACTACCCCTCCAGCTTCCACCACATCTATATCAGTAGGTTCATCATCACTACTTCCCAATTTCACCACCATTCTAGGTTGGGCCTCTATCTGGGCAGTAGGTTTAACTGCGGTCAAAGGTTCTACCACAAAGGGCAAGTTCAAGTCCACCTCGGGCAAAACAGTGGCATCAGGGGCTACAAATACCTCCTATTCATCCATGCGGGCTCTCCTCACCAGCTCTATGGCGTTCAACGCATGATCTTTCTCACAGGGAAACCTTCACAACACCCCCATAATAAAAATTCTCAGACAGTTGCGGTCACCCAACACCAGCATATCTCCGGACAAATACATATTTTTCTTGGCTTCCAACAATCGGGGTGGAACCCAATTTCCCCGGTCATACCTGACCGAGAAGTACTTGAAAGCCTCAATGGATAACTTAACTTAAGAGGTAGCAACCTTCTTATAAATATCACCTGACTTCTTGTCAACGGCGAAGATATCAGGAGTGGTGCCATCACCTAACTCTACCAGACGCTCCATCCTATAAGCCATACTAAGACAAAAGAGACAAAGAGATGAGAATGAAGGAGGGATTAATCACTTACGAAGGAAGATTACGCGAATGAGATGCTTAAGGAAGCTGAAGCAAATTTTCTCTCTCTAAATGCAGTTTCAAGCTCTAAAGGTGGTGAAAGAGTAAGAAAGAAGAAGGGTTTGATATTTATATGTCAACCAATACAGGCCGACCCGTATTAATGAGCCCACAAACCATATTCTCTCGAATCATGAACCGGAAAAAACTTTAAATTTTGAATCTAATGGCGTTTGGCATTTATGGCGCCCTTTGCAATTCGGGAAACGTCACCTCCGTACCTGACACGCGTTGGCGCTTCAGCAGACAAAGGGGCCCACACAAAGCTTATATGGGAAGCAACGCAAAGCTTCCACCAACTTCTACCAAACTTCCCTCACGTGCGCCACAGCAAGGGATTCTAAGCAAGACCAACGAAAATATACAACACTTGTGACCGCAAAAATGATCTGACCGCAAACCGAGCTTCATATATATAGCTCATTACTCAAACCATAAATAATTCCTCGCTCGAAGTTAGGGACCACTGATGAGCCCGGACCTTTCTGACCGGGTATAAGCTCGATCTGGTTCAAATGCTAAATATGACTTGGCATAATTCTAGACCACGGGTATCATCACCGCGAGCCATAAGATCACGATCACAAAGACCGTCAACAATATGACCGCACCAGCTATGATCGTGATTATCCAATACCGCGTTGACTATGTTGACCGCGATCATATACCATACTCCCGGTTTTCTCACTAAACTCATTGTTAAAGTCAAGGCTAGTAAGACAAGGGTACGTATCTACTCTGACATTAAGGACATATTTATCACCATTAGATTAAATGGTGGCTCAGGCGCCTATTATGCGCGTATGGCGTCGCACCAATTGTCACCTGCTTCCCATGTCCTTGTCCAATCAAAGTCATCCCTCTACAGTAATCCTCACTTTATTGTACGGGTCAAGCAGGCGCGGACACATGTCCTAGGTCAAAAGGCAAATATCAAAACCTCAGAGAATTTACTCTCACACCTGAGGGTTTGAGATGGATTAAACTCCGATTTGGTATTTAACGGTGCTTATTGTTTTTGTTGTGTTCTAGGTACAATCATTTTATACAAGTCAGATATCCGTATTTAGTGATACCCCAAAATTTATGGCGTCATCAACTACGTTAGCCATTACACATGAAAACTTGAAATTCGATTTTTTTTAATTATAATTTTCGGTATCATTTGTTATTTTGAAACATATAAACAATAAGGGCTCGTTTGGTTGCTGGATAAGGATTAACAGTATTATTAATGAGGGAATTATTATGGAAGAGATTAATAATACTTTCCTGAGATCTGTATAATTAGTGAAGGGATTAAGATCTAATCCCAATAAATCGACTTAATTATCTGAATGCCTAATTTACAATCAAACGCCCTCTTAATAAACCTTATTAATCCTGATGAATATTATTCCGTCTTAAGTCTCCCAATTAAACGGCCCCTAACCGTATTGACGGGTGCTGAAGGATAAAACAATTTTGGTTAATGACATCTAAAAGCAAGTGGAAGAAATTAATACAATATTCTTATATTGTTTCGTCATGCTTATTTTGATCGCATCTATTTGGGTTCTTAAATCAAACTATTGTTATACACATGAGATTTGTTGTTTAGAAATATCCTTTTTAATTTTTATAAATTTGACATAGACGGTAATTTTTGAGGTGCAAGTGCAACCCGTTGTGATACTTTATAATAACTCAACTTTATAAAAAAAGAATTGGTAAGTTCAAACTCAACAATGACAAAATGTTTTATGCAATGTTATTGTAAATACTCATATTTACAAACACTAATAAACGGTGTCACGTTAGCCAACTAGCAAAAGGGTGGGAAGTAATTTAACCCTTTAACTCTGCAATTGCTTATTTAATAAACGTAATTTTATGTATTTTTTCCCATATGAAAAGAAGATACCATATATCTAGCTTTTCTTTTTTCAATTTTAAAATCAAGGATTCACGGTTTATCGTTCATAATTTAAATTTCAATCTAGAATGCATACAAATAAAAAATGTATTTTATTGTTAAGATACGTGAAATACATAAATAAACTAAGAAGAGCCGGTGTTACATAAAACATAGATTTTTCTAGTGATTAAAAAATATTGATTTTTCAAAATGAGCACATCCCCCTCTCACTACTAGAAACAGGCCTTTTACCGACGGAAATTTTCGTCGGTAATTCCACATTTTCGTCGGTAAATGGATATTACCGACGGAATTCGTCCGTCGGGTTCCGTCGGAAATAATTGGTTGGTAATACCGACGGACTAATTCCGCCGGAAATACCGGCGGATTGTCCGCCGGAAAATCTGAAATTCCGCCGGGAACCGTCCGTCGAAAATGAGTAACGCCGGCCGGTTAACCGGAGCAATTGCCGGAGGTTACCGATGGAAATATTCGTCGGTAAATATTAAAAAAATAAATAAATAAATAAAACCCATTACCGACGGTTATAACCGTCGGAAACGAAAAAATTTACCGTCGGATATGTCCGTCGGAAATCTAAACCATAAACCGACGGATATGTCCGTCGGTAATGAGTTTTATTTTTTTAATTTTTATTATTTTCCGACGGATATTTCCGCCGGAAATTAGTATTATTTATTTTTTTTTATTAATTTACCGACGGAAATTTCCGTCGGTAATCTGGCCAGATTTAAAAAAAAAAATTCTGTTTTATTATTAAACCACCTGTAAAAGGCTGTAAACCTGTTCAAACAACCTGTTTTAAACAAATACAATTACAAACTACAAACACACACAAACAACCTGTTTCGCTTGTACATCAAATAAAATACATATGTTTGTCCAAATCAAGCGACAGGGGAAGGGGAAGGGGAAGGGGAAGGGGAAAGGGGAAAGGGGGAAAGGGAAAGGGGAAAGGGGAAAGGGGGAAAGGGAAAGGGAAAGGGGAAAGGGGAAAGGGGAAAAGGGAAGGGGAAACGGCCGGGGAAAAGCCGGGGAAAAGGGAAAAGGGAAAAGGGAAAGAGAAACTACATATGTTTGTTTGTTTGTTTAATTACATGTCAATGAAAAATCATGTTTAACAACCACGAGCGTTGTCGCTGCTGCTACCGCTACCACCACCATGCATGTATAAACCTATTAAGATATTAATTAAAAAACAATATATCAATATATATACAAATAAAAAGACAATAATAAAATGTAAACATTATATATATGACATTTACAATTAAATAATACTTACTGGCCACTGGGAGAGATAGATATTTTCATTTTTTCTTCCTCATTAATAATTGCGTCCAAATTAATCCGCCCGGATGGTTCACTACGTCCAGAACCAGAAGTAGATCCCCTCCCTCCCGTCCTTGGTGAAACAAGACGATGGACAAAACCCGCAACCTTCCCTCTCTTTGAACGATTGCCACCTCGACCCGACATATCTAAACTAGTATATTATATATGTAGACAGAAAATATTATCAAGTAGAACAAAATTTAAATAGTAGGAAGCATTCAAAATAATGACTACATGTCCAAAAAAATTATGGAGTAAAATGTTTGCAGCCAATATACACTATGTGAAAAGAGTCTCACTACCACCATCACTACTACTACCACCACCACTACGTACTACCACCACCACTATTACCACTACTACCGCTACTACCACCACTACTACCACTACTATTACTAATACTACTACGTATACCACCACTACCACCACCATCACAAAATTAACAAAATAAAGAGGGGTAGAGAGAGAGAGGGTTTACATTTATAATGAGCTGGAGTGGAAAATATCAAGTCTTTTGCACAAGCATTTGGCCCAAAGATTGAAACTTTGAAAGTAGATTTACTATTATAATAATTAATCAAAGTTTCAATCTTTGGGCCTAATGCTTGTGCAAAAAACTTGAGATTTTCCACTCCAAAGATAACCCCAATGGTAGTGGTTGTACGTGATAGTAGTGGGGTTGGCTTCTATCCCATCCCGAAATACACGTATGAATTGCAAATATCACTTTGTCTACTTGCTTTATAATCGAAAATCAAGAAATTTTGGCAGCATAACCCCATGGTCTCCAAGTGCACGACGTAGACTAGGTCAATCAAACACTATCGATTAGAATCGACAGTGTGTAATCAACCATATATGTCTAGTATACACTCAGAGAACAATAGGATTAATGCAACCGAAATATTTCAACTATCGACTATTCAAGCAATTTTAATAGACAATAATGATATTTATATATATACATATATGTATATTTTTATTTTTATTTTTATTTTTATTTTTATTTTTATTTTTTATTTTATTTTTTATTTATTATTATTATATTTATGTCCATTATTATTATTATTATTATTTATTATTATTATTATTATTATTATTATTATTATTATTATTATTATTATTATTATTATTATTATTATTATTATTATTATTATTATTATTATTATTATTATTATTATTTACTTATTTATTTATTTTTTTTCAACAACCTTTTCACACGATAACATTCAAATTAATGACTACATGTCCAAGTAAATTATGGAGTAAGATGTTTACAGTTTGCATTTAAATAGTAGGAATCATTTATTATCACCACGCATGCACTGGGAATGCGCTCTAGCAAACTCCACGAAATGTTCTAAACCCTCTAAGAATTGAGGTGACACCCCTTCTATCGGGATTACTACGATTATCCATCCAACTACGATCTTCTCCAGACATAATTAACTCCTGCATTTCATAATGTATTAACAGTTTAGATGTAATTAATGCATTACAATTCCCTAAATTTGGATTACAGTCTTAAAAGCAACAAGACATGTTTCTTTAGGTTTAGAATTGGGGTTGGCTTCTATCGCACACATCTATCACATTTTTTTAATTATTAATATTTTGAATATTAATATTTAATTCTTTGTTGTAAAGTATATCATTCCCTATGATGAAAGGACAATTCATGTCCATTAGGTTTAGAATTGGGTTGGCTTCTATCCCATCCCGAAATACACGTATGAATTGCAAATATCACCTTGTCTACTTGCTTTATAATCGAAAATCAAGAAATTTCGGCAAAGATAACCCCATGGTCTCCAAGTGCACGACGTAGACTAGGTCAATCAAACACTATCGATTAGAATCGACAGTGTGTAATCAACCATATATGTCTAGTATACACTCGCAGAACAATAGGATTAATGCAACCGAAATATCTCAACTATCGACTATTCAAGCAATTTTAATAGACAATGATGATATTTACAAATCATATAATCGTGCATTTCAAGACTGTCCACACGGACAATTTAAGAATCGATGACTACATGTTGACCTCAACATGATAAGTTAAAGATTCTTAAACGGGTTTCTAAGCTTTTGTGTTTCAACAGTCACAACGTCACGTCGTAATATTAATTTTTATTCATTACCGTAAAATGCATAATTTTACAATAATGAATTAACACACACATCTATCATATTTTTTAAATTATTAATATTGTGAATAATTTGAAATATTAATTCTTTATTGTAAAATTTGAAATTTTACAATGATGAATTAAATTAACATTTATAAACAAGATAAGAGTCGTTCTCATCCACAACTATCAAAACCCAATCTCATCTTAGACCAAGAAAGACAGAGCAAACAAGTTCATTGCCGTTTGAGTAAAGGATTTTCTGTTTAATAAGAATTTTTTTCAGTTTCACTGTCCTCCTCTCTAAGGATCTCAAGTGATGTTTGAGATCCTTAGAGAGAAAGAGGACAGTGAAACTGAAAAAACTCTTATTAAACAGAAAATTCTTTGCTCAAACGGTAATGAACTTGTTTACTCCGTCTTCCTTGATCAAAGAAGACGAATTTTGATAGCTGTGGGTGAAAAAGACTCTCATCTTATTTATATTTTAAATAGAGTTGTACCTCAATCTATTTAAAGCCTAATTAACTACCAATTAGGTATAATGAAGAGCCACTTCCAAAACCCAGCTTGATAAACTAGTTAGAAAATGCAAACAACCTAAATCGGAGGACCAATCAAGCATCAAACATTCAAATATTTGAAAATTCACACAAATACCAATCAATAATCAGAGTGATAAGATTAGTTCAAATAAGGGATAACCAAAGCTCCTGAGCCTCTTATTCAAATAATTTCCCATTCCATTATCCCTAATATCTATAAACAAACAGCAAGTTCATATAAAAACCAACTCCTTGTGCAATTTCAACATTTGTTTAATCCGTAGGCCCCTCGCACATAAGACAAATTGATAACACAAATATACATTTTTAATACCTCAAACCCTACATTTCTAATTGCACATACACAAACACACAATAAACAATATCGTATTTGTTTTAGGATAATGAATATATTCACTAACTAACGATAAATATTTTATATTTATCGAAAAATTAACAAGTAACAATTCAAAACCAAATCAAAACCTGAGAGTGACGGCGATGAACGGCGACCGAGGGCGAGGAGGAACGGCGACTTCTGATGACTGATGAGTGAGAGAGAAAGTGAGTGAGAGAGAGAAATCGAGTGAGAGAGAGAACGATTGAGAGAGAGAAAGCGAGAGAGAGAGAGAACGTACCGGCGACCGGCGACGGCAAACGGCGATGGAAAGATACGGCGGCGACGGCGTGTTTTTTCCGCCGGAATTACTGATGAGAGAGAGAGAAAGTGAGAGAGAGAAATAGAGTGAGAGAGAGAAAGCGATTGAGAGAGAGAAAGAGGACTTACCGGCGATGGCGAGGTCGGCGGCGACGGCTTGGCGTTGGCGTTAGGTTCGCGAACACACTGAGGAAGGAACGAAGTAATAAAAATGAAGCGTAATTAAAAATGGGGAGTATTCGTGCGTATATATATGGCTTTGTTACCGACGGACGGAGTCCGACGGTAATACCGACGGACCATGTCCGCCGGAAATACCGACGGAAATACCGACGGAAATACCGACGGATTACACCAATTACCGACGGACAAAACGAAATTTTAAAAAAATAAATTCCCGATAAATTAAAATAAATTTCCGTCGGTAAATGAGAATTTTCCGTCGGTATTACCGACGGACTTAGTCCGTCGATAAATGTCCGTCGGTAATGATCCTGTTTCTAGTAGTGTCTCAAGTGTCAGTGCTAATCATATAAAGACGTAGTGGTTTATACAACTGTAACACTTATTAATATTCAACTCACACTTGTAATACTTGTTATTTGGTGTTAGTGTTTATGTTTAGATGTGCCAATTATTGTGTTAAAGAATATAGTGGTACTTATAAATAAAGAATGTTAGTAGTAGTTTTAAACATATTTAGTGATAGTGGTAAAAGAATACCAATGATATTGTTGGAAGGGTGCCAATAATGACAGTTTTAAAAGCCATTTCGTAACAATGTTAAAGAATGCAATGGTAGCGGGGCCAACCCTAAACTTCTCAATTTATCTATATATATAAGATCATGATTAATGGTGAACGAAAAATTCGTTCACCACCACGTGAACGAAACTGGCCTGTGAACGAAATTTTGCTCACGTCAACTTACATTCTGTAGTGGTGAACGGATTTTTTATTCACAAAAATATTTTTTAATAGAAATTTGATATTATAAATTAATAATATACGTTAATAGATATTAATTTTTATTAACATCATTAACAATAAATATTTTTTATTATTATTTTACTTAATTGCACAATTTTAAAAAATTAAACACTCATAAATAAATGTTAAATTACGATAATTTAAAACATTACACTCGTGAAAATTAAAAATTAAAATACAACACACAAACGAACAGAAAGTAACACGATCATAAATAAAATGATGCATATGATCTCAAGGATTGAAATTTTGATATAAACGACGTCGTTTGACACAAGAGAAAATTTAAATATCTAAAAAATTAAAATTAAATCAAATATATACAATAACTTTTTTTATCATTTTAAATAGTAAAATATTAAAATTATGTCAAATATTATAAAATTAGACTCTATTTATAGAGAAAAAGAAATTATAAACATTTTTAATATTTTTATTTCAATAATATAATTTTAAAAATGTCAAAATTACAAAATACACATATAGCCATTATATCCATGAACGAAATTTTCGCTCACGAATTCGTTCATGAAATGAACGAAACTCATGAACGAAATTTCGTTCATGGCCATGAACGAAATTTTGTTCACAACTAATTGCCATGAACGAATTTCCATTCATGGAATTGCTCTTGATGAACGAAATTTCGTTCACCATTAATCATTCTCTAAGTTCTACGTTCGAGTCCCGACAATGTTTTATTTCTTGTTTCTTCCTTCCACATAGGGATGACAACGGGTCGGGTTCGGGGCGAGTTTAGCATATACAGGCCCCGGCCCCGCGTATACATTCTGGTTATCCGAACCCGCCCCGTTGGCAAGCAAACCCGTTCCGCCCGACCCGACCCACACACATAATAGGAAAGACAACGATGTGATAAAAGCCATAGACATTCTACTGCAATTATATATTCCCAGTAGTTTATAACAACAAAACTGAAGTAATGTGTATAGAAGATTAGAACATGAATCCATGAGCCACAAGTAATTTCATGGAATATCTTATACACAATTTTAGACCTTTTGCTACAACCCACCTTCTAGAAATCGAGAGAGATTCATAACAGGAGATTGAGAGAGTTACAGCAGAGTTCAAACCAAATCGCCATCAACCGTCACCAAGATCTATGAGAAAAAAGGCTCAGTGTGGAGAGGAAAAGCCTCAGTGTGGAGGAAAGGAGTTGAGCGCAGCTTTTACGTGAGTGTGTCCTAGAAATTTAGGCTCCGTTTGTTTAGCGTAAAACATTTTTCGGAAAATGATTTCCGGTAAAATGTTTTCCGGAAAATGAAAATGTTTTTCGGAAAATAAGATAAAAATGAAGTTTTCCCCATTTTCTGGTGCGAAACAAACACCGGAAAATGAGGAAAATGTTTTCCGAAAAATATTTTCCCCCAAACAAACGGAGCCTTAGTATTATATGTAGGAAAATAATGAAGAGTTTAGGGGTATTATAGCAAATTCAGCATACTGAGTATACTGTGTATATTGCAAACAGTCCGGGCCGGGTCGGGTTTTGGTGTCCTGTCAAACCCAGACCCGCCTGGTTATGAGAATTGCTTACCAAACCTGTCCCATTTGGACAGCAACTACGTCGGGTTCGGATGAATTGCCATCCCTACTTCCACATTTATTTGCTTCCTTTCTTTCTTCCTTCAAATTATTTACTGCCTTTGTTTTTTTTTCTTTTTCCTTTCTTTTGTCAACATTTATTAAAATTTGGGCTTTATGCTTGCTAATTTTATTTACTTTTGGGAATTTTTTCTTTAATATTACTGCAATATATTTTAAGATTATTAAAAATTCTTAAAATTTTAACGTAATTTTCTTTTTGTTGGTTTTTTAATTATTACAATCCCAAAATGTTAGCCTAACCCGGTTATTGTATAGGTTATTAGGGTTTAATGTGTGTGTTAAGTTGGTGCTAAAAAGTTAGGTCCATGATGAATGGTTGGCTTAGAGCCCCAACTTTTGTAGGACTGACACCGAGTAATAGCCATAAAAAATGGTAGTGTTAGTGATAATGTTAAAAAATTAGTACACAAATGTTACGATTCTAAATCTAGACATCATTTTGATCACACATGAAGCATGTGGAGGTGGGGTGCATTGCATCTCATTTTAGGCATTTCATAATATTTATGCTTTTATGTGATAGTTTTGATATTTTAGATGTTAATAAATTAATTTTAATTATATAGTATCTAAATGGAATACATAGGAATTATTGGGGTAAAGTTATATTATTTGAAATTTTAAATAAAAAGGTTATAAAAAGTGTTGAGGAGCTTTAGTGTAAATATAACCTTAAGGTGGTTGATTGTAGGATGTGAAACTTGAAAGAGCTTATGGGTAAAATTCATTATATAAATCCTTTAAAGCTTCTCCCAAAGCTTATTTTCTCTGTTAATCTCTCTCTTTCTTCTCTCAGACCCAGAACGTTTCTATCAACCTAGGGTTACCTTTCAAAAATCACAATAAATCAACCGTCAATCCGTTCTTTGTTTTGACTTCAAATAAACGCTCAGGGAATCGAGTGGAACATTTATAACCGATCAAAGTTTTTATTTATTCCAAAATATTTTGATAAGTTATTATGATTTCTTTTCATAATTATTCATGTCATGTTAAATGATGATATTATGTGATATAAATGAGTTTTGGAAATTTAGGATCATTTACTTGGCTTTTGGAAATGGAAAGAAAATGGGTTGTGGTTGAGTGAGGTAAATTCATGGCATGGGGGTTTGGGTTGGAAGGTGATAAAGTAGCTAGGTTGTGTTGTATGGCTTGGGAACATTTTAATGAAGTTGGAACATATATATACTGAAGTTGGTTTGATTGGTATAGCTGAGTAGGAATTAAATGGTGTTTCCTTGCCTTGGCAACTGAAGTTTCAGCAACAGTGTGAAATCTGGGCAAGGGCACGACTCGTGCCCTGGAGCACGAGTCGTTCCCATGCATTTCACTCGTGATAACGAGTCGTGGAATTGGTTCCACCCGTGCTGGATTTTATGGATGTCATTGGCACGAGTCGTGCCCAGTGCAGTTGACTGTGAAGCAGTTTTCAAGCATTGTAGACCCTAGTTCCCTAATACATCTTTTAACACAAATTGACTATAATTCTAGTACAACATTAGGACTTTACGATGAAGTCTTAAATGTTCTAAAATGATAAAGAGAAGGTCTTTAATATGGTCTTGAAAATGGTTGGAAGGCCTTGTGAAACTTTAACCAAAGTTGATAAAAACTTGGTAAATTGATATGGAACCTTTATAGAAGGTGTTCAATATTATGTCATGAATACGTAGGGCTTACTTGTGTTGTGTTGTACCTCTACATGGTTACATATTCATGTTTATTGGTTTATATAGTGCTTGACATGCATATTATCCTATTTTCTTGGTTGGAACATGAGTATTAATACCACGTTATTGGATTGTTGTTGTTCAATAGTGTTTAAATATAGGTTACACTATTTTGATGGGTTAACATGAGTAATATTACCATGTTATGTATTGATATCCCAAGTGTGGATTTATTTTCAAGTATCTATTATGTGCTTGAATGTGTTTATATCAGCTGATCAATGGGGGTATAATGGAATACGATAAATTATAAGAAATTGTTCCATAAGGTGATCAGATTACATTATAACTGTAACTATCCCCCTCTGTGGCCACAGATTGGGGTTGACTGCTTCTGTATCGAGCCAAAAGTCTTACAGATAGCAGGGGTTCTTATATGTTTCTCCTCATTAGGAGTCTTATAAGGCGTGAATATGCCTAAGCAGTTCACAAATGAGTGGAGTTTTACTCCCGACGTTGTACGACTTATTGTTCAGACGAAAAAGGTAAAATGAGGTAACGTAATGTGTTTACCGCTTTACCAAGTTGATTATGAGCAACCTGTTTATGTGTTGCATATTATATGGCATATTGTTGCATCCATAATAGCTTATTGAGATTTTTTCTCACCCCTTCTCCCTTTACTGTTTTAGGTCCGACTAAGACAGGAGGACCAGACCGGTGAGGCCGGAAAGGAGTTTGGACCGCTTACTTTTGGGTTGTCAGGGTATGTTATGGTTTGGGAGTTGGGAGTAGGGGATGGATGGTATTCTTTTGGGGGAGATTTGTATATAAAACTTTTATAGAACAATTTCAGTGTGTTTGTGTTGTAAGTAAATATGAGATTGGTTTTCTTTTAAGGTTGACTTTTGTAAGCCTTTACATTTGTAGTGGTTGTAACTAAAGCAGGTTGTGACTTTTCAAACATGGTTTATATACCACCTCCAAGTGGAGAGATTATGTTGATTTGTTAAAGGTTATTATACTTTTAGTTAATTAAACAATTTTTTTTTAAATGGAGTTGGTTTGAGACCCTCCAGCTTGGGGCACGAGTCTATAGATCCCGGGTTGAGGAGGCCCCACATCAAATGTCCGTGTCATTGACACAGGTCAGTATGAAAAGGGAGACAATATGGAAAGAGAAAGATGTGGGGAAATTGAAATCGCATGCTAACTATATGACGCTTTAAATGTAATTTTAAACCGGTACAAAAATGAAAGGAAAGAAAGTTTTTTTTTTTTTCACAATTCTCAATCCAATCCAGAACTCTCTTTTCGATAATCCGCCACAAAACCAAACAAAATAGTTACACATCATTTATCCTGTCCTATATAAGTAGTCATTAATCAAACTAAATAGTTCTGTATTCGAGTTAGATACACATTATAGCACTTTCCAGTCACAAAGACACCACTCAAACTGATCAAAGTCATCTTCTTCAAAAATTAATTCCAGAAAAATCATCTACACTTCTAAATGTATAAATTTTCCAAAACCATAAACAATCAATTAACCATAAACAAAATCACCAACTATTGACAAATCATAAATAAACTAACACAACGTCACAACACACACAAATCTACTCATCACAAACAGAATAAAAAACCTCAAAAAAGATTACAAATTAAACCTCACAGATACAATCTAATTCGTGTAAACGAAACAATAAAATAACAATTAACCAAAACAGAAACAGAAATTTACCTGTTGTGAACAGACTCCTTAAATTTCTCCTCCTCGAGAAATTGGAGTATAAGAAACATTAATTCTCTACACAGAGAGAAGACATTCTGCCTCCTTAACACCGCACAATCCCACCTTCAAATTCCAAAACACACACAAAAACACCTACAAAAATCAACAGATCGATTTTTTTCTAGGGTTTATAACCGTGGGTGATTTAGGTGGTGGAGCTGGTGGGTGTTTTAGGTGGCTTCAGTAAAGCATCGGTACGGCATGGCGGAGGCGAAGCCGGAATCGATGGGTGTTTGCTTTTTTAAGTGAGAGAAAGGAAGGGGAGATGAAGTGAAATGGGGAGGTTGAGATTAAAAATCTGATTGAGAAGTTACGAAAGGTTGAGGAGGGAGGGAGGATTTCACCCTATTTCGCCATTGTCGCATCAGAAAAGTGAAGACGGAGAGAAACTGCTGTTGTGACGATGAAGGAGAGCGATGAGAAAATGGAAAGTTACGGACGGTTGAACAGGGACCGAGGATTTCAGTCGTCGGATTAAATTTCTGACGTTCAATTTGAGCCGCCACTTATAGGGGGCTAAGAGGCGGTTATCTGCCCCTCTATTGTATTATAGACTAGTACTCTCTGAGTATGCATGGGTGGTCAAGTGAAGAAAATTAAAAGATAAACACCATTATAAGTATCCAATGTCTCAAAAGTCCTAATATTTCAAAATTCATGAAAATAGAATAGTAAACAATCACAAACTATAAACTGATATTGCCTAAGTTTATTCTTAACTCTTGCATCAACTTGAAAGTATATGAAAATTCAAATGTTAGATTGAAGTATCAAACTGAAAATGTGAAAGAATCTAAATGTGCACAAATAATAACAAATAGAGTAGCAAATAATCACAAACTACAAACATATATTGCCTAAGTTTATCCTTAACTCTTGCATCAACTTGAAAGTAAATGAAAATTCAAATGTTAGATTGAAGTATCAAACTAAAAATGTGAAAGAATCTAAAAGTGCACAAATAACAACAAATGTTCAAATTTAAGGTATTTAACATAAGGGATGAACATTGGTTCACCATTTTTTAAGTTGCAAAGATGGATTTCTCCATAAACCGTTCCCACATCACTCTCCAATCCACATACATATCAATCTTGGATTTTAACATAACTCATTTATGATTGAAACAGAATTGTGTCAGAAACAAAGTACTATAAGCAATCACAAAATTACATCAAAAGCCCCTATCCTCACCATTACCTTTCCACGAAAATTTTTCCACTTCACTCATGTTACAAAATAACAAAACCATGCAAGTAAAAGAATCATCTCATATATCTTCATACATCAACTGTGGTGGAGTCATTTGTGAATCAGTTGGAGCTTCAGTATCTTGCAAATCTTCTATCGAACGCGGAAAAACCTATTTAAAACATGCATTAGATTAATATATACACATATAGTATATAGTTATATATAAATGTGTCATGTTATCGATATTAGGTCCCGCCATTTAGTTAGTTAGTTATCCATCCCATTATAAATCTCTTAACTTTATTTTTTAGTTAATTTAATTGAAATTTAACAAAAAAGTTACTAAAATTCATTTATTCATAAAGTTTTAAATATTATTAATACAACAATATATTAAATTTTATAAAAAAATATTTAATATGAAACAACTGAAGTATACTGATATCACGAAAAATTGAGAGGGCTAGATTGTTATTGATAAATTAAGGGATAATTTTAGAAATCGGTTAATGAGAGTCGTTGGATTAAAACATTAATAATTAATCTTACAGTTAGAATTGAAGAAGAAAATAAATTATCAAATGACAGCCCTTGGATCGTAGCGGTTATGGATCGATATCAACCGTTCTTTGTGTAAAGTCAATAGGCGGTTATGAACTGAGGTGAGAGAGAAAATGAGATAGGAAATAGTAAGACGATAGTCGTTATGAGTATTACAAATGAGTCTCATTAATAAATAAATATTATATACTTTCGTTCATAGAAAATGAGACTTATCAATAAGGCGCTCTAGATGACAAAGTGGGTAAGATTATTCGAATTAGAAGTAGAGGGAGTATTGCGTTAAATTAAGGTCAAAATATGCATTTTGGCTAACGGAAGTTAGTCATGAAACTAACTCCGAGTAATATGTCATTTGAAATTATCAAATTGTTCCTTAAAAAAAAGATGTCCATGATATATGACTTGGAAATATACATCATATTTATTTTTATTTTTATTTGCAACAGATTATAAAAATAAATACTCCCTCCGTCTCGAAAAATTTAGATCACTTTGACATTAATAGTCAACTCAATCGAATTTTGATCGTAATTTAATGAAAAATTAGATATTTTTATGCAATTATAAATTTTTTTATTGTTTTACCATTAAAAATACTATCAATAATAATTTTTAGAATTTCATGAAAATATCTATATTTTTCTATAAAATTATTCATATTTTTTTTAATAAAAATATGTCAAAATTTGATTGAGTTAATTCTGCGAAATAAAGGGAGCGATCGGATCTACACACTTTTATTTTTAAAAAGTATATTACAAAACTAACCAAAATCCATGTTAGTTAAATTGTAAATTGAGAGAAAGTCAGACAGTCGGTACACACAATTAGACCACTTGCTTGTTTTCTTTGCATTTACATTTGAATTGAAAATCTTGGTACACGTCAATTTCCAAATAATAGTTATGTATACTATTACTATATTATTATACTCCCGTACCGTCCCACGTGAATGGAAATTTTTAGTCAAATTGATGTAACTTTGATCAATAATTTAAATAAAAAATAGTGATTCTAATAAAAAATTAATTTTTTTATTATAACACAATTAATAATATTTTCAATACTGATTTTTAAAATAATAGTTAAAATTATTGCAATTTGACTAAAAGTCTCGTGATGGAGGGAGTATGTATTGAAATAGAAACCGCCAATCTACAGCCGTATGATCAAACAAATTGAAAAGAAATCCAATGATTGAAAATAAAAAATGTTAAAACTGATGTTGGAGGTGAGACTCAATCCTGACCACTCTTTGTCTTTTCTGAAACACAATCCTAGCCCTTCATTGTGTGGCGGTTATTCTTGACCTCTATTGTATTATAGATTAGTACTAACCCCCGTGCCAAAGGCACGGAGTGACGCCTACACAATTTTGATTCTACTAAATTCAATTCTCCCCTTCTAATGTTCTTTAACCACTGCCGAAAGAAAAAAAATCCGCAACCAAAAAGTAAAAGAGAGAAACAATTGATTAAGAGTATGTGATTATTATTTTTTTATTTATTTTGAAATCAGAGTATGTGATCCTTAAAAATCAAAAATCAAATAATTATAATTTTCTCTTTTCATGGACGGATCTACAATTGCAGGAAAGTTGGAATCTGCAACTGCAAGGGAGTGAGAAAGGAAGAGTTAGGGGATTGAGATAACAGGTTTTTAGACAGTTAGGGCTCGTTTGGTAGCTGGATATGAGTTAGCAGTATTAATAATGAGGGGATTAATAATCCCCTTATTATTAGTGAAGGTATTAATAATCCTAATTTCGGAAATAATTATTTGTTTGGTATGAATAGGACTAACACCCTTAAATTATGCTTTGACACAAAGTTTTTATTCATTTTCCAACATTGTCCCTAACAAATCTTTCGGAAATTATGTTTAATAGATAAAAATTCTACTCCATCTTTTTATTGAGGATACTTCTACTGGATAAATTAAAATATGATTTTTGTTTAACTTTATAAAAGAGATTTAAACTTTATAAGAAATACAAAAGAAAAATAAAATTAATAATTAATCAAATTTCAAAGTATAAATAATCATTGTCAAAAAAAAATGAAAAATCAAACATTTTAGCATCACACTCAAACAATAAAGTAAATTAACTCTCTACAACATTCACTTCTTCGTCTTCTTGTATTTTCCATCTTCATGTATGTGTTCTTCATTAATGATGTTAAGCGGGAGGAAATATCTTGTGCAACTGTTCATAATAAGGAAATGAGGTTATTTACGAAATTTATTTACAACAGTAAAAAAAAATGCACACAAACAAATATTTACAAAAGTGTATATATATTACACAAAAAATAAAAATTTACAAAGAAAAAATGATACAAATGAGGTAGCCATAGTAATATTTTCTAAAAAAAAAAATAGATAGCTCAAACTGTGTAGTGTTTGATCTTGTATTTAGTAACTAAGTCTGACTCAAACTTATGTAAATTTTAGAATGAAAGATATAATTTATAAAATATTAATTTATACATGTATAAGAGAAGCCAATTAAATTTGGTTTATTGAACACCAAAAAAAACAATTTTCGTTTGTTTTAATAATCTCCTTATTAATACCACATTTCTAACATTTTAATCAATGAGGGTATTAGGCAAGGTTCTAAAAAGCGCTAGGCGGATGCTAGGCGGCGGAGTCGGGCCTAGCGCCTAGGCGGGGACTAGTCGGGATTAGTCGGGACCTAGGCGGGATTTAGAACTAGGCGTTGGAGAGGGGCCTAGCGCCTAGGCGGGGCCTAGGCGCCCTTAGGCGGGGTCTTTTAGAACACTGGTATTAGGTGGTTAATCCTGATAAGGGGTCTTAATAATCCACAACCATATTTTGTAACAAACACCATTTTAAAAATTATCAAGATTATTTATCCTATCCGGCTGATTAATACTGCGTATCAAACATTGCCTTAGGGTTAAATTTGTGGATTAGTTTTAGGCCATATGATTATTTTTTGAAATTTAATCATATCCCTTATTTGTCTTAGCGGTTAATACTAAGAAGATGGGAGTTATTACACAATTTTTGGGGGAGGAGAGAATATAGGCCGTCAGATCAATTCGCAACCAAAAAGTAAAAGAGAGAAACAATTGATTAAGAGTATGTGATTTTTATTTTTTATTTATTTTGAAATCAGAGTATGTTATCCTTAAAAATCAAAAATCAAATAATTATAATTTTCTCTTTTCATGGACGAATCTACAATTGCAGGGAAGTTGAAATCTGCAACTGTAAGGGAGTGGGAAAGGAAGAGTTAGAGGATTGAGATAGCAGTTTTTTAGACAGTTAGGGCTCGTTTGGTAGCCGGATATGAGTTAGCAGTATTAATAATGAGGGGATTAATAATCCCCTTATTATTAGTGAATGTATTAATAATCCTAATTTCGAAAATAATTATTTGTTTGGTATGAATAGGACTAACACCCTTAAATTATGCTTTGACACAAAGTTTTTATTCATTTTTCAACATTGTCCCTAACAAATCTTTAGAAATTATGTTTAATAGATAGAAATTCTACTCCTTCTTTTTATTGAGGATACTTCTACTGGATAAATTAAAATATGATTTTTGTTTAACTTTATAAAAGAGATTTAAACTTTATAAGAAATACAAAAGGAAAATAAAATTAATAATTAATCAAATTTCAAAGTATAAATAATCATTGTCAAAAAAAAAATGAAAAATCAAAAATTTTAGCATCACACTCAAACAATAAAGTATAATTAACTCTCTACAACATTCACTTCTTCGTCTTCTTGTATTTTTCATCTTCATGTATGTGTTCTTCATTAATGATGTTAAGCGGGAGAAAATATCTTGTGCAACTGTTCATAATAAGGAAATGGGACTATTTACGAAATTTATTTACAACAGTTAAAAAAAATGCACACAAACAAATATTTACAAAAGTGTATATATATTACACAAAAAAAAAAAATTACAAAGAAAAATTGATACAAATGAGGTAGCCATAGTAATATTTTCTAAAAAAAAAAAAATAGATAGCTCAAACTGTGCAGTGTTTGATCTTGTATTTAGTAACTAAGTCTGACCCAAACTTATGTAAATTTTAAAATAAAAGATATAATTTATAAAATTTAAATTTATACATGTATAAGAGAAGCTAGTTAAATTTGGTTTATTGAACAAAAAAAAAAATCTTCGTTTGTTTTAATAATCTCCTTATTAATACCACCTTTCTAACATTATAAATAATGAGGGTATTAGGTGGTTAATCCTGATATGGGGTCTTAATAATCCACAACCATATTTTGTAACAAACACCATTTTAAAAATTATCAAGATTATTTATCCTATCCGACTGATTAATACTGCGTATCAAACATTGCCTTAGGGTTAAATTTGTGGATTAGTTTTAGGTCATATGATTATTTTTTGAAATTTAATCATATCCCTTATTTGTCTTAGCGGTTAATACTAAGAAGATGGGGAGTTAATACACAATTTTTGGGGGAGGAGATAATATAGGCCGTCAGATCAATTTCTGAAGATGAATCTCAGCCCTTCTTTGTCTCAGCAGTTACATCCATTGCCTATTGTAATATAAATGTTAGTGCCATAATTAAAAAAAAGTGACATGGGTAGTGATAAAAGTGACACAATGTGATAATAAGTTATTATTTACGATATTACCATCACATATTTTAAAATAAGTTTTGATTAGTTAAAAAAAGACAACCACATAATTAAAAAATTAATTATTTATAAAATTCATTGCTTGTTTATAAAATACATTTTTTTTAAAAAAACTATTTATTCCAAAAAATTTGGCATATATACAAACTATAATTAAAAAAAATTTCCCAAATATCAATTTTTCTTAAATTTCAATAAAACTCAAAAATTGAACGTTCGAGGACAAAGAAAGTACTACCTTTTATTTTCATACATGGTAGTACTTTAGCTAATCTAATGAGGTGAAGATATTTTATTTTTTTAATCAATATTGTACCCTTCACACTTTCATCAAAAGCACAACACAATTATAACACATCATCTTGAAAACTAAATTTTGTGATTTTTTTATAACTTTAGTATTACCGATATTTGAATGGATTCCTATAATTTTTTACTCTCTTCGTCTTGAAATTATCTTTCTACATTTTGGTTGTTAATAAGAAGGTATTTTGAGGAATTATTTTAGATGAATTTAATTATGCTAATGAACATCTAATAGTATTTATAATTGTGTATCAATAATAAATTTTAAATTTTCCTTAAGACAATGAAATTAATTTAATTTTATTGCTCAAAGTAACTTTGTCGTAGTAGTGATAATAAAAAGAAGAGAAATCATTTCAGAACCCGAGTGATTTTTTTTTTTTGGGTACATAACTAAGGAAAAAGTCCTATAATCTCTATATATATAAAAGGAGGATAGTCTTGGAGCCAAAATGAGGGGCATTTTCGTAATTTCACTCGGTGGCATTTTGGCAATAAACAAGGCGGAGATGATACGTGGCAAGCTGTCATTGGGCGCGTGCGTCACACGCGCCGACAAAGGCGCGTGTGGCGCGTAATGGTTTTTTTTTGTTTTTTAAAGCGACACGTGTCGCACTCTGATTGGACCGTCTTATTTCAGATTTTTATTTTTCCTCCCGTTTTTTCGACCTTAATTATTTAAAAAAAAATTAAAAATTTTTACACCAAAATTCATAATTTTTTTTCTCTTTAATTAGAGACTAATTTCATTTAATTCGGACACAAAAAAAACACTCTTTCTTAAATATAAATTTCTTAATTATCATTTCTTTATTTTACTTTTAATTTTTCAATATCTTTTTTTTTAAATTAATTAAGTTTGAAGTATATTTTTTTATTATAAATTTTTTTATTATAAATTATGATAATAATAATCATAATTTTACTTTTTAAATATAAATTATTGTTTGTAATGTTAGTTCCGTCGTTTCAAAATTTGACATTAATTTTTTAAACATATTAAGTAATATTGTATAAAATATTCCTTTGGACGAATATATTACTTTAATTTTTTACCTGAAGTAGTATTATTTTGTAAAAATTAATGTTTATAATGTTCATGTCTTCGTGTCAGGAAATAAATAATAAATTTTGAGACAAGTCAATTCATTGAGGCAAATGAAGGAATTTTTTTTTTATATATATAAAGTAGTATTAATTATGGGATGAAAGTAATATTCATTTTTGAATTGAAGAAATATTTTTTTCTTAAAAAGTTGAATTTTTTTATATGTCCAAAAAAAATGAACATTGATTCTTTCGTCTCAATGAACATTTTAAAAAATAATAATACTTTATTCGTCTAAAAAATTAATGTACTATTTTGAGACGAAGACACGAACAGTACAAATATTAATTGCAAAGGCGAATGAAGTAGTATTATTTTTTTAAAATATTCATTGGGATGAAGGAAATAATGCTCAATTTTTTTGGAAAAAAAATGTTGTATTATTTTTGGGTTAATCATTTTGAATCGAAAGTAATATTCATTTTTGAATTATTATAATATTAGTGCCTTCGTTTCAAAATATGACATTACTTTTTTAAACAACTTAAGTAATATTATTTTGTAAAAAATTAATGTTTATAATGTTCGTGTCTTCGTGCCAGGAAATAAATATTAAATTTTGAGACAAGTCAATTCATTGAGGCAAATGAAGGAATTTTATTTTTTTTTTGATATAGAAAGTAGTATTAGTTATGGGATGAAAGTAATATTCATTTTTGAATTGAAGAAATATTTTTTTCTTAAAAAGTTGAATTTTTTTATATGTCCAAAAAAAATGAACATTGATTCTTTCGTCTCAATGAACATTTTAAAAAATAATACTACTTTATTCATCTAAAAAATTAATGTACTATTTTGAGACGAAGACACGAACAGTACAAACATTAATTGCAGAGGCGAATGAAGTAGTATTATTTTTTTAAAATATTCATTGGGATGAAGGAAATAATGCTCAATTTTTTTGGAAAAAAATGTTGTATTATTTTTGGGTTAATCATTTCGAATCGAAAGTAATATTCATTTTTGAATTACTATAATATTAGTGCCTTCGTTTCAAAATATGATATTACTTTTTTAAACAACTTAAGTAATATTTTATAAAATATTCATTGGGATGAAGATGACATTTTCTTTTTTTAGCCGAAGTAGTATTATTTTGTAAAAATTAATCTTTATAATGTTTGTGTCTTCGTGTTTCAAAAAAAATAATTATTTTTTGAGACAAGTAAATTCCTTGAGGCAAAGGAAGCAATTTTCTTTTGATATAGAAAGTAGTATAAATTATGGGATGAACGTAATATTCATTTTTAAATTGAAGGAATTTTTTTTCCTTAAAAAATAGAATTTTTTTATATGTCCAAGAAAAATTAACATTGCTTCCTTTGGCTCAATGAACATTTTAAAAAATAATACTACGTTATTCGCCTAAAAAATTAATGTCATATTTTGAGACAAATGCACTAACATTACAAACATTAATTGCAGAGGCGAATGAAGTAGTATTAGTTTTTAAAATAGTAATTGGGATGAAGGGAATAAAGATCATTTTTTTTGATAAAAAATGTTGTATTATCTTTGGGTTATTCATTTTGAATCGAAAGTAATATTCATTTTTGAAATGTTGTAATGTTAGTGCCTTTGTTTCAAAATATGCCATTATTTTTTTAAACAAATTAAGTCATATTTTATAAAATATTCATTGGTACGAAAATAGTATTTTTTTATATAATGAAGTAGTATTATTTTGTAAAAATTATTTTTTATAATGTTTGTTTCTTCGTCTCATAAAATAAATATTAATTATTTAGACAAGTAAATTAATTATATAGCTCAATTTTTTTGGAAAAAAATTTTGTATTATTTTTGGGTTAATCATTTCGAATCGAAAGTAATATTCATTTTTGAATTATTATAATATTAGTGCCTTCGTTTCAAAATATGACATTACTTTTTTAAACAACTTAAGTAATATTATTTTGTAAAAAATTAATGTTTATAATGTTCGTGTCTTCGTGTCAGGAAATAAATATTAAATTTTGAGACAAGTCAATTCATTGAGGCAAATGAAGGAATTTTTTTTTTTGATATAGAAAGTAGTATTAATTATGGGATGAAAGTAATATTCATTTTTGAATTGAAGAAATATTTTTTTCTTAAAAAGTTGAATTTTTTTATATGTCCAAAAAAATGAACATTGATTCTTTCGTCTCAATGAACATTTTAAAAAATAATACTACTTTATTCGTCTAAAAAATTAATGTACTATTTTGAGACGAAGACACGAACAGTACAAACATTAATTGCAGAGGCGAATGAAGTAGTATTATTTTTTTAAAATATTCATTGGGATGAAGGAAATAATGCTCAATTTTTTTGGAAAAAAAATGTTGTATTATTTTTGGGTTAATCATTTCGAATCGAAAGTAATATTCATTTTTGAATTATTATAATATTAGTGCCTTCGTTTCAAAATATGACATTACTTTTTTAAACAACTTAAGTAATATTTTATAAAATATTCATTGGGATGAAGATGGCATTTTCTTTTTTTAGCCGAAGTAGTATTATTTTGTAAAAATTAATCTTTATAATGTTTGTGTCTTCGTGTGTCAAAAAATAATAATTATTTTTTGAGACAAGTAAATTCCTTGAGGCAAAGGAAGCAATTTTCTTTTGATATAGAAAGTAGTATTAATTATGGGACGAACGTAATATTCATTTTTAAATTGAAGGAATTTTTTTTCCTTAAAAAATAGAATTTTTTTATATGTCCAAGAAAAATTAACATTGCTTCCTTTGGCTCAATGAACATTTTAAAAAATAATACTACGTTATTCGCCTAAAAAATTAATGTCATATTTTGAGACAAATGCACTAACATTACAAACATTAATTGCAGAGGCGAATGAAGTAGTATTAGTTTTTAAAATAGTAATTGGGATGAAGGGAATAATGATCATTTTTTTTTTGATAAAAAATGTTGTATTATCTTTGGGTTATTCATTTTGAATCGAAAATAATATTCATTTTTGAAATGTTGTAATGTTAGTGCCTTTGTTTCAAAATATGACATTAATTTTTTAAACAAATAAAGTCATATTTTATAAAATATTCATTGGTACGAAAATAGTATTTTTTTTTATATAATGAAGTAGTATTATTTTGTAAAAATTATTTTTTATAATGTTTGTTTCTTCGTCTCATAAAATAAATATTAATTATTTAGACAAGTAAATTAATTATATAGCTCAATTTTTTTTGGAAAAAAAATGTTGTATTATTTTTGGGTTAATCATTTCGAATCGAAAGTAATATTCATTTTTGAATTATTATAATATTAGTGCCTTCGTTTCAAAATATGACATTACTTTTTTAAACAACTTAAGTAATATTATTTTGTAAAAAATTAATGTTTATAATGTTCGTGTCTTCGTGTCAGGAAATAAATATTAAATTTTGAGACAAGTCAATTCATTGAGGCAAATGAAGGAATTTTTTTTTTTTTGATATAGAAAGTAGTATTAATTATGGGATGAAAGTAATATTCATTTTTGAATTGAAGAAATATTTTTTTCTTAAAAATTTGAATTTTTTTATATGTCCAAAAAAAATGAACATTGATTCTTTCGTCTCAATGAACATTTTAAAAAATAATACTACTTTATTCGTCTAAAAAATTAATGTACTATTTTGAGACGAAGACACGAACAGTACAAACATTAATTGCAGAGGCGAATGAAGTAGTATTATTTTTTTAAAATATTCATTGGGATGAAGGAAATAATGCTCAATTTTTTTGGAAAAAAATGTTGTATTATTTTTGGGTTAATCATTTCGAATCGAAAGTAATATTCATTTTTGAATTATTATAATATTGGTGCCTTCGTTTCAAAATATGACATTACTTTTTTAAACAACTTAAGTAATATTTTATAAAATATTCATTGGGATGAAGATGTCATTTTCTTTTTTTAGCCGAAGTAGTATTGTTTTTTAAAAATTAATCTTTATAATGTTTGTGTCTTCGTGTGTCAAAAAATAATAATTATTTTTTGAGACAAGTAAATTCCTTGAGGCAAAGAAAGCAATTTTCTTTTGATATAGAAAGTAGTATTAATTATGGGACGAACGTAATATTCATTTTTAAATTGAAGGAATTTTTTTTCCTTAAAAAATAGAATTTTTTTATATGTCCAAGAAAAATTAACATTGCTTCCTTTGGCTCAATGAACATTTTAAAAAATAATACTACGTTATTCGCCTAAAAAATTAATGTCATATTTTGAGACAAATGCACTAACATTACAAACATTAATTGCAGAGGCGAATGAAGTAGTATTAGTTTTTAAAATAGTAATTGGGATGAAGGGAATAATGATCATTTTTTTTTGATAAAAAATGTTGTATTATCTTTGGGTTATTCATTTTGAATCGAAAGTAATATTCATTTTTGAAATGTTGTAATGTTAGTGCCTTTGTTTCAAAATATGACATTAATTTTTTAAACAAATTAAGTCATATTTTATAAAATATTCATTGGTACGAAAATAGTATTTTTTTTATATAATGAAGTAGTATTATTTTGTAAAAATTATTTTTTATAATGTTTGTTTCTTCGTCTCATAAAATAAATATTAATTATTTAGACAAGTAAATTAATTATATAGCTCAATTTTTTTGAAAAAAAATGTTGTATTATTTTTGGGTTAATCATTTCGAATCGAAAGTAATATTCATTTTTGAATTATTATAATATTAGTGCCTTCGTTTCAAAATATGACATTACTTTTTTAAACAACTTAAGTAATATTATTTTGTAAAAAATTAATGTTTATAATGTTCGTGTCTTCGTGTCAGGAAATAAATATTAAATTTTGAGACAAGTCAATTCATTGAGGCAAATGAAGGATTTTTTTTTTGATATAGAAAGTAGTATTAATTATGGGATGAAAGTAATATTCATTTTTGAATTGAAGAAATATTTTTTTCTTAAAAAGTTGAATTTTTTTATATGTCCAAAAAAAATGAACATTGATTCTTTCGTCTCAATGAAAATTTTAAAAAATAATACTACTTTATTCGTCTAAAAAATTAATGTACTATTTTGAGACGAAGACACGAACAGTACAAACATTAATTGTAGAGGCGAATGAAGTAGTATTATTTTTTTAAAATATTCATTGGGATGAAGGAAATAATGCTCAATTTTTTTGGAAAAAAAAATGTTGTATTATTTTTGGGTTAATCATTTCGAATCGAAAGTAATATTTATTTTTGAATTATTATAATATTATTGCCTTCGTTTCAAAATATGACATTACTTTTTTAAACAATTTAAGTAATATTTTATAAAATATTCATTGGGATGAAGATGGCATTTTCTTTTTTTAGCCGAAGTAGTATTATTTTGTAAAAATTAATCTTTGTAATGTTTGTGTCTTCGTGTGTCAAAAAATAATAATTATTTTTTGAGACAAGTAAATTCCTTGAGGCAAAGGAAGCAATTTTCTTTTGATATAGAAAGTAGTATTAATTATGGGACGAACGTAATATTCATTTTACAATTGATGGAATTTTTTTCCTTAAAAAATAGAATTTTTTTATATGTCCAAGAAAAATTAACATTGCTTCATTTGGCTCAATGAACATTTTAAAAAATAATACTACGTTATTCGCCTAAAAAATTAATGTCATATTTTGAGACAAATGCACTAACATTACAAACATTAATTGTAGAGGCGAAAGAAGTAGTATTAGTTTTTAAAATAGTAATTGGGATGAAGGAAATAATGATCATTTTTTTTGATAAAATATGTTGTATTATCTTTGGGTTATTCATTTTGAATCGAAAGTAATATTCTTTTTTGAAATGTTGTAATGTTAGTGCCTTTGTTTCAAAATATGACATTAATTTTTAAAACAAATTAAGTCATATTTTATAAAATATTCATTGGTACGAAAATAGTATTTTTTATATAATGAAGTAGTATTATTTTGTAAAAATCATTTTTTATAATGTTTGTTTCTTCGTCTCATAAAATAAATATTAATTATTTAGACAAGTAAATTAATTATATAGCTCAATTTATTTTGGAAAAAAATGTTGTATTATTTTTGGGTTAATCATTTCGAATCGAAAGTAATATTCATTTTTGAATTATTATAATATTAGTGCCTTCGTTTCAAAATATGACATTACTTTTTTAAACAACTTAAGTAATATTATTTTGTAAAAAATTAATGTTTATAATGTTCGTGTCTTCGTGTCAGGAAATAAATATTAAATTTTGAGACAAGTCAATTCATTGAGGCAAATGAAGGATTTTTTTTTTTTTGATATAAAAAGTAGTATTAATTATGGGATGAAAGTAATATTCATTTTTGAATTGAAGAAATATTTTTTCTTAAAAAGTTGAATTTTTTTAGTCAAAAAAAAAAAGAACATTGATTCTTTCGTCTCAATGAACATTTTAAAAAATAATACTACTTTATT
Source organism: Adenophora triphylla var. japonica (assembly GCA_022495995.1). Lineage (NCBI taxonomy): Eukaryota > Viridiplantae > Streptophyta > Magnoliopsida > Asterales > Campanulaceae > Adenophora > Adenophora triphylla. The sequence goes on from JAFEMH010000675.1 coordinate 589,082, forward strand.
CGTCTAAAAAATTAATGTACTATTTTGAGACGAAGACACGAACAGTACAAACATTAATTGCTGAGGCGAATGAAGTAGTATTATTTTTTTAAAATATTCATTGGGATGAAGGAAATAATGCTCAATTTTTTTGGAAAAAAAATGTTGTATTATTTTTGGGTTAATCATTTCGAATCGAAAGTAATATTCATTTTTGAATTATTATAATATTAGTGCCTTCTTTTCAAAATATGACATTACTTTTTTAAACAACTTAAGTAATATTTTATAAAATATTCATTGGGATGAAGATGGCATTTTCTTTTTTTAGCCGAAGTAGTATTATTTTGTAAAAATTAATCTTTATAATGTTTGTGTCTTCGTGTGTCAAAAAATAATAATTATTTTTTGAGACAAGTAAATTCCTTGAGGCAAAGGAAGCAATTTTCTTTTGATATAGAAAGTAGTATTAATTATGGGACGAACGTAATATTCATTTTTAAATTGAAGGAATTTTTTTTCCTTAAAAAATAGAATTTTTTTATATGTCCAAGAAAAATTAACATTGCTTCCTTTGGCTCAATGAACATTTTAAAAAATAATACTACGTTATTCGCCTAAAAAATTAATGTCATATTTTGAGACAAATGCACTAACATTACAAACATTAATTGCAGAGGCGAATGAAGTAGTATTAGTTTTAAAATAGTAATTGGGATGAAGGGAATAATGATCATTTTTTTTGATAAAAAATGTTGTATTATCTTTGGGTTATTCATTTTGAATCGAAAGTAATATTCATTTTTGAAATGTTGTAATGTTAGTGCCTTTGTTTCAAAATATGACATTAATTTTTTAAACAAATTAAGTCATATTTTATAAAATATTTATTGGTACAAAAATAGTATTTTTTTTTATATAGCTGAAGTAGTATTATTTTGTAAAAATTATTTTTTATAATGTTTGTTTCTTCGTCTCATAAAATAAATATTAATTATTTAGACAAGTAAATTCCTTGAGGCAAAGGAATCAAATTTTTTTTTTTGGGACTAGAAAGTAGTATTAATTATGGGATGAAAGAAATACTCCCTCCGTCCCGGTAGAAGCGTCACCCTTTTAGGGGTGGCGCGCAAATTAAGGAAAAGTGTGGAAAGAAAAAATGTTGTGAGTGTAATTTAAAAATAGGAGAGAGAATTAGTGGAGGAAATAGTGAATTTTAAAAGTGTTGTGAGTGTAGAGGAGAGATAATTAGTGGAGGAAATAGTGGATGTGATAATAAAATATTAATAAAAGTTTCCTTTTTAGGAAAGGGTGACGCTATAAACGGGACGCCATTTTGGGTAAAAAGTGACGCTTCGACCGGGACGGAGGGAGTATTCATTTTTGAATAGAAGGACAATTTTTTCCCCTTTTTATATATAATAGACGAACATGTAATTTTTTTTTTTGAACATGTCATTTTTTTTAATTGGTAATATATTTTTGTAAATAATTTCATGATTGCAAATAATATGTGGACGTTTATTATTATTATTATTATTATTATTATTATTATTATTATTATTATTATTATTATTATTATTATTATTATTTTGCCATTTTTACATGAGAGTATTTTTGTAATATTCAGGGAGTTTTTTTTTGTAACAATCAGCTTGTGTGTGTTTTTTTTTCTTTTTAATATCCATCTTCTAAAAGTTCTTTTTGGTAAATGCCCTTAGGACTTATTCAATTTTTTCTTTCTAAAATTGTTTATTTCTTAGTTTAATGACTAATTTATTAGATTATATTTACATCTGATTAATGTTTCATTATTGTCTGTAAAAAAAAAAAAATATTTCAACATGTACGTTATAGTGTATATTTTTCAGTTCAAGATATTTGTATTATTATTTTCCTTTTATGCTATGACTATTAATAAAAGTCAAAGGTCAATATTTATTAGTTGTTGGCCCCCTTTTAAATCGATACTATGTCATTTATCATTTTCAATTATATTTCACATTAACAAACGTTCACAATCCCGCTGGTCCGAATATATTGATATGTAATGATGATCTTTCTTCCTCTTTCGACAGTTGCACCGACAGTATTGTCTTTTAAAGCCGTGTTTCACAATGAATAAAAAAATTTCTCTCATTTTGTCATTTTATTTAATTTCTGTCTTTTTAAGCATCAATAACTTCCCGTACATTGCACGGATGTAACACTATATTTATTTTAGTGACCTTCAATCTGATATTTGTATTTTCAATATAATTTTCAAATAATCGTTTTACAATGTATACAAACATCTATATTTCCTTTTGTATATATTTCGATTTTAATCAGTTATTCGTTAGTAACTGTTCGTGCATCGCACGGGGTCAATCTAGTAGTAGGTATAAACATAAGCACTCCGTATTACTGTGAAACCGTCTCAAAACCCTAGTCGCAGGAGCCACATCGCAGTCTATACTGATTTATCATAGTGGGCTGGGCTGGGCTGGGCTGGGCTGGGCTCTAAGTTATTCAGCCCTTATCCAGTCGTGCGTTAGACTGACGCCGGAGGCGAAATGTTATAGGGTTCAAACAGTTGAAGGACACAGTGGGGTTTACAATTTCTTATGGCAGTGTTCTCCGATTAACTCAAGCTTAATCTCTCTCTCTCTCTCTCACACACACACACCAACAAACCCTAAGAATGCCTCCGAAGGCAGCGAAGTCGAAGGAAGCACCAGTTGAGAGGCCGATACTTGGTCGATTTTCATCTCACCTCAAGATTGGAATTGTAAGTTCATCCTCACTTGTATTTGTATGTGTGTTTCGGCTTGTATTTTAGCAGATTTTGATTCTTTGATGTGTCATTTCTTGAGGGAATGGTGTGGCAATCTAAATGATGTTTGAAGTAGACATTGTTGGATTTATGATCATTTGGCAATCTAAATGATTATGAATTTATGTTTGTTGAATGTTTAATGGTGAAATTTGGATTTTTGTCTGTTTGGTTAATGTGGAAATTTGAGTACCTGGAATGAAATTGAATTCAGAACATCCACCTATGGGCGGTTCCTGTTTCGGTTTCTTACCGAAGCCACCTGATCACGGATCAATTCTATATATCTGGGTGTGTTTGTGTGTGTGTGTGGGGGGGTGGGTGGGTGGAAACGTGTTTAAGCTTTCCTTCTTCATTTTGGCACACTGTGTAAACAAACTGTCTGCACTTCCATTGATTGAAGGAACTGATTGAAAAATTCCCATACTTAAGCAATTCAGCCTTAGTGCCAATTACTTTGGTTCACATGTGCTATATCTTTCAAAAGTTTTTTTCCCTAGTAATAGCAAGTTACTTGTTTACTATGTAATATAAACCTTGGTCATTGCTGTTTTTTTCTTACCTTTCGTTCTTTTGATCTGTTTCCTTTTTGATAAGAAAAAAAAACTGTATTAACAAGCGAGAAAAGAGAGATACCAGAGGACAAGCTGGCTACACATTAAGAGAAAAACGATGGGATGAGCAAAGTGAAACAAATATTGTAAAAGGAAAGGAATGGAACGTTAGAGCTAATAAAACACCAGCCGGCTTCTAAATCAATCTAATTACATTTTTATAGCACTTTCTGAGTAGTCATACTTTTCTTACTGGTTTACAGGTTGGATTGCCAAATGTAGGCAAATCTACTCTTTTCAACACACTGACAAAGTTGTCAATACCAGCTGAGAACTTCCCGTTTTGTACCATTGAACCTAACGAGGCTCGAGTTAATATTCCAGATGAGCGATTTGAATGGCTTTGTCAACTGTTCAAGCCAAAGAGCGAGGTTTGAGCTTCCGTACTTTTGCCAGAGTAAAATGTTTTCTGTTGCGTTGTTCTAATATTTTTAATAATTTATATCAAGTTTTTAACAGGATTGAGTTGGTTGTTGGGATGCCCAACTGTGATTCAAAATTTCCCACTGTGTATCCCCTGTTTACACTCTGTCTTACATTTCTTCTACCTAAAACTATCCTTTGGTTGTTGGGCTGTATTTTTCTCTTTTTCTCTTTTTCTCTTTCTTTATATCATTATTGTTATTGATAATATCTTGTTTGTCTTATATTCTTCTTTTGATCTTATAAGTTTTCTTCCTTTATCAATTAAAATAAGAAAAGAAAAAGCCTGTTCAGTTTTGCATGGGAATGAGTTCGTATAAAAACTTAGTTGCTGTGCTGACTTGCATTTATTTTGGTGGGTCAGGTATCAGCATTCCTAGAAATACATGATATAGCTGGATTAGTGAGGGGTGCTCATGAAGGACAAGGGCTGGGGAACAGTTTCCTCTCTCATATTCGTGCTGTTGATGGCATATTCCATGTTTTACGTATGATGATTGTTTCCTTGCATGTTGAATTATATTGTTGTTCTAGATTTGTATCTTACTCTGTCTATGTTCACCAATGCTTTAAAATCTTGATGCTAGACCTGGAACACAAAGGACATTGCCCAGACACTTTATCAAAGGACTCAAGCAAGATAGTATTATTGTTTTGAATGTCTTTGCTGAGTAAATGCAATTACAGGATTGGCCGATTTCCCTTATTTTGCTGGATAGAATAATACTCCATCTGCGTTTTAATTGCCACACTTTTTGGTAAATATGGCATGAAGTTTAGGATTCTTCCTACACATCTAGATATTAATGGCGTGCAAGTGATTTGTTAAAAATCATATTTCAAGCTTCAGCGATGTTTTTTTGGATAAGTGTATTCTGTGGACGTAGTTATTTGATATTCTGCCAATGCATCTTAAAATTTGTGCGGCAGATACTAAAAATGTTCACTTTTATAGGAAAGTAGGTTGAATGTTAGTGAACTCGAAGTTGAAATGATGTTTGGAATCATTAGGCTTGAACTTTCAGGCCCTGACAAATTAGTCCGTTTTATCAACAAAAGCTGACTAAGATGAAAAGAAAACTGAAATCTGTTCTTTGCATCATATCCTTTTTTTTAAAAAGAAAACTTTAGTAAAAGGGTTATTTGTTTATCAAAGTAATTTAAAATTTCAATAGGCCAGTATTTAGATTGGATGAGATCATAAACAAGTGGATTGAGGTTTAGTTGACTAACCTTATTCGATCGACTGAATCAAGATGACTGCATTAGAAACATAAACGTCTCTCATGCAAGCTGCCACATCAAATTAGTCTGTTTTCTCAACAAAAGGTGACTAAGATGAAAAGAAAACTGAAATCTTGGTTCTTTGCATCAAGATCGACTGAATCTTGGTTCTTTGCATCATATCTTTTATTCTAATAGTTTGAGTAAAAGATCAATTTTCCTTATCAAAGTTATTTACTCCCTCCGTCCCAAAATGAATGTCCATTTTTTTTCAAATCTACTTTTGAACAAGAACAAATTTGAATGCTTTTTGGACATTCATTTGTGGACGGAGGGTGTAAAATTCTTATAGCCAATGTTTAGATTGGATGCGATCATAAAAGATAGGATTGATGTTTAGTTGGCTAACCTTATTTAACTGATTGAAGTGAGATGGTATCTATCAAAAAAATAATAAAATGAAGTGGGATGGCAGCATTAGAAACATAAACGCCTCTTATATAGCCTGCCACGCCCTTCTTTTATTTTTCCTTTTTCACCTGTTTATCATTCTCTCATGCTAATGTTGGAGCTATATACGCACTTTTTTAAAATAGCTCTAATATATACACAAATACATATGTATTCATATATACATACATGCATACATGTACACACACATATATATACGTACATGCATGCATATATACATATATATATATATATATATATATATATATATATATATATATATATATATATATATATATATATATATATATATATATATATGTATATATGTTCACACACATACATATTGGTTGGAGGTTTAGGTTTAATACCTTGTTGTAAGTTCTACTATTGACCTGCTCAATGATGGGAGCTCTGAGCTTTGCCATGCTAGAGGGAGTTTATGAGGTTAATGTGGCTTGATAGCTGAATTGGTTTAAGCGCTATGACTGAATATGTTCTTCATTGCAAGAAATTAGGGATTGACCATTCCGAGTCTCTGACTTCTGAAATTCAAGAATATTTCTTATATTTCACATAGATCCTGCCATCCTGGCCTAAACATGGAGATATTTGAAATCATTTAATAATTTCATATGCCAGCATATCATACCTTCATTGCCAGGAGTTGTGTCCTGTGTTTGATCTTGTGGACAAATTTCCTGTAAGACTTAATAGTCATGAAAGTTCTAGCCATTGTTCTCTATCAAGGCAAAGGGAAATGGATAACCATTTGGGGTAGCTTTGATTGTCCATTTGTTGGGACTGCAACGTCGATGATGTTTTGTACCTTCTCTTTGTTCTTTCAACTTTTATAGACTGTTGCTATCAGAAATGATTATAACCCATTAGACAGCTTCAATGAATTTGATAAGTTTGATATCAATATATTTTATCATGTATATCAATAGACAATTACCTCTAGTTTTTCGCATCTGTATATTTATAAACCTCTTTCCCCAGTTGTGTTTTCCTCGTGCTTCTACACGTTTACATGTATATGTTTTAAGTTTATGTACCATTCCCTTCGGGAACATCCGACGATACAGAGAAGTGAGTGTACAAAGAAAGTATGTCATGTTTGTGAACCTCACTCTGCTTGTTTGCTTTTGTGTTAAATGTTGCTGGCATATCTAAATGTCTGGAGGAGATTCTTCCAGTCTCTGTTTGCCATTTTTTGCTTCTTCTCTTTATTATTAGTATAATGAATGAAAGACCAAAACTTTAAGTTCTTGAGAGTATATACCTTTCTCATTTAGTGCCTTCCTTTTTCATTTGCTTATTCATTTATCAAGGTTTCAAATTTACTGTTATACATTTATCATGTGAAAAGGTGCATTTGAAGATCCAGATATCATTCACGTTGATGACACTGTTGATCCTGTAAGGGACCTGGAAATCATAAGTGCAGAGTTGCGGTTAAAGGTGTGTTTTGTTATGATTGTATTAGGAAGGTTATTACTTTCCATTTATTTGCAGTTTTTCTCCATGACTAATGAGTGAGCAAGCCTATGGGTAGTGTGACAAAAGCGAATGTAGGCGGAAGCATATACTCCCTTCGCCCCGAAATGATCTCCCTACTTTTCTTGTTGATAATGTGAAGGTATTTTGAGCAATAATTTTAGGTTAATTTAGCTATTCTAATAAAAATCTAAAAATTGCTACTGATAGTATATATATGGTGTATCAATAACAAGTTTTAAATTTTCAGTATGACAATTAAAATAACCTAAATTTATTGCTTAAAGTGCCTACTAGTAATAACAAAAAAAGTGGGAAGATCATTTCGGGACAAAGGGAGTAGAATGGATAAAGAATTAAGAAAAGAGAAAATGGAAGTAATCAAGAAAGAAGAAACACACACGAAGCTCAAAACTTATCATTTTCTCATTGCATGAATAACTTTGAAGGATTACATGTCTATGAGCTTAACTATTTCCCAATACTGCTAGTATTAAACTAATATGATAAGTAGTAGGAACAACTAATGCTATAAGGATTAAGAAAAACACTAATCTAATCGAAAAAGTCAATATACACGGCTCAGAGAATCACTTGCTGAAGCAGTAAAACAGATTTAGCATTTATGGCATCTCATCTTAACTGAATTTCAGTTAATTTCTTTTATAAGCTCCGTATTAGGCAAATGAGGATCGTAGTTATGACGTGACTGATCCGAGCCCGTCCTAGTTCAGATAAATGCTTTAATGCTGTCCAACACTTCACAAGCCACCAAAATGAGGTAAAACCCTACAATTGTCTTAGCAGTATAATGAAGATGTAGATGTAGATGGTTAACAACATCTGTCATTTTGTAATGGGTTAACTAAAAGTTATCGTTTTATTACATTACCACATTTGAGAATGACTTTACAAGTTGTTCACCTCGTTAGTCTTATCAAATAAGTTGATCACCTTGTTAGAGTGTCAACCCAACTCCCGTGTTCATATGCAAAGCATTAGGATTCATCCCTTTCTTCTTCTTCTTCACCACCTTTTTTAAAAAAAAAATAAAAAAATATTTTGAAGTGATTTAAGTACCTTCTCAATGTCTATCTGGTTTGTGTGGTTAAGGACATTGAATTCATGGAAAAGAGGATTGATGATCTTGAAAAGAGCATGAAGAGGAGCAATGACAAGCAGTTAAAAATAGAGCATGAGTTGTGTTTGAAGGTTTGTTTACGATTTTATTCCAATGATGACTTCCCAATCAGCAATATTTTGTTTTGTTACATGTATGAAAACACACACCAACACATCAACACACCAACACACAACACACACACATGTTTTTGCATATATGTGTATATATTACTCATGTATTTACATTTTCTATAGTTGTAACTGTGTCAAAATGTTGGATTCAAGAATCATTTCTTGCATATCTCAGAATAATTCTACTTCAACCTTTGGTCTTTCAATTGTATGGAGTATGGACCAATCTTGCCCGAAAGTTGCAAACAATTGGGATGCAATGGAAACTCTAATGTGACACTTTTGAGGGATTTGGGTAGTTATCCTCTTGTTATCTTTTGCCGTTGCTTTCTATTTTCCGGAATCTCTAAATTTCCAAACTAAGCAGATGTAATCACTTCCCTTGAGCATAATGACATGTCAGCTATGGTGATGAAAACACAATTCTGTTGAAATTATGCATTCCGAAGTATCTTAATTATAGGGATTCTAAGCTGTGGTAAGCTCACTTGGTATATTGATATTTTGATTATTTTTCAATCTCTAATCTTTTTTACGATCTCAAGTCTTATATGATTTCTTGTTTCATTCTCTTGGCCACGTGGTTCCAGATGAGGTCAAGACTACTATTGGCTGGTCTCTTAATTGGTCAAATGCCAATTTAGAATGTGTAGGGGAATACAGTATGCTAAGTTGTCTCAAACATGGTATTTGTAGGTACTCAAATGTCGATGTTACAGCTAGGTTTTGACAACATATTGTAAATGCAAATACACATTTCTGAAAGAAGAAATACGTTGCTACTGAACCAAGTTTGTTTACCATGAGATTCACATTAAATGATAGAAATGAAGTCTGAAATCCATTTTTTTTTCTAATTTAGAAGAAATTGGAAATATGTTCCGGATTGCCAAAGTTGCTGCTCAAGGATGGAAGTCTAACATGTTTTTGATGATCATGCCAGAATCCGATTCGCTTGGGAAGTAACATTTTGTGGTAACTTAGGTCTGGCCGTACAGTGCTTAGCTCAGGTCGTTTACATTGCCAATTAAGCTTACCATTCAGACCTAACGACTTGATGCATAGGCGTAGGCCTCATAAAACATTTTGATTAGATATTTCCACTATGTAAATATCATTCTCTACGTGCTGCATTTTGAGGTTCTGGTCTTGTAGTTTGATATTTTGGGGGAAGAAATGGGTTTGTCCTCCATCCTTCTGTTGGAGATGTTTTCATCAGTTTTGGAGGTGAAGAAGAATAGTGAAGATTAGGTGGGCCTTTGGTATGCATGTGTATTGATTCGTTAGTGCACAAGGATGGGAGAAACCCGTCTTTCATGATTATCCCTTCCTTTATGTGCTCAGGGAGAGGTTTTATTCCTGTCCTCTCTTTGCACTTCAGCATTGGGGCCTTCAGATAGTGCGTTTTCTGATTTCTGCAGTGTATGCCACACTCTTTTCTATTCATTTTGCTAATATCTTCACTTCCCCCCAATTGCATGCTCTCCTTTTTCATTTTCTCTCTTTTGTTTTTCTTCACATAGCAGATAGCGTAGCCTCCTTGTACTTTCTCTTTATTCATGCAATTTCTTCTTTTATAAAATATTTAATTCTGCTTAATTAGTATATCAACTTATTTTCCATGGTTAAGTTTAAGTAACAAGAAAAATAGTCACGGATCGTATGATTTATCAGAGATGAGAACCATCCAAAAAATATGGACTTGGCTAAGTATTCTTGTCTGTGCATGCTATATAATTGATGAGGTCTGACCTCATCAATGGTTACAAAAGAATTTCCTCTCCACTCTGGGTGGGTAGCAGGAAGGGCTTAGATGTTCTTGTTAAATTTCTGTACATTGTTTTATTCAATCTCTCTAAGAGTTCAGTTTTGTGTACTCTCTCTCTCTCTCTCTCTAGTACATCCTGTTACAACCATAAATAGTTCTTCTCTTCCAAGAAGTGACCTTTTATATGCTTGTTTGCAACTTCTAACGTTGATTTATACACAATTGGTGATCTGGAATAATTGCAACTGTAATACAGAAAAAGCTCTCTTCAAAACCTCTACGTATCAATTGCTAAAATATTCGAATAGGCAAATAAGTCGGATTAAATAATTGTTGTGATTGGTATTTTACAGGTGAAAACATGGCTGGAGTCGGAAAAGGATGTCCGTCTAGGGGACTGGAAAGCTGCCGAGATTGAAATACTGAATACTTTCCAGTTGCTCACTGCCAAACCTGTTGTCTATTTGGTATGTTATCCTTACGTTTCTAAAATAGCATTGGTAAGGTGATTCAATGCTTCAGTTCTGTATTGACTTGTTGAATACATCATTCAGACAGTGCTCAGTATTTGTGTCCCCCCAATATAATTGCCTTTGTTTTGTATTTGCTGTTTTCCATATTTGCTGCTGCTTACCGGTGTTCCTGGTATTACGGACACTAAAAGAGGGTAAAATGTCCACATGAATCAATTACTGCCGGTGTTCTACTTAAAGAGTCCTATTTGTGTTTGAGAAGTCAAATACTCCCTCCGTCCCACGTGAATAGACACTTATTTCCTTTTTGGGACGTCCCACGTGAATAGACACTGCCCAAAATGGAAAAGAATTTATTATTTTATATTCATCCTACCCCACCCACTCATTCTCTCTCTTCATTTCCTACCACACAATTTATTCAACCAACTCCACTCATTCTCTCTCTTCATTTCCTACCACACATTTTCATTATTATATTCATTTTCCTTAGTTATTGTGCCAAGATTTTTGGTGTCTATTCACGTGGGACGGAGGGAGTATTTGTTAGGAACATATGAGTGGCAGACTCAGGATTTTCCACCGGTCCATTCTGACAAAAAATTGTAATAATCGAGTTTATAATAAGTAAGCTGTTGATATATTATCAATATATCTATGGCAACTGACTGAGGCGTGTGGCAAGGAGCACTGTAGCAAGAGCGGCGTAGTTCCCATAAATATAGAAATGCATAAACATCTGTTACAGCTTACAAGATTTCCAATTTATTGAGTCTTTACAATCCCTCATCCTCTCCCCCCATCACCACCACCACCAGCACACAAAAATAGGCAATACCCCTATTTTGGTCACTCCCCCTTTTGGTTTCAAAAAAAAAAAAAAACTTTTTCGGAAGTGGTGACCTGCATTTTTTTCAAATGTATTAATCCATGTTGGAAAAGAGTGAGTTATGGAATATTACTACTTTGTATACGTGCAGGTAAATATGAATGAGAAAGATTATCAAAGGAAAAAGAACAAATTTCTTCCCAAAATTCATGCTTGGTACGTTATCTCTAATCTATTAAACAGCTATGATCTTATGAACTTTATGTGGGATAAAGCTGCCATAATGATTTAGGCAGTTGGCACTACTTAAATGTAACTCAGTTGAAGGAACCCAAAGTCTTGCTGTGCCTTTAAATGTTTGGTGTTCTTGAAACAACATGAAAAGCATGAATGTGATTGCATTTTACCCTGTCTGGGCAATCTTTCTAGATATGGTAACCGTATTGTAGGGAGTTTCTTACCATCTTCTTTGCAAACACGAACCAATACAGACAATTCTTACTAGCTTACTGAATCTGAAGTCTTATCTAGGATCTACATTCAATGAAACAAAAAGGCGATGGCGGAGATGATATGTACGAAAGTGTCTTAAATATCTTGCCTTGGGTAGTAGTAAGGCCTTAAGGGTGATCTTCGATTCATGGTGAAGCAGCCCTAGCATGTGAAACACCATTAGAAGAACATTATAGGAATGAGGAAAACTGTTAGAGAAGGAATCAAATTTGCTACTTGCTACTAGCCCCAGCTCAACATCTGCCTTTCTTCTGATACGACTAAGAGGTTTCTGAAGGGGGATAATTATGCCAGGCAGTCGTGGCAAGTGAATCACCATCTTATGGGATATATGGACAGAGGTATTCTAGGATTTTCAGGGATCATGAGCGGAGTACTGGGTTTGCTGTGGGATTCAGTAGGGGGGGGGTTTCCGACTTCCGATCCTTGAAAAAATGTTATCCGATTGTATTATCCTCCAACTGTAGTTGATGTAATGACTACCAAGTTACTTTACATCCTGTTTGAGAAGTATGTTATGTTTTAATTTATGTTCACTCACATCTTTCTCAAAATTCTGTAGGGTGCAGGAGCATGGGGGTGAACAAATTATCCCATTCAGCTGTGCGTTAGAACGAAATCTTGCTGATATGCCAGACGATGAAGCAGCAAAGTACTGTGAGGAGAACAAGTTACAAAGGTTAAATTCTCTGAACCATATTTCACGTCCATACTTGTTCTCTAACTGATAAATATGTGCAATCTCTGGATTATACTCTTTTCACTCAAGCCATGTCACTTGCCTTAAAGCCAAAAGAGAGGAAGAATCATGAATATCTTTCTGGTAGTTACGTGCAATCTCTGGATTATACTCTCCTCTCTAACTGATAACCTTCACCAACGGTAACGGTGTACACCTTGTAAGGTTTTGTCCCTAGGTCATAGTTATTAACAGTGGAAGGCGAGAGGCATTCGAGGAAAGCACTATGCAACACAAAATGAGAAGGAAGAAGAATAGTTAACATCGTAAATGTAAATCAATGTCTTGATAGCAAAAAAATAAATACTCCCTCCGTCCCAGACCATGGGTATATGGGGTGGATTTCACGCTTCTTAAGAAATTTTTTAAAAAATGAATAAAAGTTAAATGTGAAATATGGAATAGTAGTTAAATGTGTGGTAGGGAATAGGAGAGAGAAGGTAAAAGTTAAATATGTGGTAGGGAATAGGAGAGAGAATGTAAAAGTTAAAAATATTTAATAGGAGAGAGAATGAGTGTGAAGAATAGTAGTTAAATGTGTGGTAGGGAATAGGAGAGAGAATGTAAAAGGGAATAATGAATGGTTTTTTTGTAAATATATGGAGATGATAAGGGTATAAATATATTCAAAAACTTGCCATTTATGGAAATGAACCCTTGGTCTGGGACGGACCAAAAAGGAAAGATGAACCCTTGGTCTGGGACGGAGGGAGTATATCTTAGGGAGGTTGTTAGAATCTCAATGAAAGTCGACGAGGAAGGAGTTCAAAATAAAATCGACTTTGGATAGGTAGTTCCAGGTGCTAAAATGTCAAAAATTGCAGGTTCCATCAGATTAGGGTTTTTTGAACCTACATTTCTTATTTATAATGCCACAAAATTGCGTTGTTGAACTTAGCGAGAGCAGGGGGGAGGTCGAGATTTTGGTCGTTGTGTGCCTCGGCCTTGCCTCTCACATCTCCTCTAGTTGATTGAGGCGACTGCCTGAACTCGTCTTTTGCCATATCCACTTGCCTGGGCCTGAGGAGGTGACTACCCCTCGCATGTGGCGAGAGATCCAATTGCCATTAACTAGTATGCCCTGGACATGCGTGTTATGTGATGTGGCTAACGCTAGTGGTTCTCACGAAATCTTTTCCTACATTGTCCTATGGCTTGACGATTGTGGTGTGGCCGTGTGAGTTGTTCTGAATTTTGGATGAGAGCTGGGTGCCCCCTTTGATTGAATGATTTCTTATTGAATATTGATCTTCGATCTTTAATAGATAAACTGTGATGCTCGGGCTCTTGCCCGCTATACCCGTGTCACACTCGTATTTAAGTGGCGTCGGCACGGGTCCGGCAGGGTAAACCAAAAAGTCTGAGCATCATAGTAAATAAATAAAATTAAATAAACCTAAGAGTATTTTGGCCATCTCAGACAATAATTTAACAGAAGTATTGACATAGCTAAACGACGGGATAAACTGGCAGCAGAAGTCTTATTTGAGTACAGCATGTATAAAAAAAGAAACGTTAAAAGAGAACAAAAAATTCCTAATAAAAAGCCAAGTTTAGGGCCCACCTTATAATCCTAATTTTCATTTTGAAAATCAGTATGTATGTCGATAAGCTATACAGAAGCAGCAAAACCCCTTTTACTACTACCTGCTTAAAGAGTTGGTGTATGATCTTGCAATTATATCGTTTATACAAAATTGTTAATGTTTTAACTAGCAAGGGAAGTTATTGCATCTTTTCTACTTTGATGGCAAAAGAATGTTGAATCAGGTGAAGCAACTGAAAAAAAATTGACTGAGTGATCTGGATTTGTCTTGCTGCAGTGCCCTTCCAAAGATCATAAAGACGGGATTCTCAGCTATCAATCTCATATACTTTTTCACTGCAGGCCCTGACGAGGTGAAATATTTAGCTCAATTGTTCTTTTCAAGTATATATATACACGCACACACACATATACTCCCTCCGTCCCGGTCGACTTAGGACTTTTTGCCATTTTGGGCGTCCCACCCGACTTAGGACGGCCCAAAATGGAAACCTTAAATCACTATTCTCTCCACTCATTCTCTCTCCTACATTATTTTAATACTCACAACACCATTATAATTTACTATTCCCTCCCCTCATTCTCTCTCCTATTTTTAAATTACACTCACAACATTTACCTTTTCCTTAATCCCCGTGCCATTTCAAAAAATCCTAAGTCGGCCGGGACGGAGGGAGTATATTCTAATAATCTTGACGACGAGGGTAAATGAAAATTGTGCTTGGATTATCCAATGTCACATGGATTACTTGGTTGTGTCTGTGTTTGTATATTGCTCTTGTTCGCTTCAGAAAAGAATTGTCGACTGTTTAACAGGTTTTTCAATTCTCTTCAGCAGAGGAACCACTTATTTGCTAGTTTGTTTAGGGGGTTAGAAAAATTGCTTCCTTTAATTACCGCAAAAGGAAAAATGAATCATCTGGCTTCCATCTACACGGTCTGTCTATTCATTTTCGAACTCAAGATCATCTTTTTGCACGTTAGACTTTATTTTTGACCTATACTGTTGCCATTCGACAGCCATTCTATGGGATGCAATACGATTCTTTTTGAGACTCTACCAGATTCATTACATTATGGGACTGTTGCTGATGTATAGAGGTTTTCCTGCAGGTGAAATGCTGGCAAATTCGGCGGCTGAGTAAAGCTCCTCAAGCTGCAGGAGCCATTCATACAGATTTTGAAAGAGGATTCATATGTGCTGAGGTTATACTCCCTGTAGATTTCATTCGTCATTTTCTAATAAATTTACTGCTTGGTCATGGCTGTTGACCAGCCTCAAATTCTTGGTTCATAAAATGATTGTTATCTTTGCATTCATGAAATACTAAAGAATTTTTAACTAAACAGTTCCTTTACTGGTTTCCAGGGAGTGCTTGTTAGCATTGCTCATCTTTAGGCAAAAAAAAGCTCCCCTATAATAAGAAGTACAGAGATTTACCCCTAAATGATTAGAGTTTCATGGTATTTTAACTTTCGCCCGTAAACTCAAGTTAAGATGTTGATGAGAGGCTTTATTGTGGTGACCACTCCTGAAGGCAATGATATGTTAGAAAAGCTGACTTTCTGAAAAGTACCCTTGAAGAGAATGGTTGAGCACTACTCCATCATTCCCGGAAAGATAGTCCCACTTACCATTTTTGTTGTCCCAGAAATTTAGTCCCATTTCAATTTGAGAGTTTAAATTCATTGAACTTTCATAATTACCCTTGTGATAACTAAGGATGGGAGGTGAGAAAGGGAGGGATGAGGGTAGGATGAAAGACAAAAGGAAGAATAGAGGAGGATTGTGATGGAAATGAAATTGTGTTGCTAATATGTTTGATTAGTCAAAGGGGATTAACATTGTGGGGCAGAGGGAGTATTATTCATTGGTACGTGTACTTTTTATGATTTGGTACCACTTCTTCTGGTTCCCAGTTGTGCGCGGTTAGTATGCTTTAGACTTCATGATGCAGGACGGAAGCGGATCTGCTGCAGAATCTGATCACAGAACGCAAATTCTGGTTATAGATCTCTAAAAAATTTGTATTCCGCACCACTTCACTTCAATGAGAAAGAAAGTTGTCCTACTGCCATTTTTGTATATCTGTATCCTTGGCGTGGTTAGTGGATTTGTATTTGCACAACAAACTACTGCCTCGACTCATTCCTGATAACGATTGTGTTTGTAATTTGAGTGCCTCCCGGAACTATAAAAAGTTGCTGATCTGGATTTGTGATGGTTTGCAGGTCATGAAGTTTGAAGATCTTAAAGAGCACGGAAGTGAGGCTGCTGTGAAGGTACACTTCAATATCTTTGTTTCAAATCATCACCTTTTTCTTGCCTTTGCTGTATGTGTAATGACCCGAAAATTTCAACTGCTTAAATATCAACATCGCGATTAGAAATAATGAAACAATAATAATAACAATTACTATTACCAAGCCAAACAAATCTTTCTGTAACCACAATTACAGAACAACCTTATACACCAAACGGTGGCATAGCTCGAGTACTATGCCTATAGCTTAATAGCTCTCCCTTATTCACCATGCCCGAATCTACGACCCTTAAGGCCAAAGTATACTCCATACAGTGCACAAAAGGGAATAGGACCAAGGATACAAGGGGTTACTAACGGTCCGCTACCGCTCAGCCGTGTCCTGATCTATCCTTGCCGGACCGGTCAAATAACGATACCAATACACATTTGACATGCTTTCAATAGAATCAATACTTTACGGGGCAAATCCGATATCAAACAATAACCAATTTGGATTGAACAATAAATATGGGTCAATAAAATAGATTACGATGATAATATTATTATATATAAATTGACCAAACTGACACAAAATCAATACTACATAATCTCTCTTACCTCAAAATAGTTAGAATCGAATCACCAAATAATTTAAGACCGAAGCCTGAACTATCCATCTACACCACTCAAGGTCGATAAAAGAGTCAATTGTTTTTCTCTCGGATGAACTCCAAAGACTTAACCCGTAAATGAAGTATGGAATTACAATCCACTAATTAATTACTTTTAGTGCTAATGTTTCTTACGTGAGTCACCAAAGAAGTTACCATATTACTACACATCCATCTTAGGCCATGTGAAGTGGATATTCTTGTCAACATTAAAATGAACTTCTAGAACTATGGGTCCCACAACACAAAAAGACCACAATCAGTTTTTAATCCCAATCCATCCCATTCTTTTTAAACTAATTTGTCCTACATAAAATTTGGGGTATTATAGTATGAGTCTAACTTGCATGTTTCAAATGACTAGAGAAGAGATGGACTTCAAATGCTAAAACGTAAAGACAACATTAATGGATTTATCAAGTCATTTTCTTAACATGTTATCTCACAACATTTATAAACAAAATTATTGTTCCTTCAATTGTGAAAGATCTCTAGAAATCTCTGTACGTTTATGGAAGAATGAACTAGAGAATGACTTGCTTCTTCTGTCCCCTCTTAAATAATCCCCCTGTCCCATGTTAATAGTACTCCCTCCGTCCCATATTGAATGTCCATATTTCATTTTAAGGGACACATTGAAAATGTGTGCCTATTATATTTTTTAATG
The DNA here is from genome assembly GCA_022495995.1 of Adenophora triphylla var. japonica. Lineage (NCBI taxonomy): Eukaryota > Viridiplantae > Streptophyta > Magnoliopsida > Asterales > Campanulaceae > Adenophora > Adenophora triphylla. Next base: position 606,793 of record JAFEMH010000675.1, read on the forward strand.
GCAAAGATTTATAAATATTCTTGTTATCCACTTTCTAAACATTTAGTTTTACGATAATAAAATGAATACGAAATAATTTCGTTAAAAAAAGGTTTAGGGACAGTTTTTTGCTAAAAAGACTTTCATTTTGGGGAAAAAATTTGAATTTGGACATTCATTTAGGGACAAGGGGAGTAGTAGTTTAACTTTCTTGGTCAACTTATTTCATCTTTGACCAAATTTCTGAATATATAATTGGCCCACTTACTCTGAGGCCCCTATGTCGAGATTCAAACCCAATGCAGGACACACTAGATCTAAAATTTCATATATACCCATCGCCCTCTTATGCCCTCTTAAAACTGACTTATAAGACTACTTCATCTCTTATAAGTAACTTATAAGACTTATTTGTCTCTTATAACTGACTTAATGGCAATTTTTACAACAAAAAAAAAACAAAAATTTCAATAACAACAAATTAATCTCATAATTTACACATTAAGACTCTTATAGCTGAATTATAAGACCAATTTGTATCTTATAACTACTTCGTCTCTTATAATTGTCTTATAACTTTATAACTGACTTATAATAAGACTACTTCATCTCTTATAATTCAGTTATTAGACAATTTTTTCAACAAAAAAAAATCAAAATTTCAAAAATAACGAATTGTTATTATAATTTATACATTACAACTCTTATAAGTAACTTATAAGACTTATTTGTCTCTTATAATTGACTTATAAGACAATTTTTTCAATAAAAAAAATCAAAATTTTCAATAATAACAACAAATAAATCTCATAATGTACACATTATGATCCTCAATAAATAAAAGGCCTCTTTTATAAGCCCATTACAATAGCACAAAATACAAATCTTAAATGGGATGAAAAAGACATTAGCAAAGATCAAAGGATTTTGATTGCCCAGTTCATAGCATTTTCAGCAAAAGAGGGATGCTTCCAAAATGCAAAGTTCAAGAAGCTATGCTCAAGTTTGGAATTGGCATAACCAACGTCTTCAGTTTTTGGAAGACGGTGAAGGAGCAGAAGCTATGCATTTTTTTCCAATTTCAAACATGGACACCTGTTGTGAACCCAGAAATTCAAACCCAAAATCTAATCCAAAATCAAACACAAAAATCAAACCCTAGAACCCTAGAATCTTCAATTTTTGAACCCAAAATCAAGGAATCAAATCTGATTTCAATTTGTGGTTTCTCTATTAAGAGCTTAGAGTTTCATGGCTATGGCCATGGCTATGGAGTCAGATGATTGAGAGCCTTCACCATATTCATAACAAAACACCAACAACAATCTCAGATTTTCAACAAATCAACATCATCAAAAAAAATATTAAAAAATTAACAATAATTCAAGAAACCCTATGTTTGCTAAGATTCACTTGGCTTCATAACCAGAAATCAAGAAACCCACCGTCATGTGGCTGAGAATCTCGTCGGCCGTGATGAAGACGACGACGGCGGTGGAGAGGAGGGAGAGGATCAGGAGGAAGGTGAAGTAGGCGAACTTGAAGAGGAAGTTGTGGAGAGAGAGATGGAGAGAGACGAGCTGGAGAAGGGGAGAGAGAATGAGTGTGACTGTGTGTGTTTAGATGGAGAAAGAGAGAAATTTAATGACGTGAGGGAAGCCTAGCTAGGGATGTATAGGGAATTTGAATATGGGAATAACTCTTTATTTGAGATTTACAAAAAAGTTTTATTTAAAGGGAAAAAAATCTGGGCAGAGGGGCCGCTAGGGGAATTTTTCCTATATAATTATTCTCATGGGATTCTAAAATTATCATTGATGCACCATTACAAAGACTATTAGTAATTATTTTATTTTGTAGTATCTCATGAAAATAATTATCTATTTTTGTCAAAGTTCAATCAAGTTGACCAATAAAGTTAAACTAGGACTATTTAACGTGGGACGGAGTGAGTAACTTTTATCAAAATTAACTCCTGTAGAAGCACCGGAGGAGGGTGGGGTGAGGAGAGAATGGAGTTGATTGTGATGTCTTTTTGTAAGGTGAGTTGTGGGACGAGTGTATCCGACAGGATTTCCTGTGATGCCCAATCTCTTAAATTCTTCTACCAACCTCAGAGATTGCCCATCTTCGCTTTATTGAAACTTTCTATGATGCATCAATTTTGTGTAGATGACTCGTATTTAGGAGTAAAGGCACAAAAAAGAGACGTGCAATATATAGAATGTACAAGTGCAAGGGAACGATGAAATTAAATTGAACCCTATTTAATGTCTAGTATTGTTGCAATAAAACCAGATGTGAAGATGAAGTCAGTAAGGCTAGATTGTTTCAAGATTATACTCCCTAGTAGAGCCACATAAAACTGTCCCAAAAGAAAAGGTCCTACTTGGATTTGGTTAGACATCAAATAGTTACTTGTAGGGCCACACACACGCACACTTGTATATCTATATGTATACTCCCACCGTCCCGTTTGAAACTACACACTTTAGGTTGGGTACAAAAATTAAGGAAAGGTGTATGTGAAGTGGGTGTTGTGAGTATGAAAAGTGAGGTCGGAGAGAGAAAGCGGGGTAGGAAATATTAAGTGGAAAGTTGTGTGAAAGTGAGTCTCATTGATTGAATAAGTATTTTAAACTTTTCCAAAATAAATGTGTGTTGTTTCAAATGGGACAACCTGTTGGGTAAAAAAAAAAAATGCAATTTCATCAAACGGGATAGAGGAAGTGTGTGTGTGTGTGTATAGCCCCTGCCTCATTTGAAGGTTCACCATTTGAGTTGGACACAAGAATTAAGGAAAAAAGTGAATGTGTTACGAGTGTAGATAGGTAGGAGAGAGAAAGTGGAGTAAGTGGGTAATGTTGTGAGTATGACAAGTGGGATCCCATTTCCATTTTGGAAAGGTCAACCTTTAAATGGGACACCCATTTGACGGAAATGCATAATAAATTATATCCCTATGTAAGCTATGGAAACCTTGTATAATTATATCCCTATGTAAGCTATGGAAACCTTTGCACTTTTCACCTTTTTCAGTTGCTTGGCATCTGACGGAAATGCATAATAAATTTTGTGTGGAGTATTTGTTAATGGTTTTCTGATGAACTTTTTATACAGGCTGCTGGTAAGTATAAACAGGAGGGGAAGACTTATGTTGTTCAAGATGGAGACATTATCTTTTTCAAGTTCAACGTCTCAGGAGGTGGGAAGAAGTGAGAGGACATTCGTCCCTTTGACCTTCTTTTCAAGGTGTTTGTCATAGATAATATCTCTATTAAAGCGCTATACTTCTATCTTGTTTTGAGTTGTATTAATATTTTAAATGTATTCCCTCATTCAGAAGTAGTCTTTCGACAAACTTTTATTCCGAGTGTTTTTTAACATATTTACAATAACATCACCTAAAATGTGTTTGTTTTGGATGCTCCATTCTGGGGTTTGGTTACAGTATACTTGCCTAATCCGACATGCATGTTCAAGTTGCTCACAATTGGATGGTGTCATGATTTTGGGACGTCTCAGCCTATGTTTCTTACCCCCTTCCCCCTTCCAAAATAAATGTCTCGTTGACTTTTTGGTCAACTTGAGTGAACTTTGATTTTTAAAATATAATACTCCTTCCGTCCCAATAGTAGCTTCCCATTTTGCCATTTTGGGTGTCCCGTTAATAGCTTTCACTTTCTTTTTTTGGCAAAGGAATTTTTACTATTCCCTCCACTCATTCTCTCTCCTACATTATTTTAATATTCACAACACTATTATAATTTACTATTCCCTCCACTCATTTTCTCCTCTATTTTCAAATTACACTCAACATTTTTACTTTCCCCTCATTTTATTAATTTGCGTGCACAGAAAAATTTGGACAACTCTTATTGGGACGGAGGGAGTATGTTTCATGAAATTCTAAATATTGTTATTCATGCTTAATCAAAAAATACTATTGATTTGATGGCAACTTTCAGAATTTCATGAGGATTATTTCATGGAAGCAGAAATATTTTGAGAATGGTCTAAATACAAGCAAGTTTTGCGAAGGTCTGTTGATTATAAGTCATTAAGCTATTACAACTCTTACTATTTAAGAATCCATCCGCGGGACTGAGATCACATATCATGGAGCGGAAAACATGGAAACAAACTCAACCTCACCTTCGAATGTCTCTGTTCTTTCACTGAAACATAACGACAATACAAGATACTTATATCATCACGACTATCTCTCACTATTACTTCTTTTATCAGCTCTTCAGATACCGCCTCCGCAACATAATGACTGTTTTGGTCAAATTTCAACAAGTGTTTTTAATGATAAGAAAAATGACTAAAGTGATATGAATCAGGGTACAATGATTATTGGGTTGAATAGAAATGAACACAAGACAATTGTTGACTAGGGAAAGCCCTTGAACAACTTGTTCGACGGCATAAAACCCCGGGAGGTTTTGGAACCTGCCTTGACCAAAAGTTTACTAAGTATCTTGAAGATTACAAAACTATGAGCGTATACAGAGGGAGCTTGAGCTAGAGTGAACATGTGTGCAAAATACAGTGTCTCCCCCTTTTTATACCTCGAATAACGTCTAAAATACAAGGAGAAAAATAAGCCTAGGATCTCGGAAAAGAGGTTGATCTTGTTGAGATAACTTCGCCATTTTGTTGATAAAGGAGATAATGGTCCGTTGCTGGGTATTTGCATGGAGAGAAGTCTTTGAATTGGTCTTCAATCACTATGACACGTTTCCTGAAAAATAGGGTAACAATAGTTCAACCTGCAAATGATCAAGATGTAATAGAACAACCCAAGTTGTTAGTACCAAGTTGTTATATACAAGTTGAAACAAGTTGACTGAAAAACGTAGGGCCCAACAATTGCCCCCAAACTTTTTGAATTTAAAATAAAGAATATAAAGAGACAAAAAATTTAAAAAGTTTGCCAAAAATGGTAAAAAGGCGTACGCCGGATTTAAATGAAAAGGTTTTGATGGGACGGTTTGAGTATTTTCCAAAGCAAATGTCATGATTGTTTAGACTTCCAACCGCTTCCAACCTCTTCCTTAAATAAATTAGACCCTTCCCCCAACTCTCCCTTTCACAGAATCAAAAAGGTAACTTTCAAGGAGGTTTCGAGAGGAATAACCAAGGAAGGAGACCAGAGAGAAAATCAAGTAGGAAATTTTCGGTGAGTTTCTCGTTTCCTTTTCAATTTTCTCTTTGATTTCTTGCTCAAGTTGTAAAAATGGGAAGAAAAAAGATGAGTATAATCGAAAGCGACGAGGGTTTGCCCGAGGGTTTCTTAACTCAAAAGATGTTGAAAAAACCGGACAATGAAAAATGTTTGATTCCTAAAGCCAACTTAGAAATCATTAAGAAAAACCACGCAATGCCATATGAAACTTTCTTCTTTACCCACCCTGACTTAACCTCTGAATGCTATTCTCCCGATTGGGTGTGCTTTCCCGAATACCCCTTTGTTATTGGCCTAAAATTTCCCTTCCCAATCTTAATCACTAAGTTTTTTGCTTCCTCAAAACTCAACTATGCCCAAATCATGCCTCAAGGCTGGAGGTGCTTGCAGACCCTAGTTAGGTTAAATGCGGAGACTGAGTTGAAAGTTGGTTTAGAAGAATTCGCCTATACAACTGAAATAAGGGGATTTGGCCTTGAGAGATTTGGTTTTAGGGTTAAGAGTGGTGGAGCCCCTTTTTTGAAAGATAATAGTGATCCTGCTGATAGAGGTTGGAGGAACAAATTTTTCTTTGCAAGGAGAGATACCTTGGGTCAACAAGAGGGTATAACTTTCAAGTGGAGGTCTCAAGGTAGTACGGATAATTTTCCTTATTCTATTTAGGTTTCTTAACATCCTGATAGCTAACCACTTGAAATTTCCTTTGGCGTAGCTGCTAAGCTGAACGTGCTTTTTCCAGAAAAAGAGGATACAGAGGAGAATGTGAAGAAAATCTACGAGTTGGATCCATTAATAAGGTCTTTCAAAGCATTCCCGGTCTTGTTTACCGCAAATTCAGAAGAAGAACTTGACCCCGAAAAAACTCTAGCAGATCCCATCAAGATGTCCATAGGTTTGACAAACCTCTTAAAGTTTTTTCCTATCTCCAATTTATTCTAGTCCTTTCAAGTGGTTTTTAATACTATATCCTTTTGTCGCAGTCACTCGTTCTAAGACCTCTGTGAGCGTTGCGGACCTACTGGCTGAAGCTAAGGCAAAGATGATTGTGAAGAAAAATAACAAGCCCCCAACTCCCCATTCTGCAGTATCTAGCTCTGAATTGAATATCTCCAAGAAGAAGGAGGAAACCAAGAAGAGGAAATTGACGGAGACTGAGGCCACAGATGTGGGTGGAGATTTGAATATGGAAAAGACAAGAGAGAAATTTAAAGCTGCGATGACAGAGTTTATTGACAAGGTAAAATAAGAAGATTTTGAATCCTTATACCAAAGAATTTATAGGGAATTAACACTTCTTTTTCACAAGTTTCAGAGGTCATGATTCCTATTATGGATCAAGTTGATATTTTGAAGATCAAGGCGGCTAAATGTAGCCACTAAGCTGAAGAAAGAAAGAAAGAAACCAAGATGTATGCTGATGAGGTGGAAAAATTGAAGAAATCTAACGGGACTTTGAAGAAGGAGTTGGCAGCTGTTTATGCTGAGAAGGTGAAAGAGAATGAAGCACATGTGAAGTAGCTTGATGCATCAAAAGAAGATTTTAAGTTCCACGCCACTAGGACAGTGTTGGAGGCAAGGATCCAACTTATGGAGGAGTTCGGGAACGGACAAGCTACAACTTGGGATGTGGAGGAGGAGAAAAGGACTTTAGCATGTTTCATTGGTGAACCTGTAGATGGAGAAGAGGTAGATTCACCGGCCCTGGAAACTCTGAATCAATTGGTTGAGGATGCTAACAACATTTTGAGTACCGCTGTGGTTACTCAAGCTGAAGAAAAGGATCAAGAGAAGGAAACAGGTACAACATCGGCGGCAGCAGGACAAAATGTTTGAAAAAATGCTTTAAGTAGTTTTGGAAGGAGGAGGAACAAAAACAATTTCTTTTTTGCTTTTATTTGCCGTACCATTGCTGGTGGGCACCAAATGGGGGGTCTGTCCCCAAAACAAGTTTATTTTGGTATGTAATGGCTCATAAGAGCCCAAACAATTTATTTGAGGGTACTAGGTTGGTCTAGTACTCCAAGCTTTCTTAGGTTTTAAGGGATAGGTTGGCTTATCCAACTCGTCCTTTAGTTGAAAAAATCTTTTGGAAACATTTCAAAGTTTTAAAGAAGTATTTTAGGTTTTTCATAAATACTTGCTCGTTCATTAGATAACATGTTGATGTTATAAACAGAAGGTAACATGTCAATGTTACAACCAGTAGTCACAACTTGAATAAGTGTGAAATCGTGCGCCTAGGCGAAGGTGTCAAAACCTTAAATCTTTAGAAAAGATGAAAATCTTTTAACCATATGTAAATTGTACCTTTGATCATAGGTACACCGTTTGAAGAGACTGAACAAGTATCAGCCGTCCTGGCGTGTCAACATGTTCCATCCCTCTCCAGCTAAAGTTTCAACATGTTGGAGCCGTACTGGCGTGTTAACATGTTGAACTTTTCTTCCTTAGGTTCAAACATGTTGGAGCCGTACTGGCGTGTTAACATGTTTGACCTGCTCCAATTTAGGTCTCAACATGTTGGAGCCGTACTGGCGTGTTAACATGCTGAGCCTACTCCGTTTGTTCAAGTTGTATACCTTGCAAAACAAATTCATGTTAGGGTTGGGTGTTAGCATAGCTAACACCCCTCCGATGCTTAAGTTAGTAAGGATTCTCAATAAAACTTGAAAATTTAAAACATGCGAATGAATTTGACACAAAATAAATCATACCTGAGAAGTCTAGTTGCAAATAACTTGACTTACATAAAATAGAGTTTTAAATGGATGGCGTTCCAACTTCTAGGGACCCTATCTCCACTTGGGGTCGATGTACCAATATGCCCCTTTGCCAGCTTCAGCATCAACAAGGTACGGTCCCTCCCACTTGGGAGCCAATTTACCTGCATTCAATTCTCTTGTATTTTGAAATACTTTTCTCAAAACTAAGTCACCAACCTGGAACCTTCTTATTCTGACATTCTTGTTATATGATCTAGCAATCCGCTGTTGATAAGCTGCCATCTTTATCTTGGCTAAATCCCTGATCTCATCAATCGTATCTAAATCTTGGGTTAGCAAGAGGTTATTTTCATCTTGATTTAATAAGTCATACCTTGCTGTTGGGATTGTCACCTCGATCGGAATTACAGCTTCTGCCCCATATACCAAAGAATATGGGGTCCTACCTGTGGCCCCTTTTGTAGTGGTCCTGTCTGCCCAAAGTACGAGTGGCAAATCTTCGGCCCATCTCCCTTTCTTTTGATCTAGGCGCTTCTTCAAGTTGTTGACAATCAACTTGTTGCTTGACTCGGCTTGACCATTGGCTTGAGGGTGGACAGGCTAGACATGATCAACTTGATGCCCCAGCGAGTACAAAAATCTCTGATCTTCTTACTTATGAATTGTGACCCGTTGTCGCATATAATCTATGATGGCACACCAAACCTGCTAATTATATTTTTCTTCAAGAATGAAATTACCTCCTTATCTCTTACTTGCACATAAGCTTCTACCTCGATCCACTTCGAGAAGTAATCAGTCATTGCCAACATGAAGACTTTGCCTCCGGGAGCCTTAGGCAACTTGCCCACAATATCCATGCCCCACTGCATGAAAGGCCAAGATGAGACAATAGAGTGTAGGGGTTCAGCAGGTTGATGCAAGATGTTGCTGTGTCTTTGGCAGGCATCACACTTCTGTACATAGCTCATGGCATCTTGACGCATGGTCGGCCAGTAATAACCAGTCTTGAGGGCCTTCGACGCTAATGCCTTCCCACCAGAATGGTTTCCACATATTCCTTCATGGATTTCTTTTAGCACCAGTTCAACTTGCTCATCATCGATACATCTCAAATAGTGTCCTGCAAAAGATCTCTTAAACAACACATTATCTATTAAAATGAAAGTTGAAGTACGAATCTTAAAAGATCTAGCATTCTTAATATCTGGCGGAATAGTCCCAAGTTGAAGGAACTCAATTATAGGTTGGGTCCAAGATGGACTTGTATCTTATGCCCCATTAGATTGAGTAACTTCTTGAGTTTCCTCAACTTGGTCTATCGCTGGGAACTTAACATAAATAATGGGGATATTAGTATGCAACATAGACTTGCAAGTTGAACCCAAGTTGGCCAATGCATCAGCTTCTGTATTCTCTTCTCTAGGGACATGTTCCAAAGAGAATGATATGAATTTTGAAGCCAAAGCTTTAACATGTTGGAGATATAGAGTCATCTTGGACTGCTTCGCCATATAACTGCCATTGAAATGGTTAGCGAGCAATTGGGAATCAACATATACATTTATATGAGTAATATTTAAACTCAAAGCTGTAATTAAACCCATAATTAAAGCTTCATAATCAGCTTCATTATTTGTTGCATTGAATTCACATGATACAGCTTGAGGTATGATATCACCTTGAGGGGATTTTAGAACTATTCCCAAGCCAGTTCCTTTGGAATTTGAAGCTCCATCTGTAAACAGTGTCCAAAATCTAGGAACTATTTTACCTTCAAGCTGTTGCACTTCCAGCTCTACCTGGCCGCAAACTTGGACTAAGTCGCCTACGTAATCGGCTAGAGCTTGAGATTTGATGGCTGTTCTTGGCTCATACGAAATGTCATAGGTACTCAACTTGACTGACCACTTGGCCAACCTGCCTGACATCTCTGGGGTTCTTAACACATTTCTTATAGGATAATTAGTTCTAACAGTTATAGAATGTGTTTCGAAATAATGACGCAGTTTTGTAGCAGCAGTTGTTAAGGCTAAAATTAACTTTTCAAGATGAGAGTACCTTGTTTCAGCATCTAGTAAAGACTTACTTACATAGTAAACGAGATGCTGTTCACCTTGGATCTCTTTTACCAACACTGCACTAACTGCATTCTCGGATACGACTAGATATAAATAGAGGTGCTCACCATGTTCTGGTTTGGCAAGTAGGGGTGACGTCACCAAGTATTCTTTAAGTTGTTTAAAAGCTGCCTCATGTTGGTCAGTCCATTGGAGAGTTTATTCTTTCTTAACACTTCGTAGAATAACCTGCACTTATCAGATGATTTAGATATAAATCTATTTAAGGCGGCTACTCTACCTGTTAACCTTTGGACGTCTTTGATATTCTTGGGAGACTCCAAGTTGAGAATGGATTTGATCTGTTCTAGGCTGGCTTCAATTCCTCTCTTGGTCACCACATAGCCCAAGAATTTTCCTGCTCTAACACCAAAATTGTACTTTGCCGGATTAAGCTTCATGTTGAAAGCTTTCAAGATGTTGAACGCCTCAGCAAGATGCTCTGCGTGATCTTCAATATGCTTGGACTTTACTACCATATCATCTATGTAGACTTCCATCGTCTTGCCAAGTTGATCTTTAAACATCTTGTTTACCATCCTCTGGTAAGTTGCCCCTGCATTTTTAAGACCAAATGGCATAGAAATATAACAATATATACCTTCCGGAGTCATGAATACCGTATCTTCTTGGTCTGAGGGCTCCATTTGAATTTGCTGATACCCTGAGGACGCATCCATGAACGTCAAAATATCGTGGCCAGCTGTCTCATCAACTAGAAAATCAATATGAGGAAGAGGGAACGGATCTTTCGGACAAGCCTTGTTCAAGTCTGTGAAGTCCATGCATACTCGCCACTTGACGTTCCTTTTCTCTACCACCACAACATTGGCTAACCATCTTGGGTATTGAACTTCCCTGATCATCTTGGACTTCAAAAGCCTCTCAACTTCATCCTTTATGATCTGGTTCCGCTCCTGAGAAAACTTTCTTCTTTTCTGGTGGAACGAATGGTTGGATCAATGTTCAATTTGTGAGTAATGACGCCCTTGCTTATCCCTGTCATGTCCTCGTGCTTCCATGCAAAACAACATTTCTGGCTTTTCAAGAACTCAATCAGCTCCCCCTCAATTTCGGATGGAAGGTCTATACCAACTTGCACTTGGGCCTCAGGATTCGACTCATCAACAGAAACATTTTTCGTCTCATACTCCACTGCCTCAAGAACATCCTGGGCCTTTTTCTTTAATTGCTATGCTTGACGAGGGACTGAACTTGCTTTCATGTTAACCTTGTAGCATTCTTTAGAAACTTGCTGATTTCCCTTCAACTTGGCTACACCCCAAGGTGTTGGAAACTTGACGCACTGGTGATAAGTTGACGGCACGGCCTTCATGTTGTAGATCCAAGGTCTTCCCAAAATGACATTGTACGAGGAAGAGAATTCGATCACACAGAACCTTTCCATAGAATTCATACCCTCCAAATAGATAGGCAACTTGATTTCTCCGACTGTTTGCTTTATTTCACCACTGAACCCTACCAGTACGGACAAATTCTTCACGACTTCAGACAAAGGAATGCCCATATCTTCAAGGGCATGAGTGAAGATTATGTTGACCGAGCTGCCACCATCAATCAGAATTCTTTTGACCACACAATTAGCAATCTGTACCTGAACAACTAGACCATCATGATGGGGGTCCAACGTGTTGTCCTTATCCTCATCTTCGAAGGAGATAACTTGACCATCAGTGAAGTCACAACGTCTTGAGGGCAATTCTGACTGATCCTCCTTAGAACTCTTGGCATGACGCTTGGCTGCAGAGTAAGTTGTGACACAAATATGGGATCCACCTGAAATAACATTTACTACCTTGGTGGCTGGGGGAGGCACAACTTTCTCGGGTTTGGACTGCTCCCCTGAATCAGGTTCTTTGGGCTCACTTCCGACCCTCTTCTTGCCCAACAAATCCTTAAGAAGACCCTTGGATAATAAATGAGCAATCTCCTTCCTCAAGGCAAAACAATTCTCAGTGGTATGCCCAAAATCCTCATGAAATGCGCACCACTTGGACTTGTCCTTCCAAGTTGTGGGCTGGTCACTCTTCTTGGGCCATCTAGCTTTATTTCCAAGATTTCCCATGGCGCAAAGGATTCCTGCAATGTCCACAGAAAAGCAATATTCAGAAATTTTAGGATAATCATTATCATCTCCATCTTGATCATCATCTACAAAATGAACTTTAGAAGATTCAGATTTAACAGGGGGTTTGCCCCTGTTAGACTTATAATGATGGGAATTCGATTTTCTGTTAGAGGGTTCAAATAGAGGAGTAGGGGTCCTCCCAATTGACTTCCCCATTGCCAGGCTGTCATCCTCCAATCTGATGAAAGGCAAGGCTCTGGTTCTGATTTCTTCAAGTTGTTTCGCAGGAGTCATCACCAACTCGTTATAAAATAGAGAGCTCTTCTTCAAGCCTATATGGAATGCTTCCGTAGCTGTGGACACATCCAAGTTGGGTATAGTCACTGCCTCCTTGTTAAACCTGTGCAAATATTATTTAAGACTTTCGTTGGGCTGTTGCACAATTCTATAAAGGTCACTAGTCAACTTGTCAAATGCCATATTGCACGAGAATTGATTAATAAACATATTGACAAGTTGAGCATAAGAAGAAATAGAGTTTAGAGGAAGTCCTGTTAGCCATTTTAAGGCTGGTCCTAACAAAGTTGAGCCAAAACCCCTGAAAAAAAATGCTTCTCTAAAAATAGGGGGGATACTTATAATATCCATTGATTCCTGATACATCAACACATGCTCTGCCGGGTCGGTGCTTCCATCATACTTCTTCATATGAGGAACTGAAAACTTCTTTGGGATCTCCACGCTAGCTAGTGCTGGGACAAAATGAGATTCGTTATAGCAAGTTGGAGAAACTTGGTGATACGGCAAGTTGACTCCAGGCACGCTTCGAAGCAACTCTTTAATGGTTTGCATTTCCTTAACAAGTTGGTTCTCTGCGAAAAGAGGAGTATTATTAAACTGAGGTGCAGAGGTATCAAAAGCATTAAAGAAACTCCCTGTTTGCCCCATTGAGGGTGTAGCATAGGTGTAGCAAGATGACAACACAGGTTGGCTAGTTGGAAGGCTGAATCTTGGTTGCTCGATTGGAATGGACGTCACGATTGTGCTTTCTACTGGCAAGGTGCCGGACATAGGGATATCTCCAAAATGACCAGGTCATGTACCTGCACCAAAAAGAGATCTAGGATACAAAGGTGAGAATGGGGTGGATATTTGAGTTTCAGCTTGCTTCCCTTTACGCATGGCATCAATGGCATTGAATATCATGGTGTTCGTATGCTCCTGAGCATCCAACCGGTCATTCACTTTTTCAACATATCGGCCATGTTGGACATTATCTCCAAATTGACGGCTTCCGCATTCAAAGATGGATTGCCTTGGACGCCGGAAACAGGAAGCGGCCGACTCCTCTCACCTTGACTGCCGGACGACAGATGAGTCATTTCTACGCAAATAATCAAAGTTTCCCACAGACGGCGCCAAGTTGTTTTGGTCAAATTTCAACAAGTGTTTTTAATGATAAGAAAAATGACTAAAGTGATATGAATCAGGGTACAATGATTATTGGGTTGATTAGAAATGAACACAAGACAATTGTTGACTAGGGAAAGCCCTTGAACAACTTGTTCGCCGGCATAAAACCCCGGGAGATTTTGGAACCTGCCTTGACCAAAAGTTTACTAAGTATCTTGAAGATTACAGAACTATGAGCGTATACAGAGGGAGCTTAAGCTAGAGTGAACATGTGTGCAAAATACAGTGTCTCCCCCTTTTTATACCTCGAATAACGTCTAAAATACAAGGAGAAAAATAAGCCTAGGATCTCGGAAAAGAGGTTGATCTTGTTGAGATAACTTCGCCATTTTGTTGATGAAGGAGATAATGGTCCGTTGCTGGGTATTTGCATGGAGAGACGTCTTTGAATTGGTCTTCAATCACTTTGACACGTCCCCTGAAAAATAGGGTTAATGTAACAATAGTTCAACCTGCAAATGATCAAGATGTAATAGAACAACCCAAGTTGTTAGTACCAAGTTGTTATATGCAAGTTGAAACAAGTTGACTGAAAAACGTAGGGCCCAACAATGACAATACAAGATATATCATCACGACTCTCTCACTATTGCTTCTTTTATCAACTCTTCAGATGCCGCCTCCGCATTACCAATCTCCTTTATGCAATCGCACGCCTCCTCATTTGACATTACCTGCATCACAATCTAGTCAACCACACTGAAGTTGAAAATAATACAATACACTACCTAAAATGGTAACCTATTACTACAGTCTACAAGAGCTCCATTATACGTGGGTTCCATAGAAAGTATGGTTCTACATGGGTTTAGTGTAGACAGTCTTCTCTTGCATATAAATGCGAAAGGTTGTGAATAAGAGTTGGTCTTATAAAAAATCATTTTTTTCTACGTGATTAAGAAAAATGATTTTTTTTTCGAACAGTAAGCCACGGGAGCGCTTTGCGGAGGTGGCGGCAAAGAAATTAGGGTCGTGTGGTCCTTCACCTGCAGTGATTGAAAAGAAATGGGACAAACAGGCAATACTGATGATGTCGGCAGGGTTCTTCCACCTAAGACCTGACAGCCCCAAACCAAGAATTTTTTCTCATTTAATTCCTTTTTAAAATTTTATTTTCAAAAATGACTCACTGTTCAAACTTTTGCCCGGAATGTCCTCTTTTTCGTAAATCGCTACACCGTGAAGCGATTTTGAAATTTTTAATTTCAAACTTGCCAAATCATTTAGCGAGTTTAATTAATTTTTATTTCCATTAATTATTTTCTGTAATAATAAAAAACAAATTCCAAATATTAAAAAACAAATTCCAGGAAAATTAAACTCGCTATTTCATTTAGCGAGTTTAAACGAAAATTAAATGAAATCGCCAATTGATAGGTTACCCGTTACTGATTCAGGTTTGCCCGTGCTTCCAAATTGGCGGGTCTTATGTGCGGAGCTTCTAGGTGTTGTTCCACCTGATGCAGCATTTGATGGTAGTAGTTTAAAGATTAAGTGGTTGAAGACCCAATTTTCTGAGTTTGGTAGCCTTCCCGCTGATTCCCCCCCAGACTTGGTTGATAGGTATACGCGTGCCTATATTTTGATAGCCCTTGGGGCTAATGTGATGCCAGATCGTACTAACAGCAAGGTGAAGCTGTTTTATCTCCCTTTACTTAGAGATATTGAGAGGATACATATGTACAGCTGGGGTAGTGCATGCTTAGCCTTTTTATATAGGGAACTTTGCTCTGCTACTCACCCCGACACTAGCCAGTGTGGTGGATTTCTAAATATTCTGCAGGTATGCTATAACATTTTAATTAAGCGTTATGATGTTGTTATTTTTTTTATTTATTTGAAATCATATGTTTTAATAGTATTTCATATATTTTGTTTTGATACAGCTTTGGGCATGGGATAGGTTGCTATGTACGCAACCTATTTCTCTTACGCCAAATGAGGATCAGGGCAACCTTCCCTTGGGGTGCAGGTATACATTTATTAACGAGTTTTCCATCTGAAATGTTATTGTCACCTACTACATATTGAAACTTTTGACTTATACTTCTCCATTTATTGAATTTCAGGTGGATTGGACGGTTATCTCTGAAGTATGTTACTGCACACAACCTTCGCAGCTATCGAGACCAGCTAGCGCACTTGGAGGATGATCAGGTTGTGTGGATGCCATACAGAGATCGACAGACTCCAACTTATTGCCGTCAGGGAGAGGCTGTTTGGAGGTCTAGAATCCCTCTGATCTGTTTTGAAAAGGTAGAGTGGCACCTCCCCGATCGCGTGTTGAGGCAATTCGGCATGCTGCAGGGGATCCCAGAAGCGTGTGACACAGGGGAGGAGTTGCACAGGATTGACCGCCGCGGGAACAACCATGTCGTTTGGGGTTCCCGACACCAGCAATTTATAGCAGCTTGGGAACAACGGCGGGATAGAGTGGTGTACGGGCAGATGGGGGTTCAGGCCATGCATTATACGCATCCTTACATGATTTGGTATAAGAGGATCACGTGCATGTTTGTCCAAAACCCGGTGCATGTAGAGGATATTGGTTACCGGACGATGGCCCCTTTCTTGGAGGGTTTGGTAAGCATTTCTTAAATTGTTCTCATGATAATCACCTTAGTTTTTTTACTTCGAATTGTTAAATTATGTCTCATTCTCATAATTTATGCTATAAAAACAGGTACAAAACTTACATCATGTTCATGTGACAAATGAATTTGGCATTACTAGGGATGAGGAGCAGCAAAGTCCGCCATGTCCATCCCGATTTGAGGTGCGGAGGATTGTCAGACGCACTCTCACGCATGTGAGAGAGCAGCAGCGGCTTGAGGCTGAAGCACCTTCGGTACCGGTTGATCGCACCCAGGGTGTGGCACCTAGACAACCTCGTAGACGTGGACATCGTGCACCCAGACAGGCTGAGCAGCAGGGGATGAACTTACATGATGAGCCAGATTCGCAGCCAGAGCCTCACATCGACCCACAGCCAGAGCCTGAAGCCCAGACCCAGGATGATGATCTATTTGATTGGTCACAGTTGACTCAAAGTCAATTTAGTGGGAGTGGGAGTAGGTGGGGGGATGGGAGTGGGAGTGGGAGTAGGTGGGGAGATGGGAGTGGGTGGAATGCCCAGCTAGACCCTCCCCCTGAACCCACTATGGGTTTTGGACAATTTTCGGGGAGTGGAAGTGCCTTTGATCTATCTACGTCACAAGCATCGTTCCAACCCTTCTCCGATCCGAATTCGACTTCTTCTGGTGGGACTTACTTTGAGGGCATTACACAACCTCAGAGGGAGGAATTTCAGAGACAGACTGACATAAGAAAGGGGTCTAGGTCGCGACATCCGGTAAACAAATTCACTCCATCTGCATATGATAAAACATACGAAAGAAGGAAGAAGAAGTGAGATTTGGTTAGTATATTACAATATTTTTGGTATCTATTTGTTTGTTTTTTGAAAGTTTTTTTTAGTTTGTTTCTATATTTGTTGTTGTATGAATGAGTTTTGTTTTGTTGGTTTTGAAGGGTATTGAGGTCTTCAAGAAGCTGGTTGTTTTTGGTCCGTAGATTGTTATTTTTGTCGTCGGAGGCTGTTCTTGAAGGTTCATGGTGAATTGGATTGGTTGAAGAAGATTGTGATATGTCCATGGTTTTTGCAAAATTAGAAGCTGGGAGGCTTTGAGTTGAACAACAAAAGAATATTTGGAGGACAAAGAACTACCAGTCAAAAGAGTTACTGGTAGGTTCATGGTGAATTAGTTTAGTAGTTTTTGAAGGTTCATGGTGAATTAGTTTAGTAGTTTTTGTATTGAATATTTGTAGTATATTACAATATTTTTGTAATCTATTTGTTTGTTTTTGAAATTTTTTTTTAGTTTGTTTCTATATTTGTTGTTGTATGAATGAGTTTTGTTTACAAGGTTTTGTTGTTTGTGTATATTTTTTTGCAGGTAGACAGCAAACTGGTAGCTGCTGAAGGAAATTTTGGTCTTCACAAACTCGCCAATTGAATTGGCGAGTTTCCTTACATTTAAAATCGCTAATTCAATTGGCGATTTCATTTAATTTTCGTTTAAACTCGCTAAATGAAATAGCGAGATTAATTTCCCTGGAATTTGTTTTTTAATATTTGGAATTTGTTTTTTATTATTACAGAAAATAATTAATGGAAATAAAAATTAATTAAACTCGCTAAATGATTTGGCGAGTTTGAAATTAAAAATTTGAAAATCGCTTCACGGTGTAGCGATTTACGAAAAAGAAGACATTCCGGGCAAAAGTTTGAACAGTGAGTCATTTTTGAAAATAAAATTTTAAAAAGGAATTAAATGAGAAAAAATTCCCCAAACCAATACTCCATCTGCCCCACAGCAAGCGACACAGTTATTGTTCTGCACCGGAATTAAGAAAAAAGTGAAAAGGTTGATGTGTTGTGAGTGTAGATAGTTGAGTAGGAGAGAGAATGAGTGGAGAGAATAGTAAATTATAATGGTGTTGTGAGTATTATAATAATGTAGGAGAGAGAATGATTGGAATAAATAGTAAAGATTCTTTTTCATTTTAGGAAGTGTGACTTATCAGTGGAACGCCCAAAATGGCAAAGTGTCGCTTGTTATGGGACGGAGGGAGTATGTCATGGCATCATTACATGTATTTCTTCTCCTGGTGCAGCATTTTCAGAATGCCTTAGTTTATTTAAAGAATTTTGAAATGTTCATATATATGTTAAAATTAGTATTAAAGAGTAGAAGTATTGTCAAAAAGTGCCGGTTATATTATTAAAAAGTACCAATGCACGCGATGGCGTATCTAGAATTTAGAGTAAGGGGTGCAAAAAAAAATAAAAATAGGGTGCAAACTGTTTATAAGTATAATTAAAAAAAAACATAAGAACAAAATGATAAAACTAACAATATTACTAAAATATTTATAAGTATAATAGTTTGTTGTAATATTTTCCAATAATAGGCCTTTAGTATTTTTTTATTAAATCCATTATTTCTCTTGGGCTTTTTTCTTGTTTCATTTTTATGTGAAAGTCTCATGAAATTTTTGAAGGCAAATGAAATTTTATTTTTCCCACCATCTCTAAATTCAAATATTTTTAGTGTTTCCCACATAAATGCATCCTACATTTTTCTAATCTTTCTTCTACTATAAATAGGTGATTCATCTTCATTGTTTTTCAAGTTCCTTTGGGACCTCTCTTAGTGAGAGGACCTTTAAGGGGACTTCCTCTTTCTAATTTAGTATTTTTTATATATATAAATAATATATATATATATATATATATATATATATATATATATATATATATATATATATATATACTCACTCCGTCCCAATCTAAATGTCTCAACTTTTCATTTTGGGCGTCCCATTTAAAATGTCTCATTTCCAAAAAGGAAAGTTTTTTTCACTATTCCACCCACTCATTCTCTCTCCTACTTTACTTTTACACTCACAACATTCTCTCTCCTAACTATTTCTCCCACTCATTCTCTCTCCTATTTAATTTTTCATACTCACAACATTTAAACTTTTTCTCTTTCCTACCTCACTTTCCTTAATTCCCGCGCCGAACCCATTTTTGGACATTTAGATTGGGAGGAGGGAGTATAATATATACTCCCTCCGTCCCGCCCGAAAATGCCCAAACCAAACCTCGCACGCAAATTAAGGAATGAATAAATATAATACAAAATATAGAAAAGAAGGTTGGATTAAGGGAAAATTAAGAAATTCATGACAGTGATTTCGGATTGTACTTTTCCCACCACAAGGATCAATCCTTGTGAAAATTTTGAATTTCCCACCTAAGTAACCTTACTTACATAACAGAGTCCTACTTACAGTTTCCATAATAAAATTACAACCTTCTAAAAGGCTTAGTGAAAATAGATTCAAAACAGATTCAAAACAGATTCAAAAAACAATCTTCAAATCTTCAACCTTTAACCCCATAAAATGCAGCCCTCTAAGCATAAACCCAACTTGAGTGCTGATGAAAGGAATTCCATGGCTCAATGGTTCATTGAAGCTTTACAAGAGGGAAAGCTTCCAAAAGGCAAAATCCAAGAAGCAGCTTCAAGGTTTCGGCTCCACCGCCGATCCGTCTACAAAGTCTGGACTCAAGTTAAGGATCAAAGGAGGAGAGGTATGCCCGTATCTCTATCATCAAAGAAAGTAGGAGTCACAAGGCAAAAAGTAGTCAAATTAGATGTTGAGAAGATGAAAGAAATAGAGTTTGAGAATAGAAATACAATTCGAAAATTAGGTCAAGCTTTGGGGATTAGTAAAACCACAGTTGGGCGATGGAAAAAGGAGGGTGTGATCAAGGCACATACAAATGCTATTAAACCATCATTAACTGATGTAAATTTTCTGCAAAGGTTAAAATTTTGCCTTGCTGCCTTCAGATATGATGTAGAAGAAGAAACTCCAATTTTCAAAGAAATGGACAATGTTATTCATGCAGATGAGAAGTGATTTCTCATGACAAAATGCAAAAAAAGGTGTTACATTCTCCCAGGTGAAGTAGAGCCATACAATTCATGCCAAAGCAAGAGATTTATCATCAAAGTAATGTTCTTTTGTTGTGTAAGTAGGCCACTTTATGATTGTAATGGAGTGTTGCTATTTGATGGTAAATTAGGCATGTGGCCCTTCACAAAAATAGAGCCAAAGAAAAAGAAACAGTAGGAATAGGGCAGCAGGTACAATGGTGACCAAGCCCTTAGAATCAATCAACAAGCAAGTGACAAAGGAATTGCTGATCAATCAAGTAAGTTTTCTTGAAAATGCACCACTTTTTTTTCAAGTTGTTCATAGAAATAATGCATTTTGTCTCACTGAATATTGCAGGTAATCCCTG
Organism: Adenophora triphylla var. japonica; assembly: GCA_022495995.1. Lineage (NCBI taxonomy): Eukaryota > Viridiplantae > Streptophyta > Magnoliopsida > Asterales > Campanulaceae > Adenophora > Adenophora triphylla. Next base: position 627,248 of record JAFEMH010000675.1, read on the forward strand.
CAATCAAGGCAAAGTGGCCACCAAATGCAAGTAAACACATCATTATTCAATGGGATTATGCACCACCACATATCAAGAACAATGACCCAGATTTTAGGGCAGCAGCATCAGCAGATGGTTTTAACATACAACTTCAATTTCAGCCACCCAACTCTCCAGATACAAACATCAATGATCTAGGGTGGTTTGCTTCATTGGATGCAGTTAAAACAGAGAGTTCTAACAAAAGTGTTGATGAGCTAGTTAAGGCAGTCTTAACAACCTATGCAGAATTATCGGAGAAGAAACTTGATAAATTGTTCCTTTCATTGCAAAATGTGATGATATCTATGATGACAGTGAGAGGCCACAACAACTACAAATTGCCTCATCTTGGGAAGGACAAATTGGAAAGAGATGGGAAACTCAGAAGAAACTTGAAAGTGGACATCAAACTAGTAAGAGAATGCATTGAGTACTTGCAACAAATTGGTATGGAAGATGGTTTTGAAGGCATAGTGACACAATTGTACGCACAAATAATATATAACCACACAGTAATTTTATTTTTTTAACAAGAAATTGGATTTAACCGGGTGCACGTGCACCTGTACCTATAACACTAAATCCGCCCCTGAGTGTGTGTCTGTGTGTTTCGATCTGGAAGGGAAAATGTGTTGTACCGATGTCAATTCCGACGCTTACGAAACGGCGAAGCCCATACTCGATCACAGAAATTTGGGGATGGTTTGGTGTTGGGCGTCGTGAGAGAGGCGGAAGAGGTGGAGTAGCGTGTTCGAAAAAAATAGGTTTTTCCTTATCTTAAAAAAAATATAAAGTATTTTTTTTTTGTGTGTGATTTTGGGACAGAACGAACATGCATTTCCCCTATTATACACAATTAGACATGTTACCCTGGTGCTACAACATCTCCATTATACGTGGGGTGGGGTCCATCGAAATTATGGACCCACATGGATTTAGTGTACACAATTTTCTCTTGCAGAACAAACATGCATATACCATAAACACAATTAGACATGTTACCAGTTCCATAGCCCATCACTAGCCAGAATAATGAAGTCGGTATCATCATCAATCTCCTCAATAGTGATATCCGGTTCTTCAGTTATATGATCCTTTCGCTTCCCATCTCCAAACGCCCTCGTCATTGCCATCGACCGTCGGAACATCCCCTGTATTAAACATGTCACTCGTGGAACATAAGCAATTACGAAAAATACAATGCAAGTCAAATAATCCTACCAAACAAATTTCTTCTGAAACCATCATCCTAGTACATAAAAATCGAGTAAATTCTACGGGTCATCTATGAGGTTTGGACAAATATCGCTGCCCCCTTACGGATTGGTTTCGTCTACGTTCCCTTTTTGTCAATTTTTTGTAAATAAAAATTTACACCTAACTCTCTAAATTACTAATCTAGTACTTGGACTTTGCATTGAGGAGATTTGTGGGCCAAATAGTCATTTTATTTGTATAAAGTTGACAAAAGAGACAAAGTGAGACGAAACCAAATATCAAGAGAAGAAGTGATATTTGTCCAAATATCAAGAGAAGAAGTGATATTTGTCCAAACTGTTCGGAAAAAATGGGTGTATTTAAAAAATAGCTTTGAAAAAGAAAACGGGACGAAAAAAATTATTTCGCTAAAATAAAATAAGTTGAGGCAAGAGTTTGACTCTTTTTTCGTAAGACAATATTGCCCCGTATACGAGTGCTCACGGTCTACGGCAATTGTCCCCAAGATACAACGACTTTTGGAATTTCAGATTGCAGCACAACAATTCTGAAATTATCGGGCGAACTACTGAATACTCGAAATTTTCTTGGACTCGAAAGTAAGACTTCTGAATGCTAGGATGCTTTAGAGAATAGAATGCTTGAATGATTTGGATGGGATTGAAATAAGGAGAAGGGGGCTATTTATAGTTATTGAAGAGATGGGGTGTCCATTGAGAATAGACACAAATTGCACCCGTTAAATCTGGACCGTTGGATCTAAGCAAATTGGATGGAGGAGATCTGCTGAGTCGACCCTAGTAGCCTTGACCCGCCTCTTTCAATAGACACGGGTCGCCCCATGTCTTTTCACCAACCATTGCAACTTCTCTTCAATTAACAACATTAAGTTGCTCACTTTAACAATTAATTTCTCATTCACCCGAAATTGGTTTTGAGAAAATAAATATACCATTTTAATCTACACTAAATGTAGATTAATTATTTGCAACTTATTTCTATTTTTACAAAATAGAAACTTCTAGAAACTTGGTCAAATATTGGTCAAACACCAATAATACTACCAATTTCTAACAATCCCCCACATGAATGAAATTAATGCATGAATGCAGACTTTCAAGAAAATCCCGACGAACTGTTACCGCATCGGGGTAGGTAGCTTTCGGCTTTGAACCATCCCTAGTAAGATGCTATCGGATTTACTTGCTGTTCAGTGAACGCGATGTCTTGAACTGATCAACGTTTTGTGTAAACCAAGACAATAACATTTACACGATAACAATTCTGATATCTTTCGTTCTCACGTTGTGTCCAATTCGGCCCTGGACCATATCTTGGATTCATAAGTGTTTTCTATTAGAAGCGGCCAAACTTCTTCACTTATATAGGTGATCTCCTATAAGGAGTAACCTGCAATACTCCACCTTTGTTAAGGTATAGGAATCATTAAAAGCTTTAAAGCTTACCCTCACCACACGTCAGCAGGATTTCTTGCACTTGGGCAGCTTCTGAGAATGGGTTTTTAAGAAGTTCCAAGTGTGCTACTAGAATATCCATAACTTAGTTGTCTCATTGAACCAAGTTTGTGGGATCTCCACTCATCATGGTTGAGTTACCGCTATAGACTTCTTTTATTGTGTGGGTTTTAACCCCATTCCCTTTACTGCATTGTACATTTGATCTCTGTTTATTCCTTTCGTAAACGAATCCGCTATATTTTCTTTTGACTTTACATAGTCAATGGAAATTATTCCATTAGAGATCAATTGTCTTACTGTATTATGCCTCCGTCGTATGTGTCGCGACTTTCCCTTGTACATACGGCTTTTAGCTCTTCCAATAGCCGACATGCTTTGTCACAATGTACCATGACGGGGAGGCGGGCTTATTCCAGCATGGAATATCCTCTAGAAAATTTCTGAGCCATTCGGCTTCTTCTCCAGCCTTATCTAAGCCGATAAACTCTGATTCCATTGTGGAACGAGCTATACACGTTTGTTTAGAGGATTTCCAAGACACGGCTCCACCACCAATGGTAAATACATACCCACTTGTGGATTTTGAGTCTTTTGTGTCTGATATCCAATTTGCATCACTGTATCCTTCCAATACAGCTGGATATCTCGTATAATGTAATCCATGATTTATGGTATGCTTTAAATACCTAAGCACTCTTGTTAATGCTTTCCAATGTTCAGTATTTGGATTACTCGTGAATCTACTCAGTTTACTATCTGAGTATGCTATTTCCGGTCGAGTACAGTTTGTTAAGTACATCAAACTTCCTATGACTCGAGCATAATTTAATTGTGATACTGGGTCACCTTTATTTTTGGCTAAATGTAGACTTAGATCTACCGGAGTTTTAGCCGGAGGCAGATCGAACGCTTCGAATTTCTTAAGCACATTCTCGATGTAGTGAGATTGTGATAAGACAATTCTGTTATCTGTCCTAGAGATCCTTATCCCTAGAATAACATCTTCTTGACCCAGATCTTTCATGTCAAAGTTCTTCTTTAACATCTTTTTGGTTTTCATGATTATATCATGATTACTTCCAATGATTAGCATGTCATCCACGTATAGACATACAATCACATATTCATCGGGTGTGCCTTTAATGTATACACATTTGTCACACTCATTTATTTTGAACCCGTTAGACAACATGGTTCGGTCAAACTTCTCGTGCCATTGTTTGGTGCTTGTTTAAGACCTTTTGTTCTTGTCCATGTACAACGAAACCTTCAGGTTGTTGCATATAAATCTCCTCATCTAATTCTCCATTTAGAAAGGCCGTTTTCACATTCATTTGATGTATCTCAAGGTTATGCAGGGCTGTAATAGCAATGAGAACACGAATGGATGTGATCCTTGTTACAGGAGAATACGTATTAAAGAAGTCATATCCTTCTCTTTGTTTGAACCCTTGAGCTACCAATCTAGCTTTGTACTTGTCAATAGTTCCATCTGCTTTGTACTTCCTTCTAAGGATCCATTTGCAACCCAACGGTTTGCATCCTGGAGGAAGATCTACTATCTCCCAAGTATGATTTTGCATGATGGACTCAATTTCACTATTGATAGCTTCTTTCCAGAGAGGAGCTTCTGGACTAGACAAAGCTTCTTGCAATGTCCTTGGTTCATCATCTAACATGTAAGTTAGAAAGTCCGGACCAAAGGTCTTAGCTACCTTTGTCCTCTTACTTCGTCTTGGCTCTTCATCTTCTTGAGAAGAACCAATAGCCGTATCATAAGTTCTTTTGTTTGAACTGTTGGGTTTTATGGGTCCATGCGCAGCGGAATTAAGCATTAAAACATTAAAACCCAAGAAGCCCTAGGATCCGTTCTATACAATTAATTTAAATTCCTATGAGATAGAATTAAACCAACCTTGAAACGCTTTCCGGTCTTGAGCTATCGAACGATTTTGATTATGTGATATCGAATCACAAACTTCGTTCTTCAACTTGCTTGAACTCTAGGCCTTGATCGATGAACGAGCGAAGACCCTCTTTCGGTATCCACACCTTTGAATGAATCCAAGAACAACTTCTTGATGATTGCTAGATCTAAACCTTGAAGAATATTGAGAGTATTTAATTATGAATTTTGCTTGAAAAATTTCGGCTGACCTTTTAGGTCTGACAGAACCCTTGTATTTATGCTACAATAGTAGGAATACCTCTCCTAATCGTATTAGGAGAGACAGGCTGTCAAACCGCGTACGGTCCTATTATGTCGCGCGGTATATTAAGCCATTGGCTTAATATGTCGCGTGACATATATAGCCGTATGCGAAACTCTCAATCATTCTTCCTCCGGTTTAACCAATTCATTCTAGTTGTGTGTGACCCAATAGGATTACATTATGTTGGCAATGAGTTCGATCATATCGAACCTCATAAGACATAAGCGGACTCTAGCAAGCCATTATGTCTACCCAAATAATGTAACGTAAGAGTTCACGTTTCCAACGGTGTACTTTCATTTCTCCCTTTGTCTCACGATGTTATATTGAACACAATTCATGGTCATTGTCAACTTGTCTATGTTCAATGCTTTCTCGATTACTTGAGTATAATGATAATTCCAATCATATTGGGGTACGGCCATACACTTTCATCATTATCACTCATCGAGGGGTCCAAGCAAAACATCTCTCTTTCGAGGGACAAATTCCATCTTGACTTATCATCCTTCCCATCATGAATCCGATCATGCCAAAGATAGCCTTTATGGATATCGTGTTAAGATATCGTTTGACTAAAATCAAACATGATTTTTCATCATATGTAAGGTCATGATAATCTCAGGTCTAGGGACTAAATGAAGTAACCTTATGAGATTTACTTATGACACTTTACCATGTCATAAATCTCATGCGGGTCATGTCCAGTCACTTGTTCTCTAACAAGTACTCATAATTTCAATGTGCATCTCTATGCATATAATCATCACATGATTATCCATTGACAATTATACTAATTATTCTCTTAATAATTAGGGACGCAGATTATTATTAACAAATATACAAAACATATAATAATCAAATGATAAACATCTCATATAATAATAAATAATGTCAACACATAAGTCTATGAATCATAGGCCTAGGGCATAACACCAACATGAACTTGCTTCATTCTTTTCCTTACATGAAAATTTAGTTTCAAAGAATATTGCATTCCTTGATTCTATAGTCATTCCTGCCGTTATATCAGAAATTTCAGACTTGTGTACTAAGAATCGATATGCACTACTATTGTTTGCATATCCAATGAAAATGCAATCAATGATTTTGGGTCCTATCCGCACTTGTTTAGGTTTAGATATTTCTACCTTTGCTAGGCACCCCCACACTTTAAGATAATTGTAGGAAGGATTTCTTCCATTCCATAATTCATATGGAGTTTTATCTCTATTCTTGTGTGGTAACTTGTTAAGAATGTAGTTAGCTGAAAGGATTGCTTCCCCCCACAAGTTGTCGGGTAATCCCGAGCTAATCAACATTGTGTTCATCATCTCCTTAAGAGTTCGATTTTTTCTTTCAGCGACTCCATTTGATTGAGGTGTGTAAGGAGCAGTCGTTTGATGAATAATGCCAGCATCCCAGCAAATATTTTCAAGCGGTGCTACATACTCTCCACCTCTATCACTACGAATCTTCTTAATTGTTACATTAAGTTGATTCTCAACTTCATTCTTATATCCTTTGAAAGCTTCTAAAGCTTCATCTTTGCTTCTCAAAAGATACACATGACAATATCTAGTGCAATCATCAATGAACGTTATAAAATACTTCTTCCCACCTCTAGTTTGCACAAGTTTTAAATCACATATGTCCGTATGGACTAATTCTAGAGGGGTAGTATTTCTTTCAATAGTGGGGAAGGGTGACTTCGTCAATTTTGCTTCCACACAAATTTCACACTTATTTTCTGAATCAAATTTCATTTTAGGAAGTAAATTTAAATTTACTAACCTACGTAATGAATTTAGATTCACGTGTCTAATCTATCATGCCATAAATTAGAACACTCGGACAAATAAGCAACAACATCTTTATTCTTCGCCTGCAGGCGGGAATACGTTCATTACATTCATTTTAAAGAGTCCTTTATCAAGGTACCCTTTGCCTATAAATTGACCCATCTTGGTCAATATAAACTTATCGGACTCAAACACTAGCCTAAATTTGGCCTTGTTCAATAACGGGCCGGAGACTAAGTTTTTACGGATGTGCAGGACATACGGAACATCCATTAAGGTGAGTTCTTTTGCCGGATGTCATTTTCGGCACCACCTTTAGGAGTCCAACCACGTTCGAAGTTGCGAATTTCTCATGTACAACTTCCTTCCACTGCAGGGAACATATGATGAGAAACTTTCTCGATCTGCACAAATGTGGCGCGTTGCTCCGGTATCAATCCACCATTCCCTTGGGTTATCGTCCAATTTAGCAAGATTGGCTTCAAACACTACGGCGGATAGATCAAGCTCTGACAGGTCTAATGGGACAGTCCTGTCTTCTACCACATTTGCTTGAGGACGGTTGCCATTCTGTTTGTTTGTTTTGGGATGCCGAAGCAGTCTCTAGCCTTATGGCCGGTTTGCCGCAGGTTATGCAACCCCACTTGAACTTCTTGGCGTTTGTGTTCCCCTTTTTAGCATTCCTAGTAGCCTTCCTCTTCTTCTTTGGTACTTGCTTGACCAAGTTCACTTTGCCTCTGCCGATGTAGTCCTGCCACTCTTGCTTTCGGATTTTCGGTTGTCTTCCTCAATCCTTAGCCTCACGATCAGGTCCTCGAGCATCATTTCCTTCCTCTTGTGCTTGAGGTACATCTTGAAATCTTTCCATAGAGGCGGTATCTTCTCTATAATGGCAGCTACTTGGAAAGATTCCCCGAGTTGCATTCCTTCTGCAATGATGTCGGCAATGATCAGTTGCAACTCACGTAACTGATCTATTACAGTTCGAGAATCAACCATCTTGAAGTCTAGGAATCGGCCGACAATAAATTTCTTAGTGCCATCGTCTTCCGTTTTATACTTCTTTTCAAGAGATTCCCAAAGCTCTCTTGCAGTCTTCATGCCACAGTACACATTGTACAGGGCATCATCTAACCCATTTAGAATATAATTGCGACACAGGAAATCGCTATGATTCCATGCGTCCAATGCTATTCTAGCTTGTGGGTCACCTTCATCTTCGGGGACCGTTGGCGGTGATTCTCGCAAGAACCGTGCCAAACTGAGGGTGGTTAGGTAGAACAACATCTTCTGCTGCCACCTTTTGAAATCTGTACCGGTGAATTTCGCCGGTTTCTCTACATGGGTATGGAGGGGAGCAGCAGGAGTTGGGTTAGGAGTATGGACGGGAGGTACAAAAGATCCCGAGCCAGGGGGAGGAGTAGGAGCGAAGGTGGAGTCGGATGCCATTCTTTAAACACACAAATATTGTCTTACGATTGTTGAAAAAAATGGGTGTATTTAAAAAATAGCTTTGAAAAAGAAAACGGGACGAAAAAAATTATTTCTCTAAAATAAAATAAGTCGAGGCAAGAGTTTGACTCTTTTTCCGTAAGACAATATTGCCCCGTATACGAGTGCTCACGGTCTACGGCAATTGTCCCCAAGATACAACGACTTTCGGAATTTCAGATTGCAGCACAACAACTGCAAATTATCGGTGGCTTCTGCGAATACTCGGGATTTTCTTGGACTCGAAAGTAAGACTTCTGAATGCTAGGATGCTTTAGAGAATAGAATGCTTGAATGATTTGGATGGGATTGAAATGAGGAGGAGGGGGCTATTTATAGTTATTGAAGAGATGGGGTGTCCATTGGGAATAGACACAAATTGCACCCGTTAAATCTGGACCGTTGGATCTAAGCAAATTGGATGGAGGAGATCTGCTGGGTCGACCCTAGTAGCCTTGACCCGCCTCTTTCAATAGACACGAGTCGCCCCATGTCTTTTCACCAACCATTGCAACTTCTTTTCAATTAACAACATTAAGTTGCTCACTTTAACAATTAATTTCTCATTCACCCGAAATTGATTTTGAGAAAATAAATATACCATTTTAATCTACACTAAATGTAGATTAATTATTTGCAACTTATTTCTATTTTTACAAAATAGAAACTTCTAAAAACTTGGTCAAATATTGATCAAACACCAATAATACTACCAATTTCTAACACAAACTTCAGGGGGGTAGGCAATGAAATTAACTCTCTAAATGACAAACGTAGAGAATTTCTTGATAATCAAACTACACAACCAAATCTAGACAGTTAGAGAGAGTACCTGGTGTCTTGATCACTAACCCGCCCCTGCTCTCAACTAAGTCTTTCTCACGCTGAGTCACTCGTGGTCAACTGTTATTTGTTTTGATTTTCCATTTTTACAAATAACTCCTCGCGAGTCCCCAACGTTAGCTACAACAAGCTTTCTCCCATTGACTAAAATCGCTGTTACTGCTGTTGATCCTCCTCTTGATCCAACCACATTCTCCAATCTCCAAAATGTCAGCATTTGTCTTTCCATATGCCCTTTTGATCGCTGACTTGGGGACTCGTCCAAAAGTCAGGCTATTAATCAACAACAACAGTCTTAGACCCAAAATAATTCGGGGTCAGCTAAAATGAACCGTCAAATAAAAGAGGTGGGATTTTTTTTAATTAAAAAATAATCAAAAGCTAAGTAGAAGTTTAAAAGAAGAAATAGGTGGGAATTTTTTTCGGGGAAAATAGAAAAAATATAGAGATTGAGAGTCCTGCTATCCTTTTTGATACGTGTCTCAGATTAATTTTATTCTCAAAATAACAAATAATTAATAGTGTTTTGGACATTATACCCACTTCCTTTTGTAGAATTACATAAAAATCAATACTTACTATCCTACTTTTTATCCACTTGAATCATCAATAGTGTTCTGGACAATTATATCATCAACCTACTTGCATATAATTACCCATTTTTTAATAAGCGTGCAAGCTCTAGTCAGAATTTTTTCCCAAATAATCCCGTTTTACTTTTTTATTTACCAAAATGACTTACTGTTCAAACTATTGCCCGGAATGTCCTCTTTTTTGAAACTCGCTACACCGTGTAGCGAGTTTGACTAGGGTTGGTCAAAACTCGCTACACCGTGTAGCGAGTATAGGGCAATTAATTAGGCCGTTGGGAAATTAATTACGACATTTAATTAAACAAAACTCGCTACACGGTGTAGCGAGTTTTGACCAGATTTAAGTCAAACTCGCTACACCGTGTAGCGAGTTTAATATATTCCAAACCCCTACTTATTCCTCTCCGTCAGTCCCAACAAAACATACCATTCTCTTCCTTTCTCAGTCCAGTTCTCCCTTTTCTTTCTTTATTTCTTTCTTAAGTCCATCTTTCATCTATCTCTCTCAAAATGGATCCATCAAAACCCCGCTGGTATCTTGGACGAAAACCTCTTCCCAGACATCCCGGTCGAAACCTCCAATCGTCTATCTAATCTCTCTCAAATTGAACGAGAGTTTCAATCTCCACCGTCTCCACCGCCTCAAATCGAACGAGAGAGAATCTCCACCGCGTCATATCATACCTGGTCCCATTGGTGAAGCGCTGAGCCGCCATGCGTCGGCATCGCACCGAGGAAAAGCTCATGTTTCTCGGGGACCCCCGCTCGGTCGACCCAAGAGGCGATACGTAAAAACTTGAAGAGTCGGTGGAAGATGATGATTTTCGGGGCAAAGCTTGGCTTTTGCGATGGACTATCTCACTGCGAGAGGGTACTTATTATCCCTTGAGAATGGTCAAGGAGAATTGCCAAAAATATGAGAGGGTGGAACGGGTAAATTATTTTATTTTAATTATAGTTAAGGTTGAAATTTATAAATAATTGATCATTATATTTTTTGTTCTATTAGGTTGTTGTGGTTGTGAAGGAGTTTAATCGAAGTGATCATGGCTCTGTGCATTTGGTTTTGAAGGATCCTACGATACCATTGATGCTTACATTGCCGATAAAGTGATGAGAGATAGTGAGGGCGAAAGTCACATAGGTGTTGGTCTTTGTTCTTATCTTGATTAAGGTATGAAATATTTTCCTTAACATTACACTCCTAAGATTATATTCCTTAACATTTTGTTATAAATGTTTTGTTTTGTTGATCTATTAGGCCGTTGTTTGGGCCCCCTCGCTCATCAAAAATACTTAACATTGTTACTTCCAATGTTTTTAAGGTGTTTCCCAGGATGTTAATTTACATTATTGGACATGTAACTTGGACAATATTTATTTTTGAGATTTTATGTAAGATTTCCTATGTGGCGGGATGTGGCCACTAACTTGAAAATATTTATTTTTTGTGATTTTATGTAAGATTTCCTATGTGGCCGGAATGTGGCCACTAACTTGACAATATTTATTTTTTGTGATTTTATGTAGATTTCCTATGTGGCCGGGATGTGGCCACTAACTCGAAAATATTTATTTTTTGTGATTTTATGTAAGATTTCCTATGTGGCCGGGATGTGGCCACTAACTTGAAAATATTTATTTTTTGTGATTTTATGTAAGATTTCCTATGTGGCCGGGATGTGGCCACTAACTTGACAATATATATTTTTTGTGATTTTATGTAGATTTTCTATGTGGCCGGGATGTGGCCACTAACTCGAAAATATTTATTTTTTGTAATTTTATGTAAGATTTCCTATGTTATCATTTGTTTTAAAATATGAAAAATAAATATTTATAAAAAAAAAATTCAGCCACATGTCATTATTTTTTTAACACATGTAATTTTTTTTTGTTAGTACGAAGCTATTTTGAGCAACAATTTGAAGCTGATTTAATTGTCGAAATTAAAATTTAAAAGTTGTTATTGTTACACCATTATATGTACTTCAAGTAACAATTTTTAGATATTCATTATGATATCTAAATTCACCTATAATTATTGCTCAAAATAGCTTCGCGAACGAATTTTTTTTTTTTGATGTTACTACGAAGCTATTTTGAGCAAAAATTTGAAGCTGATTTAATTGTCCAAATTAAAATTTAAAAGTTGTTATTGTTACAACATTATATGTACTTTAAGTAACAATTTTTAGATATTCATTATGATACATAAATTAACCTATATTTATTGTTCAAAATGCCTTCGCGAATGAAAAAACAAAAAGAAGTAATAAATTTTGAAATGTTCATTCACTGTAAAGGGTTTTGTTTTTACTTAAACTCGCTACACCGTGTAGCGAGTTTCAATAAAGCTGAAATCGCTACACGGTGTAGCGAGTTTAATTCAGCTTTATTGAAACTCGCTACACGGTGTAGCGAGTTTAAGTAAAAACAAAGCACTTTACAGCAACAAATAGCAGTTTTCACGTGATTCTGACAGCCTTCTCTTTTTCTGTTTTTCTCTCAGCCTTCTCTTTTTTCTCTCAGCTCAGTTTTTGTTTTCTTCTCTTACCTTTCTCTCTTTCTCTCAATTATTATTTCTTCTCTTACCTTTCTCTCTTTCTCTCATGAGGCCTTCTCTTTTATTTCATCAGAATTGTTGAAGATCAACAAGAATCAAGGTAAATTAACATCATCTTAATTATTATTTTGACTTGTGTTTAGATATAAAATTTAATGATTTAACTGTGTTTTATTATATTGTAGATATAATAAATGTAAGAGTTTTGTTATGTAGGTTTTAACACTTTGATTTCATAATGTAGGGTTAAATATGAACGGGGGTCCAATCATTTTTATGTGTTATTGGGGAGGTGATGATGAACAACTGTTTGATGGTCCTCATTTCAAAAAGGGGCCAAAATGTGCAATAAGGGGTAATTGCCAATGGAAATACAATGAGTTGATTGATGAGTTATATAAAAAGGCAAACTTAGATCGGTCTCAATTTGATTTGAAAGTCATTTACAGATGCCCTCATTCTTTTGATAGCGGGATTGGTGAGTACTTTCCTTTCCGTATTGAAGATGATGCGTGTATGGATGTAATGTTCGATCAGGTTGCTAAATTTGGGATTGGAAATTTGCGGTTGTATGTTGTTGTAAAATTAATTGAAAATCGATCCAATCCGAGTTTGAAACACGCACACAGAGAGTACTTTCGTGTTTTCTCCAACTGGTAACCGTGATGATGGGGTTGGTCCAAGTTCCCAAACTCTTGTATCAACTCAAACACCAAATTATGATGATGGGGCATTTGGCCATAATTATCATGTTCATGATGATGATCGGGCATTTGGGCATAATGATCACGTTAATGATGATTATGATGTTGACTATGAAGAAGAGGAAGTGCACACTGATGTAGATGCAATGCTAGAGGATGATGATGATGAATATGAGGAGGGTAGTAGTGATTCTGATGTCGATTTGGGAGCCGGTGATGATGGGCCGATTGATGATGATGTGGAAGCACCTCTTATTCACTATGAAGTTCCGCAAAATCTAAGTTATGAGAGAGCGAGTTATCCCTTTTACGGTGATATTGGTACATCTCGCTCGACAAGAACAAGGCTTGATTGATTACGATCATGCACATAGTTTTCCAGCTTTGGGATCCGAACAACAGCCGATTGCTAAAGGGATACGCTTTCTGGCAAGAACGAGACACAATTTGATATGAAAAGGTTCCATATTAAAAACAATCGCAGGTTCGGGGTAAGAAAGAGCACACCGAACACATGGGTAATTGAGTGTACGTTAAAAAATTATCCATGTCATTTTTATGTTCGTGTGAGTAGGAAGAAGTTTGGCTATTGGGAAGTGCCCAAGTATAAGGCTCCTCACTGCTGCTTATATTCTGGAGCAAGTCAAGATCACCCCAATCTAGATGCCAAGTTTATCGGTCGGGAAGTCGTTGGTGTTATTAAGGCCGATTCAGATGTCAAGGTTGGAGTCATTATTGCACACATCTCTAGTAGGTTCGACAAGGTAATTACTTACAAGAAGGCATGGTGTGGAAAGCGGAATGGCATTGCGGAGGTTTTTGGAGATTGGGAGGAATCTTATAAGAGGTTACCCCGCTCCCAGCGAGCCTATTCAAAAATACAATCCGAGGACAATTGTTGAGTACTCTACACCTCCTCCTCCCGTCGGTGAAGCCTCCATGTTTCAACAGTATTACAGGCATTTGGGCCTTGCATTGAAGCTTTCTCTCATTGTCGGCCGGTCATTTACTGTGGATGGAACATTTATGCATGGTAGATATAAAGGGGTAATACCGATTGCCATGGGTGTTGACGCCCAAGACGAGAATACTTCCGCTTGCCTTTGCCGTTGTTGAAAAGGAGGACCGGCAATAACCGGCGTTGGTTCTTATACCTGGTTTGCAAGCATATTATCAAGAGTCATGAAGTATGCTTGATATCCGACCGTCATTAGGGCATTTCAAGACCGTAGTCGAAGATACGTGGTGGCCAAACGTGCATCATCGATATTGCTTGAGACATATGCGAGCAAATTTCTTGGAAAAGTATAGAGGGGAAGGGTTGAAGTATACGTTACGGAGAGCGGGTAGAGCAACTCAAGATAGAAAATTGAAATCTATCTTAGAGAGTATCCGTGGAATTAAGCCCGAGGCAATTGCATGGTTTCGGCATTTGGATGCTAGAAAATGGACATTGGCACACGATGGTGGTTACGGTATGGCATCATGACTACCAACATGTCTCGAGGTTTTCAATGGTGTGATGAAGGGAGCTCGTGGGATGCCAATCACAGCAATTGTTGAAACCGCCTTCTATCGTTGTGTGGAGTACTTTTCAAGTAAGGCATGGATTTTCAATCAATGCCTTAGGAGGTAATCCCGATAACCCTAACATCAATCCCAGACACCAATTCGCCGGAAAGTCGCTTATCACTACTTGAAGAACACCGAAAAGCGGCAACACATCACGTCGGGAGGTCAACAATCACGAAATGGGGGTGTATCAAGTGACAACCGCACGTCGGGGTGATCACGGAGGAAATATACAGATTGTCCGACTTAATGGCGCACCCGCACATGTGGTAAATGGGTTGCCTATCGCATGCCTTGTTCCCATCTCCTTGCTTGTTGTTACGCACAAAATATTGATGGTCGAGATTTCGTTTCGAATATTACACCGTTGGGGAATACTACAAGACATGGAAGGGGACATTCGAACCAATCGAGCATGAGGACTATTGGGGCGTGGATGGTTTGGTGCCTAGTTTCTTCCCTAATCCCCTACTTCGACGTTCTGCGAAGTCCGGACGACCTAGATCAAGACGCTTTCGTAATTCTATGGACTTTCAAGCAGATAAACGGAAGAGTATGTGTTCATCATGCCATCAGGAAGGGCACAATCGTCGTAGATGCCCGAACCTTAGGGAGTAGAAGAATGTTTTTAATGTAATTTATGTTTGGCTTGAATTGGATTCAGTTTCAGTTTTATTTTATGTCGTTTTCATTAAACTTGAAAAGTCCAATGTAATTTATGTCGTTTTCATTAAGTTTTAAGTTTCAATTTATGTTTGGCATAATTGCAAAAAAAAGGTACATATTACATTACAGGCAGCTTGGGAGCGGACGCTCTGCCACATTGGGAGCGGACGCTCCCTTTTACAGAAACTAACGCTGGAATACAAGGAAGAAATGGAAATGTTCATTTATAATCGCTACACCGTGAAGCGATTTTCACTAAACTCGCTACACCGTGTAGCGAGTTTAGTGAAAATCGCTTCACGGTGTAGCGATTTTAAAGAACTTGGGCGCCCACCAAAGCTGCCTTGCCTTGGCCAAAGAACAAGGGCGGCCACTCCAATTTTGGCCCAATAAATACAATTTTTTGATTCGTCCCGCAATAATTACACAGTAGCACATTTGAACATTTTTTTTGGAATTATGCTAAACATAAATTGAACCTTAAAACTTAAATGGAAAATAAACTTTTATTTTATTACTCCCTAATCTAATAAATATCATCAATTATAATTTTTAAATATTCATTAAAATAACTATCATCAATTATAATTTTCAAATATTCATTAAAATAACTAAAATCATTTTTAGAAATTGGAAAATTACATTCAAATCAAATATAAAGCTAAACTAATAGTACAAAGTTACAAAGTTTCAATACAAATAAAAAACATTCAAATAAAAAGTAAACTAATAGTACAGTTCAATACAAATAAAAAACATTCAAATAAAAACTAAACCAATACAACAAAGTTTCATTACGTAATAATAAAAAAACAAAAGTGAACTCTCTACCTATTATCATAGTAAGACGGGGTGTAGGGATCAGGCGGATTCCGGAGCCGAGACCCTCTTCTAAGCATCATTCTGTTCTATTGCTCTTGTTCAGAGGTCATCTCGAGCCGGATCGACGAAACCATGGAACCCCTGCATGTGATAAAGGAGTCCTCAACCCACTTCCACTCGTATAAGCGCCCGAAGCCCATAGTGGATGGTCCAGGGGAAGGGTGCCCGGGCACTCCCACCGCTCCAGCCACCCCCACTGCCACCCCGCCCACCCCCACCGCCCCCCTGCCCACCCCCACCGCCACCCCCAGCCCACCCTCCGGCGCCCGATCCCACCCCCCACCCACTCCTCCCGGCACCCCTGGTCAGTCCCCCAAAACCCCGTTCAACGCTCAAAATCATATGCGATCGTGCCGCGATCGCACAACCGGTCATAAGATGTATCGGTGCAGTGCCGGTTGAGGCTCGGGCTCGGGCTCGGGCTCATCGTGCCAATCCATTTGGGGTGGTGGTTGCACTGTCCACGACGTCGCGACGTTGTCGAGGTTGTCCCCGTACGCGATCTACCGGTGGGGAGGTGCAGCAGACTGAAGGCGGTGGAGCTCCCTAACTCCCCTGAACCCGTGTGTCACAATCTCCCGCATTTCAGCTTGGTGGGGATGCTCATCCCTCTCATTGGAGACATGCATGCGCTGAAGGGTCTGCACCTGTTTTTATATCAAAAATATATATAAGAACGAGAGACATAAGTTAATAATTGATGTTTTCTTAAAAAAAAAATTAGAAATAAAAACTTTAAAAATGTAAAAACTTACCATAAACTCTATGGCGAAGGCGCGATCGGTATCCATCCACCTCTACGTGAGTGAGGCTCTTTGCACAAACCTACACGTTATGTCCCTATACCATACCATATATGGGTCGGTGTAAGTCATATCGTGGAAGCCGAACACCCCGAAACCAAATTCTCGTGGCGATGTCCCCATAGTGTAACAAGTGGGCGATGGTGGTCACCCCATCTCGCCGTACTCCTTCCCCGCCGATCCGAACGGTGCAACCCGAGCCGGTGTCGAACGGTGCTGGGACAAACCGTCTCGAGCCAAACCGCCTCATCACGCGATCGAGCGAGATGCCACTCAACCCTCTCAAAGCATATGAGAGGGACCTTCGCCAACCATATCTCCTCACCCTCGGTGCGGTAGGACCGGAGCGGGTCTCCCTCATAAGGCCGCCACTCCACGTGACCCTCGTTCGCCCGAGCCGGTGATCCCGATAGCCTCGCAGGCTATGTGCAGTAACCTCTCTCAGATCAAGCGAAGCCTGCGTCCACCTGAAATTTCATAAACAAAATAATTATAAGATTTTGTTCAAAAAAAATAAAAACATTAACGACGAGAAAATAAAGCATGATATATGTATACCTGCATCCGAGGGGCATGATGACGTAGTCCGGGTCTCTAAGTCGATAACGGATCTGCGGCCTCACACATGTCAACCTCTCCCAAGCCCAGATCTATATGAAATAAATGTATATCAAAAACTAAGTAATAATGCCGCAAATTTGAAATAAAACTTAAAAACATAATTGAAATTACCCGGATCCGAGAGGCTCGCGCCTCGGCATCTGGCATCTTTCGCGTTGGAGCGGTGTCTCGCCGTTTTGTTTTCGCATTCGTAGAGTCGCCATGCCGTTTTTATTAAGCCCAAAACATTGAAAAAGGGCATCAGTTTAAAGATAATTTTAAACTGTTTTTGTGTGATGAGATTTTGAGTTCGGAGGTCAGATGACTCCTCGGGAAGAGAATATTAGAATATTAGAGCTCACCCGAGTCGCCTCGTAAAACGAGTCTTTCGGATACCCCTAATATCCTTTAAATGTTGTGTGTGTGTGTGTGTGTGCTTTTAAAAATGCATGCTGTATCGGATGTCTACATTGTATGCTATGTGTGGAGATGTATTGAAATAGTAATGGAAGGAAGCCTTACCAATGTTGGTTTGTGTCTGTCTTCCGCTGGGGAATAGTGTTTGAGGTCGGAGTAGCGTTCCGGTACGGATCGGGATTGCTTTAGGAAGGGGCCGGTTGTCTGCGGACAGAGTTTCGGCGTGAGTTGATGTTGCAGGCTGCGTTCGGGCAGAGGTTCGGCGTGCGTGGGGATCGTCGGGATCACTCGGGCAGAGGTTCGGCGTGCGTTGTGGTGGCAGGAGTCACTCGGGCAGAGTTTCGGCGTGGTTTGGGATCGCCGGTTTGACTCGGAAAGAGCCGGGACACCGTGGAAAGACCAGGCAAGGCCTCGGAGTACCACGAGGGGCCTCAGAGTACCTCGAGAGTGCCTCGGGGCAGCGCGGGAGCGTCTCGGGAGCGCTCGGGGAGGCTTCGGAGCACCACGAGGGGGCTCGGAAGGCCTCGGAAGGATCCGAAAGGGGCCGGGAATGCCTCGGAAGGACTTAGAGGGGAAGCCAGAAGGCCTAGGGAGGAAGAGAGGAGTGGGAGGTGTGTGAAAATGAGGAGGGGGAGCCCTCTATTTATAGTGCCGTATTTGGTGCAAAGAGGTCCGTACGGACCTCCCCAGTAATCCGAGACTTTTTGGTTTTCCTCGATTTGAGGGAATGCTCGTGATGATGGTGAATATTTTGAAATCATGATGTCCCCTGAGCAATAAGGTCCGTACGGACCATCTTGACATGCAAAGAGGTCCGTACGGACCCAACTCTGCGAGGAGGGTAATCATTTTTCCCGGATTTGAGGGAATATTGTGGACTTTAAGAGGATTCAGTAATTATTAAAGCAAAGAGGGCCGTACGAACCATTATTGCTTTTCCAATTTTACGAAAATTCCCAAAAGGTCCTTTTGTCCCTTTTTATCCCAGAAAGGCTCCTCCACTTGGTTTGGTGCAGGGGTTTAGAGAGGGTTTTGAGTGAGAGGGGTCGTCGAGACTGCGTTGATGAGTCTGCGGTGCTTCCCGTGTGTTTGAAAGGGTGTGATCTAGATTGGGGTACTTACAGAAGCCCCTCGACGACGTCACTTATGAAAGAAGTGGGGTCGCCGATAAGATAAGGGTCCTAATCTGGATCGCGTCTTTGGGAGATAAAGTGGCCAGGGAGGTCAGTGTGAGGACGTGGTGGTGTCCTATTGTGTGACCGCATAGGTCAGGAGGCTGGACCCTGTGATAGGATTCCTACGTATCCCTGGCGGGAATCAAGCCTGGTCGTAGTTCGGGTGTAGGGTGAGTGTTTTGTGAATGCGGGCATGGTGGTGCCCTGAAGTGTCGTGTGACCGTCGAGGTCAGTGGTAAGGACGTGGTGGTGTCCTGGGTGACCGCATAGGTCGATGGCTGGACCCTGTGATAGGATTCCTACGTATCCCTGGCGGGAATCAAGCCTGGTCGTAGTTCAGAGGTCGTGAAATCTGTGAGTGCGGGCGTGGTGGTGCCCTGAAGTGTTGTGTGACCGCCGAGGTCAGTGGTAAGGACGTGGTGGTGTCCTGGGTGACCGCATGGGTCGATGGCTGGACCCTGTGATAGGATTCCTACGTATCCCTGGCGGGAATCAAGCACAGTCGTAGTTCGGAGGTCGTGAAATGCGGCGAGTGCGGGCGTGATGGTGCCCTGAGGTGTTGTGTGACCGCCGAGGTCAATGGTAAGGACGTGGTGGTGTCCTAAGATGTGGTGACCGCCGAGGTCAATTGTGAGGACGTGGTGGTGTCCTGGGATGGAAATTTTACGATTTTCCTAATCGGGTGGTTTAAGGCCTTCCGGGCTGGAGATAGTGATTTAGGAGGTTTATACGGTCTTCCGGACCGAGTGGTTTAAAGCCTTCCGGGCTGGAGGTAGTGTGAGGACTTGAATCGTCTTCTGAATGTGGTTGCGCCACGCGTGAGGACTTTGAATCGTCTTCTGGCGGCGGTTTTGGTGCCACGCGGGAGGACTTTGAATCGTCTTCTGGCGGCGGTTGGTGCCACGCGGGAGGACTTTGAATCGTCTTCTGGCGGCGGTTGGTGCCACGCTGGAGGACTTTGAATCGTCTTCTGGCGGTGGTTGGTGCCACGCGGGAGGACTTTGAATCGTCTTCTGGCGGCGGTTGGTGCCACGCTGGAGGACTTTGAATCGTCTTCTGGCGGCGGTTGGTGCCACGCGGGAGGACTTTGAATCGTCTTAGCGGCGGTTGGTGCCACCCGGAGGACTTTGAATCGTCTTACGGCGGCGGTTGGTGCCACGCGGGAGGACTTTGAATCGTCTTACAGCGGCGGTTGGTGCCACGCGGGAGGACTTTGAATCGTCTTCTGGCGGCGGTTGGTGCCACGCGGGAGGACTTTGAATCGTCTTCTGGCGGCGGTTGGTGCCACGCGGGAGGACTTTGAATCGTCTTCTAGCGGCGGTGGTGGAGGCATGGCTGCCTTGAGCTTCGAGAGGTTTAGATGTCTCACGCTTTGTCAGTTGGGGAGAAGGTTGGACTTACGATGACTGCCGGTGTTCATCCGTTGGGAATTTATTGTGGCCTTGTAGGGGCTTGCAAGGATTCCCTTTTTTGACTTGCTGGGGAAGGAGCTCGGGCTTACTTTGATGGCCGGTGCTTGTGTTGTTGATGAGCGTTTTGGAGGCGTCTCGTGCCTTGATATTTGTGCTGGGAGGTGTTGGCTCCTTCTTGCGCTTGTTTTGCCGTTGAGTAGGCGAAGTTCGGGCTTACATTGACGGCCGGTGCTTGAATTGCTGGGGATGCATGGCCTTGTAGGGGCCCTTTCTGCTGAGAAGATGACTTCGGACCTCTTTTGAGGGCCAGTGGTTGGGTTGCCGTTGAGCATTTTGGAGGCGTCTCGTGCCTTGATATTCGTGCTGGGAGGTGTTGGCTCCTTCTTGAATTGCCGTCGGGCGTTTTGGAGGCATCTCGTGCCTTGATATTCGTACTGGGAGGTGTTGGCTCCTTCTTGAGTCGCCGTTGAGTGGGCGAGGACCGGTCTTACATTGACGGCCGGGGATTGAATTGCCGTTGAAGTGGGCGAAGACCGGTCTTACGTTGACGGTCGGGGATTGAATTGAAGGGTTAGGGACCATTCTGCACTTGGATTTGCTGGAAAAGGCCTTAGGACAGCCAGGGGCAAAGATTATAAGGGCAGGAAAGTAATTTGGCCACCCCTTGCAAAGAGGTCCGTACGGACCAACACAGTTAAAAGAGGTCCGTACGGACCACTTTGGTTTTTACGGTTCCCGAGTTTTGGACCGGGTTTAAATGTCGAGCCCTTCCCCATTCCTTCTTCTTCAGTGCGTGAATCCGAGAGAGAGAGAGGGAGAGAAAAACCTCCATTGTTAACCAAAATCCTCCATTTTTCGCTTGAATCGCTTGCAATGGCGGAAGGAT
The DNA here is from genome assembly GCA_022495995.1 of Adenophora triphylla var. japonica. NCBI lineage: Eukaryota > Viridiplantae > Streptophyta > Magnoliopsida > Asterales > Campanulaceae > Adenophora > Adenophora triphylla. Next base: position 648,593 of record JAFEMH010000675.1, read on the forward strand.
CTCGAAGGAGTCGTCGACAACGCAGTCAAGAAGTGGTCGAGCAACGGATGGAGCTCCAAAGAAATTGGATCTCGTTTGTTCCATCTTCGAAGAACCCGGATGTCTTGTATCCGAATCCGGAGGTGCACAATCGTCGTTCTAGGAACGTCGGGGAGGTAAGAAATCCGTTCCGTTTTGATTCCACCTCGAATTTTTGAATGCTAGAACTAGGTTTTAGTTTTTCGCATTTTTGAATTTTGTTATTATTTTTATGCTTTTTGTGAAATTCTTGATGAATTGTTGAAAATAGACATGTAAAAATTGTGGGTATGTGTATTTTGTGCAGAAATGTATAGATTAGCTTTTATTTGTGAAAATAAAGTGCCTCTCTAATGAAATGCATGCTTTGGTGTTTTGTATCGTATGCTATTTATGTATGTACATTATGAGAAAAGTTTGTCGTGTAGTGACAATTTTTGTGAAAAAAAATGTGACATGTGCCGTGTTTTGTGACGGGTTTTGTCTAAAAGTGTGTGCCGTGTAGGGACGGATTTTTTGAAAAATGTGTTATGCATATGTGTCGTGCCGTGTGTGCCATGTTTTTGGGTGATGGACTTTGTGGGGAAAATATGTGCAATATGTGCCGTGTTTTTGTGACGGGTTATATGTGCCTTGGCCGTGTTGGGACGGACTTTTTTTGAAAATGTGTCGTGTAGGGCTTAATCCCTTTGTTGAGAAAATCTGTACAGTGTGTGCCGTGTTTTGTGACGGACTGCATGGGAAAAATTATATGTATAATGTATGTGAAAATTATGTGCAACATGTGCCGTGTTTTGTGACGGGATATATGTGAAAAATATGTGCAATGTGTGCCGTGTTTTGTGACGGGTTATTTTCATGGCTTTCCGTGTTGGGACGGACTTTTGTGCCTTTTGTTTTGTATTAAATGCTTGTGATTGACGTACCTTTCTTTGTGTTTACTGCGGGATGCGGGGCTTATGGCCGGGAAGGCCAAGAGGATGAAGACTCGGGGATCGCTCGAAATTTGTTGTTGAGTTGTGGCGGCGGATGCCCGATATTTCCGTGGATGGTAGGCCGAGTCCCGGGAGGCGGTCTACGCTCCCGGCACAGGGGTGTTTGTAGAGAACACAGGCGGAGTTTCGATACGAGGAAGAACAAGAAGCGTCTTCCTTGGCCTTCCAGAGTATTGGTGGGATACCACCCACACCTTCCATCGAGTTGGGGAGAGGTGACGGTGGCCGACCGATTTCTTTGCGATGCAGGGCTTTCCTTGAAAGGAGGGCCGGTGCGGTGGAGAGATATGATCTCCGTCTTTGTGTTGGCCAGAGGCTGCTGGGCTTTGAGCCTCGTCCTCGCGAGGGCACAGGGATCTTTGTATAGCGATGTGGAGGCGAGGATCACGTCCGGCATTAGGGCCTATGTCAGTGCGGCCGAGGTGACGACGGAAGCGGTAGCGCGCTCCTTTTTGTGGTATGCACTTTCTGAGACTTTGTTCTCGAACCACGCGACTACGGCTCCCTTTGCTCTGTTGGAGAGCTTGATTGATCTGGAGAGGGTTTGTGACATTGCTTGGGGCGAGGAAGGCTTGGCCGAGCTCTACTTTTCTTTGGACCAGGTTTAGCCAGGGGTGTGCCGGTTCATTGGCTTTGTTTGACTTTGCTTTGGAGGTATGAGTTTATTCTTTGTTTTTGATTTAGCAACTTGTCGTTTCTCCGTTTTCTTTTGCCTTGAGCCTTTTACATTTTTTGTCGCGGGTGTGGTTCTATGAGGTTTTTCGGTGTTTCCCGTGGGATAGAGATCCTGAGGCATTCTTTGCGTATCTGCTATCTTTGGTGCAGGCTCGTACGGCGAGGAAGAGGAGGACCGGCGAGGGAAGCTCACCATCGCCTACGGGGATGTGCGGGAGCGTCTGGAGAGGGGTAGCCGGAGGGTTTGTTTTGTTCCCGTGGGCTCGGTATGAGGGTGATGAGTTCGAGGGGCTCCCGAGGTGACGGCGCGGCGGAAGATCTTTGCGAGGGCTTGACTGCGACGTCATGTACAGGGAGCGGGTCTTACAGCGGCATGGCCGGTGTGCTTCCGTGGCTCAGAGGACCCTCCCTTTGGGATGCTTGATTCCGGGACATGGATGTGCTCGATTTTGAGAGGTACCTTGGCGGTGTGGGCGCCGAGGAGTTTATCTTGTATGGAGAGGAGTACGGGGCCTTCGTGAGGAGGAAGGCGAGGACGCCGCAGTGCGCGAGGAGAGAGGGCGCCGCGGGCTCCCGAGAGGTTCCGTGCCGGGGCCGGATTTCACGTATGTCCCAGTAGGGGACGGGTCGAGGCGGAGGGTGTCGTACCCGTTTACGGCGAGCTCTGCTTGCATCTGAGTGGATCCCAGATAGATCGGTGAGTGTGCTTGACTCTTTTCCATCTTGGCATCTTTTACGCATTTTTCTCTTTTTGTTGTCGAGTGTAAGCTTGTATTCTTTGAGCGTTTCCTTGAGCTGCTTGCTTGTGCGGAGTCCGGGGAGAGCCTATGATATCTTGACTCGCCGTTACGTGGCGATGAGGTCGTTTGCGAAGAAGATGGCGTCGAAGATTTCTTGCCGGTCTTCGCGACGCGTGCTGCGTACGGCCTATGCCTTCGAGGCATTACGCAGACGTTCCTCCGCCTAGAGCCGAGCCGGAGCCGCGGCGGGGAGGACCTTCGAGGCGGCATAGCATGGATGCGGGGACATCTTCGGGAGCTCGGCGGCGGCCCTTTTATCGATTCTTCCCTCCTCGGGACGCGCGGGGTGAGGATCCTCGAGCCTTCTTTCTTCGATCCTTTCGTCGGATTTGATCCTTCGGATTACTTTGAGTGGCGGCCTCCGTGGCTCGGTACTCGATGACGAGGACGTGGCGGGCGAGTTCGCGGGGATGCCCGACTTCTCTCTACGGAGGACCTCGGCGAGGATGATGATGATCTTTGAAGAGTCGGATTAGGGTCCATTTGCTTTCCCTCTTTCCATATCTTCTCTTTTTTTTTGTTTAGCAACGAGACATTTGATATTCTGTAATAAAACACTCATATTTGCACGGCAAACAACATTTTATTTTAAGATGTAATGTCATTTTTGTGATTTCCAGGATTTGTCCTAGAAATGGTTGCTATTATTATTATATTTTTGTGCATGCCACGTGGTGAGAGTGCGTTTGTGGGTAGTGTATGTTTGCGGGAATGGCTTTGGCCGGTGTTTGGGCGGTTTGGAGCAAGGTTTCTTGAGGACGGTGGTTGTTATGCTTGTTTCTTTGGGGAAATGGGTTACGTTTGCAAGGAGGTCCGTACGGACATACCTAGCATGCAAAGAGGTCCGTACGGACCAACCTTGCTTTTGGGAAGGAGATAAATGCTTTCCGGTGTGCAGTTCTTCCCCATTTCCCCATTTGCGGCCATTTTCGAGCTTTCTTCCCCATTTTCTCTAGGAACCTCCATTTTTGCCATGGATTCTTCGTATGTCCCTAGAATTTTGCCGAGGCTTTCGCGGGAGAGGCAAGCACACTTCCTTGAGCGGTTGAAAACGTGGATGCGGCGCCGTATGAGGCATCGAGAGACGGGCTTTCGAGGTAAGGTTTCGTCTTTGCTCGATTTGGTCTTTTAAGGAGTTGGTTCTGATTGGGATTTGTTGCGGGGCTGCCGCGAAGTTACAGGATGTTAGGAGGCACGTGTCTTGTTTCTCCTACAATGAAATGGTGCCCACTTTTGAGGATTTTCGGGCTTTGATGGGGGACCAGGAGGTGGAGGCCATCTCGGCTTCCTTTGATTGGTGAGTCTTTGCGGTGAGCGTGAAGCTTGCGAGGCTTTCTTAGTACTTCGTTGGAAGAAGTGCGGGGCATGATCCTTGATTCGGGTCATATTGACATTTACGAGTTGCCGGAGCGGTTCATGGTTGATGATGAGTGATGTCTCTTGGGACGCATTTGCCTTGTGCGTGATGGCGGCAGCTTTTCATGGTCGGCTCCACTTGGCATTTGTGATGGGGCTTTGCTAGATGTGGTAGAGGCAACTTTGCGAGTGGAGAGGATATTGTCCCGTTGGTCTTTGGGGAGACTCTTCGTGGTATCGGCCAGTCAGCGGCTGGGATCGTTTCATGAGAGGAAGCCCCGCTTTGCTCACCTTGTGGGCTGCGAGAGAGACTTCGAGCCATGCCGAGGCTCAGACGTCGTTTAGCCCGTGGTCATTTGCTCGGCGACCTCTTGTGTTGGATATGGATCGATCACTTTGGGAGAGATGGATGGCACGGCTTGGTACGCATCAAATCCATTTGGTGGGTTCCTTGCTGGAGGATTGAGACTAGGAGGATCTTGCGGGAAGGGTCCTACGTTGTCGAGTTCCGAGGTTTGTCTTGGTCCTCCTTCTATATTCCGTCGCTTGTTTCCGGCGGTTTGGGATGAAGCGGGAGCCTTTGTTGGTGGGATGACCTTGCTCTTTGCGGAGGTAGTTCCTCTTTGTATGGCGGCTTCGGGTGCCTTCTTGTATTTTACGAGGGTATGGAAGTATTCCGCTTTCCCTCTGTGGTACTCCTTAGACGTCGGGGAGCGTCGTATTGGCGACTTCGATACACGGCTTTGGTATGAAGCGGCGTGTTGGGCGATCCCAGTGGTCTTGGAGAGCGGGCGTGTAGCGATTAGGACCCGGTTGCCGTAGTAGCTATTGCCTTAGGAGTGCAGCACAGTCGACCCTTTGGATGTGACGGGAGACACTTTGTTTGACTACGAGACTAGAGTTGACCGGCGACGGGGAGAGGTCCTCTTTTGCGGGACTCGCGGGGAGGAGATCCGAGCCGAAGCACGGGCGAATGAAGCCACGAGAGCTCTTGGATTGTTTGACTCTACGGGAGGACCCCGGAATCTCGGAGCGAGAGACGCGAGTTGGTTCACGTGGAGCGAAAGAAGACTTCGCGGGGACGAGGGAAGAAAGGAAAGAATGGCGAGGGGACAAGCGCGAGATGGCGCGGAATGACCTCCTAGGTATCCATTCATTGCATTGCAAACACATTATTAGTTAAATGTATTAAAATTTGTCTTTTAGCATGTTGTGAACTTGAGAGTAGACCGTGCTTGAACTCATCAAGAAATGTTGTAACCGTTAGTGATTTGTGATTTACTTTTAAAGCTTTGTCGAGACGCAAGATCTCTTGTTTGCCTTTGTTTCTTTTGTGCGCTTTGTCGGCGTCCGTCCTTAGACTTTTACATTTGCATTTGCGGGCCGAAGCGATCAGGCTATGACGGCAATCCCCTTTGCTTAGGCTTTGTGCTTGGGCGAGAGGTTGAGTGATCCCTTGACAAGTCGTTTTGACGGTCTTTTCCGCGGCTTCCTTGCCTCTTGTTGGCGTCGGGCTCTTGACCTCTTTTTGCGGCTTACGCTTGAGCTTCTTTTGTTTTTTTTTTTTGTTTTTTGTGAGCCCTTGCTCGAGCTCTCTTTTTTTTTGAAGCGCGTGAGGGCGAAGACAAGCCCAGCTTGGAAGCGAGCATGAGTCGGTCGTTTGATCTTTGAGTGACCCTCGGATGTCCTTTGATGTTGCCGCCGTCGTTTGACTTGGTCAAGGTGACTGTTAGGGCGTGTTCTTGAAAAGTGCGTAGCTTGATGGAGGTCTTGATTGACATTCAAACTTTTGACTTTTTGTGTATTTTTAGACCGGACCAATTAAGGTTGCCTACGTTCCCCCGGAATAGAGGGCTCGGAGTGCGTAGTTCGACACTACATGGAGTGCCAAGAGATGCCTGTTGTTCTTCTTTAGGCGAAGTATCTGCGAAGTTTGCTTCCGTTATTTGGATTCATGAAGGGATTGCCGTCTAGGTCAGTCGGCTTCATGGCGCCTCGGAGAAGATCTTTTGAACCACGAAAGGGCCGATCCATGTGGGTTCCCATTTTCCCGGTGGGTTGGTTCGAGTGGGAGGCTTTTCTTTGAGTACAAGATCGCCTTCCACGATGTCTCGGGACTTGACTTTCTTGTCGAAAGCTCTAGCCATCCTGCTTTGATAGGCTCGGACGTGTTCCATGGCCTTTAGTCGTCGCTCGTCTAGCGAGCCAATTCGTCGTGTCGGCTTCGGAGCCATTCAACTTCGTTGATGTCATTTTCCAGCGGCACTCGGAGTGAGGAATTTCCAATTCAATAGGAAGGGCTGCTTCCATCCCGTATGTCGGGGCAAATGGGGTTTCTCCGTGGCATTACGGCCCCGTGTGCGGTAGCCCCAAAGTGCAAGGTGCGGCTTCTCGGGCCAATCTCGTCCTCGGGTGGTCATTTTCGGATGATCCGTTCGAGGGTTTTGTTTCTTTGCTTCCACGGCGCCGTTTGTTTGTGGCCGGTAGGGAGAAGATTTGTGGCGTGTGATCTTGCATTCGGCCGACGGATCGAATTCCCCTTCGAAGTGTGAGCCATTATGCGATATGACCTCATTTGGGATGCCGTATCGGCGAGATGATGTTTTCCTTGAGAAATGCGTGACCTTCTTGGAGGTGAGTACCTTGTAGGACTTGGCTTCGACCCGTTTGGTGAAGTAGTCGATGGCTACTAAGATGAACTCGTGGCCAGATTCTTTGCTGGCGGAGCGATTTTCCCGATGACGTCAATTCCCCAAGTGGCGAATGGCGAGGTGTAGTCATGCGGTAGAGATCGTGGGGAGGTAGATGATTGAGGTTGGAGAACCGTTGGCACTTGTCGCGGCTTCGGACAAAGTGGATGCAATCTGCCTCCATGGAGATCCGGTAGTAGCCCATCTGAGAATGATTTGCATCGGGGCTCTGGCGTTCATGTGGGGACCGCAAGCCCCATTGTGGACTTCGTTCATGAACTTGCTTGCTTCTTCTTGGGCGTGCGGCGTAGGAGTAGGCCCGTGGTAGCGTTTCTTGTATAGCATGTCCCAGGGATGACGAAGTGAGAGGCGAGGCGTTTTAGAGGCCATGATGCTCTTGGTTTTGACCCCTTACGTGTGTGGGTCTTCCTTGTTCATGAAGGTGATTTCCCGTTCTTGAGGTATTGGAAAATCGGTTTGTCTTTGGAAATGGCGTCGGACTTGCGTCTCTTTGGCTCTTCAGCAATCTTGCAAATCGTTGTGATTAAAACCTTCTCGCGGCTTAGGGCCGGTTTTTCCCTCGTTTGACAACATGCTTAAATGTTTGCTTGATGCATTTATTTAATTAATGTGTTTGCCTTTTGTATAGATGAATTGTTATTAACTTGTTTTGATTAGTTAATGTCATCATTTGTTAAAGATGCGATGAAATGATTTTTAGGAAGGTCGGACCTTTTATTGAAAGCGTGAAGATTGTACATTGTTGATCAAAGATTCACAATCGTCGGGCGTAAAGCCGTCAAAAGACTCAAAAGATGTGAATACGGAGACAACAAGACTCGAAGCTGGACTATAGGCGACGAGGATTGGACCGAGCTTCATTACTCTCGGATGGGCTGTAGCTCTAGGGAGTGAGTGGCTTTGGTTCAGGGTGGCCAATCTTCCCTTGGCGTGGAGTCCGAGGAAAGTAGCTTGCATGCGGTTCGATTTCAAACCGGATCGCGGAGGTTTTGGCGCGTATGGCACGCATGGTACGGAGCTGGGTAAACCCGTATTTCATACCAAAAAGAAACTTCTGTTTATTATGTTTACTACCACGCCGGTTTTACACGGTTCGTAATTCGGGCAGTTCCTGGGTTTGGTATAACATCTTATGCGATTTTCGGTTTTTCTTGTGCTACAGAAAGACATAAAAACTTGACTAAATCAAGTAAATGTACCATATACATGATATCAATCGACCAAAATTGATAGCAAAACCAAATCAAGATCGTCATTACAACATCAAAATTTAATAACTGAATCCAAAATTTTGTTGCCATCCAAGTATTTTGAAGAAACAAAAAAGCCAAAACAGCCAAAGAAATTTAATAGTTCTCAATAAAAGAAAAGATTATATATATATATATATATATATATATATATATATATATACATATAAATTAGGTATTTTTAATAAGAACTGTACGGTACGGTGTTTATTTTCTATATATAAGTTTTTCAATTATCATATCGTATCAAAGTCTGTTTTTTTCAAAAATAAAACCATATAGGTCATTTTTAATCGTGTTTTTCGGTATTTTTGGTACGGTATTTTCGTTCACACGGTTTTTCGGTATATTCGGTTTTCCCGCACACCCTATTTTTAATGTTCTCCACTGATGATGTCCCTCCATTAAGTGTTGCCACCTGGTCCTTGGGGTTTTGATGATAAGAAGTCGCCGAGGGCTACTTCTAGGAGGCGAAGCATGATGTTTGATCGGAGTTGATTCTTGCAGTAAGTTGATCACTTTTATAGAATGCTGCACTCTTTATCTCAGGATCTTTGCTTGGACGACGTTTCTGACAATGTACTGGATTCGAGCCCGGGCATGCCATATCTCCTTCCACGATTAAGCCTTGGAGGAGGTTGCGCCAGCTGTTCGTCCGGAGTCTGGACAAGGAATGTTGAATTGAACTAAGTTTGTGATGGCATTTGTCCCCATGCTGAATCCAGAGTGCCTCGGCTAGAGGGTTGTCTTAAAATGTCTTCCCGGGGATCGAGTGATGCAGGCACCGGGTTACAAAGAGGGTTTTCCGCGGTAAGTGGTCCTACTCCTCGATCAATCTCCCATTAGGGCATCCATCTCTACTGAAAATCTCTCTCAAGCATTGCCTTCACGGATCGCATATGCTCCCGAAAGGTTGTCATCCACGACCCATGAGTTCTTCGATTTCCAGCTCGTCGCGCTTAGAGCGTGGATGTAAGGATTCACTTCGTAGCCTGGGACAGGGTAGGGAGAGATCATTCAGGGAAGAGTATTCGGTCATGTCGGGACCTTCTTACAGGTGCATAGCTTGCCGGCCAAGCACTTCTGCCATTGCGGCTTGCTTTCGCGGATCACTTCGATCGCTCCATTTGGCATTGATGAATTTCACGCATTGGTGAAGAGTAGGTGTATCTTGATACCGTTTCATCCGATGTATCCAAGGTCGTCCCAACAGCGAGAGAAGGTTGGTTTGATTTCCACGAAACTTGGAACTGCTACCAGGAGCTCAGGTTGTACTGTCGAATTGGATCCTCAAATTGATGACTCCTACGATTGGTCGTGGGTAAAGGGAATCAGTAGGCTCGGATTACCAGAGGTGAAGGCTGCTCATCGAAGAGCACGGTCGAAATCTGGAGATCGTTTCAAATAGTGCTCAAAGCGATGATGTTGGCTGCGGAGCCGTTATCAAATCAAGACGTTCGGGAGGAAGAACATCTCTATTTTTATGAGGATGCAGGGAGGGCTTCGTTGTGCCGATTCTCACATATTGGCAAGTCATCGTACATGAAGGCTAAACCACTTCCCGCGCTACCATTTGGACTCGGCCTCTTCCGGGAACGCTCGATCCATCCATATTTGTGCCTTTGGCCGGGGCAAAGATCGTAGGGAGACAGCTGTTCTTTGGGCGTTTTTGTCGGAATTCCTGGCCACGGTGATCTCTTTTGACTCGGTTTCACGCTCCTGCATTATAACGGATAAAGACACGGTTTCGGAAATTATGTGGAGCCCGCTCTCGCTTGGAGTTTCGGCTGTTATTGAGTTTACCTGCTGCCGTTACGGGAAATGATTTCCGATGGTATTGGGACCACCGGGCGTTCCACCCTTCCCTCCTCACCGAGCCCCTCGGACCACCCGCTCGGGCACGAAGCTAAATTGGCTCATGGTGTGGCCGGGGTAGGCCAGGAAGGCGGCAGTTGCTTGCTCATATCCATGTTAGGTTTGAGGAGTCTTTGCTGGAAATTCTCGAGTGGTTTGAGAAGATTTGCCACCACAAGCTTCTCAAATACTTCACCCATGGGCATTTCAAGTTATCTAAATGTCGAACTTCAAGGAAGCTTAGGGATTGTTATTCTTCGGGGCCTGCTTGATCAGCGCCACCGGAGCTCCGTTCTGAATGCAAAGCAGAATGTTCACTCGGCCGCTTCCTTTCCCTTTGGTCATGCGGGAGTCGTTTCGCCAAAGTTTGTTCTGATAGCAATGGTAAGACGCAGGGCGTGGTCGCCGCTTGTTGCCTTTTCAAGACTCGCAGTCTTTTCGAACTTTGTCCCGGCTGCTGGGACCGTATGGCACGGAGATCCGGATAGAAAATGGTGGCTGATTAAGGTCCTCAAAAGACGGGGCTTCAGGCAGTGGAACTAAAGATGTCCATCTGCTCTTCGTGGAAAGCTGGGATCCATTGTCTCGCTTACCTTCCGGGGCCCATCTTTTGTAGAACTCGCCCACTCGGTTCGTCATCCTTTTGTTCGGGCGGCTTATGTGTCATGGCGGTTTGTCTCCTCTATTCAAGGTTGGCGCGGTACTTCTCCTTCAGAAGATTTCAACTAATCTCGATCCCACAAAGGAGCGGTTTAAGCCGCCTTCACATCGGTGAACCACCTTAGTCATGTGGATTTGAGGGAATGCCAAAGTGATCTCGTCATCTCAAGGAGGGTTGCCGCCCTTCGTTCTCATACCCAGGACGTAGGTGTCGGCGGGGTTTTTGGGCATTCTCGTCTCCGTCAAACTTTTCCATTTCCGCATCCCGAACTTCTCGGGAGGGAGAGGGACCACTTTGTTCGGATCACAGGCGCAGAGGGAGTCCTTCCAGAACTAGCTAGCTTGCCTTGCATGTCTTTCATTTGTTCGATCACCAAGCCATGTGAGGATCAAATGCGAGGTGGGTTACCGTTTTCGGTGACGGAAGCACCAGATTAAAGCGATTGGCCGATGGAATCGCCATTCGGGAGTCTTGTGGAGTGCAGTCGAGTGTATACCAACCCATACCCTGGGGTGTTGAAGCTGGTATGGATCGCCAGGTCCGCTTAGGGTAACGTGCTTGGGAACCGGGGAAATGATTCGTTAGCCCCAATTGGCGAGATCATGGTGTGGAAAACTTGAGATTGCCAGATATCCGCTCGGGACGCCGTCCTCGGTAAGCATGGGGACTTTTGATCGTGGGTTGCGGTGCTCTCAGATAGAGGCAAAGGATTGAATCACTGGGGATACCGAGATGCATTGGGATTCAGCTGAGCGAGCACGTATGTGTGTCAGCTGGCACTGAGTTTCGATACAGAGCCGGAACCAAGGATCGTGGTCTGAGGCGGGCACACGTCGGAAGCCGTTTTGACCGACGCCCGAGTGAGCCAGCCAGAGCCGCTTGGGCCAAGGTTTCTGATCTCGTGAATTTGGCGGAGGCGGGAACTTGGCCGATAGCTTTGAGAGACCGTGGAGCCTGTATGTCTGCCTCCTGCGAGAACAAAGGTTCACAAAGTCGGGTTGGAACCGCAACTGTTCCTCGAAGACGCAAGGTGTCTACGATCCAAAGCCACTGCCTTCCTCGGGCGCTTCTTGATGGTTTCGAAGGCTCACAACTCCTCCACTGGCTCCTGAGGCTCCCAGCGGTGGGCCCCTGCTTCCCTCACCTTGTTATCCGTCGATCCCGTCACTGGAGAGTGAATATCGGACGCAGCACCGTCAACCGGGAAGGGCTACTCTGACCTTGTCACCGCGATGCGAAAAGGCGGCTTCCGGGTATTCTCGGCCACTCTCGGTTATTTGGAGGGGTGACGGGCAAGGATTTAGACACGGGAATGGCTTAACGGGCGCGCGTAAAGCCGACGCGGCAATGTACGCGCTTTCCGTTTCTTTTATTTATGATTTTTTTTGTTGTTTTAATTTACTTAAAACAAGATTTTCTCGAATCCTAGGTAGGTTGGAAAAGATTGCTCTTCTTTTTCGCAACTATGCTAGATCCGGGCCGCCGGGAGACCATCTCGCTGCGGCTATAAGCCCCTCGCTTTCGCACCCGTATTTCGACATCCCAGCGGATGCCAGCGAGGGTCCTATAGCGCAAGCGGTTTCCACCTGCCTAAAAAGAAAAAATCGAACCTAAGGACCGAGCTCAAGCCATGTTCGTTTTGATGCGTTAGCCATGTGAATAGCAACCAAGCCGTCACTAAGTCAAGATCAAGCCGCAGTCTCTACATTTACCTCTCTTTACCTTGCTGTCACAAAGTGACCTGTGTGACGTTAGCGGCTGGCCGGGTCATACTGTCGCGGCCGACGTATCAAAGGCGTGATGACATGGTGTCATGTGAGCATGGATGTATATCCTGGGACTTAACATCGTGCAGGTGTAGCCTGAAATCAAGATCGAGCTAATATTTTAGCACGACCTTTCATCGCTTTTCGTTTGCGCAAGGATCTCGAGTTACGAGCCTTGACTCGAAAAATGGCCTACATGGCATATGTATCCAGCCGTATGACACTGGACCGGGTAAAAACCAACCGAAGTGCCGGACAGAGTGTGACTCATGACTCAAACGTGCGTGGCTGACGCTCGGGCTAGGACGGGATGTTTGGAATGATCCGTGCGCGTCAAGTGCCTAGAAAGACCAAAACGGACCGCAACCGAGACCACTCCGGGTTGAGGGTTGTAGTGTGCAACTTGTATCCGGCGGTGCGCGTAGCGTGCGGTGTGCAGCATATGAGTAGTGTGCGGTGTAACCGAGCGGCAAAGAAGTATGCGTAGTGTGCGGTCTCTAAAATTCTTTTTCTCGAGTAAAACGAAGGTTTTCAAGAATTTTAAAATGTACTTTTATCGTATGTATATTGATGCATTTTTTTTGTATTTTTATTTTTTTGTAAAATAAAAACGAAGCACGTGCACACACACACAACAAATAAAGGAAGGGGTAAAATGAAAGTTTGACCCTCATAATCGTTTTTAAAAATCTTTTGTTTTGTTTAAAAGATTATAAACAAAAAAGTCCCCAAATGAGGCCGCTTAACCGAAATTACCCGGATCCGAGTAGGCCTCGCGCCCAGGCATCTCGGCATCTTTCGCGTTGGAGCGGTGTCTCGCCGCTTTGTTTTCGCAGACTCGCAGAGTCGCCACGCCTGCTTATTAAGCCCGAAAACATTGAAAAAGGGCATCGGCTTAAAGATAATTTTAAACCTGTTTTTGCGCGTGGGATTTGAGATTTTGAGTTCGGGAGTCGAGATGACTCCTCGAGAAGAGAATATTAGAATATTAGAGCTCACTCCAGAGTCGCCTCGCAAAACGCAGCGTCTTTCGGATACCCCTAATATCCTTTAAATGCTGTGTGTGTGTGTGTGCTTTTAAAAACGCATGTCAGTACTTGATGTCTACATCAGAGCATGCTAAAGGAGATGTATTGAAATAGTAATGGAAGGAAGCCTTACTAATGTTGGTTCGTGTAAGGGCTCTGCCTTTCCGCCGGGGAATAGTGTTTGGAGGTCGGAGTAGTGTTTGAGGGAATCTCGTGATGATGGTGAATATTTTGAAATCATGATGTCCCCTGAGCAATAAGGTCCGTACCCACCATCTTCGACATACGCAAAGAGGTCCTACCTGACCCCAACTACTGAGGAGCGTAATCATTTTTCCTAGATTTGAGGGAATATTGTGGACTTTAAGAGGATTCAGTAATTATTAAACCAAAGAGGTCCGTATCGACCATTATTGCTTTTCCAATTTTCGAAAATTCTAAAAAGGTCCTTTTGTCTCCTTTTTATCCCGTAAAGGCTCCTTCCTTGGCTCAATGGGGTTTAGAGAGGGTTTTGAGTGAGA